>CM067316.1:22593853-23224414 GCA_034231615.1 Meghimatium bilineatum | reverse complement strand
GTGTACATGATATTAATGATATCACAGCTACACCAATTAATGTGTACATTCAGTCCTTATATATGGTATATAAAATAAGGTGATGACGTTAACTTTTTTTCAACCGTCCACACCCGATCCCCCATTTCCCAGGAGTAACAATTTTTCATAGCCTTTCCCCTAATTGTTGACATAATTTATGGACACATGGTGGCAATAGGCGAGTTGAAGATCAAGAGAAATATAGGTAGTTGAAGAGCAAGATGGATAGTGGAAAGACCAAACATCGGTATCGGAAATGATTGACAGTTTATGAAATAGAAGGCTGCGGAAAGGCATAATAATCAACAATATAGAGCATGGAACATACGAAAATGAAGAATTTACAGTCCTTTTACGCTCGTGGTCGAATAATGAAATATGTTACGCTGTGATAAAATATATCATGCGTTGTTCAAAGATCTGTTTTTGCTAAACGAAGTAAGTATGCTAGGAAAAATCATTCACCAGTAAGTACATTTCTTCTCATGGATAATTGTGAAAATCATTCACCAGTAAGTACATTTCTTCTCATGGATACTTGTGAAAATCAATCACCAGTAAGTACATTTCTTCTCATGGATACTTGTGAAAATTATACACAAGTAAGTACATTTCTTCTCATGGATACTTGTGAAAATTATACACCAGTAAGTACATTTCTTCTCATGGATACTTGTGAAAATTATACACCAGTAAGTACATTTCTTCTCATGGATACTTGTGAAAATTATACACAAGTAATTACATTTCTTCTCATGGATACTTGTGAAAATTATACACAAGTAAGTACATTTCTTCTCATGGATACTTGTGAAAATCAAGAACAAAAATGTAAACATAGACACTAAAGTTGCTTTAAACAAGACTGTTATTATTCTATCACTGTGCTACCAGTACCAAACCTGGACAATGACAGCACAGGACAAAAGAAAACTGGTGACAACGGAAATGACATGTCTACGAAGAATACTCGGAGTGTCATTACGAGATAGAATTAGAAACTATAATGTCAGACAGATAACCAAAACAATACCAGTATTGGAACACGTCAAAGGTCAACAAATCGCAATGACACATAGACATAACTGCCATAACTCCGGAGGCAGACGATGTAAAAGATGGATCACAGAAATCAAAGAAGCCACAGGAACAAGCTTACAAACAGCGAACAAGAAGGTCATCTCCAGAGAACTCTTCCACCCCTAACGCCGCAAGTCAACCAAGGGTCACAGCGTATAGATAGATATAACGACATGGAGAGAGTGTTATTGGAGTGGTGATAGAAGGCAACAAAGGTAAAAGTCACCCAAGAATTTGGACAAAAGACATTCAGGAATACCTGCACGTGGCCTTAAAAGAGTTGGGACATCTTGCTCAAAACCGCTAAGAATTCAAGCGATCCATACAGAAGACTACGCTCTGGAAAGAATATGTCGCTTGATGAGTGGAAGACATTAAACGAAAGTAGCCGGCGAGCTATTCTGTTTTCAGCAAGTAACAATAGTGGTTGTGGTTTGGCTTAATAATTTCCTAGTCATCGCTTAGCATCACGGTTTAAAAGTGGCACATACGCTTATGATCTGATATTTTTTTATTGGTTGCTGATCCAGCGGTCCATGGGTCATGCCCTTTGACTCAATATTCTTTTTAGTTCAGGCGGTCCATGTATATAACATTTTTAGATCAGCTTTGTTCGCTATCAGAAAAAATGTGTTTTTGTTAAATAACTCGCTTTTGTCGTGGTGTAAACGAGAAAGTGCTGGATATCCGGAGAATATGAAACTCGGGAAGCAGGACCAGCGAAAATAAAATATATTAGAAGAACTTCTGTAGATTTTTGTTTTTGGCTATTGTGTGAGATAATAGATTATCAAGTGAGTTATCACGGCTTGTACGACTAAATGCACGACCAACAAAATCCTTGAAATTTTTGTTTAAGAACAGCGAAGAAGATACCACAGATGTTGAGGAAAAGAACTAAACATAGATTATCTCCGCAATTGACCTGATAGTTGTTTGATATGCGAACATTAAATAATATGATGCTTGTTCTGCTGTTTCCAATATTGTTGCTATTGTTGTTGATATCCAATTGCTACTGAGTAGTTCTACTCTTGGCAGCTGAATGTCATCCTGAAAAAAGTGCAGGTCTTCTGAAGTTGATTTAGTGATCAATCTTCTTCTTCTTTCCTTCCTCTTTTACCCTTTAAGGGTGTCGAGGGAGATGCAATGTTCTTGTTCTCGCTTTTCTGGCAGCTTCAGATAATGTTATTTGGTGTTCGTGTAATTTCTCTTTGATGTTGTCGATCCAGCGTACTCTAGGTCTACACTTGTCTCTTCTTAGTGATCCATACATTGAGTTAATGAATGTTAAGAGTGTCTGTAAAAGTGTTTCCCTTTCATTGTCTATTCAATAACATATATGAAATCAAACTAAGACAATGAAACTCGTATCAGTTATAATTAATTTCAAAAGATATCTTATTCTTATTGTCATTGCTGTTATTGCTGCAACCATCACCATCATCATCATGCTTAGAGATTGCTAGTCTTAATTATTTGCATCATCAAACTTGCAATGTTTTATAATATATGATACTAATCGGTTGTGGTACTTGTTTTCCACAGTCCGAGGACACAGAAAGCAAGTATGATGACAATGCCAGCAACGTATATGGGTAAATGTCGAATTTGTTTTTATAATGCCAACACAAAGTTAGACATTTCAGAAATAAGTGACAAAATATGTTGTGTTTATTCCCTACATCTGGTATCATTTCTCTCAAAAACACAGTACAGAAATGCATGGTAAATAGTTAGTTAGTCGTTGGATCATGGTAAATGTACCTTTTTATGTTTGTTTCTTTTCTACATCGTATCAGTATCTATAGGGATGGTAAGGATACCGCATTGCTCTCGGCGGACCCAGGGTTAGCAGATAATCAAGATCCCAAAGGTACCCCCTCGTTCTGCACATTGGAAACAAGTACAGCGGCTCGTGCCGCTTCTGGCCAATACATTTGGGGATCGTGTCCGTGAACGTAGAGGCTGCAGATGAGATGAGAACTGTTTGCGAAAAAGACGATATCTCCGACAATTTTGCGCCAACACATGCAGCGTCAATGTTGAGACATAGAGACGCAATACAGTCCGGCTCGAGGTAATTGCAAATGTCACGAAAGGGATAGATGTTAAGACGAATAGTCGTGCGATAGTCTCCGTAAGGATAACATATTGAGAACAATGAGAAGGAAGCACATCGCCAGAGTACAGCGCTATGTGCAAATGGAACGGGAAAACGTTACAAGGAAACCAAACCTAAAGGTTATTTTCAGCTAGAGAATAAGCGTCTAGTCCCATGTGCTCCTAAATATGTTTAGAGATTCAGGCTTGTACGAGGAGCTCATGATATTGGTGAATGACATCTCGGCTGAAAGGGAGAACGAATGCGGTCCCAAATCTACTGTCGTATCTTTCCTATTACCTTAATTGCTCGCCGAAAGAAAAGGTTCAGTTCCCGATGGGCACAGGCACAGTACGTCTAATTACCGGAGACGAGTACACTGGCAGCGGAACGCTTCATGCGAGATAAACTTAGTCGACCCAAGTCTAAATCGCTGATAACCGCCTCCTTCCGGAGACTGCCACGGCGGTTACTGTGTAGAGTCGATACACATTCGCCGTCTGACGACAGATATGAAGGCTGTCGCAGGCTAGGGAACAATTTACTCGAAATAAAAGCACGATGAAAACGGATGTCCTGGGCCTTCCGAAGTGCAAATAACGCAGCTATGCCATAAACGATCATTACAACTTATTTCACGGTACCTGGCAAATATCACACGAACTTTCGTGTTGGTTATCAGAGAGTGAAAGTATAAGAAGAAGAAGAAGAAGAATCTCTAAATTAGACAGTACAGAAATGTATGACAAAGCTAGTTGGATATATATCTTTACTGCATCCTATCAATATCACACAAACTTTATATATATATATATATATCATAAGAGGAGACCTAACATGTTATGAGGTGGAATTGGCAATCACATTCCATCAAAGTGAATCTGTCGCTTTATGATATATCAGGCTGGAAGTCCGCAGATATCGCAGCAAAGCTGTAAACCAATGTACAACTAATACCGGTCTATGAACTACATTCTGCTAATTTGCAGGAATGTGAGAATGTAGGCAGAACAAAATAAGATATATATATATATATATATTTATGAGAAATTTAGCTTGGTACATTTCTTCGCTGTACTCGGTCATTAGCGATAAAATGTGCACATTTTGCAAGAAGGTATGGGTTTGGGGCATACTTAAGATAAGGTATATAACAAATATAATAAGATGTGTGGTAATATGATGTGTGGTAATAAGATGTGTGGTAATAAGATGTGTGGTAATAAGATGGGTGGTAATAAGATGTGTGGTAATAAGATGTGTGGTAATAAGATGTGTGGTAATAAGATGTGTGGTAATAAGATGTATAGTAATCAGGTGAATAGAAATAAAGTGTATAGTAATAAGATGTATAATAAGATGTTTAGTAATAATGTGTATTGTAATAAAATGTATAGTAATATGGTGTATAGTAATAAGGTCTATAGTAATAAGGCGTATAGTAGTAAATTGTATAGTAGTAAGGTGTATAGTAGTAAGGTGTATAGTAGTAAGGTGTATAGTAATAAAATGTATAGTAATAAGATGAATAATAATAAGACATATAGTAATAAAGTGTATAGTAATAAAGTGTTTATTAAGTTGCACATGTGTTGTTCGCAGCCTAAATATTGTGGTTTGATCTTTGTGGTGTAGTCTATTTATGCCAGTGTTTCCCAACGTTTTCTTTAACCATGTCCCACCTAAGTCTTTTAAAAAAAATTATGATGCCCACAATGTAACACATAGATATTATTTTATATTCAAAAATTGAATTATTCCTTAAATGAAGCCTAATTACACATTTTTAATTGCCCCCCCCCTGAACACTTAAATTGTTTGCCTCCTTGTGCGGAGTGCGAAGCACGTTGGGAAACACTGATTTATGCTATCGTGTTGATTTAGTTAGGACATGTCTGCATATAGCACTCTCCTTTTGAGCCAGTGGCTCATCGGTCAATCCATTGTTGTTAACAGTTGTTGCGGATAATGTGTTAAGCTGTTCTACGGTTGATGGTAATTCTTGGTTTGGGGCATACTTGTTCCATTTTGTGCCAGTTTATCAGCACTTTCATTCCCACTGATGCCTGTGTGGTCTGGTATCCACTGTAGTGTAGTACTGATGTCATAGAATGTAAGTATGTTTGTAGTTTGAAGTATGTTGCTTATAGTTTTCTCTGCTGTTGTATTCCAGTTTTCAAGGGCTTGTAGTGCAGACAGGGAGTCTGTGAATATTACTACGTCTTTTGGACGTGTTGCATCGTTTTTGTATTTGGTGCTGATGCATGGGGGTTTTTCTTATATTATTTTCACCTCTACATCATAGTTGCAACACAACTCTCAACACTGAGCAGATAACTATATTGTTGTTTTGCAATGGAGGACTAATAGAGAATCATATTGATTGTGGCTTTGAAGGCCGACCTATCTGTGTATGCTTGGGTTCAGACCGTGGGGTAGTAGTCGATAGTCTCTAGTGCAATGGACTTAAGGGTGTTTTGGTTTGTAGCCTTGATGACTGACTTGTCAAATAGTTTAGTGAGGATGGATGGTAATAAGGTATATGGTAATATTCTTCTTCTTCTTCAGCGTTCGCTCTCAAATAACCACAACGAATATTTCGTGTGATTTCCGCCAGGAAGCGTGAAGTACGTTGTGCTGCAAGTTCCACAGTAAAACTGTGATTATTTGCACCCCGGTTGGCCACTTGTGGTCAGGACGTCCGAGGTCCAGCACATCCGTTTTCGTCATTCCTTTATTTCGGGTTTGGTCCCTAATATAGTAATATGATATATAGTAATAAAACTTATAATAATAAGATGTATAGTAATAAGATGTATAGTAGTAAAATGTATAATAATAGGATGTATAGTAATAAGATGTATACTAATAAGATGTATAATAATAAGATGTATAGTAATAAGATGTACAGTAATAAGATGTATAGTAATAAGATGTATAGTAATAAGATGTATAGTAATAAGATGTATAATAATAAGATGTATAGTAATAAGATGTATAGTAATAAGATGTATAGTAATAGGATGTATAATAATAAGATGTATAGTAATAAGATGTATAATAATAAGATGTATAGTAATAAGATGTACAGTAATAAGATGTATAGTAATAAGATGTATAGTAATAAGATGTATAATAATAAGATGTATAGTAATAAGATGTATAGTAATAAGATGTATAGTAATAGGATGTATAATAATAAGATGTATAGTAATAAGATGTATAGTAATAAGATGTACAGTAATAAGATGTATAGTAATAGGATGTATAATAATAAGATGTATAGTAATAGGATGTATAGTAATAGGATGCGTAGTAAAAAGACGTGAAATAATTGGGAAAATAATAAAATGGGAGTCGGAGCATCCTAAGAATAGTTATTCCCGAAAGCAGGTCACGGACGACAAAAGGCTGATAATTATATATAACCCCTCCTGAAGCCGATTATCCACTAACCACAGTTGTTATTTTTTAAAAGAGGGGGGAGGGGCGAGAATAATATTTCCTAATGTAGTCTAATAGCACCTGGAACATAATGTTGAGTTTCCGAATCGTTATCCATGTCGGCATGGCACATGCTGAATTGTCTAGTTAAGGCATATGTCTGTTCATTTATTCGTGTACGAACTCTATACACGTCAGTGACATTGGGACTTTATATAACATTGTGACTTTATAACATTGTGACTTTATATAACATTGTGACTTTATAACATTGATTCTTCTGTTCGTGACATTTTAGACGTGACGCAAATGCAAACCAGAACAGAAACCAAGAACATAGTGGAAACTCAGATATTAACATGCCTAAAGCAAGAAGAGGCAAAGCTGAGAGAAACAAGAATAATAACGAACAAACTGATGATGATGAAATCAGTGAGAACTTAGCACCGGAAGAAAGGACACTTGTCAAGGTAGATGTTCATGAAATATGTTCCCAATCACACAACTGAATACGACTTTCTAGTTATAAGCATAAATCTCAGTTAAATACGTGTTTATTTATTCCAGCTAATCTGGAGTGTAGATTTTATCCAGGAAGAATGATTTACATTCTAATAGATGATTCTCTCTAGTTTCTGTTCAATTTAAACTTGTCTCCTCGTGAGATTTTCTAGTGTATGATTCCCTCTAGTTTCTGTCCAATTTAAACTTGTCTCCTCGTGAGATTTTCTAGTGTATAATTCCCTCTAGTTTCTGTCCAATTTAAACTTGTCTCCTCGTGAGATTTTCTAGTGTATGTGCTCTTCAGCTGTGTTATGTGTCAACCTCAAGGTATGAGAATCCAATGGTATTGACTATTTATGATTTATGTGACTGGGGATCTCCTTGGCCAACATCACCAGCATAATGTCATTATCACAATCATAATAATCATTACTTTCAGCTTTCACATCATTATTATACAGTTTGATTTTATTATAAAGATGTCAACGGTTTGAATTCCGCTCTCCACATCTTGTTTACTAAGAGGATGTGTTCGAAGTTCACTGAGGATTATCGCTTGAAGCTACTGAGTTATGTGCTTTGAGTGGTGTCTTCGACAGGCAGAATGCCGTTTCGTTGAGAAGGATGGAGTCCGTATGGGGACAAACTGTGCACAATGAAGTCAATCTTTTAGACATTTCAACCTTTACAACCTCATATGACTTCCATAGTGATATATTTACCTGAAGATATTAATACTTGGATCGACTATCTTTTCTTTATGTGACTTTCATCGTAATATGTCTCCCTGAAGGTATGGTTGGTTGGTTGGTTGCTGATCCAGCAGCCCATGGGCTGATGCCCTCTGACCCAATGCCATTGTGTGATATATGCATGTGTTTGTGAGCAGTTGTTTTGTTCCATATAATGTGTTCCATTTATCTGGCCCTGGAGGGAGAAGCATTTTTCTGATGTCATCCAGCGCTTTGCATTCAAAAAGGTGGTGGTCAACAGTTTCATAGGGATGAGTGCACATCCGACACCCTGGAGTGTATTGTGGTTGTATTCTGTTAAGATGATTGTCATGCTGCACATGTTGTGTCCGCAGTCTGAAGATAATACTCTGATCTTTCCTTCCCAGGAGGTTGATTTTGTCTTTAGAATTTGGGCTAGTCATATATTTATAAATTTCCCTCCCAGTGTTTCCCATGGTCCATGTGTTCATCCAATTTTCTTTGTTTACACATTTCAACATCATTTTAACTGTGTGCATGATTGTATGTGTATATGGCTGTTCTTGTTGTGCTCCCTTCTTTCCTAGTCTGTCTGCCTTGTCATTGCCATGTGTGCTTGAGTGGCCAGGAATCAACTGCATAACAATGCTGACTTCATAAGATGTATGTCAGTGTTTTGAACTTTTGATGGAAGGCATCAAATATGGTCTTTATGTGGTATAAGGCAACTTCTAGTGCTGTTATTTCAGCTTCATAGTTAGAACATATATCCCCACAGGCATCAGATGTTTTGCCTGGACATTCTATATAGACACCATAACCTGCTTTGATGGTGGCTTTAAAAGCAGACCCATCTGTATAGACATGGATCCATTGTTCTAGGTAGATATCTATTGTTTTCTGTGTTGCTTTCATTAGACTTACTGGGTCGGAACTTTTCTTCGATGCATTATTTCTTAATTGTGTCTTGATTTCCGGTAATTCAAAACTTGTGTGTCGTATAAATAATTTTCTACTTTTTGCCTACTTTCTACTCTTAATAATTTTCAGTTATTGTCTCCTGTCTGGGAAGTGAGATATCACTTTATTTCAGTTGTCTTTTATTTCATTGACATGGCTAAGTACTGACTTTGCCTGAAGGTATGAATTAGTGAATCTTGACTATCTATACTTTATGTGACTTCCATCGTGACATGTCTACCTGAAGGTATGAATCCATGAATCTTTACTATATTTTATGTGACTTCCATCGTGCTCAGAGTCTACTTGGAAGCATGAATCTATGGATCGCGACAATCTAAGTTTAATTATTAACGCCGGTCACGAAAAATCTTTCACAGAACTCACGCCACCGTTTTGAAACTTCCTAATCCAATTTAAACACTTGCCGGACTGATATGCATACACGAATATGCTGATATTTCTGCATTCACTGATGAATGTTTATAGGTATCACTAATAAAAAGTTGCATGTTTATAGGTATCACTAATAAAAAGTTGCACGTTTATAGGTATCACTAATAAAAAGTTGCATGTTTATAGGTATCATTAATAAAAAGTTGCATGTTTATAGGTATCACTAATAAAAAGCTGCATGTTTATAGGTATCACTAATAAAAAATTGCATGTTTATAGATATCACTAATAAAAAGTTGCATGTTTATAGGTATAACTAATAAAAAGCTGCATGTTTATAGGTATCATTAATAAAAAGTTGCATGTTTATAGGTATCACTAATAAAAAGTTGCATGTTTATAGGTATCACTAATAAAAAGTTGCATGTTTATAGCTATCACTAATAAAAAGACACAGAACGTATAATAATGTATTTCAATAGTGAGAACGCAATTTTTAAACTGCCATTATGATGTCATATAGTTCGCCTGCACCAAGATGGGACTTACCGGAGATGTTCACATTCTTAACAAAAATGATGACAGATTACGACGCAACAACATGATATTCCAAGTTCTAACAAAAACGCTAAGGTTTTCTTTTTAACAACCTCCATCAAGAAGAAAGATGATATAGAACAAGTAGGACAAGGACGTATAATGAGGAAGTAGAACATAAAGGACGAGGAAGTAAAATGAGGAAGTATAACAAGAAAAACGAGGAAGTAGAATGAGGAAGTATAACAAGAAAAACGAGGAAGTAGAATGAGGAAGTATAACAAGAAAAACGAGGAAGTAGAATGAGGAAGTATAACAAGAAAAACGAGGAAGTAGAATGAGGAAGTATAACAAGAAAAACGAGGAAGTAGAATGAGGAAGTATAACAAGAAAAACGAGGAAGTAGAATGAGGAGGTATAACAAGAAAAACGAGGAAGTAGAATGAGGAAGTATAACAAGAAAAACGAGGAAGTACAATAAGAAGAACGAGGAACGAGAAGAATGAAAATAAGGATGAAAATGAAGTGATATACTTTTTTAGGCAATAATCTTATTGTATCTACATCTTACGTGCTGTAATCTTGTATCTACAAGTTACGAAATGTTGAAGGCGGTAGTCGTGTTGAATCTACAAGGTACTTGACGTTGTAGTCATCAATCTTTTTAATCTACACATTACGTGATGATGTAGTCTGTAATATTGTTTCACCTACATATTAGGTGACGTTACATTCAGCAATCTTGTTGTATCTTGTTACAAGATTTTGTAGTCAGTAATCATGTTGGATCTGTATGTTAGACGATGGTGTAATTAGTAATCTTGTTGTATCTCAATATTACGTGTAGCTATATTCAATAATCTCCACGTATCTACAGGTTGCATGATTTTGGTACTCAGTAATGTTGTTGAATCTATCTGTTACGCGATGATGTAGTTATAGTGCGTTCATCAATAGTTGAATACTGATATTATCTATTATCTCCGTAATTACTAAGCGTATAGACTTCATATGTTGAATGAGTGAATATTTTTATAACCGTGTTAAAAATTTAGGATTAATTATTTTCTATACGGAACGAATTTATCGCAGCAGTCGCTGCGCTTGTCGTTTTTATGTTAGCAATATTTGTTTGTTGATGGCCATAAAAGTAGACGGGCTTTTCGTACAAATTACCATATTTTCTGTTAGTGAGGATAAATGAGTTTTAGTGGTTTAATTGTTATTATTTCTCTCCAATATTTTCATTGACTGTTAGACAAAGTATAAATATATTGGCCAATTAAAAGTACGATAAAATAAAAATACGTCATCAGTGATGGAATTATATTGCTCTGAAATTGAATTGTTTTTGCTTTTCGTGCGCATCAAATCCATAAATCTTAGTACAGAAATCACATGAGTTTTCGTAACTCATGATGAGTGCGAAATATGTAAGCGTTTACTTAGAGATTTTATTGTTACATATTAAAATACTAGCTAAACTCCAGTTTACTCAAAGGTGTATCGCATTATTCGACTTTTTTTTATTGTATTGTTATTTTCATTTCCAAATCTCACCGATAATCGAGAATACCATACTGAGATGAATGTTCATACGTAGCGAAGACTGTATTTACCTCATTAGATAGACTATCCTGCCTGGTTATGGACAACGCTTCCTGCTACAATGTTGTTGCATGTGAGGATAAAATCCATACATCCTCATTTACTAAGGAAGAGATAAAATATGGCTTAAAAAAGAACATATTCCATTTACTGAAATGCACTTGAAACCGGAGTCACTGTTGTTAGTAAAGAATACACACAGAGCAAAAACTGTCCACATTGACGAAGATTATAGAGGAGCATTGACTAAGATTATAGAGGAGCATTGACTAAGATTATAGAGGAGCATTGACTAAGATTATAGAGGAGCATTGACTAAGATTATAGAGGAACCAAGACTAAGATTACCACCGTACCATTCACAGTTAAATCCAAAAAATATTGTTTGAATTAAAATTAAGAAAAAAGTGGCAAAGGAAAATAAAACTTTAAAACTTAATGATGTTCAGAAAATTGCATATACTATGCTCTCCGCCATTGACAAAGCAGCCTGGATAAAATGTGAAGACCATATACTGAAAGTAGAAGAAGAATATTGGCAGAGAGACGGGTTACGCTTCATTCAACTAATTACAATAATTAGCGATCTTTACGATTCATCGGATTATGAATAGACAAATAGGAAAAATTTGAAACACGGCCAAGGAAAGACCGAGAAGAATGATTTAGATAGCATCAAGATAATAGTGAACAAATATGAAAGAAATACAGCCCAACTGACACATCTATCATTGTGAAGACATGTGAGATATATAATCTGTACCCTTGCTGAACAACATCATTTTGACAATCGTTAAACGAAGTAAGATTGAGTGATTTTACCATTTCATTATGAAATGAAGGTCTTTCTTAAACAATCATGCAGAGCAAAGTAGAATGTGTAAAGAGAAGAGGTGGCCAACATACGATCTGGAATGATATTAATGGCTGACATTCTAAAATTTCTTTAAATTGTAACATGAACTCAGAAAAGGTTTTGCTCGAAGATTCCAGAATGTCACCACTAGCATTTACAATGTTCATATTAGGACGAAGATTGCGATGATTATGGTAAATACAATCTATGTTTACGTTTATTTTAAATTAACAAGAATGTAAATAATAGTCATCATCATCATCAGGTGCCATGCCGGGTGGCGTAGGCGGTCATGGCTCTCCACAGCTCTCTGTCCACAGTATTATGTATCAAAGTCGTTGTTGTTTCTTTGCCGTGCCAGGTTGTCAAACTGTCTAATATTTTCTCACGTTGTCGCCCTCTGTCTCTGGTGCCTTCAATCTTGCCTGTTGTGATTATGTTCTCTAAACCTGCCTGTCTCATGAAGTGGCCAAAAAAAGAAGATTGCCTTTTTCTTATATTGTTGATTAAGGTCCGTTTCGCATTTAACTCTTTTAACACCTCTACATTAGTTTTTCTGGCAGTCCATGGTATTCTCATCATTCTTCTGTAGAACCACATCTCCGTTGCCTCCAATCTCCCACTTTCCAGTTTGTTTATTGTCCAAGACTCGCACCCATATGTTAGTATAGGGGTTATATAGCACTGCAGAACTCTTTCTCACCTCTAATGACAAGGTCATATTACACAGTATAAAAGTCATGGCGACACACAGAAGTAGGCCTACAGTTAGTGTTAAATAATAGTACAATTTCATAAACGTTTATCTGCTAACTTTATATGTCGTTGCATATAATCTTAACACAACGAAAAAAAATATTACATTCGAAATATTTCATTTTTACTCATGTAACAACAAATTAACAATAACATGTACCAGCAATTACTGTAATGTATCTGTTCCACATAACATAAAACTATTGCTATCTTTAAAACGTAGCGAATTCTGCTATAAATATTTTCAGTCTGGGTAATAATTAATCATAAATCTTTAATTTGGTTATGAAATAATAAATTCATACAAAATGTGAAGCCCATACGCTTAATAAATACGGAGATAGCAAACAATATCGGTGTTCAATTATTGATGAACGAACTATAGTAAAGTTGTTGCATCTTCATCTCAGAATCTGGAGCCTGCTGGAAGCAACTACGCACTAGTTTTGGGTGTCCCCCTTAAGCCTGTGACAGTGTCTCAGCCACAGACTGATCAGACGGCGGAGGAAAAACCTACCGAGGAAGAAGAAGAGGAGCAGGAAGGACAAGATGTTGAGGACGCAGAGAGCGACGAAGACATTCCTTACATTAAGGAAAAAGTTCTATCTCTCTCTAAGATCGTAGATGGTAAGTTATCGATTTGTAATAGATATTGTTGAAAGTTTTATCTATCTCTCTCTCTCTTTCCCTCTCTCTCTCTCTTTCTCTCTCTCTCTCTCTAAGATCGTAGATGGTAAGGTATCTATTTGCAATGGATATTGTTGAAAGTTGTATCTATCTCTCTCTCCCTTTCCCTCTCTCTCTCTCTTTCTCTCTCTCTCTCTCTAAGGTCGTAGATGGTAAGGTATCGATTTGAAATGGATATTGTTTAAAATTCTATCTATCCATCTCTCTCTCTTTTTGCCTCTCTCTCTCTCTAAGATCGTAGATGGTAAGATATCGATTTACAATGGATATTGTTGAAAGTTTTATCTATCTCTCTCTCTTTCCCTCTCTCTCTCTCTCTCTCTCTCTCTCTCTAAGATCGTAGATGGTAAGGTATCAATGTGCAATGGATATTGTTGAAAGTTTTATCTATCTCTCTCTCTCTCTCTAAGATCGTAGATGGTAAGATATCGATTTACAATGGATATTGTTGAAAGTTTTATCTATCTCTCTCTCTTTCCCTCTCTCTCTCTCTCTCTCTCTCTCTCTAAGATCGTAGATGGTAAGGTATCGATTTGCAATGGATATTGTTGAAATTTTTATCTATCTCTCTCTCTTTCCCTCTCTCTCTCTCTCTCTCTAAGATCGTAGATGGTAAGGTATCGATTTGCAATGGATATTGTTGAAATTTTTATCTATCTCTCTCTCTTTCCCTCTCTCTCTCTCTCTCTCTAAGATCGTAGATGGTAAGGTATCGATTTGCAATGGATATTGTTGAAATTTTTATCTATCTCTCTCTCTTTCCCTCTCTCTCTCTCTCTCTCTAAGATCGTAGATGGTAAGGTATCGATTTGCAATGGATATTGTTGAAATTTTTATCTATCTCTCTCTCTTTCCCTCTCTCTCTCTCTCTCTCTAAGATCGTAGATGGTAAGGTATCGACTTGCAATGGATATTGTTGAAATTTTTATCTATCTCTCTCTCTTTCCCTCTCTCTCTCTCTCTCTCTCTCTAAGATCGTAGATGGTAAGGTATCGATTTTCAAGTTTTATCTATCTCTCTCTCTTTCCCTCTCTCTCTCTCTCTCTCTACGATCGTAGATGGTAAGGTATCGATTTGCAATGGATATTGTTGAAAGTTGTATCTATCTCTCTCTCTTTCCCCCCCCCTCTCTCTCTCTCTCTCTACGATCGTAGATGGTAAGTTATCGATTTTCAAGTTTTATCTATCTCTCTCTATTTCCCTCTCTCTCTCTCTCTCTCTCTAAGATCGTAGATGGTAAGGTATCGATTATCAATGGATATTGTTGAAAGTTTTATCTATCTCTCTCTCTTTCCCTCTCTCTCTCTCTCTCTCTCTCTAAGATCGTAGATGGTAAGGTATCGATTTGCAATGGATATTGTTGAAAGTTGTATCTATCTCTCTCCCTTTCTCTCTCTCTCTTTCTCTCTATCTCTCTCTCTCTAGATCGTAGATGGTAAGGTATCGATTTGCAATGGATATTGTTGAAAGTTTTATCTATCTCTCTCTCTTTCCCTCTCTCTCTCTCTAAGGTCGTAGATGGTAAGGTATCGATTTGAAATGGATATTGTTGAAAGTTCTCTCTCTCTCTTTCTCTTTTTCTCTCTCTCTTCCTCTCTAAGATCGTAGATGGTAAGTTATCGATTTACAATGGACATTGATGAAAATATTTCTTTCTGAAAAAAATAATGACTTTATTTAAGGGAATGTCAATAAAACAAAGTAAACATTTAAGGATTAGGGTTGGGGGAATTCTGAAAAACGTTTTACAGTTATTTACACGATGGAGGGAAACATTTGTTTAACAAAAGTTTAGGTGAACAATACGGATTTTATACACTAATTATTATTGTGTCCATTTGAAACATTTTTCTAAAAATATAAAGAAATTCATAATTCTTTTGGTACCCCTCTTTCGGCTGAAATATTCTTAGGGTTTCATTCATAGGGAGGGAGGGGAGGTTAAAAACATATTGATATAATTAAACTGGTTGGGAGGGGCGCATCTCTGAAATCTTGACCCTTGTTGACACACGGTAGAATGTGTCAAAAATAAGCAAAATATTGTTAGGTATTAGGTCTGTTGATTATCTTCTTCGCACATCAGACACGTCCACAGGTGCTTAGATCTCCGCATCAGTAAAACTCTCAGGGGATAACGGCTGATGGTTCCGGCTCTATGTTAGTTTACTGATCTTCATGAAATCTTTGTCAGGGGTTCTCTACGGGCCACACCTATCCCCGCTCCAAATTCGCGCATTCTCGATATGACTCGTGCTCATTCATCTCAAAATCCTCTGATCGTGAGGATTCACGAAGAGCAATGAGTATGGCCGCTCGGTCCATAGTCTGACCATCTGTTGTGGTGGCAAGGCTAGCTAATTAGTAGGCACGTTCGTTTCCCTCCACGCCCGCATGTCCGGGGACAAATATAAGCGTGAGTCTTCGTAGTGATGCCCGCATTTTAACTCTTTCTAATGACTCCACCCATCCCCTACGTACATCTCCTGTTTTGACTTTCTGAATCATATTCAGTGAGTCACTTAGTATGCACGCATGGGAATAGGCTTGCGATTCCAGCTAGTTAAGTGCCTACCTTACGGCGAATACTTCAATTGTTAGACAGCATGTTGTTGCGGTAAATGCACCACTGGCTTCGTGTACTGTTCTTCCTTTTGATCTGGCAGTAAAGGCACATGCGCATCAATGGTGACGGATGACCGACCCATCCGTGTAAATCACAATATCAGTGTCATCGGTATTCTCGCATATTAGTGCATTGACCTCAGCATCCACGCTCACGGTGCTGTGTTTCCTGCACTCTCTATTGTGTGTAATGACGGTCTTGGCTGCCTCTTGAAAGACCGTAGGAATAAGTATCAATTCTCCGCCAGGAGTTATATCTTCGGTGCGTAGATATGTTTAACGGTATCCTCGGCCTGACACATCCACGATTTGCCTCTCTTGAGCCCGCTTCCTTCAGACGAGGGAGCTCGCTGTGCAGTGAGTGGTTATGACAGAACTCACTCTGAGGTATGCACGGGCATGCCACATATCAATTCTGTGAGATATACTCATATCTCAAAATCAAGGAGAAATCTCAGTCACACAGGTTGTGTCCTTTGTGCGACAAAGGATGATCCGCATAGCTTAACTATTGATGCGACCGCTACGACTACTACTAATATTCTGCTGCTGCAACTAAAATATTGTTGACATAATTTATGTATGACCTCCCCAAAGGGTGAGTGAGTTAAAATCAGACATGAGAGGCAATTTTTCCTGGTCCACATGACGGATTTAAAATTAGTCTATGCACTGGCCCCTGTGCTAAGAACATAATGCTTGAAATTACGAAGGACTATTCTTTTTTTCTTTTTTTAAAACTTGTTGCGCTCCTTCCACACGACAAATGTTCAATCTGTTGCCCACCAACAGCAAAATTACCTTGCTGTTAGCAGTGACAATGATATATTGGACATATCATATTTAGCTGTGTATGCATTGACGGGAACCTAAAAGGGGAGCACATAATAGGAACATTGCTGCTTCCATACCAGTTCTCAATGGCGACTAAAGAAGGAGAGTGTGTGGTTAACTACTTTACCCCCACCTCCCCACACACTGACCTGACGTGCATGTCATAAGATTCAACAGGTCAGGTTTCTGTGAGTGATGCTGGTGGTTTCAACCCATAAAAGGTACAACTTCTCTAGAAGCCAACTGAAGTTGATTAAGTCGGATGTGTCGGGTCAATCGGTGTAGCAAAGTTGTAAATTACGACACGTATTTCGAACTCTGGCCATATACATGCTAATCTGCAGGAGTTTGAAAGCTAACGCAGAAAAGAAGAATGTTTCAGCACATGACAACTATCCTACTGATTGATCCGAGTTGTCATAAATCTCAGTGTCTCTTACAGAAAGCAAAAATTTTCTTCCACAAAATTATTACCTTTTCCCACAGGTAAAGTAGTGCCGAATAATAAAATAATATTATTACCTTATTGTCTCCCGCAGGGAAAGTAGTGCTGCAGTCATTCCGATTTGGCCAACCACAATTAGATATTAACATCAACGAAGCAGATGAAGCGCTTATTAAAACGTCGATAGCACTGATGTGGCGATACAGGTAGAACATCAAGAACATCGTTCACTTATTCGACAGAAAGAGATATTTGTGTGTAACTAACTAAATAATGATGTTGTTGGCTTTCTTGTCTACAGTGGAGCATAGGTCTATCTATTATATATATCTATTCGCTAAACCATTTATTGCCATTCAGCGTCAGGGGTAGAAGAGTTTTTTGGAGATATTCCTCTAATGTGCTGAGTATACTGAGAAGTTTGTCGCCTCTTTTATTTCGTTGGTACATCGTTTTCGTGGTCGGTCTATAGGTATGCCTTCACTGCATCTGTGTAGCATAGCTTGCTGTGGTATGCTGTCTGATGGTAGTCTGCTGATGTGTCAAACCACTTTATCTGTTGTCTCTTAATATATTCCAATATAGGATTGGTACCGGTTTTTTGTCTAATGTCTTCATTTCTCACTCTGTCTCTTAGCGATATTCCTAGGATTCTGCGCAAGCATGCCATTTCAGCTGTCACAAGTTTACGTTTATCTTGTGCTGTCGTTATCCATGTTTGGCATTGGTAACACAGCGTTGGTATAATAATTGTTTTGAATTGTGTTATTTTAATGTTTAAATCTACATTTTTGTTTCTGAAGATTGGTATCATTTGCCCTAGGGCTTGTCATGCTTTACTACATCTATTGTGTATTTCTATGCCGCACCTGCTGTCTGTTGTTATATTGCTTGCTAGGTATGTGAATTCTGTCACTTGCTTAAGTCTGTTGTTTCCAATATATATGTTGGTGTTTCCTTCTGTTCTTCCTATCTTCATTACTTCGGTCTTCTCTATATTTATCTTCATGTTAAAGGTTTGACATGTTTGATGTAATCTATCTATTTGTCTTTCTAGTTGCTCTTCTGATGATTCTACTAGTACGTGGTCGTTCGCAAATAATTCGTTTAAGCTATCCTTCAAATTGTTTTCTTTCGTCGTCTTTGCTACTTTGCAGATGTGATCTATGTATGTTATGAACAATAAGGGGATAGTACACACCCCTGTCTCACTCCCGAGTTAATTTGGAAATTATCCGATGTACCTGTGCTCGTTCATACTAAACATTGACTATTGAGGTATATGCTCTGACATAGACTTATCAGATGTTTGGGGACTCTGTATGTCTGTTGTGTAGTTTATAGTTGTGCTCTATCCACTCTGTCCACTATAGGTCTATAATAGCTGTAATTTTCAGTTTCTGTTTTAGGTAGTCTTCAGTAGTTGTGATAGTTCTGACATTCAGAAAATTTTCGTTAGTCTACTTTGAACATTTCACACCGACTCATACGGATGTGTCGGGCCATTGGTGCAAATAAAGCGGCGACACAACTTATTTCCATTCTCTGGACTGCATCTTGCTGGAAATATAGCAGGACCATTGTCCCGCTATAAGAGAGATTCAGTGGGTGTTTGAGAATGAACACTGAAGAATATTTTACGTTAGTAAAACACCAGTAAAACATCATTATCAGAGCCCAATTTAGACTTGATAAGGCCCTAAACTTTGATAATGTCCGGACGTGCGGCATTGGAACAAATAATGCTGCAATATATTTAAGTATATTTGACAATTGCTCAGGAAAGTGGGGACCCTAAGCTATAGCTTGTGTAGCTTTATACGTAAATCCTTCATTGATTATTATATACGAAACTGGTAGGTCTTTATTAATATACGTAACGCGATTGCTTATTTAATGTAACAATAACATTGTAACGAAATAGATGAAAATACTTGAAACAATGTAACACTTGTCACAGGTCTTAAACAATAATAAATTGACTAAAACATTCTAACCGATGTTTTTCTAATGTTGATGTTGGTAACCAATTTATTAGTAATTAGGCCTACTAATTTGGATAAATATTATGTTTATTAAATGTATACAAAATAGTAAGACTTGTGTTCAGTATGAATTGTTAATATAAAATAAGGTCTAATTTATATAAACTGGTAATTTTTTCAAATTTGTACAGCTCACCCGTCGATTACAATGATTGTCTAATGAGTCAGAACTGCATACATGTAGGTATATCATAGAGTCAAAATAACATTAACAATTTCATAAATTTGTAAAAAATTAATAAAATAATACGTATCTGATATAAGATGTTACGCCGTATGAGACACACTTGGCATCACGACAGATATGTTGGATAGTGAATCAGATAAGAAGATAAGATAACAACCATGTTTGGTTACAGTATTGCTATTATTTGCTTCTCCGTCAGACCCCAACAACACTGGTAGTATTCCACACTAATTTCATCTTTCTCTTCAGCTCAACTAAAATCTAGACCAATGAATCCCAAACTTTTTTCCCGTAGACTCCTTGTCAATATGAGTGGGTTTTTTTCATAGACACCATAATGCTGAATTTTCTAAACATATTAACTTCAAATGTTTTTTTAACAGCTGACACATCACTTCTGAATTTGATTTTTTAAGAGTGGACAAGTTTGTTTTAAAAAAAAAAAGATGAACATGTACAATTTTTATTCACACCTATTTTTGGAAAGAGTACACCTCGTGAACCCAAATATTTTTCTTGAAGACATAGACTGCCTTAAAATGGAAATCGACTTTTAGGGGTCAATATAGACCACATAAATGGGTACCGGATTAATCCGGGAAGTAAAGACTGCGAGGGAGAGGAGATGGCTACAGCCCTCATTTGCAGAGCCTCGGAAATGTGAGATCGCTAGCATCTCACATCCCTACGGCATTAATAAATGTTATGGGTCACTTTACTTTATAGACCACTTTGGGAACCGATGGTCTAGACTCTAATGTTTCTGTTCGGCTGTGTACAGCAAAGTTTCTTGGATATGTATTCTTCTTGTTATTTTAATTATATCGTCCATTACTTTCAGTATTTCTTCATCTGCGTTCGTTCTCAAACTCCGGCTATTTAGCAGCATGTAGTATGGAGAGAGAAATTATTTATGTCGTGGTATACAGCTTAGCTGCGAAATTTTTATATATCAAACAAGACATAGTATTTTAACCACGGTTAGTCAATTTTTGAAATATGGTTACGAAAACTCATTGTGTGTAATATGGTTGCGTATTGAGTTTAATATCGGTTGATTAATGCGGTTACTAGTAGCGAAATTGTTAATTATATAGTGTAATATGTTTAATTAATATGGTGACTACTTATAATATGAGAAACGCGGTAGCCTAGTCGATAGTTAGCTTGCTTGCTATCACCGGGTTATACCGTGCCAGGTTCAAAATCACGTCCGGACGAAATAAACTTGACACGACCGCTCCTCCAGTCGACTCAGCTGTAAATGAGTACCTGACATATGAATTAGGGGAGGTAAAGACAGCAAGGAAGGAAACTGGTCACTCCACCTAATAGTTGCTGCGGCTTAGTACATGAGTTACCTTCATCCTCGACCGCAGGTTGCTGTCATGGGAATTACCTTTATATTTACGTATATTATGGTTAATTATATAATATAATATGCTTGATAAATATATGAATATCTCGGTTTATCCATTAACACCACAGGAAATTGTTCAGCAAAGATGAGAAGAAGATTAGAAATGTCTACTAAATATCATCACAAGAAAAACAGAAAAATAAAAGAAAAACAAAATTACATCTATTAAGCTTCTTAAGAAGATATATTTTTTTTGTCAGCTGCAAAATATGGTTGGAAGCCTGTGCAATAACATCCGCAATAAAATATAAAAGAAGAATATAGTTGTGAAGCCTATGCAATGACATCCGCAATAAAATATAAAATAGCAATTGAAATTAAATGCTGTAAAAGAGGATAAGAGTATCTTGCACAGAGAGATGTCTGTAAAGTATCTTGCACAGAGAGATGTCTGTAAAGTCTCTTGCACAGAGAGATGTCTGTAGAGTAGCTTGTACAGAGAGATGTCTGTAAATTATCTTGCACAGAGAGATGTCTGTAAAGTATCTTGCACACAGAGATGTCTGTAGAGTAGTTTGTACAGAGAGATGTCTGTAAAGACCTGGACGTAGATGAAGATGGGGTTCCTCAGAAATATCAAAGAACGCAAGAGGACGTTGTTTTTAGCATGTGAAAAGACACTGGGTTAAAACGATTAAAACAAGAACAGGCCCAAGACGTCGATGGACACATGATATGGCAGATTTGTAAATATAGCACTGAAAGAAACACGGCAGGTAGCTCAGAACCTACGTCTTACAATCGATACTAGGTAATCACTGCAGTAAAACTAAGTCCATCAGGCGAAACTTGAAACAGTCATGAAGTTTTGTTTATCACTGGAATTACAAACATATAAATCGATGTTTGGACCAACAGGTCTGCATCATGGACATATTCACACACACAAAATGACATGCAAGAACGGCATTACTGACGTTCACTTTCACATAGAAGAGCTATGCAAAAAGATAGGGAAAAAAGTTTGAGAAATACTACAGAAGAGTCATTATTTTTTTTAAATATTCTGAACTAGCACAACTAGTTTTTAAAATTACCAAATGTGTTTTCTAATCACCAAACCTAACAGAAATCACCGAGAGTCAACAGCTGCAGTGTTTACTCGGCTTAGAGATGGCGGTTTCGATATGATTGTTGAAATTGTCCGAGTAAGTTGAAATATAGCTTGTTGGCTTTTGTAATTTACAATATTTATCTTATCCCTTTTTCTTCTTTAGATGCTAGCCTGTTGGCACAGACGATCATGAACTTTCACAAGATTCGGTTTCCTATTTGTGATTGACTCCCTTGATAGATAGAATAGGTACTACAGTACCTGCTGTGTGATCTTCTTTCTTTGTTCTCAAACACTTGCAGATTAGCAGCATCTAGTCCGGAAAACGGAATGTGCTGGATCATGTTTTATAACTTTGCTGGGATATTTGCGCATTTCGGCCTGGCATGTCCAATGTCAGCAGCCTTACTTGATCATTTTGAATCTACATGGGATGGCACAATCAACTTCATCCAACTATCCGCCACGACTTTCTGTTATTAGTGTCCTGTTTGAGTGTAAACAAATTTATTGTCCAGTTTTTTTATATTATCGCCCAATACTTTCCTTTATTATCAATTCTTCCCCCTAACCTGTCCCGTATAGGACAGTATTGAAAATGGTGTTATGTCTCAGCACATGCCCAAACCACGCAAGTTTGCGACGCTTCACCATTGCCAGGAGATGTTTTTGTTAATATGCGAAGAAAATTTATTTTGTTTCTTAAATATACGAGTATATTATTTGTATGTTTTGTATAATTGATGCGAATTACCCATTTCTATGTTTACAAAAGCCTGTAATTTTCTCTCCGTGTTCACTGTAATTTTGCAGTTTTCTAATACGTACAAAAGAATGGGTAGATTAGATTTGTTATTATATTTATATAAGATTTATAGGTACTCTACAATGATCAGTGACCAGGTTTCTACGGAACAATACCTTAGCAAAATTAAACGGAACGAAATTCTGACAAAGACACATATACCGACCGACCCAGCCAATGTTCTTCACGTTTGGCGATGAGAGTCCACGGTCACTCGATATGCGCGCTACACACTGAGTGTGGTGGGAGTGGTGGATGGTCAGTGTGTTGCACGCAAATCGCTAGATCTGTATTTTTAGTTACAATATATTTATCTCAATAGTCACGGAAGACCAGTGCGACAGTATATAAAATTTAAAAGTTGGACTGTTGTCACGTGATTTAGTCACAGATCCCTGTATTGAACCGATTTATATAGTGCATTTCTTATGACAAGAAGCTTCGGTCGACCAGATTATGCCTAGGTTCAATTCCGAGCTAAAGATTTCCATTCTACCTTCTCAAGTAAACAGTTTGATATATGTGCTTGCAAGAGTTTTATATATAAATCTAGCATTTACATTGTTTACAATTGTTTTTACTTATATCATACAAATAATATCACGGAGGTTGGTTGTGTATATTTTCACAAGCGTATGTAAAGCTCGAAGCTTGTGGGATTCTATACCAAAATAGCACTGCTTTTACTAATAACTACGTGATAAGGTGTTTAACCAGTTGTTGAGCTGAAACGGCATGATTAGTATCGCTAACACGTACTCTGTAACGATGTCATCATTTCTCGACATGCCAGAATATGATTACTGATTCCCATTCCCTACAGTGCATGTTGACAAACACGTTTTTGAGATGAATTTAAAAACAATATTATTGGACATTTAACGATCTAATTATTCGTTCTGTGTCCAAGAACCAATCAGAAGCACTGACCCACTTCATCCTTAAAGTGAACAGAGTTACAGCAGTAGTGTTGCCCCCCCCCCACTGTTGCAACGTCAATGACATCACACAGATCTGCAATAAGTACCCACAATTCATGTGTTGTAGTGTCATCAGTAATATAATTGAGTGCACATCAACCTTATAAAAAAGACAGTTGCAATTCATTTATAAACTAAAGCCCAGGACACAGATAAAGCAAGATAAAATCGACAACTCTGCAGTCAGTGTGTCTTCGTCGTTGCTTACTTTACGCTAACTGGCAGTCTGTTTGTAATGACTGATTTAAATCAACATGAGAATTATTAGAAATGAAGATTTCAGTAGTCTATGTTATGTTATCAGTAGTCTCTGTTATGTTATGTGTCAGTAGTCTCTGTTATGTTATGTTATCAGTAGTCTCTGTTATGTTATGTTATCAGTAGTCTCTGTTATGTTATCAGTAGTCTCTGTTATGCTAGCAGTAGTATATGTTATGTTGTGTTATCAGTAGTCTCTGTTATGTTATGTTATCAGTAGTCTCTGTTATGTTATCAGTAGCCTCTGTTATGTTATACTATCAGTAGTTTCTGTTATGTTATGTTATCAGTAGTCTCTGTTATGTTATGTTATCAGTAGTCTCTGTTATGTTATGTTATCAGTAGTCTCTGTTATGTTATCAGTAGTCTCTGTTATGTTATGTTATCAGTAGTCTCTGTTATGTTATGTTATGTTATAAGTAGTCTCTGTTATGTTTTCAGTAGTCTCTGTTATGTTATGTTATCAATAGTCTCTGTTATGTTATGTTATCAGTAGTCTATGTTATGTTATGTTATCAGTAGTCTCTGTTATGTTATCAGTAGTCTCTGTTATGTTATGTTATCAGTAGTCTCTGTTATGTTATCAGTAGTCTATGTTATGTTATGTTATCAGTAGTATCTGTTATGTTATCAGTAGTCTATGTTATGTTATCAGTAGTCTTTGTTATGTTATCAGTAGTCTCTGTTATGTTTATGTTATCAGTAGTTTCTGTTATGTTATCAGTAGTCTCTGTTATGAAATTTAAAAATTTCCATTACTGCGTGATTTCCTGTTAAAGAGTGCAGGGAGGCTTTTTAGCTTTGAAATTTCAGGTACTATAGCTTAGATACCATTATAAATATCATCATAAGAAGGAAGCTACAGTAGTTTGGGCACTTAAAGCAACATGATGATATCGAGACACTGATTCTAGAGAGCAGAGTGCCAGGGGAGAGAAGGAAAGGAAGACCACGAAGACTATGGAACAGCGACATCGAAGAATGTAGGAACATGTCTCTGGCCAATGCAGACCTGCTTTCTCGGGACAGAGAGGCGTTCAGAGTATCCACGATGAAGACAATGTTCTGGAAAGAATATGTTACTGAAATGTTATATATATGTTACATATTTATATGTTATATGAATATATTACTTACATGTTACAGGAAAATGTTCAACAATAGAAGCAGAGAGAGAGAGAGAGAGAGAGAGAGAGTGAGAAATACTAAGAAAAAGGTGAACTATATGCATGCCTCTACAAAATAACTGTCATTAAGTACACCAGTATGCATTTCTAGGTTTCCTATCTTCAATCATACGACGCTGACAGGGAGATGTAGACATGGCAAAAAGTAGACATGACAAAATGTAGACATGGCAAAATGTAGACATGACAAAATGTAGACATGGCAAAAAGTAGACATGGCAAAAAGTAGACATGGCAAAAAGTAGACATGGCAAAAAGTAGACATGACAAAATGTAGGCATGGCAAAATGTAGACATGGCAAAAAAAGTAGACATGACAAAATGTAGGCATGGCAAAATGTAGACATGGCAAAATGTAGACGATGGCAAAATGTAGACATGGCAAAAAGTGACGTTTTTTTGTTTCTGTCCACAAGAATTGTTAGATTAAATTCCTATAAACAAACTACTTTTAATCTTAGTGACTTGCATATTATTTAGAAACAGCCTCCTGTTTATATGAATGCATTCAATCAATGAAAAACCTGCTACTCAGAATGTAACGTTTACCTAACCTACCAAAATAAGAAGACATTACTAAATCAACTATATATTAGCCTGAACATGTTAAGATATGTCGATCTGAATACATGGCCATCTGTAGTATTTTTAGAAGGAATGTAGGACTATTCTATATGAATACATCCAATCAATGAAAACCCTACAACTATTTTGTACTATCATTGTTAACCACTTGTGATCACGTATGACTGTATGTCTTCAATACAATCAACACAAGTGAAATAAATTAAGTTTGAATTTGTTGATTTGAATATTCGATTAGTTTTATCTGAGTGATATATTACAATGATGATAAAGCGTGAAAATACTATCTCATTGTCTCAGAATAGTGACCTGTATGTCAGGGCAGAACATTGGTGGAGTCAAGACTATAAGATGATCTCTGAATCTGCAATCTTCCCCCTCAAGTCTGGCAGACTATTCTCTTTCGGGATGGAAGGAACAATGATTGTAGAAAGTCCACCTGGGAGTAGTCCTGGTAAAAATAAAAGCATGATTCGTTATTTATTTTTTTTAAATAGTTTTTCCTGAGAAAAAAATATATTTAAGTACCGTTTTTTAGCGAGTCTGAGAGTCTGGCGGTGAGTTTTCGTAAAACATACTGTTCCCTATATAATTTTCTAGTTTCAATCATGACAGAATCTACTTCACAAAAATCAGCGCTGCCAGTCTAATTGTTAAAAACTTTACATATTTTTTTTTAAAACTTTCAATATTAAATCGATTGTTCTCCTCATTAAAAGAACGATTGACATTGCTTTTAATGTGTGAAAGTTATTTTTAAATAAGGCTATCATTTTCTTGTTAGCTGTCCAGATTAAGTGACCATTTGTGAAGGATTCTGTAGTACTTTTTTTTATATTGTTTGTCGATGTATAGGGTGTCTATAGAGTCGCAGTGCACTGAGTTTTAAATGACATGTATGTGCTAAATATGACGTAATTGAAATTTTTGTAATTCCGTGGTCTAGTGAACTGTGTGACATCAAATTACTTCTTTGATTATATATCTCAGAGCGTGAGTTCTACTTCCCAGAGCATGTGATCTACATTTCAGAGCTTGAGATCTACTTTCCAGAACAAGTCTTCTACTTCCCAGTGCATGGGTTCTACTTCCCAGAGCTTGGGTTCTACTTCCCAGAGCTTGGGTTCTAATTCCCAGAGCATGGGTTCTACTTCTCAATGCATGGGTTCTGCTTCCCAGAACATGGGTTCTACTTCCCAGAGCATGGGTTCTACTTCCCAGAGCATAGGTTCTACTTCCCAGAGCTTGGGCTCTACTTCCCAGAGCTTGGGTTCTACTTCCCAGAGCTTGGGTTCTACTTCCCAGAGCATGGGTTCTACTTCCCAGAGCTTGGGTTCTACTTCCCAGAGCATGGGATCTACTTCTCAGAGCATTGGGTCTACTTCTCAGAGCATGGGATCTACTTCTCAGAGCATGGGCTTCACATCATTGTACCTGGATGAACAACAGAGTACATTTGATTTCAGACCAAGAATAACGATTGGTATCGAAATTCGGGTCAGCTGGTAGACTGGAGAGGGATATAGGACTACATCACATTGGTTCCCATGTTTACATGATATCGGTAACACTGTCTATTTGTATGTCTAATCTGTCCAGGTTACATCTTGACGAGATCTGCCTACTGCTACCTCAGTCAAATCAACAGCCTTCAGTATTATGTTAGAAGAGGTGTTTCCGCTAAAGAAGATGAGGTACGTATATATAGAATTGTTTCTATGATTATGTTGTTCTTTACTCTGTAATTGTATTCAATGTCAGTATATCCTATGATGTTTTCTTGTAAAGTAGTTGATCTTAGTCTTGTCTGAAAGTTTCTATTCAAAGTCAATTACGAATATTTAGCTCTGCCATCCTCATAATGAGATTCATCCATATTGCTTTGCCGCGAAAGATTAATATCTATATATATTTTCTGTGTCCTCGAAACATATCACCTGTGTCCTTTAAGTATATTATATGTGTCCTATATACGTATTATCTATGTCCTGTATACATATTGTCTATGTCCTCTATACATATTGTAAATGTCCTCTATCAACATTGCCGTGTGTCTTCTATCCATACATCGAGCTCTCCTTTGACATCGTCATATCGTCTTGTGTCCTATATTCTAGCCATTATTATGTCTTCTTTTGACATTGTCACGTGTCCTCTATTAAAGCTATCATGAATCCGCCCTTTGACATCATCATACATCTTTATTTCAAGCCATCGTGAATTCTTTTCTTTTTTTGTCATGTGACTTTTATGAGACATAAAACCTTGGTTTTTCAAGCTAACTCCAATCATACGTCTCACACATTTCATTTCAGTAGTGTTAATCTTATGAATTGTTCTAGAATCCAATGTCCAAGTTTAACACTGATAACACAATGTTGATAAGAAAATGGTGTTGAACATCGCTATCTTTGTTTCTTAGTAAAGGTGTTAATTGACCAATGACCTGACAGGCATTATTACATCTTGCGAGGATGATAGTCGAGATAAATAACCAGAAAAATGATGACATGTGTCATGAATACATATAACAATCACGAGAGTGGCGATGAAGATACAGAATTGTGGCTGTGTATATGACTGAAACTGGCCACGAAGATGAATAAAATGATGATCACTGTAAGCCATGGAGAGTGCATCGAAAACACAAAGCGCATCGAAAACATAAAGGGCATCGAAAACATAAAGGGCATCGAAAACATAAAGGGCATCGAAACATAAAGGGCATCGAAAACATAAAGGGCATCGAAAACATAAAAGGCATCGAAAACATAAAAGGCATCAAAAACATAAAGAGCATCGAAAACATAAAGGGCATCGAAAACATAAAAGGCATCGAAAACATAAAGGGCATCGAAAACATAAAGGGCATCGAAAATATAAAGGGCATCGAAAACATAAAGGGCATCGAAAACATAAATGGCATCGAAAACATAAAGGGCATCGAAAACATAAAAGGCATCGAAAACATAAAGGGCATCGAAAACATAAATGGCATCGAAAACATAAAGGGCATCGAAAACATAAAAGGCATCGAAAACATAAAGGG
The DNA here is from genome assembly GCA_034231615.1 of Meghimatium bilineatum. Taxonomy (NCBI): domain Eukaryota; kingdom Metazoa; phylum Mollusca; class Gastropoda; order Stylommatophora; family Philomycidae; genus Meghimatium; species Meghimatium bilineatum. The sequence goes on along the minus strand of CM067316.1, from coordinate 23,195,274 downwards.
CATCGAAAACATAAAAGGCATCGCAAGTAGTCATGGATGCATAAAAATGCGTGATAATATGGGTACTTAAATGGATGAAAGTGGATATGTATAAAGAGATAAATTATGACATGGGTTAGGAATACTAAGAACCTGAAGTAAAATGAAGATGAAAAAGATAGCGAATATTGACTGGATGCCAGGCTGAAATTGACTGCAGGGACCATAACACAGCGTGGTCAATATGAATACGCGTACCCAAAGGAATAATAGAAACACACAAACAGAATATTAAATTCCATTCCCTACACTAATCACAGTAACGAGATAACAATAACATAAATACATAAATAACTAGTATTTTACTATATAACCCATCTATGCGCCAGGCATATCAATCAATCAATCAATAAACCTGCAACCCTTCAGTATGGTAGGGGTATCACATTGGATGCCTCAGTACACAGAGTGCACCAGCGAATTCTATCCTCAGCGATGCGGATGAGCGTGGAAATATCTTGCCCTGTCCATTCCTTGATGTTGTCTGTCCATGAGGCATATACTAGTATTCTGCTATATAACCCATCTGCGTGCCGGGCATATAAAAGTATTCTGCTATATAACCCATCTGTGCGCCAGGCATATAAAAGTATTCTGCTATATAACCCATCTGTGCGCCAGGAATATAATAGTATTCTGCTATATAACCCATCTGTGCGCCAGTCATATAAAAGTATTCTGCTATATAACCCATCTGTGCGCCAGGCATATAAAAGTATTCTGCTATATAACCCATCTGTGCGCCAGGAATATAATAGTATTCTGCTATATAACCCATCTGTGCGCCAGGAATATAATAGTATTCTGCTATATAACCCATCTGTGCGCCAGGCATATAAAAGTATTCTGCTATATAACCCATCTGCGCGCCGGGCATATAATAGTATTCTGCTATATAGCCTATCGGTGCGCCAGGCATATAATAGTATTCTGCTATATAACCCATATGTGCGATGGGTAAAATATATATCGTAATTACCGCACTAAGCTACTACTTATACACACTTAGATGGCAGATGGATTGACGAAGTGAACATTGGTTGGAATGCCTATAGCGTAATGATGCTGTTTCTTAATCAAGAATTATATTGCATATACTATAATTGTTTATCACTTTTAGAAAGGTCCAAAGAAAGGTCCAAAGAAAAAGGAAGACTTAAGAGCTGAGCCTTTAGAACCAGATGCAATACTTGAAATTACGGGATACCCTCGTGGAACGAGAACTAACGGTGTGGACATTGCAGTAATGCCAATCACGTTAACCGGACAAGACCTTTGGTATGACAGACATGTTGAACTGAGAAAATCAGACAGTAAGTCACGCGTGACAAATGTGAACTGTTATTTGTGCCCTAATGAGTCATTTTATTAGCTACTGTTGCCTTTTCAATGATGGTAGTGGTGTTAATGGTGAAGACGATGCTGATTATGACAATGATGGTGATGATGATAATCATCACATCGATGATGGTGGTACATTTGTGGTGGTAATGACAATGATGACGATACTAAATGGTGGTGGAATTGGTAGTTGTGATGATAATGGCATTTATGATGAAGGTGATGGATTTGGAGGTGGTGATGATGACTATGGTGGTGCATTTGATGGCGGTGTTGATGATGATGATGATGATGATGATGATGATGACAATGCTCATGATGGTAGTGAATCTGGAGGTGGTGAAGACAATGATGAAACTGTATTGTATTTTATAGGGATATTATTCGGGGCTTTTACGCCTCACATCACTGATTCAATGTGGTTGATACAATGCCCCTTATATTACAGACTGAATGTGGTTGCTACAGTGCCCTTCAGATCACTGACTCAATGCGGTTGGTACAATTTTGTTCGTCCGTCGGAGTCAACGATGACCATTCAGCTCAACTTCGATGATGACTTCTGCTGTGTGCTCAACTGTGACTAATGAGTCCTATGCGTGCATGAAATTGTCTACCACACTCTGAACATGTGTGGGAGGAGTCTGTGGGACATTGATCAGCTCTTGATTTTCTTCTAGCGTATTTTTGTTGTGCAGTTTGATGTCTGAAGTTGGTACATTACACCGCAGATCACTGACTCAATGTTGTTGGTACAATGCCCCTCAGATCACTGACTCATTGCGGGTGGTACAATGTCACGATCTGTGCAGACTTCTCCACCCAATAGTACTTTTCCGTCACTTTCTTACAATCTCGAATCACGGTACAGATAAAAAGGTTGCGCCCTCCCAGAAATTCAGGAGCGTCTTCATCAAGATTCAAGATAGTGTTGATAATACGATATATAGTAGACCACCCTCTTAGTCGCCTCTTACAGCATACATAGCATATATAACTGTTACTTTTCCCCTAGGGTTGTTCCTTGGTTCCTTATTATATTATTGTTCCTTATTATATTATATTTTATAGGGCAATTGTTGCATACGACATTCAGTCCATAATTCGGAAGAACAAAAAAAAAACAGGCGGTGTCGGTTGGCATCAATAGATACTGCATCTCACATATATAAAATTATTCCCCAGCAATAGAATGTGGGTCAAAGAACATGAGCCCATGGACAGCTGGATCAGCAACCAACCAACATATATAATCTATCTGACATACTCAGTAATGATAGTATATTTTCTTGAAACCAACGCATATACGCTAGAGTAGATGATGATTTAGAAGAGAAATGTTGTTTATTGAACTCATTTTGTGTGTGGACATTATCGACAATGCCTCGTATCTGTTCAGATTGAAGGAATTCTGCTATAAATGTAACAAGCGACGATCTAGATATTTGTTCTAGATCTAGGAGTTTGTTAGAAAAGATACTGATAAACCTTCACATTGCATCCTATACGAAAATTAATGAAGCATCTGTTGAGGCATCTGTTGGGGCATCTGAGTACTATAATTAAAGTATTTTCTGTTTCGCTTTCAATTGAACATGAACAAACAAATCTACAACTTGTAATATCTCGGTATGTGGAAATTGTTTGTTGTGAACATTCACAAAATATTTTGATAAAAGTAGAGGTAGGTCCAATGACAGCAATCTGCCGTTGGGGATGAAGATAACTCTTCATGTACTAGGCCGCAACAATTATTAGGTCGCGTGACTAGTTCTCTTCCTTGCTGTCTTTACCTTCCCTAACTAATGCGTCATGTACTCATGTACAGCTGAGTCGACTGGAGGAGTGGTCGTGTCAAGCAAGAAATCACAACCCGGATTTTTTTTTATGGTGCGGATGTAGTTTAGAACCTGACAAGCTGTAACCCAGTGATGGCAAGCAAGTTATCAACTAGGCTGTCGCCAAAAACTGTATACTATCTAGTATACTGCTAGTTGAAGATAATTGTATTTTAATATACGATATAAAAAAACCCAACTCCACCATTTAATATTCGATATAAAAACCCCCACTCCGCCATTTAATATACGATATAAAAACTCCAACTCCACCATTTAATATTCGATATAAAAACACCAACTCCGCCATTTAATATTCGATATAAAAACCCCAACTCCGCCATTTAATATTCGATATAAAAACACCAACTCCGCCATTTAATATTCGATATAAAAACCCCAACTCCGCCATTTAATATTCGATATAAAAACCCCAACACCGCCATTTAATATTCGATATAAAAACCCCAACTCCGCCTTCCCTTAGAACGTAACAACATAATATTTAATATTAGAAAAAAAAACCGCAAAAGCAGATAAAACTACACCCCTCTTTCCTCTTTGTAAAAAAAAATGGTTTTCCAAGACGTAGGTCAACATAAAATCCCACAAAAACGAAGAGGAGCATCTCTCCTCAAATAACCAAGTTGCATCTATCGCCCTGACGATATATAAACGATCTTTTCCTACTGGTATTATTATAGTGCAAAAATTATAATATAATTTTGTAATAAATTTCATTTCATAGGCCTATGTTAAATTTAAGTGAAATCGGTTCAATAGCTTTTGCACCACAACATTTTCACCAGAGGAATCGAATTTATAAACGCACTATAAGATTGTGATATGTATATGAAGGAACAACACAAATAACTGAACAATTAGACCCTTTCTGAAAATGACATCTCTTCTGAAAAGCATTGTATACCGTTGAGAATTGGAACGTATAGGTAGGAAGAAAACACTGGAAGAAAATTACCATCCAATTTCAAGTGCTTCATTGCCAGCATTCCATGGGGACAAACATAAACCGAACCACCTACAGTGATATGGATGTTGTTAGCTCCGGCATGTTTGTGGGTGTAAGTGTATGCGTGCGTGTGTGTGGAAGAAAAAGAAACAGACAGCGGAATACATACTGCCAATATCATAGTTTTGTGGGTGTAAGTGTATGCGTGCGTGTGTGTGGAAGAAAAAGAAACAGACAGCGGAATACATACTGCCAATATCATAGTTTTGTGGGTGTAAGTGTATGCGTGCGTGTGTGTGGAAGAAAAAGAAACAGACAGCGGAATACATACTGCCCATATCATAGTTTTGTGGGTGTAAGTGTATGCGTGCGTGTGTGTGGAAGAAAAAGAAACAGACAGCGGAATACATACTGCCAATATCATAGTTTTGTGGGTGTAAGTGTATGCGTGTGTGTGTGTGGAAGAAAAAGAAACAGACAGCGGAATACATACTGCCAATATCATAGTTTTGTGGGTGTATGTGTATGCGTGTGTGTGTGTGGAAGAAAAAGAAACAGACAGCGGAGTACATACTGCCAATATCATAGTTTTGTGGGTGTAAGTGTATGCGTGCGTGTGTGTGGAAGAAAAAGAAACAGACAGCGGAATACATACTGCCAATATCATAGTTTTGTGGGTGTAAGTGTATGCGTGTGTGTGTGTGGAAGAAAAAGAAACAGACAGCGGAATACATACTGCCAATATCATAGTTTTGTGGGTGTATGTGTATGCGTGTGTGTGTGTGGAAGAAAAAGAAACAGACAGCGGAGTACATACTGCCAATATCATAGTTTTGTGGGTGTAAGTGTATGCGTGTGTGTGTGTGGAAGAAAAAGAAACAGACAGCGGAATACATACTGCCAATATCATAGTTTTGTGGGTGTAAGTGTATGCGTGTGTGTGTGTGGAAGAAAAAGAAACAGACAGCGGAATACATACTGCCAATATCATAGTTTTGTGGGTGTAAGTGTATGCGTGTGTGTGTGTGGAAGAAAAAGAAACAGACAGCGGAATACATACTGCCAATATCATAGTTTTGTGGGTGTAAGTGTATGCGTGCGTGTGTGTGGAAGAAAAAGAAACAGACAGCGGAATACATACTGCCAATATCATAGTTTTGTGGGTGTAAGTGTATGCGTGCGTGTGTGTGGAAGAAAAAGAAACAGACAGCGGAATACATACTGCCAATATCATAGTTTTGTGGGTGTAAGTGTATGCGTGCGTGTGTGTGGAAGAAAAAGAAACAGACAGCGGAATACATACTGCCCATATCATAGTTTTGTGGGTGTAAGTGTATGCGTGTGTGTGTGTGGAAGAAAAAGAAACAGACAGCGGAATACATACTGCCAATATCATAGTTTTGTGGGTGTAAGTGTATGCGTGCGTGTGTGTGGAAGAAAAAGAAACAGACAGCGGAATACATACTGCCCATATCATAGTTTTGTGGGTGTAAGTGTATGCGTGCGTGTGTGTGGAAGAAAAAGAAACAGACAGCGGAATACATACTGCCAATATCATAGTTTTGTGGGTGTAAGTGTATGCGTGCGTGTGTGTGGAAGAAAAAGAAACAGACAGCGGAATACATACTGCCCATATCATAGTTTTGTGGGTGTAAGTGTATGCGTGCGTGTGTGTGGAAGAAAAAGAAACAGACAGCGGAATACATACTGCCAATATCATAGTTTTGTGGGTGTAAGTGTATGCGTGCGTGTGTGTGGAAGAAAAAGAAACAGACAGCGGAATACATACTGCCAATATCATAGTTTTGTGGGTGTAAGTGTATGCGTGTGTGTGTGTGGAAGAAAAAGAAACAGACAGCGGAATACATACTGCCAATATCATAGTTTTGTGGGTGTAAGTGTATGCGTGTGTGTGTGTGGAAGAAAAAGAAACAGACAGCGGAGTACATACTGCCAATATCATAGTTTTGTGGGTGTAAGTGTATGCGTGCGTGTGTGTGGAAGAAAAAAAAACAGACAGCGGAATACATACTGCCAATATCATAGTTTTGTGGGTGTAAGTTAATGCGTGCGTGTGTGTGGAAGAAAAAGAAACAGACAGCGGAATACATACTGCCCATATCATAGTTTTGTGGGTGTAAGTGTATGCGTGCGTGTGTGTGGAAGAAAAAGAAACAGACAGCGGAATACATACTGCCAATATCATAGTTTTGTGGGTGTAAGTGTATGCGTGCGTGTGTGTGGAAGAAAAAGAAACAGACAGCGGAATACATACTGCCAATATCATAGTTTTGTGGGTGTAAGTGTATGCGTGCGTGTGTGTGGAAGAAAAAGAAACAGACAGCGGAATACATACTGCCAATATCATAGTTTTGTGGGTGTAAGTGTATGCGTGCGTGTGTGTGGAAGAAAAAGAAACAGACAGCGGAATACATACTGCCAATATCATAGTTTTGTGGGTGTAAGTGTATGCGTGCGTGTGTGTGGAAGAAAAAGAAACAGACAGCGGAATACATACTGCCAATATCATAGTTTTGTGGGTGTAAGTGTATGCGTGTGTGTGTGTGGAAGAAAAAGAAACAGACAGCGGAATACATACTGCCAATATCATAGTTTTGTGGGTGTAAGTGTATGCGTGTGTGTGTGTGGAAGAAAAAGAAACAGACAGCGGAATACATACTGCCAATATCATAGTTTTGTGGGTGTAAGTGTATGCGTGTGTGTGTGTGGAAGAAAAAGAAACAGACAGCGGAATACATACTGCCAATATCATAGTTTTGTGGGTGTAAGTGTATGCGTGCGTGTGTGTGGAAGAAAAAGAAACAGACAGCGGAATACATACTGCCCATATCATAGTTTTGTGGGTGTAAGTGTATGCGTGCGTGTGTGTGGAAGAAAAAGAAACAGACAGCGGAATACATACTGCCAATATCATAGTTTTGTGGGTGTAAGTGTATGCGTGCGTGTGTGTGGAAGAAAAAGAAACAGACAGCGGAATACATACTGCCCATATCATAGTTTTGTGGGTGTAAGTGTATGCGTGCGTGTGTGTGGAAGAAAAAGAAACAGACAGCGGAATACATACTGCCAATATCATAGTTTTGTGGGTGTAAGTGTATGCGTGTGTGTGTGTGGAAGAAAAAGAAACAGACAGCGGAATACATACTGCCAATATCATAGTTTTGTGGGTGTAAGTGTATGCGTGTGTGTGTGTGGAAGAAAAAGAAACAGACAGCGGAGTACATACTGCCAATATCATAGTTTTGTGGGTGTAAGTGTATGCGTGCGTGTGTGTGGAAGAAAAAAAAACAGACAGCGGAATACATACTGCCAATATCATAGTTTTGTGGGTGTAAGTGTATACGTGCGTGTGTGTGGAAGAAAAAGAAACAGACAGCGGAGTACATACTGCCAATATCATAGTTTTGTGGGTGTAAGTGTATGCGTGCGTGTGTGTGGAAGAAAAAAAAACAGACAGCGGAATACATACTGCCAATATCATAGTTTTGTGGGTGTAAGTGTATACGTGCGTGTGTGTGGAAGAAAAAGAAACAGACAGCGGAATACATACTGCCAATATCATAGTTTTGTGGGTGTAAGTGTATGCGTGCGTGTGTGTGGAAGAAAAAGAAACAGACAGCGGAATACATACTGCCAATATCATAGTTTTGTGGGTGTAAGTGTATGCGTGCGTGTGTGTGGAAGAAAAAGAAACAGACAGCGGAATACATACTGCCAATATCATAGTTTTGTGGGTGTAAGTGTATGCGTGCGTGTGTGTGGAAGAAAAAGAAACAGACAGCGGAATACATACTGCCAATATCATAGTTTTGTGGGTGTAAGTGTATGCGTGCGTGTGTGTGGAAGAAAAAGAAACAGACAGCGGAATACATACTGCCAATATCATAGTTTTGTGGGTGTAAGTGTATGCGTGTGTGTGTGTGGAAGAAAAAGAAACAGACAGCGGAGTACATACTGCCAATATCATAGTTTTGTGGGTGTAAGTGTATGCGTGCGTGTGTGTGGTAGAAAAAGAAACAGACAGCGGAATACATACTGCCAATATCATAGTTTTGAACAACTGAGAAAACTGATACTTCAGATTTATTCACCCGCAAAGACACGATATTTTCTTGTTATCTCCCTTATGAGTCCTAATCCGCGTTTTTTTTTTTTTTCTCAAAAGGTTTAGTTATAGTATAGAATTATGCTTACTGCTCTAACTTAGTCTAAATTGAACTTGTTTAAAAAATAAAAAGCTTTCACGCGCGCACTCTCACACACAGTATACATTTATAAGCTTATATAGTTGTACATATATATATATTTATTCCATATCTATAAGGAAAAAGGAGGGGGTGGCTTAAACCACCGAAAAAATTAGTAGTAAACAAGACAATACTTGGGTAAACGCCCACCATTCCCTTAACTGTTTTCAAAAAAAAAAAAAAAAAGGTTGTGGAAAGTTATCCTAAAATGCACTAAAAACCCGCGAAATCAAGGAAATTACCTTTTTTTAAAAAAAGTTAACCGCTTGTCTGACCCAAGACTTATCTACGGAAATGTATATATTAGAAAAAACATGAGAAATAATACATTTAAATTTTCGGTAATATATGCTACAGCCATTGGCTTCCATGTTTACAGCTACACCACTAAATCCGTAAAGTCGGCAGGTATCTTATAATATATCTTGGTACCGCTGTCTACTGGCAACCTGCTGAACGGAAGATAGTCTAGGAAATAATTTCAGTCAAACAATGCTAGGTTGATCGCTGCGTCCTGATACAGAATATGCTACCAATTTATAGTACAGTTTACACTTATTGATACGTTCTGTCTGGACGTGCTCATGAGACAATATATACAAATCTAACATGTCTCATTCCGTGTGATCAGATATTCTCCTGTCACGCCTGGTCAAGTATCTACGTAAGGACAGTGATCTTGTCAAACGATGGTGGAAGGTGGTCATTATGTTGGGATATTCAGAGAAAATGGTAGAAACCGATAAAGGAAAGAACAAATCATCGTTTATATTAGCCACGGTACGGTCATCAATTTGTTAGTAGTTGTCCATGTTTATGTAGTATCTTAATGCAGGTTGTGCGTTCTGTCTGTGTTCTTAAAATCTAATACTGCTGTAAAACTGAATAGCAATAGTACTTATGTAGAACGCAGGTTTTACTGTTTTTATTGGGTTTTTTTCACTGTCGTGTATATTCTTGATAAAGGCCTAACGGTTTGAAACGTTGAAAATGTCTTGTGTATTGTTATTTGTCTGTTTTCCTGTTCTTTTGGCTAATGTTATCGCATTTATGTTTTGTCTCTTGTCTTTCCCCATGTGGTATCCCCATGTGATAATTGATAGTATCCACACTTGCTACTGTGCTTATGGTTGGGAGTTTCAGTTGTTATTCCAAGGCCATATGTGTCGCCTTTGTTGCATTAAGTCCATGTTTGTTCAAGTTTATCTTGATATTTTCTATCCACTGTTTTCTTGGTCTACCTTTGACTTTATGTCCTGATATTATTTTGTTATATGCTCTTATTGGTATGTGGTTAGGTTCATTCTCATAAGATGAACGAACCATTTTACTTGATGTCTTTCGATATCTTCTATACATGTTTGTTTGTTTTTCGTTCGCTCCATTGTAACCATCACGGATATCCGTGCGATTTCCGCCGGGAGCGTGATTACGTTGTGCCATCGTTATGCGCCTTGTAGGCCTAGCACATCCGATTTCGGCATGCCTTGACAATTCGGGTGGGCTACCCTTAGCCTGTGACAGCCTCTATATCTATCTCCAGGCACGCGTAGTGGTGATTCTTCGCCCAGACAATTTTTGCTCTCGTCTGACTCGCATAAGGTGTTCCACTGTCTATGAACTTGCCTCGTGTAATTGGATGTGCTGTGCCTGTGCCCATTGAGTACTGAACCGTTTCTCATCCGTGAGCCTGGTTCCTTAAGGGGAAGAACTCAACAGAGGAGTTGGACCCTGGCTCTTTCGCCCTCTTAGCCGAGGTGTCATTCACCGACATCGTGTACCCCTTGTCCAAGTTCGAGTCTCACACCACGCGTTTGAGAGCAAGGCGTTCTCGAGCTGAGCGTCCTTGTCCCAATAGCGCCTGAGCCCATCAGGTACTGAACCCTTTCTCTCTTCAAGTGTATTTCCGGTGTAGGAAAACCTGACAGTAGTGTTGGGCCAGGGCTAAATCGTTGTCCCTTTTGAGCCTGAGCCCATCGGGTACGGAACCCTTTCTCTCTGCAAGTGTACATCCGTTATAGGAAACCTTGACATTAGAGTTGGGCCCGGACTACCATCGTTGTCCCTTTCTTGCCTAAGCCCATCGGGTACAGAACCCTTTCTCTTCGCGAGCATATTTCCGGTTTAGGAAGGCTCGACATAAGAGTTGGGTTAGGTCTTCTTGCTTTACCAAACGCCAATTGATGGTTCTTGATCTCTACCTATAAGGAACACAGGTAACTAGAAGCTCGTCTCGAGCTGACGGAGCTTGTAGTTTCTTGTATACATGATATTAAACCAAATATTTTCTTAATTTCTTATTTTATCTAGTTTATTGATAGTTTATCCATTGCAGCTTTTCTCAGGCACTTCATTTCACGTGCAATGATTTCCTCTGCCGCGAGGCTGTGAAAGACCATGTTTGACATTGGTAGTAAATTGCTGGTATAAAAATTGTAATTATTATCTGTCTTTTGATTTCCATTTTTATTTTTGGGTGGAGAAGTAATGGGAAAAGCTGGTAAGTTTTTTTTCTTTTCTGGCACCCTGTTTCTCTTTCTCTGGCTAGTCTTCCATTGTCGGAAGAAATGCTGCCAGATATTTAAATTTTGTGTTTGTTTCACTTTGATGTTATCTATTGTTACACCCATTGGTCTTGTTGACTTGCTAATATTTATAACTCCTATTTTGTGTACGTAATTTTTATGTTGTAAATGTTACATTCTAATAGTAATGCATTAATGTGGTTTTGCTAATTTTTCTCATCTCCGTATATTAGACTGATCGCCAGCAAATAGTAGTTCGTTGATTTCATTATTAAGTTCCTCATCAGGGTTATTTGCGATGTTTTTTTTATTTGGACGTGCTGTGCCTGTGCCCATTGCGTACTGAACCGTTTCTCATCCGTGAGCCTGGTTCCTTAAGGGGAAGAACTCAACAGAGGAGTTGGACCCTGGCTCTTTCGCCCTCTTAGCCGAGGTGTCATTCACCGACATCGTCTACCCCTTGTCCAAGTTCAAGTCTCACACCACGCGTTTGAGAGCAAGGCGTTCTCGAGCTGAGCGTCCTTGTCCCAATAGCGACTGAGCCCATCAGGTACTGAACCCTTTCTCTATTCAAGTGTATTTCCGGTGTAGGAAAACCTGACAGTAGAGTTGGGCCAGGGCTAAATCGTTGTCCCTTTTGTGCCTGAGCCCATCGGGTACGGAACGATGATGTTTGGATTTCAACAATTTCTGGAAATATATTTGTTGTTTCTTTTTTTTTGTTCTACAAATGTTATGTTTGTTTGTTTGTTTTTCGTTCGCTCCATTGTAACCATCACGGATATCCGTGCGATTTCCGCCGGGAGCGTGATTACGTTGTGCCACCGTTATGCGCCTTGTAGGCCTAGCACATCCGATTTCGGCATGCCTTGACAATTCGGGTGGGCTACCCTTAGCCTGTGACAGCCTCTATATCTGTCTCCAGGCACGCGTAGTGGAGACTCTTCGCCCAGACGATGTTTTGCTCTCGTCTAACTCGAACGAGGTGTTCCACTGTCTATGAACTTGCCTCGTGTAATTGGACGTGCTGTGCCTGTGCCCATTGGGTACCGAACCGTTTCTCATCCGTGAGCCTGGTTCCTTGAGGGGAAGAACTCAACAGAGGAGTTGGACCCTGGCTCTTTCGCCCTCTTAGCCGAGGTGTCATTCACCGACATCGTGTACCCCTTGTCCAAGTTCGAGTCTCACACCACGCGTTTGGGAGCAAGGCGTTCTCGAGCTGAGCGTCCTTGTCCCAATAGCGCCTGAGCCCATCAGGTACTGAACCCTTTCTCTCTTCAAGTGTATTTCCAGTGTAGGAAAACCTGACAGTAGAGTTGGGCCAGGGCTAAATCGTTGTCCCTTTTGTGCCTGAGCGAATCGAGTACGGAACCCTTTCTCTCTGCAAGTGTACTTCCGGTATAGGAAACCTTGACAGTAGAGTTGGGCCAGGACTGCCATCGTTGTCCCTTTCTTGCCTACACCCATCGGGTACAGAACCCTTTCTCTTTGCAAGCATATTTCCGGTTTAGGAAGGCTCGACATTAGAGTTGGGTTAGGTCTTTTGCTTTACCAAACGCCGATGGATGGGTCTGGGTCTCTGCCTGTAAGGAACTCTGGTAACTAGAAGCCCGTCTCGAGCTGACGGAGCTTGTAGTTCCCTTTCCTAGGGACTTTTCACTTTCTATTTGCAGTTCGCGCTGCCCTCTAGCGCTGTTCTGCCCTTTCATTGTTTCATTGTACTCTGTATGAAACATATTTGTCTCTCGCCATGCATTTACCTTTACGTGCATTTTACATTGGCCGCCCCTCCAATGTTCGGACTGGACTGACTAGCTTCACTGTATGTCGACAGTGTCGCTATATGTGGTGATGCTGGTGGTGTCGGAGATATTGTCTGTCTCTTGTGCAGTCAAATCTCTTTCCATCTGCTACCTCCACATTCTCGGACACGATCCCCAAATGATTTGGCCAGAATCAGCACGAGCTGCTGTATTTCTGTTTCCAGGGTGCACCGCGTGGAGGTACATTTGGGATCTTGGTTATCTGCTAACCCTGGGTCCGCCTAGAGCAATGCGTTCCCTTTGCACCCCAAATGTTATGTATCTTCACACTTCTTCATGCCCCTGTTTTCTTGTCTCTCTTGGAACGTCGTGTGGTGCATATATTTTGTAGTTGCTTTGTCACTGCCTCTAATTTATTACTAAAACAAAACACAAAAACTAAAAATGAGAATTATAAAATATTAGGTATGTTCTACATTAATGTGTGGCTTAGAAAAATGGATAATGAACAAGTGGAAGATATAATTTAAACCTTTGACATGTGGATATATAGAAAAGAAGGGAGAACTTAAAAGATGAGGAAACAAACAAAGAGATTTTGACAATGTTTTCTATAACTATTAAAGGAAATAAAAATCAAACAAGTTAAAAATTTTGAACCGAATGAAAGATGTGACATCTTGTTGCAGACCTTACTGGAAGATGGAGCTGAGGGACGGCTAGCAAGATGCAAGCAGAGATACAAATGGACTAAAACATGAATTGGACAGGATACTGTTTAGCAGAATATACTAACAAAGCAATAGACAGAAGACTTTGGAAGTCCGTTGGAGTCAACCTTTGATGTAGAGACGGCAGCTGATAATGATCAAATTTGTAATGTTAATATTGATGTGGTTTTTTGATGTGATTATTATTTCTTTTTTTTTCTTTTTTCTTGTCGCTTTATACCCGTTTATGCCTTGCAGCGTCATCAGGGGTATAAGTTCTCTGAATATGGCCTTTTCTGTACTTCATATATGTTTATTTTCGTTGACTCTTTTATTTCTCTAATCCTTGGTTAACATGGTCTGTCCCTGGCTTTCTATTCATCGTGTCTATATAACACTCCTGTTTGAGGAGCACTGCCTGGTGGTAGTCTGGAATAATGTGAAAACCACTTAATCTGTTGTCGTCTGATGTCATTCATGATTGGAATTATGTTTGTTAGTCTTCTGTTTTTTCATTTCTGATTCTATCTCTTATTGTTACTCCGAGGATTTTACATAGACAAGTTATTTATGTTGCGACAAGGTTTCTTTTGGCTTCCGTTGTTAATGTCCACGTTTGACATTGATAACATGGTGATGGTATAATGGTCGTTTTATATAGTGCAGTTTTTGGTGTTCATGTTCACAAATTGTTTATTGGATAATATGAGACATCTGCCTTAAGATCTGGTATACTATGTTTCTTTTATGTTGGATTTCTGTGGTGTTTTACCATTTGATGATATGATGTTTCCAATATAAGTGAATTCTTTCACCTGTTTAAGTTGTTGGTCATCGATGAGAACAGTTAATGAGAACAAGTATTATTTATTGCTATTTATGTGATGTATTTAATATTTATGTGATGTATTAATGTTTATGTGATGCATTTAATGTTTCTGATGTGCATGATAGTTAATGTATTCCCGTTATTTATTGTTATGTTTATGTGATGCATTTAATGTTTCTGATGAGCATGATAGTTAATGTATTCCCGTTATTTATTGTTATTGATGTGATGTATTTAATGTTTATGGTGAGGATGTTAATGTCGATATTCCCGATGCTGTCATTTATTTCTATGTTAATGCTGCATCACTGCTTCTTGATAATTCCATTGTGATATTGGAAACTATACCCTACCTCTGTAATGGGTATTGTAATCTCGTTCTACTGGTATATCAAATATATTATGGAGCACTCAAGGCAGAAATTCGATAAGCGGGTGGGCAGAAAAAGCGCTTCAAAGACACGCTCAAGTCCTCACTGAAACATCTTAACATTGACGTAGGCGCTTCGGAGAGCCTCGCGCTCAGGATAGAACAGCATGGCGTTACAGCATTAGAACGGGAAGAGACCAGGCAAGATACTGCAAGACAGAAGCGGGCACGTAGAAAAGAAAAAACATATCTACGTCCCATAGACTCCCTCTACACTGGTCAATTCTGTAAAAGAACATTTTGTGTGCGCATTGGACTTGTTAGTCATTTAAAAACGCACTATTAACTTTATTATTTTGTATTACTTATTGTTATTATTATTATGGTTGAGTTTTTGTCATCGTCCATTACGACGGACGAACAGCATCATATCGAGAAGTCTTTATAAGAATTGAGATCGGCTTCTATGTACAGAGTTTAGTGAAACAAGCACAACTCTCTCGAACTTCTTCCTAGTTTGATGAATTTCTGAGACTGCCGGTGCTGACAATATTCATCCTTAATCGTTTTCCTCTATGGTACATCTATGGTACCACTTTCTTGAGTTGTCACAAAGGCAACAAATCGACGTTTCAAAAATTCTATAAATATTACACTAGGGCAGAACAAAATGATGACGTTATTGTATGAAAACTCTACCACACTTAGAAAATGGATTTAAACTGGTGGTGAGGCACAATCTTCTCAGATCTGTAAGCAATGATAGGGAAATAATAGAGAGCATAAAAACCAATGTCACATTCACCCACGGACATCGAGATACACACACAAATATTTGTACATATTTAGAAGTCGGTTTCTTATCTGTTACTTTTTACCTATACTATACCAATGTAACGATCATTCTACAGACTACAAACCTCACTCCTAACCATAATCTAAAACAGGAACTTTTAGTTCGGAGATTCGTGATTTAACTTAACGGTAATTCCCCTTCCCCACAAGCACACACATTTTAAGTCCAACTATTATAATTTAATGAATAAGTTACCTCAACCAACATGTGAACAAATTCAAATTAAGATTGACCTGCCCTTAAGTGCGAACAATTTCCCAATTGCTTACAACACCTGTATAAAGGAGCGTATCCACAGGCTTCGCATATGAGTGGTCCTGGTTCATTCCCCAGCTGAGGCGGAAATGTTTTCAGATCGCAACGGCTCCCAGGTCGACCCAGCCTTAAATGGGTACCGGATTAATCCGGGAAGTAAAGACTGCGAGGGAGAGGAGATGGCTACCGCCCTCATTTGCAGAGCCTGTGAAATGTGAGATCGCTAACATCTCACACCCCTACGGCATTAATAAATGCTATGGGTTACTTTACTTTTTTTTACATAGAAAGAAACGACCCTTTTCTTCTTATTTCACACTGGCGTTTAAGCTATTGTTCAAATATTAATTAACATTGACAAGATTTATACCATTTTAAAATGTTAAAATGACTGGAGAGTGATATATTTTTATATTACATTGAGTTACTTTGTACTAAATAGAATCAGATTTGGCGGCCCTTACCCTGTTACCAGAAACCATTTCTCACCGTTATTAATTTGTGGATACTGCTATGTACATATCTGGTCTAAACAAATTCAACTTTCTTGTTATGTTGTTTAGTAGCTAACTCTCTTGTATAACTATAGTGACAACAATATTGATTCCAAGTTTTCTGTATAACTTTAGGGGAAAATATCGATTTCGCCCATTTCTCATAAAACTATATCGAAGAAAAGACCGCATTTGTCCCTCGGGCCGTATTTTATCACCCCTGGCATATGTTTACATTAATACGAAAATTATGTCGGAGTCAAGCGTAGACTTAACTATATTTGATGTTAATCATCTCACCTTTAGCTTCAGTATGTTTTTATTGCACCTGAATAGTTGTCAATGTTAATTTCTGAATTTTATTTTAGGTTTTGAAGAAGTGGTTCGAAGACAACCTCAACTCACGTGACCGTGGAATTCTAATGCTAATAACGGTTCTCAACATACTAGGACTGGATTATACGATTAATGGTGTCGTTTTCATTTTGAAGGGCTAGTATGTATTATCTCTGTGCTGAATGCATGCTTGTCCAATGTTAAATCTCGTCAACACATTTCTGTTTAGTACTGCATCAAATATTAAAACATATTTGTGCAATGATATATATATATATATATATATATATATATATATATATATATATATATATACATATATATATACATATATATATATACATATATATATATATATACTTAAGAAATTCTTTGCCTACAGGTTATGATATCTCTACATGCAATGCTATCTCTACATGCAATGATATCTCTACATGCAATGATATTTCTACATGCAATGATATCTCTACATGCAATGATATCTTTAAATGCAATGGTATTTCTACATGCAATTATATCTTTACGTGCAAATATATCTCTACAGGCAAATATGTATCCACATGCAATGAATATCTACATACAATGGTATCGCTAGATACAATGATATGTTATACAGAAGACTAACTCTCAGAAGTATCAAATGTCCCCTACTCAAATGGATAAAATAACGCTATTGTAAATATTAAGTGCTGTCGAGCATTCGCAAGAGAAAGGAATCAGTGTACATGCATGACCATATACGATTAAATAAGACCTAACTGCAAAAAGTAAACAGGCCTTCATTTGGTACGTTTTTGGCTATTGTGACACTTTCCATTGGTTACTATTTATATACTTGAAATAAGTTTGACTATTTTTGGCATGCGATTCCAAATATTTAAATATTGACCAATGGAAAACACGGGAATAATCACGAAAAAAGAACGAATAAAGGTCTGATTAATTCAGAGAACAGGTCTTCTACTGCTGATTGGCTACGGTACAGGCATGCTATCTGTTGCTGGTTTACTCTTGCACATTACGTGGTCTGCCGGACTGGTGGTGAAACATTCGCACATATGCTTTTAGATATGGAACAACGGTGGCTCGTTGGTAACTACACTAGCTTCTAGATTGGGTGATTAGTGAATAGATTTAGTTAAACTGGAAAATACGTTATTTTCAAAATTACGAAAGGATTCTAGGTAGATGCAGCCACAATCTTCTTCAAAATAAGATCTATTGGAAGTCAAGTCTTCTTACTGAATCATTTGACTATTACTGTATTTTCATTGGTCACTGATCATTTGTGTAACAGTCAAAGAAAATCAAGGGAGTAGCCACTAATTTATGTGACAAAGAAAATCAATGGAGTAACCACTAATTTCTGTGACAAAGAAAATCAAGAGAGTAGCTATTAATTTCTGTGACAATCAAAGAAAATCAAGGAAGTAGCCACTAATTTCTGTGACAATCAAAGAAAATCAAGGGAGTAGCCACTAATTTCTGTGACAAAGAAAATGAAGGGAGTAGCCACTAGTTTCTGTGACAAAGAAAATCAATGGAGCAACCACTAATTTCTGTGACAAAGAAAATCAAGGGAGTAGCCACTAATTTCTGTGACAAAGAAAATCAAGGAAGTAGCCACTAATTTCTGTGGCAAAGAAAATCAAGGGAGTAGCCACTAATTTCTGTGACAAAGAAAATCAAGGGAGCAGCTACTAATTTCTGTGACCAAAAAAATCAAGGGAGTAGCCACTAATTTCTGTGACAGAGAAAATCAATGGAGTAACCACTAATTTCTGTGAGAAAGAAAATCAAGAGTGTAGCCATTAATTTCTGTGACAATCAAAGAAAATCAAGGGAGTAGCCACTAATTTCTGTGACAAAGAAAATCAAGGGAGTAGCCACTTTTTTCTGTGACAAAGAAAATCAATGGAGTGACCACTAATTTCTGTGACAAAGAAAATCAAGGGAGTAGCCACTAGTTTCTGTGACAAAGAAAATCAATGGAGCAACCACTAGTTTCTGTGACAAAGAAAATCAAGGGAGTAGCCACTAATTTCTGTGACAATCAAAGAAAATCAAGGGAGTAGCCACTAATTTCTGTGACAAAGAAAATGAAGGGAGTAGCCACTAGTTTCTGTGACAAAGAAAATCAATGGAGCAACCACTAATTTCTGTGACAAAGAATATCAAGGGAGTAGCCACTAATTTCTGTGACAAAGAAAATCAAGGAAGTAGCCACTAATTTCTGTGGCAAAGAAAATCAAGGGAGTAGCCACTAATTTCTGTGACAAAGAAAATCAAGGGAGCAGCTACTAATTTCTGTGACCAAAAAAATCAAGGGAGTAGCCACTAATTTCTGTGACAAAGAAAATCAATGGAGTAACCACTAATTTCTGTGAGAAAGAAAATCAAGAGTGTAGCCATTAATTTCTGTGACAATCAAAGAAAATCAAGGGAGTAGCCACTAATTTCTGTGACAAAGAAAATCAAGGGAGTAGCCACTTTTTTCTGTGACAAAGAAAATCAGTGGAGTGACCACTAATTTCTGTGACAAAGAAAATCAAGGGAGTAGCCACTAGTTTCTGTGACAAAGAAAATCAATGGAGCAACCACTAGTTTCTGTGACAAAGAAAATCAATGGAGCAACCACTAATTTCTGTGACAAAGAATATCAAGGGAGTAGCCACTAATTTCTGTGACAAAGAAATTCAAGGGAGTAGCCACTAATTTCTGTGGCAAAGAAAATCAAGGGAGTAGTCACTAATTTCTGTGACAAAGAAATTCAAGGGAGCAGCTACTAATTTCTGTGACAATAAAAATCAAAGGAGCAGCCACTAATTTCTGTAACAATCTAAGAAAATCAAGGGAGTAGCCAAGCGATTCATTTTAGACGCTGAATTTTCCATTAACCAAAAGATTCTACGCTGTAGATTTTTATGACACATACCCAGAAAATGGGTACCAGATATTGTTGAACAAAATTGAAGGCAAAGGACGAGATGCTGACTACATCATCAGTAAGTATGTTGTTGTTGATCAATGAAAAATGCGTTTCTAACACTGATGCGCCACTTTTGCGAGTTAGGAAAGCTTGACTAGGCACACATAGATCCTTATTGCGTAAGAAATATCTTCTCGAAGTATTGCATACTGATGAGAGTTGTAGTGTGACCCTCAGTTATATAAGACAGTATTGGCTAATGGGATAATATGCATTCTAAAATGGATCATTTCTTTATTCCCTTCATTTTCATTGGCTGTCACTCAAAGTATAGTTACAGTGACCAATAAAAATCTCTGGAATAATCAAATGAGTCACCAAAAGGAGTGTTTTCCTGTTAGCCAATAGGTCTTCTATTGTCGACCATCACGTTTATAATCTATTGGATACGAAAGAAAGTTCTGGAGATACCTCACGAAATCACACAAAAGAAATAAGAGCTTCATTGCTCGTTATTCCTGGTGATCAAAAGAAACAATTTGCTGTTGATAAAGCATTAGTAATCATAACATGTATTAGAAATGGGAGTATCTAGAGGTGAGGAAAGGAAAAGTAAATTTTTTGGAAAGTCCCGAAGATAACACAATCAACACTTGTCCGGGACTCTACCAGACCGGAGTCTACATACACTGGGATGGCTGCTGGAGCGGAGGTCAGAGCACTTATGTGAATGCCCCGCGTGCTGTGAAGCCAGTTTCTAATCAAGAATATGCTTTAGTAACGCTTTATCCATGATAATTAGCTGTTTAGTGCTGTCGTTTAAAAATGTGCTACAAAATAATGTTAATTCCAACTGAAGGTTAGTGTAGTTAACTTCGTTATAGCAGTATAGTATGTACCCGTCCTCAAATAGCATGTCTATACATAGTATTATACTACCACTGAATAGGTATGTGTTGGACCATTGACGAAAATCATACGGCGACACAATGTGTCTCCATTCTCTGGACTACGTCCTACTCGAAATTCTGTCGTACAATTGTTTGCTATAGCGAGATCCAGCGGGAGTTTGAGAATGAATTATTAATATTAAAACAAATAAAAGTATATGCGTTATAGGCCTGCTCTCAGAAAAGCTCTTCTCTTGATCGTCAGACAGAAACCTCGTTAAAATCATGTATGCATGTGCCAACTTCCATGCAAATAAAAGCCATGTTTTGTGTTTCTTCTTCTTCTGCGTTCATTCTCAAACTCCAACTGGATCTAGCTGGATCATGGTCCTGCTAGATTTCCAGCAGGATGTAGTCCAGAAAATGGAAATGCGTTGTGTCGCCGTTTTATTTGCGCCAATGGCCCGACACATCCGTCTTCGGCGGGGTTTTGTGTTTCCACTTCCCAGTAAATAAAAGTCATGTATTGTGTTCCTATTTCACAGCAACAACAAAAAAAGTCATGTATTGTCGACCATCACGTTTATAATCTATTGGATATGAAAGAAAGTTCTGGAGATACCTCACGAAATCACACCAAAGAAATAAGAGCTTCATTGCTCGTTATTCCTGGTGATCAAAAGAAACAATTTGCTGCTGATAAAGCATTAGTAATCATAACATGTATTAGAAATGGGAGTATCTAGAGGTTAGGAAAGGAAAAGTAATTTTTTTGGAAAGTCCCGAAGATAACACAATCAACACCTATTATTACGTGCCTACTTCCCAGCAAATAAATGTCATGTATTACGTGCCTACTTCCCAGCAAATAAATGCCATGTATTACGTGCCTACTTCCCAGCAAATAAATGTCATGTATTACGTGCCTACTTCCCAGCAAATAAATGTCATGTATTACGTGCCTACTTCCCAGCAAATAAATGTCATGTATTACGTGCCTACTTCCCAGCAAATAAATGCCATGTATTACGTGCCAACTTCCCAACAAATAAATGTCATGTATTGTGTTCCTAATTCCCAGCAAAGCTCTTCTCTTGAACGTCAAACAGAAACCTCGTTATCTGAAATTACTGTTTCACTGGGTTATTCAAACCAAGATGACACGAAACAGCCTTGTCCGGATGATTGGTAAGTAGCAACATAGTGAAGGAAAGATGTTTGGTTTTGATTAGTAATATAGTCGCCGGAGAAGCCACCGAGAACGAGATCCGTTCACGGAACATTGAACACAAAAATGGTGCAATGCGTTAAGTCTCAATACGATTCTTCTTCGTATGATTCATACCGTGTTGTGTTGGTTATCATGCCTTCCCACAGCCTTTTATTTCGTATCATGTCAATCATTTCCAATACCGATATCCTCCCATGTCACAATTCGAGGTTGTCAACCATCTACTCTCTTGGTCTTCCCTTGCCTCTCTTGCTCTTCGACTTGCCTGTTGTAACAATGTGTTCCACTTTCCCTCTTCTCATGTGTTCTAAAAATGTGGACTGTCTCTTTTGGAAGCGAATAAACAGCTTTCTTTCTGAACTAACTTCTTTCAAGATATCTTCGTTATGCTTTTTTATCTGTCTATGGTGTTCTTAACATACTTCTAAAAAACAAAATCTCTGCTGCATCAATATAATTTTTCATCGTTCTTTTGAGTGTCCAAGATTCACTTCCGTACATCATAATTGGTTCTATATAACTTATAAGAACTTTCTTTCTCACCTTCATTGACAGAAGATAATAAACTTCTTCTTATTGAATCATTATACTATTTCTGTGATTTTCATTGGTCGCTGATAATTTGTGTGACAGTCAAAGAAAATCAAGTGGGTAGAATACAGATACGGATCGCTCATCATACAGCAGGTTTTACTTTGCCCTCAAACAAATGTAACTATCTGATTAGCAGGTTTTACTTTGCCCTCAAACAAATGTAACTATCTGATTAACAGTCTAACGTATTAGTGACATTTTGTGCATATGATGTTATATTTGCTTAGACCCAATACATATATGTATAGCAGTGGCAGCTAGCACATTTGCTAAATTAACTAAATTCTGGAAATCAAAAGATCTAGGGGCAACCACCAAACTAAAGCTATTTAACTCATGTATTGTTTCAGTGTTAACGTATGGTAGTGAAACTGGAAATCAACTTAAGCAACAGACAACAAACTAAACAGCTTCGAAAACCAATGTTCTCGTAAACTGATGAACATAAAATGGAGCGACTTCGTCACAAATAGTGATCTAAGAGACAAAACACACCAAGAGTATTTTTCAAACATCATAAGAAAACGAAGATGGAAATACTTTGGTCACGTTTTACGACTAGATGTAAACAGAATAAACCAACAAGCCCTTATGTAGTCACCTGAGGGTAAAAGAAAAAGAGGAAGACCTAAAACAACCTTTAAAAACACCATTCTTAAAGAAGGGGAATTAATAGGCTGTAAGACCATCCGGGAACTAAAGCTGCAGGCAGCGGACCGCATCATATGGAGAACCAAAACCTCTGCCCTATGTGTCGCTTGCGGCACGAAAGGAACAAACTAACTAATACATATATACTTTATCACGTCCATTTTTTTTAATAAACGAACGAAATCCTTTCGTCTTTATTAGCATACTAATTATTGTGTGTCGAGAAATGAAATGTCACCGCTTCAGATGCAGATTCGTTCAGTTTATTAGGCACATACATGCCTGCTATTTACAATAATCTGTTAACCATATTTTCATATGAATATTTGTTGAAGATGATTTCTTAAATGTATGCGAGATGCTAGTGACATTGTTTATCATTGACATTTAGTCTGTTACCACAAAAGGAAAAATGACCCATAGCATTTTTTAATGCCGTAGGAGTGTGAGATGTTAGCGATCTCACATTTTAGTGATTCTGTTATATGAGGGTTATGGCCATCTCCTCTGCATCGCAGTCTTTACTTCCCGGATTAATAGAGTACCAAATTAAGACTGGATCGACCCGAGAGCCGTTACGATATGAAAAACATTTCTGCCTCAACTGGGAAATGAAACCGGGACGACTCAAAAGCGAAGCCACTGCTCTACGCGGCCCTCATACCGGGTCTTCATTGATTTATTTTTTTCTATACATGTCGACACGTTGTGGTTGCCCATGTGCTTGCTTGTCAGTAACGTCATATCTACTGCGTCCGTCTCATGGACGAGGCATGCCTACTACCAGCAAGTACCACTCACATCACGTCCCCCAATAATTGGTCACCTTCAAATAGATTAAACTTTATTCAAATCATATTCAGATTTCTTTGAGAAATATATATAACCAATCTTGGATGAATGAAGAACAATAATCATTCATCCAACATTTCTTTTTATCTTGTAACACATGGTTCTCAAATTTCTTCCTGGGTTTACCCTGACAATATTGGAGACGGCGGCACTGTTAAGTATTCAAAAATATTTTAATGTGGAGGTTTTATTTTCTGTTTCTACATGTTTCTTAATTTTAGCGCAGACTAATTATGTTGGGTTCAAGTGAGAATGGTAAGGTGGTAGTCTTAAACATCCGTGACCATGTTACTAGATTGCCTTGTCTAAAAGAAATATCTCTCTATTCTGTGTATATTTTACAATTCTAAGTGATTCAGACATCAGGGACATTTCGTTGAATAGAGTGGTGTTTTTGTTCAGCGAAATCTGTATTGTTTCTTTAGTACTTGGTGAATTAGAAACTATCTCCTGCTGCCACAGCGTTGTTGTTATGAAGGATTTTCCATTATCAAACACGATGGTTTGATCCAATGAACGAAGCACATGATTCGCAATCCAATCTTGAAATATCTTAACCATTCATCTCTGTATGATAATCCATATTACTGTGGATTTTGAAACAAAGATGAGTTCAGTATTTTTTTAGAAGATCATGGTGGCTACTTCCTGCATGTACAATTATTAGGAACTGACCTGTGCTGATTGGTACTAATCTCTTAGTTGCTCCATTATTGTATTGCCATTATTCTTCATTACTGTGGTATGCATTGACTCAAATGTTGTAGGAGGATTGTATGCCAGTATTTGACTTTTCAGCCATCTTTACACACACACAATAGTAATGCAACAGCACAAGTCTGAAAATGTTGTAACATCACCTGCGATATTGGCTATTTATTATATTGGTACAGTACAAGTAGGCGCCACCACATGTTTAATTATTTCCCTTGTCTATGCTCGTAAATTTCATATTCATCATTTAATAATTGGAATATTTATTTATTTAGGGTCGGGGTTAGAGTAGTTATGTAAAACACAACTATCCTAACCCCTAAAATAAAGTAATATTTAAATTATTAAATGATGAACATGAAATGTACAAACATAGGCAAAGGAAATAACTCGACTATGTGGTAGCGGATACTTGTACTGTACCATTATTATTATTATTATTATTATTATTATTATTATTATTATTATTATTATTATTATTATTATTATTATTATTATTATTATTATTATTATTATTATTATTATTATTATTATTATTATTATTATTATTATTATTATTATTATTATTATTATTATTTATTATTATTTATTATTATTTATTATTATTATTATTATTATTTATTATTATTATTTATTATTATTATTAGTATTTATTATTATTATTTATTATTTATTATTATTATTATTATTATTATTATTATTATTATTTATTATTATTATTATTATTATTATTACTATTACTACTATTATTATTATTACTACTACTACTACTACTATTATTATTACTACTACTACTACTACTACTATTACTACTATTATTATTATTACTACTACTACTACTACTATTATTATTATTACTACTACTACTACTACTACTATTACTATTATTATTATTATTATTACTACTACTATTACTACTATTATTATTACTACTACTACTACTACTACTATTATTATTATTACATAAACTAACATGATCTCGTTAACTTAGGATAGTATCTCCGTACATTACCTTTCAATTGCTATGCTAGTAACTATCTTGTCTCGTCCCCTTGACAGGTCCTCAGATCATGAAACCAGTGTCAGATATATTCCTTCTGAGGTTATCTGAGTTACTAAACCCAGAAAAGTTATACAAAATTGGTGCCTGCATGGACGTAGAGGACAATTTTATTCATGCAATTGCTGCAGAAGAAGTTATCACTGATGAGGAATATCTACCATTTAGGGTACGTTTCACTGTTTCTATCCGCCGGTGTGTTGGCAGGGCCGGGTACGTTTCACTGTTTCTATCCCCATGTGTGTTGGCGGGGCCAAAAAAGGAAGAAAACACTAGCAACACTGACCAACTTCCATGCATGTCGTAAGAAGCAACTATGGAGGATATGGGGAATTGGCTACCCCATTACATTTAAGATCAAAATGATCTAGACGTCATGCTGAAGTCGGGTGTGTTATGCCGAAAGTAGCAAATATCGCAGCAAAACCGTAAACCATTAGACAACGCATTCATTTCTCCGGAGTACATCCTGCTAATCAACAGGAGTTTGAGGATTAACGCAGAAGTACTGTTTCTATCGTAATATTTCTCTATACTAGTTTACCTTCGTAACTATACAAAATTATTGTACGACAGTCGACAACCTCGTTGTCAACAAACAACACGAATAAATAATTACAATTGATGATGACATTAGCCACAAACAACTCTCTATTTGTACAAAACTTATATTATACAAAACAATACCTATATCGTTGAAGAAGTTGGATAGGCTGTTCTAAAAGGGTATTTATTATTTGGAAAATATTCAGGAGGACAGTAGATATAACCTAGATATGGTGGGAAAAGGGCAAGGGAGTATTTATAAATAATACAAAATATTTTCTCTTTTATTTTTTTTTTAAACTTTCGTTTTTTCTTCAGAAAAAGGGGGGGGGTGTAAATGACTACGGCAGTCTTTTACCATCTTGTTAACTACCACTTGATGATAAGTACGACGTGACATTTCATGGGTAAGTAAAGTAAAGTAACCCATAGCATTTATTAATGCCGTAGGGGTGTGAGATGTTAGCGATCTCACATTTCACAGGCTCTGCAAATGAGGGCGGTAGCCATCTCCTCTCCCTCGCAGTCTTTACTTCCCGGATTAATCTGGTACCCATTTAAGGCTGGGTCGACCTGGGAGCCGTTGCGATCTGAAAACATTTCCGCCTCAACTGGGGAATGAACCCAGGACCACTCATATGCGAAGCCAGTGCGCTAACCACTGCGCTAACGTGGCTCATGGGTACAGGGTGTTGAAACCATACAATTCTCCACTGTATCTACCGTCGTAGGGAGAAAACCAGAACAGAAAATATCTGCTGCTTTATTACTATCAGCGAGAATGTATGTAAATATCATGGAAGAAGGAAGTAGACAAAAATCACTTCGTGAGGAATGAACTCGTTCTCCCATTGATATCGTACTAATGTCGGTGATACTGGACCAGAAGGCGCACTGTTAACCACAGTACCACGCAAAATGCAACGGTATATATGCACTGCCAAATATCATACGCTATGGTTCTGGCCCTTTGAAACTCCACCACAAGATTCAGTACAGTGTAATGGTCCTAGACAGATCTGAACAACACCATAAATTCAGCAAGAATTTTCTGGAAAATCTAACTCCGACCTCTCTTGGTCTCTAACTTGTTATACAGCCAGTATGGAAAAATGAACCAATATAAATTAGTATATCAATTAATTCATGCAACCACTAGATCCACACGGTAGTTCACGCCTTTCCTTGAGATATCAGTTCATTTATACAATCACAAATACCACACACTAGTTCGCGCCTTTCCTTGAGATGTCAGTTCATTTATACAATCACAAATACCACACACTAGTTCACGCCTTTCCTTGAGATGTCAGTTCATTTATACAATCACAAATACCACACACTAGTTCGCGCCTTTCCTTGAGATGTCAGTTCATTTATACAATCACAAATACCACACACTAGTTCACGCCTTTCCTTGAGATGTCAGTTAATTTATACAATCACAAATACCACACACTAGTTCACGCCTTTCCTTGAGATGTCAGTTCATTTATACAATCACAAATACCTAACACTAGTTCACGCCTTTCCTTGAGATGTCAGTTCATTTATATAATCACAAATACCTAACACTAGTTCACGCCTTTCCTTGAGATGTCACTTCATACAACCACTACATCCACACACACTAGTTCATTCATTTCTTTGTGATATCCATTTATTCATACGATCACTTATCCACACACACTAGTTCATTCATTTCTTTGTGATATCCATTTATTCATACAATCACTACATCCACACACACTAGTCCATTCATTTCTTTGTGATATCCATTTATTCATACGATCACTTATCCAAACACACTAGTTCATTCATGTCTTTGTGATATCCATTTATTCATACAATCACTATATCCACACACACACTAGTTCATTCATTTCTTTGTGATATGTTTTATACGAATGATTATACTTACGCCGGATGACTACAAAATCACTGTGAATTCATCAATATTAGCGCTGATTCAGTCATATAAATTGTGAGTATTTAGTGAGGGTCTATGTGACGTCAGTGCATTGAAATTTTATACACAACTTATACAACCAGCTGTCCGGCCGTATATACGTCTTGATACGTTTGATATACAAAAATAGGTAGGTGTGTTACCAAAGTAAAACATAAAACAACTTAACAACGAGATACAGAGACAGACGACGTTTCGACTATAAAGCCTTCATCAGGACAAACAAATGACCACAATAAAACAAATCTTACATGGATACAAAAAGGGTTGTAATGAGGAGGACAATAGCAGATAGGTAATGAAGGAAGAAAAGATGTGGAGGCATGACAGGTGAGAAAAACGTATGGGGAGAAGTTAGTAGTAAGTAGGGAGGAGAAAGTAGATTGAAGAATGTGAGATGAACAAAGGAAAAGATATGGTAGCAAGTAAATTACATTAAAAATACTCACCTCAAACTGGCAACAGAGAATATGAATGCTACAGACAAGCAATCATGATGTAAGGGAAGAGCAAAATGATATGGTACGAGGTATCAGGTGGGAGAGAGAAAGATGCCAAAAACGGCAGGAACCCTACTTGGCTTGTTCCCTAGTACTAAATTTCAGTTTCTGATTTTTTAATAGGGGTAAACCGTGGTTTTGAGGTTCAAACCCCCAATGAAAAATTCAAACCATTAAGAGAAAAAACAATGAGTGGCCTTTACCCGCTCGTACAACTTGCTACCTGATATATACCTCTTATAACTTGCTACCTACTGTATACCTTCTATAACCTGCTACCTACTGTATACCTTCTATAACCTGCTACCTACTGTATACCTCTTATAACTTGCTACCTACTGTATACCTTCTATAACCTGCTACCTACCGTATACCTCTTATAACTTGCTACCTACTATATACCTCTTTTAACTTGCGATCTTTTATAAACCTTTTATAATTTGCTACCTCCTATAACCTGCTACCTACTGTATACCTCTTATAACTTGTTACCTACTGTATACCTCTTACAACTTGCTACCTACTATGTACCTCTTATAACTTGCTACTTACTCTGTACGTCTTATAACTTGCTACTTACTCTGTACGTCTTATAACTTGCTACTTACTCTGTACGTCTTATAACTTGCTAGCTACTATATACCTCTTATAAGGTTCTACCTACACCATACCTCATTACTTGCTACCTACTATATGCCCCATGCTAGCTATTATAACTTGCGATCTATTATATAACTTTTATAATTTGCTACCTAAAAGGAGGGACCTCCTGCTACCGCTTATAACTTGATGTCTACTGTATACCACTTATAACTTGCTAAATGCTGTATACCTCATAACTTGCTACCTTCTACATACCACCTATAACCTGCTACCTACTATGTACCTCTTATAACTTGCGATCTATTATATACGTTTTATAATATGCTACTTCTTAGAGGAGCAAGTTAGCCTAGTGGATAGTGAGCTTGCTTGCTATCATCTGGTTACAGCGTGCCAGGTTCGAAACCACATCCGGACATTATAAAAAATCCGGTTTGTGATTTCTCACTTGACACTACCACTCCTCCAGTCGACTCAGCTGTAAATGAGTACCTGACGCATGAGTTATGGAAGGTAAAAAAACAGCAAGGAAGGGAACTGGCCACCCCACCTAATAGTACATGAAGAGTTATCTTCATCCCCGACGGCAGATGCCATGGGACCTACCTTTACCTTTACCTCTTATAAATTCCTACCTACTGTATACCTCTTATAACTTGCCACCTACTATATACCTCATGCTAGCTGTTATAACTTGCGATCTATTATATACCTCTTATAACTTGCTACCTACTATGTACCTCTTATAACTTTCTACCTACCGTATACCTCTTATAACTTTCTACCTACCGTATACCTCTTATAACTTGCTACCTACTGTATACCTCTTATAACTTACCACCTACTATATACCTTTTGCTAGCTGTAATAACTTGCGATCTATTATATACCTGTATAATTTGCTACCTAAAAAGAGGGCCTCCTGCTACCTCTTATAACTTTCTACCTACTATATACCTCTTGCTATATCTTATAACTGGCTACCTGCTGCTTCTGCGATCAATTGTTAAACATCTAGGCCAATATTAGTCATGTAAAATGCGGTCTTCATTTTAGGTCATCTTGGATCATCTAAAAAAATAGTGGGTTGGGGTGGGGGGGGGGGGGGTATTTGAGTGTTTGAACCACCAACTCCCTCTTTTCCGCGAATTTTATCAGACGCATTATTTACAGTATTAGAACTTACCACAGCAGCAGTAAAAGCATAGGTGGCCGCATAGCTTATTTATGGATTGGCAAGTAACTGTTGATATGATCTTGATGAGTTTATTTATCGATTGGCAACTAACTGTTGATATGATCTTGATGAGTTTATTTATCGATTGGCAACTAACTGGTGATATGATCTTGATGAGTTTATTTATCGATTGGCAACTAACTGGTGATATGATCTTGATGAGTTTATGTATCGATTGGCAACTATCCGTTGATATGATCTTGATGAGTTTATTTATCGATTGGCAACTAACTGGTGATATGATCTTGATGAGTTTATGTATCGATTGGCAACTATCCGTTGATATGATCTTGATGAGTTTATTTATCGATTGGCAACTAACTGGTGATATGATCTTGATGAGTTTATTTATCGATTGGCAACTAACTGGTGATATGATCTTGATGAGTTTATGTATCGATTGGCAACTAACTGGTGATATGATCTTGATGAGTTTATTTATCGATTGGCAACTAACTGGTGATATGATCTTGATGAGTTTATTTATCGATTGGCAACTAACTGGTGATATGATCTTGATGAGTTTATTTATCGACTGGCAACTAACTGGTGATATGATCTTGATGAGTTTATGTATCGATTGGCAACTATCCGTTGATATGATCTTGATGAGTTTATTTATCGATTGGCAACTAACTGGTGATATGATCTTGATGAGTTTATGTATCGATTGGCAACTATCCGTTGATATGATCTTGATGAGTTTATGTATCGATTGGCAACTATCCGTTGATATGATCTTGATGAGTTTATTTATCGATTGGCAACTAACTGGTGATATGATCTTGATGAGTTTATTTATCGATAGGCAACTAACTGTTGATATGATCTTGATGAGTTTATTTATCGACTGGCAACTAACTGGTGATATGATTTTGATGAGTTTATGTATCGATTGGCAACTATCCGTTGATATGATCTTGATGAGTTTATTTATCGATTGGCAACTAACTGGTGATATGATCTTGATGAGTTTATTTATCGACTGGCAACTAACTGGTGATATGATCTTGATGAGTTTATTTATCGACTGGCAACTAACTGGTGATATGATTTTGATGAGTTTATGTATCGATTGGCAACTATCCGTTGAGATGATCTTGATGAGTTTATTTATCGATTGGCAACTAACTGGTGATATGATCTTGATGAGTTTATGTATCGATTGGCAACTAACTGGTGATATGATCTTGATGAGTTTATGTATCGATTGGCAACTATCCGTTGATATGATCTTGATGAGTTTATTTATCGATTGGCAACTAACTGTTGATATGATCTTGATGAGTTTATTTATCGACTGGCAACTAACTGTTGATATGATCTTGATGAGTTTATTTATCGATTGGCAACTAACTGGTGATATGATCTTGATGAGTTTATTTATCGATTGGCTACTAACTGTTGATATGATCTTGATGAGTTTATTTATCGATAGGCAACTAACTGTTGATATGATCTTGATGAGTTTATTTATCGATAGGCAACTAACTGTTGATATGATCTTGATGAGTTTATTTATCGATTGGCAACTAACTGTTGATATGATCTTGATGAGTTTATTTATCGATTGGCAACTAACTGTTGATATGATCTTGATGAGTTTATTTATCGATTGGCAACTAACTGTTGATATGATCTTGATGAGTTTATTTATCGATTGGCAACTAACTGGTGATATGATCTTGATGAGTTTATTTATCGACTGGCAACTAACTGTTGATATGATCTTGATGAGTTTATTTATCGACTGGCAACTAACTGTTGATATGATCTTGATGAGTTTATTTATCGATTGGCAACTAACTGGTGATATGATCTTGATGAGTTTATTTATCGATTGGCAACTAACTGTTGATATGATCTTGATGATGCAGGTGTTTATAAAGAGTCGTCAGAAGAAGGATGAGATCATTCACTACACACTTTTGCTCTTGTACATGGTCAAGCAATGCGACGAACCTGCAGCCAAGACATTTGTTGTCAATGAGACCAAAAAGTGGTTCGTTACTCACAATGTTTCTCTCTCTCTTTCTCTCTGACTGTCTGTCTATCCAAGTCTCATCTCCCCCCCCTCACTGTATATAGGGCTATTTCTGTCTATTTTTCTCGGTTTATATGTTTCTCTCTGTCGCTATCTCTCTATCTCTCGGTCTTTCTCTGTCTCTCCCTCTCTGTTCTTCTCTGTCTGTCTCCCTTTTTCTGTCTCTCTATCTCTCTGTCTTTCAATGCATCTCCTCTGTTTTTATCTGTGTTTCTGTCATTCGTTTTATTTCTGTCGCTATGCTTTTCCCTCTTTATCTGCCTGTCCCTTTTCTGTTTCGTCTGTCTCTTTCTGTTTCACCCTCATTCAGAATCTCTCTGACATTTTCTGTTTCTCTCTCTCCATCTCACTATATTTGTATCTCTGTCTCTATGTGTCTTTTTTATAAATATCCTGCTTTCCATTCCGTCAGTCATATAATAGTATATAAGCTCAGTGTCCTACTCAGTTGTTGGTTCTTCTGGTCTTTCTAGTGAGGTCACATTTCTCTCCTCTCCCCCTAGTCACTCTTATTTCTATCATTAAGTAACTGTACATTGTTGTTTTTTTCAGCATTCTCTTCATCATTTTCTAGTGCATCCATGACAACATTATCTTCATCATTTTCTAGTGCATCCATGACAACATTATCTTCATCATTTTCTAGTGTATCCATGACATCTTCTTTATCATTTTCTAGTGTATCCATGACTGCTCTAATTATTTCAACCAGTTCTCTTCTCATTACTATGCAATCCACTATATATTTACCCACCAATGTACACCCCATATGAAAATCAAGATATTCTCCACATAGCAAGAGTAGAGCAAAATCGTATCTCTGCATATCTAATCAGTGTGATCATGCAATGAATCCATGGACATATCGATATGGCAGGAAACGAAGTAGCAGACAGACTTGCAAAACGAGGCACCTCAAAACAACAAAAGCAAAGACCTTGTAGTATGGGAACAGTCAAACAGATTCTCAGAAACAACACCAGGGAAATCTGGGTGAACAGATGAGCAAATGGGCTGACTGGTCGAAATGTATTTACTGAAATAACATGCAAGAATCAATAGATATTTAAACCGTATTCCCCGTATAAAAACTTCTACAGACACTTCTAAATACACAAACTTTAACAGTCACTAACTTACTGTATGGATCACTAAGTCAACTTCAGAAGACCTGCACCTTGGCATTGTGCTGACAAGAGTAGCGTTACTCATCATCATGTGGATATCGACAACAGAAACCAGCCAATGTGTCAACGTTTTCCCGACTCTCATTACTAGGACAATAGATCCATGTGAGATGCTCTGTACAGTATTGAGAGAAATCATACTCGTTTATTATCTTGCATTCTCCTCTCTTCCGCGGCAGACTCTATGAGTCTAATAGAACGATTACATGTGTTGGTGATTACATCGACAGCTAAATGGGAGCCGCTGTAACTGCCTTCGTCACCATCAGCATATTCTATGCTGTGGTGGAATGTGGAATATATATATATATATATATTCAAGATCGTGCGGCGGTAGATTTGTCCAGTATGATGCGTCTTCGAAATATCCCCTCCCCCGGGCAACGTATTTTGATTGGTGCCGTACGCCTCAGAACAGGACACAACCAACTCCGCAGTCACATGTATATAAAGTTCAAGATTGGCAACACGGCCATGTGTACATGTGGACAGGCAGCACAGAGTGCCAAACATATACTTCAAGATTGTTCTGAGCATGAAACACTGAGGCAGACATATTGGCCAGAGGAAACAACACTGGAATCAGCGCTCTATGGGCCACTGTATGAACTACAAAATACAGTGAGTTTTATTCAGGAGACAGAATTACAGATATAGACATGCTTCAAGTGAACGAAAGAAGAAGAAGAAGATTGTTGCCATCTGATGCGGCCGCCCCTCTTAATCATATCACGGCACGACCCTGATCCTATCTATCTTTTTGTTTGAATAAGATGAACTTCCTTCGTGTATACTATCAATGAGTGACTTGTTTGTAGTTAATGGGAAATAGAAATAGC
Source organism: Meghimatium bilineatum (assembly GCA_034231615.1). Classification (NCBI taxonomy): domain Eukaryota; kingdom Metazoa; phylum Mollusca; class Gastropoda; order Stylommatophora; family Philomycidae; genus Meghimatium; species Meghimatium bilineatum. The sequence continues at coordinate 23,160,834 of CM067316.1, read as the reverse complement.
CTAAGCGTATGCTGCATAGGACATAATTTTTATAGCATGACTATTTGATCTCATTTATAAGTTCAGTAGTATGACCATTGCAAAGTGAACGGACAACTTTCACTAAGCGTGAACTACGACACAATTTGTATGAGTTGGAATTGTGGAATTACCAATCTGAGCGCAACGCACCTCCTCTCCCTCCCCAAGAATATTAATGGTCGCTAGTAGACAAGTCATGTTTTTTTTTAAAAAATCTCCGCGTACCTGAAGCTGTATGTTATGCAAGCCTAATATTGAAAAGTATGAATGAGATCACGTGATATGGTCACATTTGACCGTAATGAACCAGAAAATGTGATATATTGCTGAATCTTATCTTATATTAGCTTTACTTTTCTAACAGCGTATGGTCATATTTCTCAGTATTAGAGATATATGTACATCAGATGCGGTCAATAAAGTAGGATAGGGATCTTGATGATGATGTTTCTAACTTTGACTAGTGAGTCAAATTTTGGCTTGAAATCTCTTTCTTCGCTATGAACATTTGCGCGTGTAGTCTGTGCGATTTTGAGCAGCAATTACCTTTATTCTGCAATGGTTTTGTTGAGTAGCAGCTTGTCAGGCGAACTTTTTAGTAGCAGCACCACTCCTGACGTATGTCTTGTGTCGTCTTCTCTTATGAATGTAACATTACATTGAATTAATTCTTTCGTGTCCGTCTTAATTCGTCTATCATGCTTCACTAAAGAAGCCATCGTGTTCTATGTATAGAAGTGTGTTGATGTTTTTTTTTACTTACAAGGAAATCAAATCTTTACTAAATGACCCACCCAGCGTGTCTCTGCCCATATCAGCATCGTTACACAGCGGATGTTAAGTGTTTTACTTAGGAAACTTAGGTAGAAATGATTTAGTATCATAACTTGCCTGTCTTGTATAGATCATGTTTGAAATAAGAAATGATGGCATTACTAGTGCCTGATAAACTATAAGTTTGGTGACAGTGGATATTTTCCTTCTATTTCATACAATGTTGCCTAGTCTTCCTAAGGTGGCAATGGCTTTAGCTTTTATGGCTTTGTATTGACGTTGATATTTCATAATGTGAGAAAGACTTGTGTCTAGACAGGTGAAATGATTGCTTGAAATCCTTTCAGTAATATTAAAGTAACTATACCAATCTATACTGTAAACTATACCAATGCACTATACAGTTGATAGTAAGCTTGCTTGCTCGCTATCAGCGGGTTCGAGCGTGCCAGGCTCGAAACCACGTCTGGACAAAAAGAATCCTGGTTGTGATTTCTCACTTGACACGACCACACCTCCAGTCGACTCAGCTGTAAATGAGTACCTGAAGCATGAGTTAGGGGAGGTAAAAGACAGCAAGGAAGAAAACTGGCCATCCCATCCAATAATTGCTGCGACTTAGTACAGGAAGAGTTATATTCATCCCCGACGGCAACTTGCTGCCATGTGACATACCTTTACCTTTAACTATACCAATAACAATATATTTCATTAAACAGTTGTAATATCATCTGGAAGCACACTGCCATCTTCTTTCATATTCACTCTCAATGTTCCCCAGGATGGAGACTGTTGCCGACACAGAACCTGAAGTATGTGCCAAGTTGCACAACGTTTTTGACTAGAGTTACTATCTTAGACCCCGAGTACCAACAACGAATGCAGAAGGAGACAATATTGTTACATGTCATTTCATAATCTTTGACGTACATTTTCACTTAATATATCAATGTGCTCGCAACAGCATTAGCTTTTCGGCATGTGATCTTATATTTTACATTTCGAAATAATTTTACAATTTAAAATTCTGCAGTTAGTGTTGATTTCTTTCATCGGAAACTTCCTTTGATCTTTGTTTGTGTTATAATTAGTTTAATCTTTAAAACTGTAATTTTAAGTAATTAAGTATTATGTATTAGATATGTTGATTATCCTCTTCGCATACCTGAAATGTCCTTATGTGCTCAGATACCCGTTTCAGTAAATTTCTTCTTCTTCTTTCGTTCACTTGAAACATGTCTATATCTGTAATTCTGTCTCCTTAATAAAGCTCACCGTCTTTTGTAGTTCACACAGTGACCCATAGAGCTTTGATTGTAGTGTTGTTTCTTATGGCCAATATGTATGTCCTAGCGTTTCATATTCAGAACACTCTTAAGTATATGTTTGGTATTCTGTGCTGCCTGTACCCATGAACACATGGTTGTGTTGCCAATCTGGAATTTTGTGTACATGTGACTGCGGAGTCGGTTGTGTCCCGTTCGTGGGCGTAAAATTACAACTTGTTCTGATCTAGAAATGTGATAGTCATCTTGTGTTGGTATTTGATGCTTTCTTATTGACTTGATCGTCTGTTTTTTTCTGATGGTAAGTGATTGGTATATCTGGTTGGTCTTCGGCAGCACCTTCCTTAGCCAGTTGGTCTGCTTTTTTATTCCCTGTTATTCCATAGTGAGAGTGCATCCACTGCATAGTTACTCTATACTGGTAAGACTGTTCATTAATTAGTCTTTGCAAGTCTGTTAGTTTTCCAGACAAGAGAGTTTTAAGTACTGACCTTGCATCTGTCAGGAATACCACGGACTGTGGGCCAGGGTTGGAGTTCAGCAGTTTTTTAGTTGCTACCCTAATTGTCTAAATTTCTGCATTATAATTATTGCAGAATTTTCCTGCTGGTGTTCTGATTGTATCTCTAGGCTTGTGTGGATATTCTATATATACACCTGCACCCCCATTTTTCACTGCATTCTGTGTTGACCCATCTGTGTATAATCTGACCCATATGTCTTGTGGATATTCATCGTCCAGGAAACTGAGGGTGACCGTCCTTCGCTACACACCGTTCTGTTCGTCCTCGCTTAGTATTCTTTTCACGTGGGTCTGAATGTATATGTGCATTTCATGCCTTTCACTCCAAGGGGTTTGTTATGGTACTTAAGGGGCTGTCAATTTCAGGCAGGTCTGTAAGTTGTCTACAGAGTCCTTTAGCTTGGTGGATAAAGCTGTGTCTTTTCAGTCGCTCTATTGCTAGACTTTGGAATCTTTCCTACATTGGATGACTTGGCATATACTAAATTTGTTCTGCTTGTAGTAGTGCATTTGCGTCTCTGCGTTCGCCAAGTGTTTGCTTTCTCTCTATTTTTTGCAACTCTACTATGGTTGTTGATTTCATTGCTCCCAACATTATCCCAAGCGTCTGGTTTTGCACTTTTATCTATATCCTGTAATGTGGTGTTTGATGCAGGACACCACGTAGCTGAACCATATTCCAGGCGTGGTCTTATACTTTGCTGGTAAACTTTACGGAGTATATTCCCACTGGCTCCCCATGTGGTTCCACTTAGTTTTCTCAGGATTGCTAACTTCATCCTGGCTTTTGTTGTTGCTTTGTTTATGTGTTTCTTTCACGTCAGCTTATCATCAAAAGTAATTCCGAGGTATGTCGGCTGTTTGTCTTCTTTCAAAAGCTCTCCATCTATCTTGATAACACTTTTTTTTGTTGTGAGCGAGTAAAGCTGCACTTGTCTGTGTTACTGCTAACGCACCATCTTTTTACCCATAAGGTTAAGGCATCAATAGCTCTTTGTATTTGTTTAGTGACAACTGTTGCATGTTCTTCTGTGTACTAGATCATCAGGTCGTCTGCATACATTGCCACTTTGATCTCGTGTGGCAGTTCGGCAACTAGGTCACTGATGTAAACCAAGAAAAGTGTGGGTGGCAGGACTCCTCCCTGGGGGACTCCATGACGCAGTAGGACTTCCTTGCTCTTGCGACCATCCAATCGTACCCTGGTTCTTCTATTATTCAGGTATGCTTTTACCCATTTGTACGTTCTTGAGTTAACCCTGCAATTTCGTTATTTCTTTAAGAGTCCTTCTTCGATGTGATTGTTGAGAGAGAACCATGACAACTCAGTCTTTTTTTGAGCTGATCAGTGCCCCTGAGTCATCACCCCAGGATACAGTCTAGCTCGTTCTACAGTGATCGACAGTTTCTGTTTTGACCATTTCTTGTCTGTGTTTACAATTTACGGTAATTAAAGTATTCCATGACAGTTTGAGAGCCAAATGAATATCCACAATTTTCGTGAAAGTGGGTAATAGCAAAGAAACTGACACTCATTGTAATGTATCCACCTTTTATTTTAATTAATACACATTTTGATCTACTTTAATTACATGACATTCACCTTAAAAATATGACGGACAGTCGTTCACCACGGGTGCTAGATTCAACTGCAGTTTCAAAACATTGTTACCTACTTATAACAAGACACACATAACACTAGAACGTGTTAATAACATTGAATGTGGAAGAATTTTGACTTGTTCATAAAATATATTATGGATATAAATATCTAGAAAACAAAATCCACGATAATCAGCAAAGTCACAGAAGATCAGATGCTAAACATAAATATACATGGAGAAAAACTACAAGTAGAACATTATCAATATTTTGGTCACATAATTACAGATGACAGCAGATATGAAACAGGAGTTAAAAGGATAACAGGAATGGCTGGCTAGACGTACTTTCAATGACGGACTGCCCATATATTGCGTTAACAATTTAGTGGAAAAGCGGTCTGAACATGTTTGATAGTTGTTAACTAAGGGGAAAGGGGAGGTGACAAAAGTAAACGTCAACAATAATTTTTACACGGAAATAAAAATTAATTGTAAGCATTTTTCAAGAAAATGTGAAACAAAACTTGCTTATGTGAAACACAACATGTTCTTTCTATATTTATTTATCTACGAAACATTTGTAGGTAACAATTTATGATATAATTTGGCAGAGAGATTCTTAATCCTCGACAGTTATTGATCACATGGACGAGAGGCAAAAATTTGCAAAACAAAATTGTTGATGTATTTTTAGGACGGTCCATTAATAGTACAAAAAGACAAGCAGAATACTTACGGAAGATCTGAAGGTTCAAACGCCATGCAAAACTCATAGTGCATGACATGATTATACTTTCCGATCTCCCTCTAGTGGAAATACCGTAGCACTTCCTCTATATGATTCCGTTGTTGCCCCCTTCCGGAAGTGATTCGATTCAGTTGTTACCCCCTTCCAAGTAGCACTTCCTCTATATAATTCGGTTGTGACCCCCTTCCAAGTAGCACTTCCTCTATATAATTCAGTTGTGACCCCCTTCCAAGTAGCACTTCCTCTATATAATTCAGTTGTGACCCCCTTCCAAGTAACACTTCCTCTATACGATTCAGTTGTGACCCCCTTCCAAGTAACACTTCCTCTATACGATTCAGTTGTTACCCCCTTCCAAGTAGCACTTCCTCTATATAATTCAGTTGTGACCCCCTTCCAAGTAACACTTCCTCTATACGATTCAGTTGTGACCCCCTTCCAAGTAACACTTCCTCTATACGATTCAGTTGTTACCCCCTTCCAAGTAGCACTTCCTCTATATAATTCAGTTGTGACCCCCTTCCAAGTAACACTTCCTCTATACGATTCAGTTGTGACCCCCTTCCAAGTAACACTTCCTCTATACGATTCAGTTGTTACCCCCTTCCAAGTAGCACTTCCTCTATATAATTCTGTTGTTACCCCCTTCCAAGTAGCACTTCCTCTATATAATTCAGTTGTGACCCCCCCTTCCAAGTAACACTTCCTCTATACGATTCAGTTGTTGCCCCCTTCCAAGTAGCACTTCCTCTATATGATTCAGTTGTTACCCCTTCCAAGTAACACTTCCTCTATACGATTCAGTTGTTGCCCCCTTCCAAGTAGCACTTCCTCTATATGATTCAGTTGTTACCCCTTCCAAGTAACACTTCCTCTATACGATTCAGTTGTGACCCCCTTCCGGAAGTGATTCGAATCAGTTGCTACCCCTTCCTAGTAGCACTTCCTCTATCGATTCAGTTGCTACCCCTTCCAAGTAGCACTTCCTCTATCGATTCAGTTGTTACCCCTTCCAAGTAAACTGAGTTTTCTGAAAGCTCTGCATATCCTAGAGAGTTGGAATCCTCTAGGTATGGTAATAAGCTCTGGAGTAGCTTCCTCCATTGTACGAAAGGATGACAGAGCTCTATTTACTGTAATTCCTGCAGATACAAACACCACACGCATACATAAACCAAACATGTAAATTACTATCAATGACATCATTAGGTGCCGTACCGACTGGCGTAGATCTACAAAACTTTCTATTTCAAATATCTTGTATCAGGATCGCTGTTCACTCACTGCCTATGCCACGATGTCATACTAATATTTCCTCACGTTGTCGTCATAAATATATTTTGCCTTCTATCTTGTCTGTTGTAACCATGTTGCATAAGCCGCCCTATCTTGTCTGCTGTAACCATGTTCTACAAACCGCCCTATCTTGTCTGTTGTAATTTTTTTTTTGCGTTCGCTCCATCGATTTCCGCCGGGAGCGTGATTTCGTTGTGCCACCGTTATGCGCCTTGTAGGCCTAGAACCTCCGATTTCGGCATGCCTTGACAATTCGGGTGGGCTACCCTAGCCTGTGACAGCTTCCCTATATGTCGCCAGGCACACGTGTTTGTGGCGACTGTTCGCCCAGACGATCTTTGCTCACTTCTGTCTCGCACGAGGTGTTCCACTGTCTATTAACTTGCCTCGTGTAATTGGACGTACTGTGCCTGTGCCCATCGGGTACTGAACCGTTTCTGATCTGTGAGACTAGTTCCTTAAGACGAAGAACTCAACAGAAGAGTTGGACCCTGGCTCTTTCGCCCTCTTAGCCGAGGTGTCATTCACCGACATCGTGAACCCTTCGCCCAAGTTCGAGTCTCACACCACGCGTTTGAGAGCAAGGCGTTCTCGAGCTGAGCGACCTTGTCACAATAGCGCCTGAACCCATCAGGTACTGAACCCTTTCTCTCTGCAAGTGTATTTCCGGTATAGGAAAACCTGACAATAGAGTTGGGCCAGGGCTAAACTCGTTGTCTCTTTTGTGCCTGAGCCCATCAGGTACGGAACCCTTTCTCTCTGCAAGTGTATTTCCGGTATAGGAAAGCTTGGCAGTAGAGTTGGGCAAGAAATGCCATTTTTGTCCCTTTTTTGTCTGAGCCTATCTATTACGGCACCCTTTCTCTTTGCGAGCATGGTTCCGGTATAGGAAGACTCGACATTAGTGTTTGGCCAGGTCTTTTTGCTTTGCTAGACTCCCATTATTGGGTATGGGTCTCTGCCTATTAGGAAACCAAGTAACTAGAAGCTTGCCACGAGCTAACAGAGCTTGTAGTTCCCATTTCCGTAATCGTTTCCACTTTCTATTTGCAGTTAGCCCTGCCCTCTAGCGCTGTTCTGCCCTTTCATTTTTTCCATTGTACTCAGTATGAAATCTGTCTGTCTTTCGCCATGCATCCACCTTTTCATGCTTTTTTCATTGGCCGCCCCTCCAATGTTCGGTCTGGACTAACTAGCTTCACTGTATGTCGACAGTGTCGCTGTATGTGGTGTTGCTGGTGGTGTCGGAGATATTGTCTATCCTTCAAGCATTCAAATCTCTTTCCATCTGCTAACTCCACATTCTCGGACACGATCCCCAAATGATTTGGCCAGAATCAGCTCGAGCTGCTGTATTTCTGTTTCCAGGGTGCACCGCGAGGAGGTACATTTGGGATCTTGGTTATCTTCTAACCCTGGGTCCGCCAAGAGCAATGCGTTCCCTTTGCACCCGTCTGTTGTAATCATGTTCACCAAACCGCCCTATAATCACATATCATGTAAATCTATTTTGCCTTCTGTCTTGTCTGTTCACTTATAGGGCGGCTTGCTCTATAATCACATATCCAAAACATGAAGATTGCCTCTTTCTATTATTAAGTAATCTTCGTCTCGCACTTGACTTTCATAATGGCATTAAATACCAACATATTATCTGGTCACAATTTCACAAGTTTATTGTAAATTATTATACAACATCAGTGTTGGAGTGAAAATCAAACTGTATAGGTCGCTGGTGCTTTCCGTTGTGTTGTATGGTTGTGAGAGTTGAACACTCAATGCGGACATGGAGAGAAGATTACAGGCTTTCGAGTATAAATGCTACAGAAGAATTCTACGAATTTCCTATAGGGAACATAAGACCAATGTGTACGTACGAAATAAAGTAGAGATGTGTGCAGGTGTCCAGGAGCCATTGCTTTCAATAGTGAAACAACGAAAACTAGCATGGTTCGGACATGTATGCAGGCACGATTCCTTGTCAAAAACAATACTGCAGGGAACTGTCGAGGGTGGAAGAAGCAGAGGAGGACAAATAAGGACATGGACAGACAACATCAAGGAATGGACAGGGCTAGATATTTCCACACTCATCCGCAATGCTGATGATAGAATTCGCTGGAGGACTCTGTGTGCTGAAGCTTCCAATGTGGTACCCCTACGACCCTGAAGGGTTATGGGTTTTATTGATATTGATTGATTATACAACACTTTTTCAAACGCTAGTGTATTTTCTGATCCGATCTGGACGGGAATACTAATAACAATAGCTTTGACATTCTTAGTTCAAAAGATGACTAAGGACGTTAGGGAGTGGTTGACGGCAACACCTCATAATATCTGATGTTGTTATGTCTGTTGTCGACACATACCTTGACTATTGTGATGAACCAATTTTGTTATCCTCGGTGTGTCTTAAGATTGCAAAAGTCCTATCTGAAGTAAAACACTTTCCAGCTTGCAATAGTACATTCTACAACAACATTGAATAAACTGTGGCATTACATTCTACAGTAACATTGAATAAAACATAACATTACATTCTACAGCAACATTGATTAAACTGTGACATTACATTCTTCGGTAACATTGAATAAAACAATAAACCGTAACATTACATGCTACAGAAAAATTGATTAAACCGTGATAATACATTCTACAGCAACATTAATATAAAACAATAATCTGTAATAATTAGATAAAATAAGAAATGAAGAAATTAGGAAAAGAGTTGGTATAATATCTAGTATCGAACATATTGAGAGACAGCAAGTAAAATGGTTTGGTCACCTTATGAGAATGAAGCCAAACCAAATACCAATAAGAGCATATAATACAAGAATATGAGGGCCTAAAGCCAAAGGTAGACCAAGAAAACATTGAACAAACATGGACTAAATGCAACCTCGGCGACACATCTGGCCTTGAAACGACAGCTTAAGCTACCACCCCTACGCTTAACGGCAAGTGTGAATGCGATCAACAATCATTCACCTGGGGAAAGACAATAGACAATAATCTGTGACGCACTAACTCTGGGTAATTTTTTTTGGGGAACAAAAAACATAGATGCCAGAACACGAAGCTGAAACTGAAAGTAAACACAGCTAACGTCTACGTCTTTTGCTAAGTTTTTTCCCTCCAATATTTATCAAAACCATTTATAGGTTAGCTTATAAGAGGTTCCGAGTTAAATCCACGGTTGCGACAAGGATTTTTGTCCTTTGGAGGTTCAATAAAAATTCTTCATGGACGCGCAGCAATGAACGGAAATATACCTTATACTTCTTATAATATATAATATAATTATTTAATATTTATTATATTATATAATATTTAAATCCAATGTGCACATTCAATCTAAATAGAAAATTAGTTGAACTCCAGCAGGTACAAATGGACTCCACCACATGTTTATTTTTTTCCCTTATAATGTTTGTAAATGTCATGCACATCATTCAATAATTGAAATATTAATTTATTTACGGTTGGCGTTTGGGTTAGTTATGTAAAATACAACAGTCTTAACTCAAACCCGAAAAAAAAAAATTAAATCATTAAATGCTGGATATGAAATGTACAAACATAGACAAGGGAAATAACTCGACTATGTAGTGGTGACTACTTGTACTGTACCCTGCAGCAGTTGTGTGATCTGACAGACGAACATAGAAAATACAATGTAATGAAATTTAGCAAATGACAAGCACACAAGAAAAAACAACAAATGGACAATTCCAAAATTCAAAATAACAACATTTTTGTGTTTTCCTTCAGTATTGTGATGTAATCATAGACAAGGCTTCCTTTACTTTTCATGTGTTATATTGTGTTCTTGATAAAGGCCTTTGATCAAATCGTTCATATGAATGTGTTATCACATTTTCTAGTGACTCGCAAGTCACTAGAAAAACGTTACTCTTTATTATAGGTTTTCGCATATGACTTTGTACATGTATGGAAAATGGACTGAAAACATGAAATGAAAGAGGGCAGAAGTTTGAATACAACCGTGTTTGAAAATGTAACATAATAATATGAAACAAAAGAACTTCATCCAACAGTTAGACAAATGACTTGAAATATTTTTAAACGAGCATTAGTAGAAAAACAAAATACATACTCAATGAAAATGTGAGGGTTTGTAGCGGTACAAAAAATACAACTGAAACATATATATTTTCTGCTGATAAATTAAACAAACAAAATAAAGCACTGAATATTTATTATTATTAACCATGAAAGGACTTTTGATATAGGGATACAGAAGAAACACCTTATCACAAATTGGATGCAAATGTTACGAAACTTAAGCTCTCATTCATACGCTTAACGACAAGTGTGGATACGATCAACCATCATTCACATGGTGATATACAATAGATGTAAAGCCGCATAGCGAAGTAGTTAGCGCACTGGCTTCGCATATGAGTGGTCATGGGTTGATTCCCCAGTTGAAGCGGAAATGTTTTTCAGATCAAAACTGCTCCCATGTCGACCTAGCCTTAAATGAGTACCGGATTAATCCGGGAAGTAAAGACTGCGAGGGAGAGGAGATGGCTACCGCCCTCATTTGCAGAGCCTCTGAAATGTGGGATCGCTAACATCTCACACGCCTACGGCATTAATAAATGCTATGGGTTAGTTTACTTTTTATACGACAGACTACGTTGCGAAAAGGTCAAATATGAAGATTGAAAAAAAATGATCTGCATTTCGTGATAAAATCTGGTCAGCTAAAACTTTACTGAATCGTAGGAGTATCTTTTATGACTACTCTCTGCTCATGCGACTTACTTATATTGTTCAACAAAAAAAAAAGAAACGCAACATTATTTTAAACATGTACCAACATTTTATTTTTAGGAATTAATGTTTCTACCTTGGCATGAAAAAACTTTCAGACTTTAAACCAAACCCGTCTCCAGTCATTTCCCAACGGACCATTGACAATGCTGGCTCTCCCACTGCAGTCGGTTCTGGCGATGCCGTTCGTAAGAACAAACCTCTGTAGGGTCTTCTAGCCCAAAGTTCAACGTCGCGCAGCCGGCTCCTGACCTTTTGATCTGAAGTTAGACGAACTGTTGCCATTGACTGGACTGTGGAGTGCGCAAATACAAATCGATTCCTGTGATGATGCAGCCGTATGAAGCGGTTTTCGGCAGGAGTTGTGAATTTTGGTTTTCCACTTCGCGACCAATCTGCCACTGAGTCAGTTTGTTGAAATCGCATCCAAAGGCAACTTATGGTGCTTCTAACAACAGTAAATTAGCTAGTGACTACCCTTTGTGATTGTCCAATTTGTAAGCGTCCAATGATGATGATGTATCGTCGTTCTGTAGTGAGATGAGTCGTTTTGCGCAGTGAATTTTTAACTGAATTTATTCGAGGACCGTCAATCTTTTATTGGCATAAATAATATGATCAGAGAGTTTTGTGTTCAGTAAGTTTCATGGGATTTTCATGAATCTGTCACGAATTATTGCCAAAAATGTTGTTTTTATCTTGATCTTTTTAACGACCTCACTAATCATGAGGTGAGTACAATTCAGGTAACCACGAGAAATTAATGACCAAGTGGACACAGTCGATAAGTTGAATGATGTCCAATCAGTGAATAATTTATAAAAGTAACTCAAGGAAAGTTGCGTTTCTTTTTTATTTGAACAGTTTATATATACGGACAAGTTGTCATTGTCAATATTAATAATTTTTCTCAAGGTGAATGTTGAACATTTTAATCTGACAACATTATTATGGTGAATTTTGCTTACCACCGGTTTTGTACGAATTTGTTACGGTAATTTGATTAGTCGGTGAGGTTTAAAATAATGTTACATGAAAGGTGATTGATCAGCAAGATGGAAAAACTCTGTTACGGTGAATTTGTTTGATCAGCTGGTTGGACGATTATCTGTGTTATTGAGTCTGATTTGATTTCACCTGAAACACTGCTCTTTTCTGACTGCTGGCGTTGAACTGGAGTCCCCTCCTGATTAGAGTCTTTCTCCCCTAGTAACCAGTAAGTCTGCATCAACCCTTTGCCCTGTAGAATTACGTATAAAATTAATATTAATATGCAGATACGACGTGTATGAGAAGTGAATATACGTAAATTCTTTCCAATTTCCAATTTCCAATTTCCAATTTCCAATTTCCAATTTCCAATTTCCAATTTCCAATTTTCTCATGAATTGTTGAATCGTAGCCCATCTGCCTGAAACATGTCACGTCTCGTCTGATCGCAAGCCCTTTGCTTCAGATATATTATATATCTCTTGTAACCGCTCTGCCTTGGATTTATTATGCCTCATTAGATGGTAACTCCTCTGCCTTAGATTCGTTATGTCTAGTTTGATGGTAAACCCTTTGCCTTAGATTTGTTATGCCTCATTTGATGATAAACCCTTTGCCTTAGATGTGTTATGCCTCATTTGATGGTAAACCCTTTGCCTTAGATTTCTTATGTCTTGTTGGATGGTAACTACTTTGTGGTAGATGTGTTATACCTCGTTGAATTGTAGTACATGATCTCAGTTGGCTGTGTATTTATTCTCTTTCTGTGTAGCTCTACAATGAGAATTATCATTTGTAATTCTGATTTGAATCATTGAGAATACTTACTATGTGCTGCCAGTTTGCAACAAAGTTGCAATATTTGTACTTTTCGGACCAGCATATTCGATTTCGGCATTGAATTTAGTTGTTAGACTTTCTTAGTCTGATGCAGCTTTTCAATCTGCTGACAGACTTGGAGAGTGTACCACCATAATACCAAAACGGTTTATAACTCATCATTTTATTTAGGGTCAAAGGGCTTGATTCGATGGACAACTGGATCAGCAACCATCACTCATTGTGTCCTTAAAGATTACATTCAAAATCTGCCTTCGTTTAAGTTTCGAAATTGGAAACGGTAGTCTGCGGTCGTGTACTTGGATACACTACATCTGTCTCAGAAGAGGTGTTTAACCATCAGTATACTAGTCTCGTTTTCCAAGATTAGGTGAGCATATTGATCGACTACTATGCCATAAGATTGCACTTGTACATCTTAAAAGTACCAAGACATTTATCATATGATAGCCATGTTTCTAAATGCGAAATGCTAAGCAATAGAGATGTACATAAGTTGTCACGTCTCTTAAATGAGGTTATATTCATTGACAACGTAAATATCTCTTACACATCACAGTCTAGAATCTCAGTAGTTTGCAAATTTCGACTAGCCACTTTTACTCTTTCATCACCATAAACGATTAGAACATTCTGTATTGTGTTTTCGACCATGCATATAAACTTAGCCTTAAACGCATATTTCGTTGACCACGAGCGTACAACCACTTGTACTTACATACATCATCTAGTGTAGTGCTGTCTACAACTGTAAACATTACCATGTGTACCCAATGGTTGAATCTTCCGTAACTTTTCGTATCGTGTAAATAAACGTGGGAAACTGTCCTCTGATAGTTTCACGGTCTATGTTGACATAATGGTAACAAGGAGAGATATATATTCTTCTAGCGCAATAAATTCGAAAACCATTCGAAATTCGATGTTGATTGATTAGTTGCTAAAACTGTGGGATCATGTTTATTGATCCAGTGTCACTATGTGGTATCTGCACATGTTTGTAAGTTCTGTTTAAATTTACTTGCTAGTGAAGCACTCTTCTTATATCACTCAGCGCTGGACATTTAATTTTAAAAGCAGATGAAAGCAACAGTTCTGTCAGTATGTTTGCATAGTCAGCACCCTGAAGTGTGTTTTGCATCACTAACACCCTGGAGTGTGTGTGAGAACGGTGCTTTCCTTTCCAGATGGTTACTGGTGATGTTGAACTGACCATGTAATCGTAGATTTACCATTGATATGAGGATCCAAGAATCGTAGATTTACCATTGATGTTAGGATCCAAGAATCGTAGATTTACCATTGATGTTAGGATCCAAGAATCGTAGATTTACCATTGATGTTAGGATCCAAGAATCGTAGATTTACCATTGATGTCAGGATCCAAGAATCGTAGATTTACCATTGATGTTAGGATCCAAGAATCGTAGATTTACCATTGATGTTAGGATCCAAGAATCGTAGATTTACCATTGATGTTAGGATCCAAGAATCGTTGATTTACAATTGATGTTAGGATCCAAGAATCGTAGATTTACCATTGATATGAGGATCCAAGAATCGTAGATTTACCATTGATGTTAGGATCCAAGAATCGTAGATTTACAATTGATGTTAGGATCCAAGAATCGTTGATTTACCATTGATGTTAGGATCCAAGAATCGTTGATTTACAATTGATGTTAGGATCCAAGAATCGTAGATATACCATTGATGTTAGGATCCAAGAATCGTAGATTTACCATTGATGTTAGGATCCAAGAATTGTAGATTTACAATTGATGTTAGGATCCAAGAATCATAGATTTACCATTGATATGAGAATCCAAGAATCGTAGATTTACCATTGATATGAGAATCCAAGAATCGTAGATTTACCATTGATGTTAGGATCCAAGAATCGTAGATTTACCATTGATGTTAGGATCCAAGAATCGTAGATTTACAATTGATGTTAGGATCCAAGAATCGTAGATTTACCATTGATGTTAGGATCCAAGAATCATAGATTTACCATTGATGTTAGGATCCAAGAATCGTAGATTTACCATTGATGTTAGGATCCAAGAATCGTAGATTTACCATTGATATGAGGATCCAAGAATCGTAGATTTACCATTGATGTTAGGATCCATATTGGCAACATTCCTTGACCCTTATAGAGCATGAGCTCTTGTGCCCTACTTCCATGTGGCTGGTGAACGATGGAATACATTTTTTTTATCAAACAAATAACGAGTGAAATTCAAACCCGAGTCTTCATGTCAGCATGTTGTGACATAACAATACACTACCGAGGCCTCCTCCTCTTAATGAAAGAACTGCTTACTTTAATATCGATCTAACGAAAGCACTACTTACTGTGATATCGATCTAACGAAAGCACTAATTACTTTAATATCGATCTAACGAACGAACTACTTACTTTAATATCGATCTAACAAACGAACTACTTACTTTAATATCGATCTAACGAACGAACTACTTACTTTAATATCGATCTAACAAAAAGAACTACTTACTTTAATATCGATCTAACGAAAGAACTTTTAACTTTAATATCGATCAAAAAAAAGAACTACTTACTTTAATATCGATCTAACGAAAGAACTACTTACTTTAATATCGATCTAACAAACGAACTACTTACTTTAATATCGATCTAAAAAAAAGAACTACTTACTTTAATATCGATCTAACGAAAGAACTACTTACTTTAATATCGATCTAACAAGCGAACTACTTACTTTAATATCGGTCTAACGAAAGAACTTTTAACTTTAATATCGATCTAACAAAAAGAACTACTTACATTAATACCGATCTAACGAAAGAACTACTTACTTTAATATCGATCTCTCCCCTTCTTTTCATAATGAAGTTGCCAAAACTTTTAAGAATATCAGCTGTGTAACTGCTCATGTGTATTTTCCACTCTAAAAAGATACATGTAACAATGTTACTGGTCAGTCACTGAAACGTAACAATATTGGATTATCACTACCAAAATTGATAATGAAACATTGAATTGATTATGCCAATTGCATTTAATCTCATTAGTGTATAAGACTATGACAGATGTACATATCAATAATGTAGCAATACACAGGGCAATACGATTTTGAAACATATACATATCAATAAAGAATATGTGATCCTAAAAATAAAACCAAATTTTGAAAATATGTGTATTCGAGCTTCCATAGTGCAAATTGTGTCGTTGATATAGAGTGAATACATATTAAAAAGAGTGGGCAATCTTAACATGTTTACGTCATTGTATTTTGGTGATCGTCCTTTCTGCTATTAAACAATAACTGTTAAACAATTCGATAATTTGTTGCTTTACATTCACAATGTTATAATTCAGTTTTGTTTAATGCCTCAATTTATTAAATGATTTTTTTATATTAATAAACCTGCCGCTTCTTTTAATAAATTTCATTGTACAAATTGTCTCTTTCTTCTTCTGCGTTAGTTCTCAAACTCCTGCGGATTAGCAGGATGCAGTCCGTAGAACGGAATGCGTTGTGTCATGGATTACATCATTGCTGCGATATCTGCGCCGTTCTGCCTGACACATCAGACTTCAGCTGGATTTGGGTCACTGGCCCTATATGGGATGGGACAGCCAACTCCATCCCATAACTTCCTTAGTCGCCTTTTACGACATGCGTGGAAGGTAAACAGTGTTTCTATTCTTTGCTCCCATTTCGGGCCCCGGCAGCACACGGGTGATACAAATTGTATCCTACATAAAACAGAAGACAACACCAATCGGAAAATATTACGTAATTCGCGCTTTACTAAAAACTGACGTAAACCGGCGACCAGTAGTCGCACTTTCAATGTTGGGATTTATTTTAGAATTCATTCATTTATTCATTTTCCTTTTGCGCTGAAGTTAGCGCATAGGTCAGAGGTCAGATCTCTCCAATTATGTCTGTTCAAAGCTATCCTGTGCAGTTTTTGAATAGTATGGATATTGGTTGTTTTACTTTCTCTAAGTATTGTTCTTCTGAGTGTTTATTTTGGTCTACCCCTGGCTCTTTTGCCTGTAGGTATCCATCCATTCAAGAGATTGGTGGTGTATTCTGTTGATGTCTACGCGTAGGACATGCCCGATGTAGGACCAACGACGTTTTCTGAATTTTAGAATTACGTTCACAATAATGTATTAATACACCTGGTAATAAGATTCTATAAAATTTCAACAAATTTAATTAATACGAGTATTGACAGCATGGTTGTGGTAAATATCCACATGCCTGGATGTTTTAATACATACCCGCACCATTGCTCTCCATCCGAGAAGCTGTGTTCACAGTGTCTCCAAAAAGGCAATAACGAGGCATTTTAAGACCTACCACTCCAGCACATACTGGACCTGGTGTGACATACAGCAAGTTATCAGACGTTGACACTTTTAAAATGGAATAATATGAAATCATAAATCTTAAACTGTAACAATACGAAATTACACATCTCAAAACTATAATACAAAATTACATGTTGTAATTAAAATTATAATGTTATTAGTATAATGTTAACATGTTATAATGTTAGTTAGTTAGCGATAATACCTATGATAAAGTATTATTGTGACTGATTCACTAATATAAAGAACAAATAGCAAAAATAATGTCAACGACAAACAACAACAAAATAAAGGAACTTTTCACGTTATGGTCCAAAAGGAACATTTATTAAGAAACAGCAACGAAGTAGAAAAAAACATACAAAACTGTCAATACAATAAGATGGTTTACAGCTGAACCTCACTATATTTTGGAAAAAATAAGATACAATCATGGTTATAAGCAATAGTGGTGCTCGTTTGATTTTTGCGCATCATTGATATGCACAAATCAAACAAGGTAAGTGGAACACTACAAGAAAAGAAATCCTGAGAGAAAACCTAATTAAATTAATGCTGCATGTCAATGCTGCTAACTGTACACACAGACATATACAAACATACAAAATAAGTGTGCATGTGTAAGATCACACAATTAATATATGGTAATACTGCGTGAAACGTAACAACAATAATACTTTCGTAAAACACAGTTTTTTAATGTTTAATTTGAACAAGACGGACTATTGCTAAGGGGTTATGAGGTTTGAACACGAAAACAGACAAATTACAATATTAAAAACATTTTCAACGTTTCTAACCGTTAGGTCTTTCTCAAGAATATACAAAACAAACAGCGAAAAACAATGAAAACAGTAAAAACTATGTTGCCACCACAAATGTATTAGATAAACTATTAACATATAAACAATACAAAGTTCAAGGTGACAATGATGTATGTGGAAACATGTAGTCATGGAAGCGGGTTTTATTAAAAATTAGGCGAGATATAACAAATTATTACGGTATACAACATGGATAGCATTACAATAAGGAAAAACACACAAAAATAATACACATCAACACAAATTTTAATTATATAAATGAATAATAGGAGAAAAATAACAACAATAAACAAATAAGATGTATTTCTCCTCATTGACAAAATATATGGTAATTTGTGCCGTAATCCCATCTGCTTTTATGACTATTAACAGAAAAATATTGCTACCTTAAAAATAACATTCGCAGAGTGTTGCGATAAATCCGTTCAATTTAGATAATAATTAATAATAAATATGTAACGTGGCTATGAAATAATGCACTCATGCAAAATATGAAGCCTATACGCTGAGTAATTACGGAGAAAATAGACAACATCGGTGGACAAATATTTTTATAAACGCACTATAATAACATTACAAGCAACAAGTGTTGTGCAAAACTACATTTTGATCTAATTTAACCTGAATGTAATCCAATCCTGAGCATGAGCCGGTCTTCTGAAGTCTCTATAGGCGTGAAGTTAGCTATCACGTTTAACAATGCCAGTGACATACGGGCAATCTGACATGCATGTTCATTTCCGTTTCTCGTAGGAAGACCAGATACCACCATGTAACCATCTCCTATTGTCTCCACCTAATGATCGGTACGAAAAAATAGTCGACTACAGAACAGTGGTATATAATATAATAACAAAAGCTTATCGACAAATTTAGAGAAATATTCTACACAACATTTGGCTTTCTATGTACAAGTATCTTCACAAATGTATATGTGACGTACTACTAGCAAGTTTATAGACAAGTTCTACTTTATATGATGTCTATCAAGAAGTTTCTAGACATGTTCTACTTTATATTATGTCTATCTACACGTTTCTGGACAAGCTCTACTTTATATGATGTCTATCAACAAGTTTCTAGACAAATTCTTTTTTTATATGATGTCTATCAACAAGTTTCTAGACAAATTCTTCTTTATATGATGTCTATCAACAAGTTTCTAGACAAATTCTTCTTTATATGATGTCTATCAACAAGTTTCTAGACAAATTCTTCTTTATATGATGTCTATCAACAAGTTTATAGACACGTTCTACTTTATATGATGTCTATCAAGAAATTTCTAGACACGTTCTACTTTATATGATGTCTATCAACAAGTTTCTAGACAATTTCTTCTGTACATAATGCCTGTCAACAAGTTTCTAGAAATGTTATACTGTATATTATGTATATCAACAAGTTTCTAGACAATTTAAACTTTCTATGATTTCTATCATCGAGATTATATGCAATCTTTACCAATATCTGACATCAATGACTGATCAATCAATAGGATATACGTGATCTATTCTTACTAATGATCAACACGTTTATATTCATTATATTATATTTTGTGAATGTGTTTTATCGAAAGTTCATTCTCACTGCACATCGAATGATATGTGTTCGGATCTTGTCTTCAATGCATCCATCGGTGTATAACCACTAACCTTACTTACTTTGTGTCGATTTACCATTCTTATCTGATTCCCTTACATAATGATACTGATTAGAAACACCCCTCTTCACATGACATAACTGTAATGTTTAGAAACACCCCTCTTCACATGACATAACTATAATATTTAGAAACACCCCTCTTCACATGACATAACTATAATGTTTAGAAACACCCCTCTTCACACGACATAACTATAATATTTAGAAACACCCCTCTTCACATGACATAATTATAATGTTTAGAAACACCCCTCTTCACATGACATAACTATAATATTTAGAAACACCCCTCTTCACATGACATAATTATAATGTTTAGAAACACCCCTCTTCACATGACATAACTATAATGTTTAGAAACACCCCTCTTCACATGACATAACTATAATGTTTAGAAACACCCCTCTTCACATGACATAACTATAATGTTTAGAAACACTTCTCTTGTCAGGATATTCATGCCATCTGCTCAAAGTTAACATTCTACCAACTTCTGCTACTTGTGGCTTTCAGGTTTAATGTTTTCACGTTTTATTGCCGTTGTCATGTTTTATTCCAGTATGTCTCTGTCCAAAAACTGATGTTCATTCACTCATGCGACGTTTTACAACTAAAGCAAAGAGTATAAAATAGATAGACATAGCACAGTCGAGGCCACACATCTGGCTTTAGAACGCAAGCTTGAACTCCAATCACCAATACGCTTAACGGCAAGAGTGGATCACAGACCACCTGGGGAAAGACAATAGACAATATAAAAGTTGCTTAGTTACAGATTTCAGCCAAGAATATGCAAGTGTGTCCTTGTACAACCGAAACAAACCTTGTAGACGTCATAGTTTTCCAGAATTCCGTCAAAACATGAATAAAGGTCGTTTAGCAGGTTAATGATCTGTACAGGCTTCAACTCGGAGCACATCTCTGTGAATCCAACTATGTCGCTGAAGTATATTGTTACACACTCGTACTGTTCCGGTTCTACTGTCAGTCCTGCTTTTAGTCGATCAGCAACAGATCTGAGAACAGAATACACAAAGACTAAGAGTATATCACAGATGTATGTGTTTATCGGGAACGGTAAATGTACTGAAGATACAAAATAAATACTCTTTCATGAATAAGTTGCGAATAAAGAAACGTCGTAAACGTGTGTGGTTTGAGCACATGATGAGGTATTATTCTCTTTCCATGACTGTCCTGAAGGAAGTTTTTGATGGTGAATAAAAAGAGACGGGCTAAAGAAAATATGGAGTGATAATTGCTTCTTTAATTATTTTTCTTTTGTGATTAATTACTATGCATGCAATACGGTATTGATCACTTTTAGAACGATTTATTTTAGGTTGGCATCTATTTCATCGTACTGTTTGCAGGAAAGCTCCTGTTGGATAGGCTGCCGCTTTTTGGTCTGCTCAGCTGGGACAGCAATAGCAATGACTTTACGTCATTACGTTTTTCCACACTCAAATATAGCACTGAAAACAGAGCCATGGTGAGATGTTTGTATTAATATTTCTAAAGTGACAACCATACGAACTGAATATGGGGTTATTGGTTTAATTATGAGTATAACTCAGATGTACTTGCGTAAGAGTTTGAGTAATCCAACGTTTGATAAAATGTTGACGTTTTTTTCAAATGAGTCAGAGAAAACTAGGAAACAAAGAGATTAGAAAATTTCGAAATTAAAAATGGGTAAAGGCATCTACAGTCGAAATTGTCAATTAGCGCATAACTTCAATACTAGAATGGAGTTAGTTACTGCAGCCCTATGATTACCATAGAAAACTAATGAACAGTTACTGTGTCGAGTTTTTAGTCAATGTTTTGAAATTTCTAAATTTGTTATCTGGCCATTGATTGGGTGACATAAATAGAAATCTCTGCCACTCAAGAACCTATGTGTATCTCCTACTCAGGATATGTTAAGGTAAGTTGGAGTGTGCTATTTTATACACTGAATACACATTATCTACTTTCGGAACTGGATATGTCGAAAGGGATTATACAAAACACAATACCGGATCTACTAATAAAGCATAAAGTATTGGACGAATCACCAATCATGAGAATGATAAACATGTAGAATCAAACGAGGGTTTGACAGAAACGAAAGTAGAAATCATACGATATTTCCTCATCCCAAGACCTTCTTGATTCCTGTTAAACTGCAATAGATTTGTGCAAGCTCGGACTGAACTTCTAAGTCATTTAACTCGTCCGCCTAATTGACTTTTATCTACGCCATGCTTATCTTCGCTTGTGGAGTAGAAACATCACTAACTACAGTATAGGAACTTGGCAAAATGTATAGGGCAAATTACAGAGGTTGACAGATTTTACTAAATGTTCACTGAAAGGGAAAAAATTAATTTTCTTTATGTTTTATCAGAAGTAGACTCTGGAATTATATCGGTCATGTACTTAGAAATTGATGAAAATAGACTTCCTAAACATACCCTAATGTGTACGGCAGAGGGGAAGAGAAAGTTAGGTCGTTAAAAGGTTCATATGTTCAACTAATACGGATTTTCCGTATTGATACGGATGATGATTATGACGTTTATATTGTTGTGTCACACAGAACACAGACGGCAACTACTCATATAGCACTGAACAAGTGAAGTACAGAGGGTGAGCCTTCTGGGTATGAAACATAATATTCAATACGTGTTGGAGATATAGTTATATACGTAGTTATATGAATTCTTGATTCTTTATTAGAAACCGGCCTCACAGCACGTGGGGCATTCCCATAAGTGCTCCGCCCTCTGTTACAGCAGACATTCTACTCGATGGTGTTTTGAGTCCAAAGCTGCCGAAACAGACATCGACATCAGGGCACAAATCTGGCCCTTGCTGCAGGTTTCTTTGTTGTTCCCCCCCCCCACGCCGTGCCTGTAACTAGTTCAAGCACAACATCGGTCTGTCGGAACAACATGGTAACTGTTATCGAAGGTTACGACTACGGGATTGTATAGATGACGTGGCATGAAGCTTCTATAAGAAGATAACCTCAATATAAAGGCATGTCATCTACTAAGGTTTTCTGTTGCGTGGTTGGTTTGTATAGTGAGCCATTGGTGTGACCCACAGACGCAACCGCATGCGCAGTTATATGAATTCATATGAACTAACCAATAATTACGAACTACTTAAACACATACATCTTTAATCCACTGTTTAGTGACACACCTAGAAAACTGCTATCCTTCTTCATTTTCATTGTCTCTTCTTATTGCTCGTTTCATGTGTGCTCTTATGTTCGTTTGTTATTTTTTTCCGTCCCGATAACATTTCTATAGTCGAAACGACGTTCCCTTTTGTGCTTTGTTGCTAGTACATGTTGTATTCGTTCCCTATTGGTACTACTTTAAATTCCTTCTATTTATACCTGTTATTTGTATATTCAGGTTTTATTTTCTTTATGGATAAGAGTATACGTTTGTGTTTAGATATTTTAGGAGCTTGAGGGATCAAATGACATAGTCATTTTAAATCACAAAACCACTTCCACATCCCGTCCTTGCGTGGCGTATTTCCGGCTCGGGGCCCACGTCTATCCACCCTTTTCTTCTTCTTCTCTCTTTGCTTCTTCTTCTCCTCTGCATTCCTCTCATCCTTTTTTATCTGTCTCTATGGCTATTTGGTAGGAGTCACGGTTTTAACTTTTACCCGCCTCGGGTTTTTCTCTACGGCCCTGCCTATTATTTCAGTTGGTCTCTCGTCGTACTACTAGATCATTATCTATATCGCTCTTTCTTCCCTGTGGCTGTTTCTGTAGTGCTCTTGTTTCGTGCAGTGTGATAATCTGGCATGTTGGTATTTAATTGGCGCGACTGCCTCACTAGATTTCCTTGTCCATTGACTCTGACCCACTAGTGTGACTGTTGGTCTCAAGATAGCCAGTTCTCAACGTATCAGATAAGTTGTTTTTTTTCTACCTTTTTTACCTATTATCACCTATATTTTACTCTCACTTGCATATACTATCACATCATTATACTATCACTGCATTTTCTTCCCACCATTATCTACTCCTACTTATAGTTTCTCTCCACTGCCCATATCTGCGCAGTCGTTTCTTTCTTTTCTCTTTTTTTCTCTTTTTTCTTTTTCATCTCCATCTCTCTCTCTCTCTCTCTCTCATCTGATCTCTCGTACCATCCTCTTTTGCGTTTCCATCACGACTGTATGCTAATACTCATTGCCTGTTGCCATTTTTGAGGTAAGTATCTTAATTTATCTTAATTTATCTTATTTTACTTGCTACTACACCTTAACTATTTTCACTCCTCATCTCCTTCTGTGCACTTTCCCCTCCTAACTTCTTCTCATACCCTCTTCCTCTCTGCTAGGCTGCTCCATCTCTGCTTCCTCTGCTATCTATTCGTTATACTCATTGATGTTGCCACTTTTGAGGTAAGTATCTTAATTTCACCTTATTTATTTTACTTGATACCACACCTTATCCATTTTCGCTCCTCACCTCCTCCCGTGCACTTTCCCTCCTCACTTCTTCTCCCCATACTCTCTTCCTCCCCAATATGACGCTCCCTATTTACTTCCTCCACTATCTATTTGCTATCTCTCCTCCTCTTTCCTCCCTATCAACCACGTTTGTTTCCATGTAAGATTCGTTGTACTGTTGTCTTTAGTTTGTCCTGATGAAGGCTTAATAGTCGAAACGTCGTCTGTCCCTGTATCTCGTTGTTAGGTTGTGTTATGTTTTATTTTGGTAACACATCTACCTATTTTTGTTTATCTTGACATTTGCCCGGTGTTACTCCAGCCACCTGCTTCCTGTTTAGTGTTGTTACCAAACACTGGAACATTTATCCCTTCATTCAGCCTCATTGGCCAGTCAAAATTACACAATTGGTCAGTGTTGATACTCGGGTAATACATTTCTAGACCTGTTTTATAATATTATTTATATATGAACAGACTTCTGATAGAAAATGTCAAAGTGAAGAATACACATATATTATCATTACTATATTTTACTCAATGCACAAAAAATACTGCACAACTATAGAAGAATTAATTCAGAATTATAATTATCATTATTAAGTGCCGTCTCCGCAACGAAGGTTGGCTGCAACGTATCTCCAACATCTCCTGTCTCTTGTCTTGGTGGTGCACTCTGCTAGACTGTAACCTGTCCATCGTGTGATGTTTCTCTCCCACTTGTATCTCTGCCTACCTCTTGCTCGCTTCCCTTTGACTTTACCCTCAAGTAAGGTCTTCAATAAGGTATCATGTCTTTTAATGTGTCCAAAGTATTTTATTTCTCTTAGTAGTTCTTTCTTCATATTAAGTGTCTTTAGCACCTCTTTATTTGTTTTCTTCTCTTTCCATGATGTTCTCCCTATTCTTCTATATACCCACATCTCAAAGGCATCAATTCTGTCTTCTAATTGTTTATTTAGTGTCCATGTTTCTGAGCCATACATTAATATGGAATAGATGTAGCATTTTATGATTCTCATTTTTTAACTTGTTTGTAATTTGTTTAGATATTAATACGCAATAATAGTCATTGACAAAGAGCAACTATATAGAAAATGTCAGCAACTTTGAATATTACTGGTCAACCATATGAGATTTCTCAGCAGAGATAAGAAAGAGATTACGAATGGCTCTACAAAAAAAACATCACAGATGAAAAATCTATGGCAGGGGGAAAACAAAACAAAAAAACAAAGTTGCAATTATTCTATCTATGTTCCCACAGCTCCGAATCCGGTGCATGACGTAGAAACTAGAGCTCTCCAGTTCGAGTGATGTGATGTTACAATGTACAGTTCTTGGATGTTAATGAGACACGTAGTCATACCATCTTTGATGGCTGTTCTGAGAAGAGTTTCTATTGGTCTTCCTCTTTATCTTTTGTCATCTGGTACCCATTTTAATGCTTGTAGTGGCATTCTGTTTTCATTCATTCTAAGTACATGTCAGATGTAAGTCCATCGTTTTCTTCTTATATTGTAGAAACACATTCATGTTTGGTGTCTTTTCTTGCGTGCTTGTTTGACTTGAATTCTTCCCCAAAAATATTTAAGAGTTTTCTAAGACATTTATTTTCAAATTAATTCAATTTATTTCCAGTGCTTTTTGTTATTTTCCAGTTTTCGTAATCATACAGATATTAAATTGATGTTGAACAGTTGTAATTTGGTATATTTCCTTATTGTTTTTTTTTATTTTCAGATACTTGTTATGTTTGAAAGCACTTTATGCTAATGCAATTCTGGTAGAAATTTCTTGTTGTATCTTTTCATCTTCTATCATTTTGCTGACTATTTTACAACTATTAAAGTGTTAAGAAAATATCGGCATTCGAAATCAAATGTTATAGAGAAGTCCTAAGAATATCATGGACAGAGAGACAATTCAACTTTTATGTTTCGCAAAGACCTTAACTTAAAGGAAGATTGTCTCCTCAAAACTATCAAATACGCAAGCTAACATATTTTGGACATATAAAAATACACAGCGGCTTAGAAAGCTTAATCATCGATGGAAAAGTTACAAGAAAGAGAACAAAAGGTAGACCAAGACTACAATGGACACGGGATATCAAAGACCTTCTGAACAGCACTGGAAGATGCTGGGCAGCTTGCCCTGAATCGAGAGGCTTACAGAGTGGCAGTGAGAACAATGTTCTGTAAAAGACAAGTCATATAGATAGATCATTACTTTGGCAACATTTGTCGTAGTAGCTCCTCTGATTTGTGTTTTTCTTGCCTTAGCTCATTAACTTTCTCGTCAACAATCTTCTCAAGATTGCTACTGTACTTTTCCAGTCGTTGTAAAAGGTTGTCCACTAAACTTCCTGCTTTGTTGAACTTTCTGAAACAAATAAATCAACACATTATTCTTGTTTTATTCTTATTATAGTTAAAGTTTCAGGGAAGTAAAGTCTCTGCAATAAGAATATATTCGACTTCAGTGGAGATAACTAGACGTAAACTATAGCCGTGTAAAGGAGAAGTTATCGGATGTGGTTGGGACTAGTTGCCTACCAAACCGGAGAGATCTACTGCCTATCCAACAGCTACATCGAACATTAGAATGGAGATAGAAACAGTGACAACGGTTCTCATTTGTCTGTTTACACAACAATATTTCGTTCCATAATTCATGTTACTGACGAGCTCAATTTTCACGAAAACTACCTGATACATAGCAACCATATTTCGCAGTTAGTCGTACACACAACACAACCTTAGGAATTCACATTTTACTAATTGATAGGTAGATTGGAAAATGTACACAACGTTTTAGCTATATAGTTTTGTATAAGCAGCAAATAATGGCACACACATTTTACATTTTACCATAATACAAAAACATTTTGGATGCAAAGGCGTATCCCAACTACATATAAAAACAGAAAATTTACGACAGGTATCATTACTTCCAGAGTGTATGTAAATTAGTTTTTATCTTTGATGATCAAATAGTCGCAAGTTTTTCTTGTGGTATTGGTGTTGAAGAAGAATGTGTGTATTTGATCATTTCATAAATAAAGGTAACTGCAAAACAAATCGTTGTGAGAAGCAAAACAATAAAGTACCAGTAGAGTGTATTATAAATCCGTGATAGTGTTAGATATTTGGTCGATGTGAGAAGAACATAGCTTGGCACATCAACTATTTTATTCGGATTCCGAAGACTCGAAAAGATCGACTACTGCTAAGGGCTGGATAAAATTCAAACTATCTCGTTGCCAATATCTGTTTTCTTCATGAAGCACATGTTCTTCACATTTTCTCCTGTACTCAATAATATCTATTTGTGTGAGAGCATCGCGTGTTTATATTTGTTGCATCACACAGTTTTAAATCTTGTTTAGTGCGGAAACTTGACCTTCGACTGCAGCCCACAAATGTTCAATGGAATTGAGATATGAACGGTAAGCTGGTAGCCGAAACGAAGTATGTCTATATGCAGCGATGGTTTTGTCAATTACAAGAGTTCTCAGTTTCTTTTACCTCTCACACGTTCTAACAACTCTGGCTTGAATTTATTGTTCCAAAAAGTAACATTTTATTTTGTGCTCGATGAAGTAGGAATTGTGTCTTCACCCACTACTACGTTATGATAGGGGGCATTGTCCATAACAATATATGATGTGTTATTCAGTGCTGGTAGAATCCAGTTCACTAACCTGAAAATAATTCCATTAATTTCGGTTTGGTAGTCTCTACCGTTTGTAGATAATGCTTGAAAAATAAGTCCTGCCACACTGACAACACCATTTGCGTTACTGCCTTCATGACCTATTACAATACATTTACCTTTGTTGCTTGCAATTTTCCTATCAGTTTGCTTAGTGTTACCACATTATTTTGCAAAGCATTTTAAGCGTCTCACGTACAATAACATCTATAGAAATCGTCAGTTTTCCTTTTCCAATCTTGCTGTACTTCATAATTTACAAATTCTGTTTTAACCAACGGTTAAATTGTATTTTATTTAAACCTAGAGCATGATGTGTTCCCTTGTTAGGATTTTGTATGTCGTAATATAAACTATTTCTTCTGGTTTTTATCCAAAAAGTAACTGTACTTTTGATGGCACATTATGTACATTCACAAAACCTTATATAATTTATGGGGGAAATGTTTTAATCTAGTTACATTTTTAAGGGCAATGAATGGTTTCATAGGGTCGTGGAAAATTTTCAAATTGATCCAAAACATCTTTTCTATCTAACGAATAGTTTCGGAGTAAAATAATTCCAAGTGAGTAACATGAATTATGAAGCGAACTATACCAACACTTACCGTGATTCTATCAGACTTCCAGTGCGTGATTCTTAAGATAGAAAAGTATGATAAGAAAGGAGTTTGCCACTCTTCTCAACAACGTTCAAAATATCACTTGCATGCACAGTCGTTATCATGCAGGAGTTAAAGGCAACGGAATAACTCATCTGATACATTAGCGGGACATAACATATTGTGGATGGGACAGTGATACAGAGACAGAGCTGAGCTTATTCGGGCGTTTATGAGTGCATTACAAAGTCATGAGGTAGAGAAATTAAGAGACATTGTACGTATGTAGAGAGTAATATAAATGGAATTGGTAGGAAATGGAGAAAGTCTGTCTTCTGAAAAGATCAGAAAAACGCATAATCAATAACTGACGGAGACACTGAGTTTATAACATCGTTAGATGGCTGATGGACTGGCGAGCTGTGCATTTATGGGAATGACCCGGGTACAGTGATGATGACTTCTAATCAATAATTAGGTTGTGAAACTTCAACAATGACATTCACACCAAAAAAAAGATATTATCAATTGTAATGTAATGCTATAGGAAATTCCCAAGAATATCACAGACGAAGAGATCTGCAAAAACCTGAACATATATGATTGATTTCTCGGAACAATTTAAAAAAAAAGCAATTTAACATATTTAAGATATAAAAAAGACGCAATATGTTAGAAAGATTAATCTTGAATGGAAAAATATTAGAGGAAAAAATAAAAATAGATCGGACAAATGGAGGGAAACAGGATATCAAAGACATTTTTGTATGTAACACTTGAAGTAGCAAGATGGCTTGAACAGAACTGAGAGGCTTACAGGGTGTCAATTAGGACAATGTTCTGTAAACGATATGTCACATAAAAGAAGATGTAGATATTTAATAGTTTTATGTTTGTTTGTTTTGCCTAACCAACGTATAATCATCACCAACGTGTGTAAGTGGTCATGGATCACCACTATTCTGTTTCTAGTATCTTGTATTAGTATCGTTGTCATATCACGATGTTAAACTATCTAATATTCTCTCACTTTGTCGTCCTCGATCTCACTCGCCTTCAATCTTGCAAGTTGTATCTTTGTTCTCCAGAACTTCATGTCTAATAATGTCTTCAAAAAATAAAGATTGTCTTTTTCTTTCTGATATTATTAAGTAACCCCAGTCTCGCACTTGACCCTTTCATCACCTACTGCTTAGTTTTTCAAGCTGTCAATGGTAACACCAGTCTTGCACTTGATCCTTTCATCACCTCCTCGTTAGTTTTTGAAGCTGTTCATGGTACTCTCATTATTCTTCTTTTGAAGCTATCTCTGTTACCTCTAATATTCCACTGTCCTGTGTATTTATTCTCCTGAACTAGCACTGATATGTTAGTAGCGATTTCTTGTCATTCTGGAGGACAACCTTATAAAATACTGAAACCAGTAATAGAAAATTTTTTTAGGTCCAGTATCGTTTAAATTCAGAGTTGCTCGATCAGAATAGAGGTTACATCGTTCTAATTTGGATTGGTGAGGGCAGGGGGGTTCGTGAGAATCGTGTTTTTTATTTTGTTCAAAAAATTGCTTCAAACGCTTTTCTCGCCTCATATTCTCATTTTAAAATATGTCGATAGATAGTGTTTCCTAAGTCTCAGGTAGTTTTCAACAGATGTTAAACTTGCGTGCTCTAGGAGTTAACGTAATTTTTACTTATCACCATTATCACTGTTAGCAGCTTGCATGCGATAGCTTCTGATTTTTTTAATGTAGTAGGTTCAGGGATCAGTGCATACAGTAATTTTAAATAAATCTGGTGTACCAGTTAAAATGACTTAGTATACCTGAGTTACTTGCGGGGCGTATTATGCTTACCCCTGATATTTGAAATATGAATAATTAATTTGTAATCATGAATTATTAAAGTTTATGTCTATTACATTCTAGCGATACAATAAATGCGTTTGCTAATAGCCAAAAAGAATAACTCACGACATTAGATTATGCAGAACTGCAACTATTTTATTCAAAGACGGTCGTTTAGCAGGATCCTCGTCCCAGCATTGCTTCATAAGAGACTCAAGGTGCACTAAGTCTGTTGGTATGTTTACAGCTGGACGAAAAGGCGGGTCCTGGCAGGTGCGGATTTTGTTTAGTACCTCTGAAAATAGAATGTTGATTACATGGTTCATACAAATCTAATGTAAATGTTATGATCTATTCTGCTAGAATGTTTTGATCGTATAGAAGCCATACTGTCATATTGACTGTGTTGTCAAATGAAACCATCATTGATAAAACCACATTATTGCAGGTTTTCATGTGAGTATGTGTCTTTTTACAAAATTGTGGAGGTTACCCTCATACATAGAGCCACTCTGAGTTAGTTTGTTAGTTAATAGTTAGTTAGTTCGTTAATTAGTTAGCTAGCGAGTTAGTTACTTGGTTGGTTGGTTGGTTTGTTGTTCCTTTCGTGCCACAGGCGGCACATAGGGCAGAGGTTTTGATTCTCCATGTGTTGTGGCCAGCTGCCTGCAATTGTAGTTCTTGTATTGATTTGCAGCCCATTGTTTCCCCTTCTTTATGTGTGGTGTTTTCTATAGTAGTTTCAGGTATTTCTCGTTCTTTTCTACAATCTTGTGTCCACATGAGTGCTTGCTTGTTTCAATATATTTTCATCTAGTCTTAGGACATGTCCTAGTTAGTTCTATGTACGTTTTCTAATGATATTTGATATGTACTCTTGGTGTGTTTTATCTCTTAGATCACTATCTATCTATCTATTCGTTAAACTCTGTGTTACATTTCAGCGTCAGGGGTAGAAGAGTTTTCTGGAGATGACACTCGTGTGTACTGAGTATATTGTAGAATTTGTCGCCTCTTTTATTTCGGTGGTCCATCGTTTTCGAAGTCTGCTTTCACTGTATCTGTGTAGCATAGCTTGCTGTGGTATGCTGTCTGATGGTAGTCTGCTGATGTGTGAAAACCATTTGATATGTTGTCTCTTGATGTATTCTAAGATTGGGGTGGTGCCGGTTCTTTGTCTAATGTCTTCATTCCTCACTCTGTCTCTTAGTGATATTCCTAAGATTCTGCGTACGCATGCCATTTCAGCTGTCACAAGTTTACGTTTGTCTTATGCTGTCGATGTCCATGTTTGGCATTGGTAGCACAGTGTTTGCATAATAATCTTCTTTTTCTTCTTCTTTCGTTCATTTGAAACATGTCTATATCTGTAATTCTGTCTCCTTAATAAAACTCACTGTCTTTTTTAGTTAATACAGTGTCCCATAGAGTTTTGAATCCAGTGTTGTTTCCTCTGGCCAATATGTCTGCCTCAGCGTTTCATGCTCAGAACACTCTTGAAGTATATGTTTGTACACATGGCCGTGTTGCCAATCATGAACTTTGTATACATGTGACTGCGGAGTCGGTTGTGTCCTGTTCTGAGAGCATAATAATCGTTTTGAATAGTGTTATTTTGGTGTTTAAATCTACATTTTTGTTTCTGAAGATTGGTGTCATTTGCCCTAGGTCTTGGTATGCTTTATTACATTTATTGTGTATTTCTTTGCTGCTCTTGCCGTCTGTTGTTATATTGCTTCCTAGGTATGCGAATTTTATCACTTAAGTCTGGTATTTCCAATATATATATTTGTGTTTCTTTATGTTCTTCCTATCTTCGTTACTTCGGTCTTTTCTCTGTTTATCTTCATATTATGTTATCTTCATAATATGTCTATTTGTCTTTGCATGTGCACTTCTGGTGATGCTACTAGTGCTAGGACGTCTGCAAATTGCAATTCGTTTAAATTATCCTTCAGACTGTTTTCTTCCCTTGTCTTTGCTGCTTTGCAGATGTGATCTATGTATGTTATGAACAAAAGGGGGATAGTACTCATCCCTGTCTCACTCCTGAGTGAAATTATATCATTATTTAGTACTTAGATCACTATTTGAGATAAAGTCGCTCTTTTTATATTCAACAATTTTTGGAGACATTTGTTTTCGAAGATGTTTAATTTTTGATATATTTCTTCGGTCGATTTCCAACGTTCACATCCATAGGTCAACACTGGAATAATACAGAAGTTGAATAGTCTTAATTTTGTGTCTCTTCCTAGATCTTTGGGTATCCAGATGTTTGTTATCTTCGTGAAAGTGCTCGCTGCTACTGCTATGAGTGTATTTATTTCTTTTATTGAGTCTCCGTCAGTGAAAATTCTGCTGCCTAGATGGGTAAAGTTGGGTACTTTTTTTTATAATATTTGGTTGTTTACTGAGATATTGTTTGTTGTGCTGCTAAGTTTCATAATGTTTTATTTGGATGTGTTCAATTGGAGGCCAATCTGGTCTGCGAGTACGCACAGTTTTTCGGTTATATCTTGTGCCTCTTGGTAAGCAGAGTTCAAGTTTGTGATGTCATCTGCAAAAACAAGGTCAGTTAATTAAGTTGTTATTTCTGAGCCATATATGCCTGCTTTTCCATCTTGGACCGTTTTACGCATGGTGTAATCTATGAAAACGTCAATCAGCAGTGACGACAGTACACAGCCCTGTTTCACTCCTGTGTCAGCGTTGAAATATTCAGAATTTCGTATTTCAGCTCTTTTGCAGATCTGATTAGGCTTCTTATTAAACCAGTGCATACTACAGAGAGTTGATGTCTTCTGATTATGAAAGAATGCATGGGAGAGTAGAAATTCCCCGAACGACCTAAACAAATGGTTCATCGCTCGCAATACGTGCGGATCTAACTAAACAAGCACCATGATCGGCTGTGAAACTTATGCAGACTATGGTACTTGTCTACCTATCAATTGATCTACATATACCACATATTACTATATGTAGATAAATTGATATATAGATAAGTATTATAATACAATTGCCATTTTATTTCCAGGTCGTATTATTATTTATGGATGCTCTGACTTGTTCATGATTCTGCATGAGTTGAACTTCTGCAGCAGTGTACATGTTTAAACACTCTATCGTGTATCTTGTACATCGCCGTCTGGAAACATCCGTTCTCCTGTTTAAACAATCATGCCTTCCAGTACACATTTCTCATTGATGTCTTGTCTCTGTGTACGGTCACAGTACATCTTATATTTATTCAATGTGTTCTTGTTTAGAATCCAACTCTTGTTCATCTTTATTATTGGTAACACTTCTATATAGATTGTCATGCTACCCACTTGGGAGTCCTCAACTGTCTTGTAGGCCAGAGACGAACACCGTGGGAAAACCAGCTAGGCCCATTTACAGATTACAGAGATTGCAACTATAATGGACAACACATATTAGAGATATGTGCAGAACACGAGCTTTATACATCTAGCAGTTTCTATGGTCATAAAAAGAGTAAACTACACACATGGTATAATGGACAACACATATTAGAGATGTGTACAGAACACGAGATTTACATATCTAGCAGTTTCTTTGGTCATAAAAAGAGTAAACTACACACATGGGTATAAATAGGACAAATCCCAGTCAGTCTGTTCAGAGTTGTTGTTGTTGTTTATTTGTTTCTTATCCTCAGAAATTGAGATATAGACAAAGTAACAGCATCACATCGTTCACACCGGACAGCACTGATTTATGACCTATGCACCGTATTCTTCTTCTTCTGCGTTCGTTCTCAAACTCCTGCAGATTAGCAGGATGTAGTCCGGAGAACGGAATGCGTTGTGTCATGCTTTACAGCATTGCTGCGATATCTGCGCCTTTCGGCCTGACACACACGACTTCAGCATGGTTTGGGTCACTGACCCTATATAGGATGGAACAGCCAACTCCATCCCATAACTTCCTTAGTCGCTTTTTACGACATGCGTGGAAGGTAAACAGTGTTGCTATTCTTTGCTCCCCTTTCGGGCCCGGCAACACACGGGCGTGCAAAGTATTCGAAACACAAGAAAAACAGACAGATAGAATCAGAAGATATATGGATGATTAGAAATATATTTAGATATTTCTATAAATGGGTAATGTGTACGTAAGAAATAAAGTAGAGATATGTGCAGGTGTTCAGGAGCCATTGCTTTCAATAGTGAAACGACGAAAACTAGCATGGTTCGGACATGTATGCAGGCACGATTCCTTGTCAAAAACAATACTGTCGAGGGAACTGTCGAGGGTGGAAGAAGCAGAGGAGGACAAATAAAGACATGGACAGACAACATCAAGGAATGGACAGGGCAAGATATTTCCACACTCATCCGCATCGCTGAGGATAGAATTCGCTGGAGGACTCTGTGTGCTGAAGAATCCAATGGGGTACCCCCTACGACCCTGAAGGGTTATGGGTTTATTGATTGATTGATAAATGGGTGGCTGAACACATAGATTGTCGGGTGGATGATTGTATGAAAGAATGAATTGGTGAATATATGTATATTGATAGGGGGATGAAAAAAATGCTGGATGTATAGTAGTGTTTGCTGTTGTTGTGTTTGTCTACCAACTATTAGTTTGGTTTTTCCCACCTTGTGTAGTCAAATATTCCTTGTCGTTACTATAAGGCTCTTCCCTGGAGACGACCTCTGACATGATAATTGCTAAGCTGAAGATATCTCCTTCTTGAGTAGCTTTTCCTTCAGACCTCAGCAACTCTGGAGCCTTCCATAAAGAATCTGATGAACATTAATAAACATATACGTATCCATGTTACAGTGTTTGTATTCGCTCTTTATATGTATACAACTTACAGTGTTTGTATTCGCTCTTTATAGATTATACATGTTAATGTTTGTATTCGCTCTTTATAGGTATCCATGTTACAGTGTTTGTATTCGCTCTGTATAGATTATACATATTAATGTTTGTATTCGCTCTGTATAGATTATACATGTTAATGTTTGTATTCGCTCTGTATAGGTATACATGTTACAGTGTTTGTATTCGCTCTGTATAGATTATACATGTTAATGTTTGTATTCGCTCTGTATAGGTATACATGTTACAGTGTTTGCATTCGCTCTTTATAGATATACATGTTAATGTTGGTATTCGCTCTTTATAGATTATACATGTTAATTTTTGTATTCGCTCTTTATAGATTATACATGTTAATGTTGGTATTCGCTCTTTATATGTATAGATGTTCCAGTGTAGGGTAAAAACCCTAAACATGAAGTAGGTCGCTGGAGTAACACAGGGCAAATATCAAGATAAACAAAAAAAGGTAGATGTGTTACCAAAATAAAACATAAAACAACCTAATCACGAAATACAGAGGTAGACGACGTTTCGACTAAAAGCCTTCATCGGGACAAATGAAAGAGAACAGTACAACAAATCTTACATTAAGGCAGACGTGGTTATGATAGGGAGGAAAGAAAAGGAGACATAGGAAATAGATAGCGGAGGAAGCAAATATGGAGCAGCATAGAAGAGAGGAAGAGGGTGAGGTACACAGAAGTATGTGAGAAGTGAAAATAGGTTAAGGTGTGGTAGCAAGTAAAATAAGATAAATAAGGATAAATTAAGATACTTACCTCAAAAGTTGCCACAGGCACTGAGTATTAGCATACAATCAGTGTGGGAGAGCAAATGATAAAGGTATGCGAGATCAGATGAGAGAGAGAGATGGAGAGAAAGAGGCCAATATGGCAAGAACAGACGAGAAAAAGCAAAAAGTAAGTTATTGGCAACAGTTGTAATGCAGATGGGAAGAGAGTGCCGCGACTGGGCTGCCAACAGAACAGTGGGAATGATGCAAGAATTCAAACTGCAACACTCGAAGCCACACGATACAATAATTTACACAGACGGCTCAGTAACACAAGAAACACACTGGTGTGGTAGTGGTTTAGTGGCCTACCAAAATGGCAAGACCAAAATAGCTAAGAAGTCAGCTGCGCACCCCACTACAACATCGAGTATGAGAATGGAAATAGAAGCGATGACAGCAATTCTCACTTGGCTGGCGATGCAACCACCAACAGGCTCAGTGATTCTGTCGGACTCTCAAAGTATGCTGCACAATATAGAAAAGTGTATGATCAGAATTAATGGGTTACTCTTCTCGACAACGCGCAGAATATTTAATATGAATATTTAAGGGGAAACGAAAGAGCCGATGTGTTGGCCGGTAAAGCCTTGGTCAACGGCACCGAGATAAGAAGAGACAGGATTAAATTGATTAGAGCAGTCATGGATACCCTACGAGAATACGAGGAGGAAGTCAAACAGGATAATGTACATATTCAGAGTATGGTAGAAATTGGAGTGAAAAGAGGAAAAATGCAGCAGCTCAACAGCGGAGAGCAGCTAGAAGGTCACGGATAGACCAAGATCCGTCTACTGTCGTCATTCCATGTCCGAACTGTCCAAAGACATTTACAGCTCGAATAGGGCTCATTAGCCATCTACGAACTCATAATCAAGGAAATAACTAAAATTGAATTTTAGAAAGTGGATGTAACAAATGGTCATCATCACTTGTGATGGACGAACAACAGAAATTGAAGTGACTAGAGGCGATGAGAGAATGTGCTCCCTTTCCGGAAAGATCAGAAGAACGTAGAATGTGCTCCCTTTCCGGAAAGATCAGAAGAACGTACAATCAGCATTTTACTGGTACACTGAGCCTATACACTGTTAGATGGCTGACGGAACGGCAAGCAGTGCAAATATGGGAATGCCCCAAGTGCTGTGACGGATGTTGAAAGCACATAAGAATATAGCTTTCTTAGTTGTGTTCATATTCGACAAGCAGTAATACAATTTGCTTCCAGAACCACAACTTACATGATCTCCATTTATGACCTAGTAATCTACCTAGTATTTATATAACTAAAGTATTTTTTTCTGAACAGTATTTATGTTCAGCGCGTTGCCGTATGTCCGACTCTTTAACTGAAAGATAGTAATCGCGTCGCGGACGGACAAAACGCTCGTTTCGATTTTAGCAATAATTCATCATGTCCGCCCGCAGTGCAGGATTTATGTATAAGCTAAACAAGCTATAGCTTTGGGCCCCCACTTTCTTGAGGACCCTCAAATAATTATATTTGGTGCTGACATATAATATATGGACTTATAAAGGGCCCCATATCTCAAATAGCTTAGGGCCTTATCTTAAGTCTAAATATGGCGCTGCCTATCCGCTCAGAAAGCAAGCATAACCTACTTAACACAAATATTGTCTAGAAAATCGCAACAAACAATACTTAGTTGATCGATATGTTTTTAAAATGATAGATTACACACAACGTGTGTATATATATATATATATATATATATATATATATATATATATATATATATATATATATATATATATATATATATATATATATATATATATATATATATATATATCGTTTTAACTTTGTCCGGACCGACGAAATATGTATGGAATAACATAAATTCGCTATATACAGTATAAGCAGTATAAAAACTACAGAATAAATCGAATTCTGGCATTTTAAAGTGCATTTCAAGAGGGAGATTTGCTATAAATGATGAACTATGTAGTACTATGTAATAGTTCTACGTAATAGTTCTATGTAATAGTTATATGTAATAGTTATATGTAATAGTTCTATGTAATAGTTATATGTAATAGTTCTATGTAATAGTTATATGTAATAGTTCTATGTAATAGTTCTACGTAGGAAACACATGTGACCGCTGTTTAGTCGTATCTTCTGGTGAATATCGGTTGCCCATGTTTCACTACCGTAGAAGAGGGTGCTGAGGAGACAAGCCTGGTATATCAGGAGTTTAATTTTTATAGTTAATTATCTGCTTTTCTAGACCCTTTTTAATTTAGTCTGTTCATTTCTGTAGATGTCTTGCCAATCCTTATGCTTATTTTTAAATCAAGGGATAATATATTTGCTGAATGATGATTCTAGATATGTAACCTGGTCAACTATCTCTAGCATATACCTTCTATAATAATTTTTGGCTTGTGATGTGGTTATGTGTATATGGTTAGATGTATATGGCTATTCGTATATGGTTAGGTGTATATGGCTAGGGTTACGGTACCAAAGAGTGCAATACGAAAACTACAATATGAGTTATACAATATGAGTCTGACATTTTTGTTTACTTTAATATTTTACTTTCTCATTGTATTCTTACCTTTCTCTTTACTCTGTTCTTTACTTTGTAGCAAGACAGTGTCGTATATTGTAGGAAGGCCGTAGTAACCAACCTTGACTGAAAACCTTGAGTCTATCATACAAATTTCACTCGTGAGACGCCCATGGTATCGCATCGAACGTTTATGTATGTAAATTAGTGCCTGAAAAATACTTGACATATTTAGCTCAATGATAGCATACAAACGCACAGAGAAACAAGCACATATAGTTCAATGATAGCATACAAACGCACAGAGAAAGAATCACCTATAGTTCAATGCTAGCATACACACACAAGGAAAGAATCACATATAGATCAATGATAGCATACAAACACACAGAGAAAGAATCACCTATAATTCAATGCTAGCATACAAACCCACAGAGAAAGAATCACCTATAGTTCAATGCTAGCATACACACACAGAGAAAGAATCACCTATAGTTCAATGCTAGCATACAAACACAGAGAAAGAATCACCTATAGTTCAATGCTAGCATACAAACACAGAGAAAGAATCACCTATAGTTCAATGCTAGCATACAAACACAGAGAAAGAATCACCTATAGTTCAATGCTAGCAAACACAGAGAAAGAAGCACCTATAGTTCAATGCTAGCAAACACAGAGAAAGAATCACCTATAGTTCAATGCTAGCATACAAACACAGAGAAAGAATCACCTATAGTTCAATGCTAGCATACAAACACAGAGAAAGAATCACCTATAGTTCAATGCTAGCATACAAACACAGAGAAAGAATCACCTATAGTTCAATGCTAGCAAACACAGAGAAAGAATCTCCTATAGTTCAATGCTAGCAAACACAGAGAAAGAAGCACCTATAGTTCAATGCTAGCAAACACAGAGAAAGAAGCACCTATAGTTCAATGATAGCAAACACAGAGAAAGAAGCACCTATAGTTCAATGATAGCATACGAACGTATACTGAAATAAAAACACTTAGCTCAATGATAGCATACGAACGTATACTGAAATAAAAACACTTAGCTCAATGATAGCATAGACACATAAAGAAAGAAGCAGATTTAGCTCAATGATAGCATTGGAGCACATAGAGAATATGTACAATTAGTTAGTGATAGCATACGAATACATAGAGAATGATATACATTTATCTCAATGACAGTGATCGAACATATTGCAGAAGGAAACACATTTATCTCAATGAGAGCAAATGAACACATAGAAATAGATGCAAATTAATATTTTTTTAATGGTTCTTTCATTATAGATACCTTTCGGCATGACACTTTTGGTCACCGTGAATGTCTATGGAATTATTTTAGTCAACCCATTCCTAACACTCCGTGGCTCGCTCTTACATTATGCCAGGTAAGCCAAAGTATTACTATTATTTGTCCCGCTTTTGGGCTCCAGTGGTACACATGTATTTAAAGCGGCATGTGGAATGAATGAAACTCTCACCAGTGGCACATCAGATGAACCAACATGCAACAGCCCACAACTAGTATCTTTTTCATCATTATCGAGTTTCATCTCCGCATAAACGTTTGCTGCAATAGACCTCAAACATTTTATATCTCTTGCGATGGTGGTATGCTCTGCTAAACTGTATTCTGTCCATCTCGTGATATCTCAATCCCACTTGCATCTCTGCCTAACTCTTGCTCGCTTTTCCTAGAGTTTACCCGTCAAGTAACGTATTCAACAAGAATTCATGTTTTTAATATGTCCAAAATATTGTGTTTCTTTGATTTTCATATCTTTTAATGGTTGATTTATTTTTCATAAACAGTGTTTTCAGAATCTCTTGATTTCTGTTGTTTTCTTTTGATGATTTTCTCCCTATTCTTCCATATAATCAACCTCACAAACAAACATCAATTATATCTTCTAGCTGTTTATTCATTATCCATAAGATAGTAAAGAAAAACAGACAATCTGATAGTCGTGGATGATAGTTGGCGTGTCCTGGGTATGTAATAAAGATATAGAGAAACATTCCCACACACACCCACAAACATATTAAGTATAAAGAGATCTATTGATCATAGTTCATTGTGATCGAAGTAAATACACAAGTCTTGATCACCGAATCCCGCCTAAGACGGATGTGTCGGGCCATTGGCGCAAATAAAACTGCGACACATCGCATTTCCATTCTCTGAACTATATCCTGCTGGAAATCTAATAGGGCCATTGACCTACTGCAATAGAGATCCAGCAGGAGTTTGAGAATGAACGCTGAGGAAGAAGAAGATCACCGAATCGTCCGTCTTTTCGGGGTCGTGAATGTCGCAAGCGGTGACTAAAGAGACATTGTGTGTGGAGATTACTGTCCCATCACACAGAGGGTCAAAGTAAGCCAAAAGAATTTCCGAAATCGGATGTATTAGGCCGAAAGGCGACAATATAGCAGCAAAGCTGTGAGTCATGGCACAGCGCATTCCGTTCTCTAGACTTCGTTCTGCTAACCTGCAGGAGTTTGAGAATGAACGCAGAAGGAGAGTAACACAGAATGGGAACTTTTAACATAGTGAATTAATTCATAACCTAACCAGGATCGTTGATGTCTTCGGCATGTGTAGGGAGGTTGGGGGGGGGGGAGGGAGAGATTCACAGTAAAAAAGAAAATTCCTAATTTTTGTGGAATAATTTTTTATGATTGTTTCGGGAATTCATTAAAAGGTTGGGGGGGGGGGAGATACTCGCTTTTTAGCTCGCTTGTGTGACGCATGGTCGAGAGAAAAGAGTTTTGGTCTCATGAGCTGTGGTGAAGGTTCGATTCCCAGTAAGGATGATTTGTGTGTGTGAGTATAAATTTACAACTCGACAGGTACATGACGTGGCGACAGAAAAGGCATGCCGTCTTGATTAAACAGGCCAAACACAGTCTCCCCTCAACTTCATAACGGAAAACATACAGCTTACTTGTTGGTACATTCGAACTACCCACCCCCTCTTTCCCCCTCAAACCCCGACCTTATCTACGGACTTTGACCTACCCCTGAATACCAACAGCAGAATGTTGAACATTCCTACATATAAACATCATTGACTAGTAGATAAGTTTATGTTCCTTAATCATGTCGCCTAAGAGCATAAAATGGAAGCTTTATCCTGTTCAGTGTCAATTTTAACAGTAATAAATGAACTGTATCGTGATTCGATGAGATATCAGGCTGTTTAATGAAACACTGTGGATTTCAAAACACATTAGCGGAAATGGGAATATAACCCAAAAAAAAACATAAGATTAGTTGTGTAACAACTCATTTGGTAAATGAGAGGAAACATCTCTTGGGAAATAAATGTTCAGTGTTGAAATAGCTACATTAATTTAGATAGAGACAACATAATAAGTGCTGTGGAAGTGTATCTGCACAGTAGCAGCAAACGTGCGCTGTTGCTAGGATAAGAATTATCAGACTGCTGAGGAAGCTGGAGTGGGCGGGTCATAATAGTTAGAAAGAGAAACAAATGCTGAAGAGTTATATGAAGCTCTGGGGAAACATAAACATCAAATAACAGACAAGATCATTTATGATTGTTAGCACTTGTTACTAAGCACTTTTAGTTTTTGCAAAAACATTCTGCTGTTAAAAAATGTCCGCCCTAAAGGTCAACTTGAGTGCAATGATGTCATACTATAGTGTGTTCATCAATAGTTGAATACCGATATTGTCTATTATCTTCGCATTTACTGAGTGCATGGGCTTCATATTTTGCATGAGTGGATTATTTTATTGCCACGTTGATGATTTATTATTAATTATTATCTAGACCACATAAAAACATTATACCAAGACCAGCAAGCAGCCGTGAGGGTCAAAAGTGAAACATCTAATTTGTTCAGCATGGAAAAAGGAGTCAGACAAAGATGTGTCCTATCACCATATCTCAAAATTTATGCAGAGAACGTAATGAGGAATGTAAGAAATGACCAACAGAGAAATAACCTCCACCCACTCAAAATTGGAGGTCAGGAGATACCAGAACTAAGATATGCTGACCATACAACATTATTCGCATGCAATCAAAAAGGTCTCGAACACCACATAAACTCCATTAAAGAACATAGTGAGGGGAAAAAATTATATTTCTGAAAGGAAACAAGACCAAAATTATAACAAGCGACAAAACCACTAGCAAGTTCTCAATCAGTAACAAAAACAGCGAATTAGAAAGAGTCACCAGTTTTGAATACCTTGATTCTCTTATCAATAGTAATGGGTAGTATGAAGAAGTCAGAAGGAAGTTTACTATCGCGTCAAAGGAAGTTTACTATCGCGTCAAAGGAAGTTTACTATCGCGTCAAAGGAAGTTTACTATCGCGTCAAAGGAAGTTTACTATCGCGTCAAAGGAAGTTTACTATCGCGTCAAAGGAAGTTTACTATCGCGTCAAAGGAAGTTTACTATCGCGTCAAAGGAAGTTTACTATCGCGTCAAAGGAAGTTTACTATCGCGTCAAAGAAGCCGATACAAATGAAAACATATGGCCGAGCTGCTGCCAAACAAGAAAACTAACATTCCTAAGAACGTGCATATTCCCAGTGGCAATATATGGGTGTAAATGCTAGACAGTCACCAACAAAATAAAATAGCATTTGAAACAAAATGTTACAGAAAAATCCTCAGAATACCATGGGCCAGAAAGTTCCCCAATGTAGCCATCTTGAGAGAAATGAATGTAAAAGAAAACTGGCTAAATAGCATGGTTCTTTTCCAAAAACTACAATATTTTGACCATATCAAACGCAATGACGACCTTTAAGAAAAGCATAATGGAGTGGATGATGCCAGGGTGACGAACAAGACGCAGACCAATACAAAAATGGAAGCTGGACATAAAAAACCACCTGAACATGACAATAACAGGAGCAGGAAGACTGGCTCAAGATAGAAGTTTCAAAAGGGTGTGTTTACTGTTACATACTGTTCA
This sequence comes from Meghimatium bilineatum, assembly GCA_034231615.1. Classification (NCBI taxonomy): domain Eukaryota; kingdom Metazoa; phylum Mollusca; class Gastropoda; order Stylommatophora; family Philomycidae; genus Meghimatium; species Meghimatium bilineatum. The sequence continues at coordinate 23,117,274 of CM067316.1, read as the reverse complement.
GGGTATGCTACATGATGATGATGATTATCTAGAATGAACGGGTTAACGCAGCAGTTGCTACGGATGCCATTTTTAAGATAGCAATACTTGTTTGTTGATAGCTATAAAGTAGACGGGTTTACGGTAGAAATTACCATGTTTTCTGTTTTGTTTTACACGGTCAGTTCATATCGGTAACAAACAAATGAAATACTATATAGTAGCACAAGTTTCATATTTATTTTTTTACAAGACTCCTTGTATTTACAGATCATTGAGCAAGTTAAGTTATGTGGAAACAATATGAGATTTAGGGTTATCTACAGTAGCGTGTATCATTACAAAATATTTAGCTACCAATTGATAATTTGTTTGTACTCTGTCTTTAACATAGCAAGTTTTTGCATTTACTTACGGCGTATCATAATACAGCGTTTACAGCAATATTATAACAATGTATTTGAAAGTTAAATTCGTTACACTAAAAAGTATCAAACTGTAGAAATATTTTTTACAGGAGGCGAGACGTGGTATTCTATTTTAAAGTATTTCAAATCTTCAAAAAGAACACATGCGTCTGGTATTAGTTGGACAATACTTTCAAGATGGATACAAGAAGATAATCGCAATTTTCCAAAAATAAAAGAAACTAGAGGAAGATAAAATGTTGTAGACAATTTCGATGGAGAAATTATTACAAGATAAATTCACAGACTTTTGGATTACAAAGAAGCATTGACACTAAACGGATTAAAGACGTCTCTCGAAAAGAACGACATTCATATTAGAAAACTAAATTATGGAAATCTGTAAGGGTGCTGGATTTACATTTCGCAAATATACATGTGGCAGAAGCGTTATTTGTGAGAAATCTAATCTAGTAACTGTCAGAAGTAAATATTTGCGACAAATTAGGAAGATGTGTGAAGATAACTATGATATTGTATATATAGATGAAACATGGATAAACTCTCACCACACTAATGAAAAGAAATTGGCAATCTGTAGATGAAACTATTAAGAGATATGTGCCAAGCAGCACAGGTCAACGATTTATTATGGCATATGCAGGTAGCAGACATAATGGTCTATTGGAGAATGGTGAACTAATTTTCATTTCCAAATCTACCGTGAGATTATCACTCTGAGAAGAATTGTCATATATTTAGAGAGTGGATAGAGGAAACTGATAGTTAGTTAGTTAGTCAGTTAGTCAGTCAGTCAGTCGGTCGGTCGGTCTGTTGGTTAGTTAGTTAGTTAGTTAGTTAGATGGTTGGTTGGTTGGTTGGTTGGTTAGTTAGTTAGTTTAGTTAATTTAGTTAATTTAGTTAGTTGGTTTAGTTAGTTAGTTAGTCCTTGGATCATCGTCACTGCACTCCGGACAAGTACATATGTGCTCAGATCTCTCCTTGAGTGTAGCTGTCATTACACGTTGACTGACGGTCCTAGTACGCAGTTCATTGACCATCATTCTTTCTTGCCCACGAAATCGCTCCTTTCTAGCGACACCACATTTCAAACCAAATTCCTTTATTCTAGTCATGGAACAAGTGTAATCGACACTTATACAGTCATTTGCTCGTGTGTTTTCCCGTAGGGCGTTCAAAATGTGCTCGATCCATCGCTCCACCAACAGCCGTAGTAGCAGCGTGTGCGACCAACCTATCTGCTCTCTCATTACCCTGGACTCGCGCATGTCTCGGTACAAAAAGGAACGTCACTTTACGCTTACAGGAATTCTTCACTACCTCCAGCCACTGTTCCCGAATGTATCTCGCCTGAACTTTCACAATCATGCTCATCGAGTCACTGCGTATGCATGCATACTCTCAGATAGTCTGCGAGCAGACCCATTGCAAAGCTGTGGTTACTACCAAAACCTCCATTGTCATGCTGCTTTTCGTCTGAGCGAATGCACCACTTTCCACTCTGATCGTTACCCTCTCCCCCCCCCCCCCACCTCTGAGCGAGGCCCAGTCACTTCTGATGTGTCTCTCAATCAACCCATCTGTATATACAATCATATCACCTTCCCTGGAATTTTCAATGAGGAAACTGTACATCCATGATTAGATGGACCCTCCTGATGATTATGGACTATGCTTCCTACCATAATGTTGTTGCATGTGATGACAAGATCCCTACATTCCCATCTAATTAAGGAAGGGAGATGTAAAAATATAGTACATTCGAAATACTTCATCTTTACCCAAGTAACAACAAATGAATGATACGCCTATACCATCATTTACTGTAAAATTTCATTTCCACATAATATGAAAGTATTGCTATCTTAAAAACGTTATTGGTAGCGATTGCTGCGATAAATCAGTCCAGTCTAGATAATAATTAATCTTATATCATTAACGTCGTTATGAAATAATCCAGGCATGTAAAATATGAAGCCTACACGTCCAGTAATTACAGAGAAAATAGACAATATCGGTGTTTAAACTATTGATGAACGCACTATAGTACTCGTAATTTGATTTTTGTGTGATAACATTGGATCTGATGGAATTTGTGTCACAAGTGATAGCTTGACATGGTTTAGCTTAGACAGTATAAGATCTAGTAAATCGCACATCTATAATACGATATACCAAGGGTCGCAATCCTGTTGGTCTCTTGTCGAGGTGATGTATTCTCAAACACTAATGTGTCCATCTCTTAATGTTTCATTCTATCTAATTTTTTTTCATCTTCTCGCTTTCCTCACATTTTTCTCAAGTACGACATTCTAAACTTGTATCTGTTTGAATAAAAGCTATTGATCTGAAGATTTTAATTGATGTTCTATATCCCTCTAAGTAGGATGCTTCTTCTCAGCACATTACAGTCCACTAAGTGTTGCAATCTATCGAGCATAAAAGTGTTGCAATTTATTGGGCATTAAAAGTGTTGCAATCGATTGGGCATACAAGTGTTGCAATAGATTGGGTATAAAAGTGTTGCAATCTACTGGGTATAAAAAGTTGCAATCTATTGAGTATAAAGGTGTTGCAATCCATTGTGTATAACTGTTGCAATCCCCATCAAGGCCAGCACCGTGCAGTGGTGATGGGGCTTAATTCAGCCATCAGGGGCTGGAAACTAAGACTGGTCGGGCAGTCCCATTCGAGCAGGACCATATTCCTGCCCAAGTAAGCAGAGTGCTGAAGACGGAGGCATCCAGCCAAAAGGCGCACAGATAATCAGGATGCCACGCACAAAACACAATGGAAACATGTCTGTATCTATAAAAAGTTATGGTGTCTGCCCTGTGGCGGACGTTCAGGCAGGGACGGTGCCGGGCCCTATACCTCGAAAGGGCCCAACCTCAGTTACTGAAAGACCTTCTCAATTGCATCGAGGAGCCAGGAGGCATGGGAATAGAGCTACTGGCCAAACAAACTTTAAACGACCAATAAAAATAATGCACTGGAATGCTGAGGGTGTCAACAGTAAAAGAGATGGATACAGCAAAAAATTGGAACTTGAAAATGTCCTCAGTGAAGAACAAGTTAATATATGCTGAATCCAAGAAACACACCTCAGCAGCGAAATAGCATTCAAAATCAGAGGCTACCAGTGCTACCGATCTGACCGAAAGGACAGGCGAAAGGGTTGAATTCTGACACTTGTTAAAAACAATATTAGCGCATGTCAGCTGGAAGTATATATGGAAGGGGCAGAATGCCAGATGCTCCACCTAGAAACATACAGTGCAAAATTCCATCTACTGAACTACTACTGCCCACATAATAAACCATTACACTAGACACAATTCCAGATAAAGAGAGACATATGGTGTGTGGTGACTTCAACAGCCACTCTCAGCCACGATCATATCGATAAGAGAGGTGAGGAACTTGAGAGCTGGCAGGAAGAAAATAATCTCATCCTTATTAACCAGCCAGCAGACTCACCAACCTTCTACTCGAGAGCATGGCACACCACCTCTACACCAGATCTGGCTTTCCATTCACCAGGCCTGGAATGGAACATCACACGTGTCATTGGAAAGCAGCTTGGGGGTAGTGACCACATACAAGTATTTCTGGAAATCCACAATGAATTTACCAAGGACAGCAGCACGCTCACTAGGTGGAACTATAAGAGGGCAGACTGGAAAATGTACCAGCATTTAACCAGTGTTCTAGCTAAGGACATGAACTTGGACAAAGACATCAATAGAGCAGTGAGTGAATTTAATAGATGTATACTACATGCTGCTAGTAAAACCATACCCAGGGGGGCACGCAAAAACTACAAACCCTACTGGAATGATGAACTGGAAAAGCTGCAAAATGAGATGGAAACATCAAGACAACAGGCTGAGAACAGACCTAGCCAAGAACATCACAACAAATATCAGCAAACAAAGGCTAAATTTCAAAGAGCCAAGTACAAGCCAGACGGAGCAGCTGGAAAGAAAAAACAGAGTCGCTGAACCTAGAAAGAGATACTAGGAAATTATGGAAACTTGTAAAACAACTAAATGATGAAGGTACAGGGAGAAATACCAGGATCACACTTTATAAAGATAGAAACATTTTAACAGTTAAACATGCAGCTGATTATTTTGCAGATTCCTTTGCAGAAGACAATAACATCAAAGTCAGCAAAGACAAACAACAAGAGGTTCGAGAGAACCAGCAAAACATTGGACAAGGCGAACCTATACCTGAAGTCATGGAGGCACCAATCACAATGAGAGAACTGGAGCATGCAATATCCAAATTGAAAATGAAAAAGTCCCCTGGAGCTGATGGAGTGTCCAATGAAATGATTAGAAACCTGGGAATTGCAGCAAAAGCAAAGCTACTGCAGATCTTTAACACAAGCTGGTCCACGGATAATGTACCACAGGCGTGGAGAGAAGCAATAATGATACCACTCCTCAAATCAGGAAAAGATGGCAACACAGTCTCCAACTACAGGCCCATCAGCCTCACAAGCTGTCTATGCAAAATAATAGAACGCATTATCAATCTTAGGATGCAGTGGTACCTTGAAAGTGAAAACCTTCTGGTATCACAGCAAGCAGGTTTCAGACAGTGCTACTCTACTGAAGATAAGGCAACCTACCTCTCCCAAGAGATTGAGGATGCCTTCCAAGATAGGAAACTGGTACTAGCGGCATGGATAGACTTCAGAAAAGCATTTGATAAGGTCTGGAAAGAAGGGTTCCTAAAGAAATTGCGAAATTGCAGGATTAGCTCAAGAATATACAAATGGGTAAAAGCATACCTGCATTATAGAAGAGCCAGGGTACAATTAGATGGTCGCAAGAGCAAGAAAGTTCTACTGCGTCATGGAGTCCCCCAGGGAGGAGTCCTGTCACCCACACTTTTCTTGGTTTACTTCAATGACCTAGTTGCTGAACTACCACATGGGATCAAAGTGGCAATGTATGCTGACGACATGGTGATCTAGTACACAGAAGAACATGCGACAGTGGCCACTAAACAAATACAAAGAGCTATCGATGCCCTAACCTTATGGGATAATAGATGGTGCGTTAGCAGTAACACAGATAAGTGCAGCACTACACTCTTTACCCTCTCACCAAAACAAAAAGCCGGACATATCAAAATGGATGGAGAGCTCTTGAAAGAAGAAAACCAACCCACATACCTCGGAGTTACTTTTGATGATAAACTGACATGGAAGCAGCACATAAACAAAGCAACAACAAAAGCCAGGAGGAAGTTAGCTATCCTGAGAAAACTAAGTGGAACAACATGGGGAGCCAGTGGGAATATACTCAGTAAAGTTTACCAGCAAGGCATAAGACCACACCTGGAATATGGTTCAGCTGCGTGGTGTCCTGCATCAAACACCACATTACAAGATCTAGATAAAGTGCAAAACCAGGCACTTAGAATAATGTTGGGAGCAATGAAATCAACACCCATAGCAGAGATGCAGAAAATGGGAAGAAAGCAAACACTTGGCGAACGCATAGACACAACAGTACTAATTCAGGCAGAAATGTTTCAGTGTATGCGAAGTCATCCAATGAAGGAAAGATTCCAAAATCTAGCAATGGGACGACTGAAAAGAAGCAGCTTTATCCATCAAGCTAAACGACTCCGCAGACAACTTACAGACCTACCAGAAGTTGACAGCCCCTTAAGGCCTGTACCAGAACAAACCCCGTGGAGTGAAAGACATGGAATGCCAATATACATTCAGACCCATGTGAAAGGAATACTAAGCGAGGACGAACAGAACAGTGAACAGAGCAGCGAAGGACAGTCACCCTCAGTTTCCTGGATGAGGAATATCCACAAGATATATGGGTCAGAGTATACACAGATGGGTCAGCACAGAATGCCGTGAGGAATGGAGGTGCAGGTGTATATATAGAATATCCACACAAGCCTAGAGATACCATCAGAACACCGACAGGAAAATTCTGCAATAATTACGATGCAGAAATCCAGGCAATTAGTGTGGCAGCTAAAAAAACTGCTGAACTCCAACTCTGACCTACAGCCTGTGGTATTCCTGACAGATGCAAGGTCAGTCCTTCAAGCTCTCCAGTCTGGAAAACTAACAGACTTGAAAAAAAACTACTTAGCGAATTGTCTTACCAGTATAGGGTAACCATGCAGTGGATACCCTCTCACTGTGGAATACCAGGAAATGAAAAAGCAGACCAACTGGCTAAGGAAGGTGCTGCCGAAGACCAACCAGAAATATTGGCCAGAGGAAACAACACTGGAATCAAAACTCTATGGGACACTGTATGAACTACAAAAGACAGTGAGTTTTATTAAGGAGACAGAATTACAGACATAGACATGTTTCAAGTAAACGAAAGAAGAAGAAGAAGAAATGTTGCAATCTATTGGCTATAAAAGTGTAACAATCTATTGGGTATAAACATGTTGCAATCTATTGGGTATAACAGTGTTCTACTGGGTATAAAAGTGTTGTAATCCTCTGTGTATAAAAGTGTTGCAATCTATTGGGTATAAAATTGTTGTAATATATTGGATAAAAGTGTTGCAATCCTCTGTGTATAAATGTGTTGCAATCTATTGGTTATAAAAGTGTTGCAATCTATTGGGTATAAAAGTGTTGCAGTCTATTGGATATACAATTTTTGCAATCTATTGGATATAAAATTGTTGCAATCTATTGGGTATAAAGTATTACAATCTATTGTTTATAAAAGTGTTGCAATCGTTTGGGTAAGCAGTAACATTGCCAAGGCAAATAATTATATCGGGTGGTGCGCGTTCCAAACAAGAACCAAGGCGTTGATTTGGTGGCAATCCAATTGCAGTTAAATCAATCATTTAATCTTTCATCTTTTATACTACGCCACTGAAGTTCAGTGCAACAAAAACCCAGAAAATGTATATCTCTCTCTCGATGACTATTTTATGTAGTCTGTTCCATCTGTGGTTCACCGCTTTCAATTTATGTCTCAATGTTCTCACCTTAGTTTTCTCATCATATTATCATAAATGTACATCTCGCTGTAGTTCCAGTGACAGATCTGCCTTTATACAAAACGGGTGAAATGCTTTCTTGTATGAGTTGTTTTTTTCCTGTAATTTTAAAACACGCTATCTACAAGTACAGTTACCAGGTTCAGTTTATACATACCCGAACGATGTCCGTTAAGATAGACAAACAGAATACATTGTCCAGTTTGAAAGTTTCATCCATAATGACTTCCTGTTGTAATAAAATAGAGCAGTAATTTATATCTTCTGACAACATTTAGAGAGAAGAATGATGATAATAAAATGGACAACCAAGAAAACTAATGTAAAAGTCGTTAGATTTGCTTGAAAAAAAGAAAAGTTATATCAAAAAAAAGAAGACAGTCTCTAAATGTTTAGGTCACTTGATGAATAGAGCTAAACGTGTATATTGAGTAACCACCGGAAATATATGTTACCATATCGCTAGTATAATAGGCCTGTCATACGAGAGAACTGGTTCTCGTACTTGCACGTCGGTCATCATGCTCATTGTTAACCAGAGTCACACATAATTGATCTAACTGCCTCTGCCATGCGTCATTATCTACATAGCAACAGGCGCGCCCACTGCAATCACTTTACATGTATTTCAATTATTTATTTTGTAACGACATGCTAAAAGTTATGGTCCTGTCCTCCATTAATTACGCCAACATCTTTTGCCAGTATTTCATGCCTTCCTTGACCCTGTCAACAACTGTCAAGAATTCCCCCCACTCTTCCTTAATTATGTCAATAAATAGCCTTCCTTTTCGTTAAAAATAAGCAGAAAAAATTAAAAGTACATTATTTATGTTAAATTTTGAAAGTAACCTTTTAACTTGATTTGAGAGAATTTCTTCTTCTGCGTTCATTCTCAAACTCCTGCAGATTAGCAGGATGTAGTCCAGAGAAAGGAATGCGTTTTGTCATGGTTTACAGCATTGCTGCGATATCCGCGCCTTTCGGTCTGACACATCCGACTTCAGCATGGCTTTGGGTCACTGGCCCTATATGGGATGGGACAGCCAACTCCATCCCATAACCTCCTTAGTCGCCTTTTACGACATGCGTGGAAGGTAAACAGTGTTGCTATTCTTTGCTCCCATTCGGGTTCCGGGAACACACGGGCGTGAGAGAATTTGAATTCCAATCGTTTGTTGCCTGGGCCAAATGGAGAGCAAAGATTAATGATTGCTACCTTCCAAGTAAGTCGTACGATGCGACTAAGGATGTTTTGGGGATGGAGGTGACTACCCCATGTCATAGAAGGTTTAGTGACCTAGGAGCGATGAAATCTAATGTGTCAGGTTGAAAGGCACTGATATCGCGGTCAATTTGTAAACCATGACACAACCCATTTTGTTTTCCAGACAATGTCCATCTAATCATCCGGAGTTTGGGAACGAAATGTAACCATATGGCCTGCGTTAGTAGGGGGGGGGGGACCTGCTATGACATCCGTTTGTGGAGATGGCTAGTGATCTGGCTATATTGCCTGAGGCACAGGCAAGCGTCTTAAACTACTGAAATCCTACCACGCATGCTGAGACGGTTATTACGTCATGGATATCGAGTTGAAAGATGTGTTGAACCGTTTAAATGAGCCCGGGGCATTATTGACTGGGGATGCGAGACATGATGACTGGACATGGTGACCAATACCCGTGTAAATAGAGGTTGAATTTGCTAATTGTTTATCGGCACATATCTATGAAAAACTGGTTAGCACAGATGGCAGATAACAGAAGGTTATTTACCTATTTGTGACAAGCAGGTGAACGACCTGGGCACCACTGAGACATCATCATCATCATTAAGTGCCGTCTCCGCATCGAAGGTTGGCTGCAACGTATCTCCAACATCTCCTGTCTCTTGTCTTGGTGGTGCACTCTGCTAGACTGTAACCTGTCCAAGGTGTGATGTTACTCTCCCACTTGTATCTCTGCTTACCTCTTGCTCATGTCTTTTAATGTGTCCAAAGTATTTTATTTGCCTGATCTTTATTTCTCTTAGTAGTTCTTTCTTCATATTAAGTGTCTTTAGCACCTCTTTATTTGTTTTCTTCTCTTTCCATGATGTTCTCCCTATATACCCACATCTCAAAGGGATCAATTTTGTCTTCTAATTGTTTATTTGGTGTTCATGTTTCTGAGCCATACATTAATATGGAATAGATGTAGCATTTTATAATTCTCATTTTTAACGTGTTCGTAATTTGTTTAGATATTAATAATTTCTTCATGTCATTGAAGGTACTTTTAGCTATTCCTATTCTCCTTTTAACTTCTGTTTCACATCTGCCATCATTTGTGACTATGTGTCCAAGATATTGATACAGTTTTACTTGTTGTAATTTCTCTCCATGTATGTTTATGTTTAAATCTTGTTCTTCTGTGTCTTTGCTGATTATCATGGTTTTTGTTTTTTGGATATTTATTTGCAGTCCATATTCATTACTTGATTTATTGACTTGATCTATTAGTCTTTGTAGTTCATGTTCACTTTCTGCCAAAAGAACAGTGTCATCTGCATATCTAATGTTGTTTATTATTTGCCCATTGATCTTGAGTCCTGGTATTTCTTCTATATTTTTTAAAGATATTCTCTGTGTAGATATTTAATAGGCTTGGTGATAAAATGCATCATTGTCTTACCCCTCTACTTATTTCTATGTATGGAGAGTAGCTGTTTTCACACCTTATTGATGTAGTTTGTTCCCAATATATTTCTAATCAGTCTCATGTCTTTTCCATCTATGCCTATTTCTTGAAGACATTTGATTAATTTTTCATGTTGGACTCTGTCAAAGGCCTTGCTGTAGTCTATGAAGCAAATATAGATCATATAAAGGTTCGATACGAGTGGGAAACGTTCTGGTGTGAAGAAATTGGGAGGCGGAGTTGAGGGTGACAGGTAAAATAAATCCATTGGCGATATTATTCACTGGGTTTATGGAGAGGAAGTGACTACTCGAACTGAGGGGGGAGGGGGGGTGTTCTCGGTAGTTAGTTCTCGGACGGCGGTCAGAGTGGACCATTCTAGTGACAATTTATGTTCCGACGGTACTCATGGAAGTAGATTTCTGACAGCGGTCAGAGTAAGACGATAGTTTCTGACGGTAGTAAGAGTTCTGAGGAGACGTCCGGCTGGGAGGCAAGAACTCGGCAGTTTAAAGCAGGTGTCTCTGAAGAGACGGAATTAGGGCCATATAATTTAGCTGAGTGAATCTAGATACTTTGAATTTCTGGCAGGAACGAATATCTATTAGACGGACAGATTTACCTTTTCATATTATTTAGTCGTGCAGACTAAAAGAGTTCTATCATTTTTCAGTGCATTCTCGCAATTGAAGTGCTCGTGCGGTGAACGTATGGCTGGACGCTCACTATATGAACACCAACAGAAACCCAACCCAATGGACCCTCTGAAACAGCTCGAGCGAGCACACCAGAGTCTCAAATTCCAACTAAGAACAGGCCACGCCCCCGTTAATAAACACCTGAACAGAATAAACCCATTACATGAACCAAATTGCAGACACTGCAAGGCACAAGAAGAGACGGTTGAACACCTACTACTGCAGTGCCCAAAACTAACAGACATCCGACAAGAATTATTATCACCACTTCCAGATATACACAACACACTCTACACAACTGCACCACAACTGAGAAATACCTGTGTATTCGCCAGAAGGGCTACGGTCGTCGTTTATTTGTCTTTTTACTGCTGTTTTGTCAACTTTTAAAGAATCATACAACAAATAAATAATACATCGACGTTATCAACCAAAAGACCATCAAGGAAAATATTCACGACACAAATAACAAAAATACGAATGCCTGTTTATTTCCTATAATTCGCACATCTACTGACTAAATGCTCATATCATATTGGCGCATGCGGCTGCGTCTGTGGGTCTCACCAATGGCTCACTAGAAAAACCAACCATGCAGCAGAAACCTTAGTAGATGACATGCCTTTATATTGAGGTTATCTTCTTATAGAAGCTTCATGGCACGTCAATCCCGTAGTCGTAACCTTCGATAACAGTTACCATGTTGTTCCGACAAGCCGATGTTGTGCTTGAACTAGTTACGTCACGGCGTGGGTGGGCTGAACAACAAATAAACCTGTCGCAGGGGCCAGATTTGTGCCCTGATGTCGACGTCTGTTTCAGAGTCATTAGACTCTAAACATCATCAAGTCGGATGGCTGCTGGAACAGAGGGCGGAGCACTTATGGAAATGCCCCATGTACTGTGAGGTCAATTTCTAATCAAGAATCATAGCAGATGTTTACATAAAATAATCACTTTTATAACCTTCTGTTTATTCCAACTAAAGTAGGAAAGTATGAAACGTTGCAGATTCAATTCTACTGTCATTTATCAAGAAAATATAGTTCTACCGTCAATAATAAATCAAGAAGACCTCATTCTACTGTCATTTATCAAAATTATCTCACTTTCCTGTCAATATTCAAACGCAGCTTATTCCTGCTTAACTATTCGTAATGTGGGATTGAAAAGTGCTGGACGTTAATTAACGTATTGCATATCCATGGCAGTAATTTAACGTGTTTGTGAAATAAATACAGAACAATTATATATCATTCTGGATGCTGGATCTGGTTCCCGTTGTTGTTAAGCTTTAACATAATTAAGGAGATGCTATTATCCAAACATAAACAAATACAAAGCTACCGCTTGGCAGTATTAACTCTATCGTGATAATACAGAGATTGCAGCAAACGTGAAATTAAGTTTGAAGTTTTGTATAAAATCCTTTCTTTGTTTATATTTGTATCATTTCTCGTGCTTTGATTTAAAGTATTCAGCGTATAATTTTTTTTTTATTACGTTTCAGTGCCTAAGGGATCACTGAAAGATAGTCAGTCAGTTAGGCAATTAGTCACTCAGACAGTCAGCTAGTTAATTGGCTAATTAGTTTGTGTGTTAGTTAGTTGGTTGGTTGATTGGTTGTTTTTTTTAAAATTGGTTTGCTGGTTATTTATCTAGTACTTTCATTAGTTAGTTATTTGACTGTATAGTTGGTTAGTTCGTTGATTGATCGGTTGGTTTAGCGACTTTTAGCTGGATAGAGATAAAATGATGTTTTTCATTTGTTTGTTAGTAAGTTATTCTGTTAGTTATTACGTTATTTATTTGATTGGTTGGGTGGTCGGTTAGTTGATAAATTATCATCCTGCTTATCAAACCATTGTTGCATAAGTGTTCTAATCTGTTCATAGTAACCCTCGAAGCGTAATGACTGACCATAGCCACTATATCTTGACTTGCTAATCTCTATGGAATATGTCAAGTCATATAGCCGTGCAGTCTATTTCACGCGATTATTTATTACTTATCTTCCCTAACGCTCCTGATAGTTTATAAACGAATTCAACCAGAAAATAAAACAAACATGTTTGTTTAACCATTACATGTGACCTGTGACACGTTGCATAACTCACCTGTAAAGTTCCCTTGGGACAGTGTTCTGTTATTAATGCCCTCTTGTCACCCTCCAGACATGCTCCAACAATACGAAGCAGATTTGGATGATTCATATCTCGAATCTGTGAATTGATAACATTGACTGTAAAACACTGATGACAGTCCGTGATTTTCTGATTAACTATTATATCTACAGAAACTTTGCTACCGATTATTATGTTGGAACATCAAGTTTGATACACAAGTTATATGAGTGATTGTACTTGGAATCAAACAATTTATGTACCAATCATATATTATAGATCAAATTTAGTGTACATTTTACTAACAAGCTACATGAAAAACATGATGATGATGATGGTAATGACAACGATAATTATGATAATGAAGTAATCCTTTTAACTGTGAGTAGTTGATTCTTGGCACTACCTGTCCTTTTCCAACAATAGGATCGTTGTCTCAAAAGCAGGATGTGTTAGTGTGGGCGGTGGGGTTATACATGCATATATTGGGCTTTGGTCTTAATTAAGGAATTCCAGTGCGGCAATATCTTAGTATTGTCGCATTATTGCTGCACTCTGTCAATAACGTGTGTATACTAATATATCTTAGTATCGTCACACCCTGTCAGGAGTGTTTTGTATACCTATATCTTAGTATCGTCACACCCAGTCAGGAGTGTTTTGTATACCTATATCTTAGTATCGTCACACCCTGTCAGGAGTGTTTTGTATACCTATATCTTAGTATCGTCACACCCTGTCAGGAGTGTTTTGTATACCTATATCTTAGTATCGTCACACCCTGTCAGGAGTGTTTTGTATACCTATATCTTAGTATCGTCACACCCTGTCAGGAGTGTTTTGTATACCTATATCTTAGTATTGTCACACCCTGTCAGGAGTGTTTTGTATACCTATATCTTAGTATCGTCACACCCTGTCAGGAGTGTTTTTTATACCTATATCTTAGTATCGTCACACCCTGTCAGGAGTGTTTTGTATACCTATATCTTAGTATCGTCACACCCTGTCAGGAGTGTTTTGTATACCTATATCTTAGTATCGTCACACCCAGTCAGGAGTGTTTTGTATACCTATATCTTAGTATCGTCACACCCTGTCAGGAGTGTTTTGTATACCTATATCTTAGTATCGTCACACCCTGTCAGGAGTGTTTTGTATACCTATATCTTAGTATCGTCACACCCTGTCAGGAGTGTTTTGTATACCTATATCTTAGTATCGTCACACCCTGTCAGGAGTGTTTTGTATACCTATATCTTAGTATCGTCACACCCTGTCAGGAGTGTTTTTTATACCTATATCTTAGTATCGTCACACCCTGTCAGGAGTGTTTTGTATACCTATATCTTAGTATCGTCACACCCTGTCAGGAGTGTTTTGTATACCTATATCTTATTGATGCAGGTCGTTCCCATTTTATTTGTAGGTTAGTCTTTATTTAGATCACAAACATCAAGTATCGTACCAACTGGCAATGGCGACAGGGTCGTAGATACCTCTTCTATAAATTATAGGGGTGAGATTTACATTTTTTTAATGTCTTCATTCTCGTGGTGGATTTTTGGTGACTTTTACATTTTGTGGGAAGACTATGTAGAGTGCAGTAATGTGTTACTCTTCGTTTTTTAATTTTCTCAAGTGCTAAGTTTCACATGTCTACTCCTACGGAGGAGGGACGTTTACGCTCCCCTCCCCCAATCTCTTCCCTTTATCTACGAGTGGAATATGCACAAATCTATCTCTATAATCTTGTTCCAGGATAGTTGTGGACATTTTTTGCCATGTTAAAATGTTAAACCATCATCTAATATTTAACTGGCATCTAATATTTTCTCACAGTGACCAAAAATGTTGCCCTCTCTGGGCATAATTCTGACCATTGAGAAATAAAAGACCTGGTGGCTCTTTTGAGATGATCCTTCCAAAACGGCGCATTTGACTTTTCCCGTAATTTTCGTTGGCTGTGAACACAAAGTATGCTCAAAGTCACCAATGAAACTCTATGAAAAGTCAAATGCGTCACTTTACATAGAGTATTCCGACTGAGCCAGTAGGTCTTATATATGTTGATGGTCACACCTAAAGGTAACACGTTATAAAAATGCTTTGAAGTCTGTCTCACCTCTTCAAGCTCCTTCAATAGTCTTGAGTTTACTGGAAAATCTGTCTGGCACATTGGATGCTGTCTGACCAAAAAACCCTGAATGTTGTTTGCAGTGAAAAAAAAACAGCCAGGAAAGTGATAGGAAAATAGTTCTATATTTACAATTAAAGCACGTTTCACCAGCTGAAATTCACGTTTCACCAGCTGAAATTCACGTTTCACTAGCTGAAATTCACGTTTCACTAGCTGAAATTCACGTTTCACCAGCTGAAATTCACGTTTCACCATTGAAATCATGTATCTCAGCAAATATATACAGCATTTAATTCAAATTTTGTGTGTAAATTAAAAATGATATAGAACGTATAATTTTTTTCCCCATTAAAATGCATTCATTAGTTTCAAATTTCGCTTCATTGCGATATGGGTCAAAGTTTATTTCTCAAGACACATCTCGCATACAAAAATTAGGGTATTCACAGTCAATTATAAGACGCCATTTACACATGACGTTTTACACATAGTTTATCATACATTTGAAATAATTAAGCGTGAAATTGGACGTTTCTGTACTCTTGAAGATCAGGCAGACGGTGTTTAAAAGTTGCATCAGGTGTAATGTCTGAAGTGGTAAAGCTTCTAGTCCCGAGACATAATAATTGGTATACCGACAAAGATCAAAGATTTCATTCGTACATACATACTGGGCATGGTGCACAAATTTAAAGGATAAATTTGTTGCGTTTAATCAAAAATAAAAATCGTATGCAAAAAATGCCATTAATATGTTCGACGATTACTCAGATAATTACATTTGTTTGAGGGAAAAGCTAGTGAAACTCGTTATGACTGGAGAACTCGTTGGGGACTTACTGGGAACTTTGACATAGTCCATGATACATGGAGAAATGCTTCACAAAATGTAGCTTCATGACTTTCTGCGATCAATAGAAGTACATAAAATTTTGAAAGACCGAGAAATGCAACAGCTCGACAGCAGAAACTTGCTAAAGAGACACACGCAGATCAAGCGTCATATTGATCTTGCATGAGCATACCATGCCTGGCGTGTCCATGAACATACGTTGCCAGAACAGTGTTTATTAGCCATCTACTTACTCATTGGTCATAAGTCTAACTGATTTTCATAAAGTTAATGTAACAAATGGTTATCATCATTTGTGATGGATGAGGTGCATGATCTGCATATCAATCAAATCAATCAATAAACCCGTAACCCTTCAGGGTCGTAGGGGTACCACATTTGATGCTTCAACACACAGAGTCCTCTAGCGAATTATATCCTCAGCGATGCGGATGAGTGTGGAAATATCTTGTCCTGACCATTCCTAGATGTTGTCTAATCCATACCTTTATTTGCTCTCATCTGCTTCTTCCCCCTTCGACAGTTCCCTGTAGTATTGTTTTTGACAAGGAATCATGTCTACATGCATGTCCAAACCATGCTAGTTTTCGTCGTTTCACTATTGAAAGCAATGGTTCTTTAACACCTGCATACATCTTTACTTTATTTCTTACGTACACAATGGTCTTATGTTCCCTATATAAAATCGTAGAATTCGTCTGTAGCATTTGTACTCGAAAGCATGTAATCGTCTCTCCATGTCCGCAGTTGGTGTCCAACTCTCACAACCATACAGCACAACAGAAAGCACCAGCGACTTATACAGCTTGACTTTCACTTCAACACTGATGTTGCTTTTCCAAATCCCCGTTAACCTTGACGAGGACGCTAGATCCATCTTCATTATTATTTTTAGTTCTGCTTTGCATTTTCCATCGCTGCATATGCTGGATCCGAGGTAGTTGAAGGTATTCACCACCTCAAGCTTCTGTCCATTCGTCATGATGTTAGTCTGACTTTATGTGTCTCTGCTATTGACCAAGATTTTGCTCTTTTATGTATTGATTTCCATTCCGTACTTGCTGTTTACTTTTTCCTACTTAACTGTTAATTCTTAAAATGCTTGTTCTGGCCCAGTTATAAGATCAATATCATTAGTGAAACGCAAGTTGCAAATAGGTTGACCTCCAATCGATATAAACGTGTTGTAATCATGTAATGTTTCCTGTATGATGTGCTTCTAGGTACATGTTGAAAAGTATTGGAGACATTATGCATCCTTGTCGAACTCCCACATCTGCATATATTAGGTATTAGATATGTTGATTATCCTCTTCGCACACCGGAGGTAAACATAGGTGCGCAGATCTCAGTGTCAGTAAATCTTCCAGGGTATAACGGCTGATGGTTCTGCTTCCATGTTGATTCACAGCTCGTATTTTTAATCTTAGCTAGGTGTTCTCTACAGGCCACGCCTACCCTCACTCGCAATTCCCGCACTCTTGATATTGACTCATGCTCCTGTATCTCAAAACCATCTGATCGTGCGGACTCACGAAGAGCAATGAGTATGTCTGTTCGATCCATAGGCTGACCATCTGATATGGAAGCGAGGCTAGCTAATTGGTCCCCCCGTTCGTTTCCCTCCACACCCGCTTATGCAGGGGCAAAGATAAACGTGATTTTTCGTAGTGATGCCCGCGTTTTAGCTCACTCTAATGACTTGAATGTACACACATGGACACGATCAAAGTCTATATATAAGATGCATTTGAAAATACAATGTTTCGGTACACATGAAATAGAAGAATTATACCTTGTATAGACACACTGAACAGTTCGTCAAACTTGTGTCTGTAGCATTTGTGTTGCTCTGTCAAAATAATATTGGTAAATATAATCTAATGTAAATATAATAGGACAATTATTATAAGTACGGTACATTTGATTCTCACAACAAAATATGTAGCGATCTAACGTAATGGTCATAGTTTGTGCATTGGCAACATATTTATTGCTTTTAGTGCTTCCGAAAAGCTGCCATTTTACTACATTCTATGTTTTGCGTCCCTTTTCTACTTGCTAGAACCGTGGTCCTCTGATTCAGAAGACATGCTGGCTAATGGGGACAACTGCCTTCTAAATAATGACTCTTTGACCATATGTTTGTTTTTCATTGGTTGTCACAAAAGATCTAAGCATAGTGACCAATGAAAATGACAGGAATGCTCAAATGAGTCACTAAGAAGGCTTTTCTTCCATATTGCAAATAAGTCTTATATAGGCGACGACAAGGTATTACTCTACGAACATCACAATGAGTTTAAATTGAAATGAACTGATGAAGTAGTGTAGTCGCTATTTAAAGTAATATATGACTAACTACATTTGTATATACGAGAATATAATATAAACTCTGAAAATATAAGCATAAAATATAGTTAAAGGTGATAATACAGACAAATGTTTAAAAGCCGAAAGGCACATGTTTCGCAGTACACAACACAACAACAGATTCCGTTCTCTGAACATAAAAGTAGAAGAAAAGCACGAAAAAAAGATAATGATGATGATAATGATAATAATGATGTTGATTATTATGTTGATGATGGCGATGATGATGCTGATGATCAAGAAAAATAATTTCGATATCACTTTTAAGATATGGTATTGGCCTACTAGTTGACAAAGAGAACTGAGTAAATGGGGGATGGGGAAATCTTCATATTTTTTTTTCTTGTGAAAACAGATCGCAAGTAAACACATCAAACTGCGACAATTCAATGCACGTGTGATTCCATCATTGACATATGGATGCAACAGTTGGAAATCTACCGCAATAATGGATAAGAAGTTAGTTGCCTTCGAGAATAGATGCCTCAGAAAAATCACAAATACTAATTGGAAAGAATTCAAATCAAACGACATACTAAAGGGAAGACAAAACACGAATATGTGACGAACATCATCAGAAAACGCCACTGGATATACACCGGCCACATACTTAGAATGAAGGAAGACAGAATTCCACAAGTCTTCATGTGGACACCAGACGGGAAAGAAAACAAGGAAGACCAAAAACAACGATCAGAAGAACATTTATGCATGAATTAAAAATCAACAGGCATAAATATACAAGACCTGCAATCCATGGCAACTGACCGACAGACATGGAGAACTATGACATCCACCCTATGTGCCAAACTTGGCTAAAGAGGAACTGACTGACTGAGTGAGTGAAAACAGGTACTTCCCAGCTTTATATGTTCCTCTTTCCACATTCAACCGCCAGTAAAATAAATTAAGACTATAACTAGAATGTGGGGGGACAGTACAACGTAAATATTGTAAGAAATGCCCATTGCTTATGCAGTGTGATTAGCAACTTCTAGTACAATAAATTAATGCCGTAACTATAATGTGTGTAAAAGTACAATGTAAGCATTATAAAAGTTGCCTGTTGCATATGCGGTGTGATTGTTAACTTCCAGTAAAATAAATGAAGGCCAAAACTCAAATGTGAGAAAAAGTAAAATGTAAATATTGTAAAAACTGTTGTTTATGCAGGCAACTATGCCATTTGTGCAGGTATATACAACGTTTAAGATGCCCCTGATTAAAAGAATGTGTTTTTCTGGGACTTTTCTTTGAAGTGCAGGTTAAAGATAGATTAGTAACAAGCGAAGTAAATGATACTTTATTCTACCATGGACACTATAAGAAGATGGTATGATTTTCTTGGTTGATTCTAGTCGCTATAGTAGTAATTATTGTTGCTGCAGTACTATGTGGTGCAGTTGCAGTAGCAGCAGCAGTAGTAGTAGCAATTATAGTAGTAGGGGCACTTGTCATACTAGTAGTAGTAGTGTTTGTTGTTGTTGTTATTGTTGTATTTGTAGTTATGGCGGTTGTAGCGGTAGTGAGAAGAAATAGTAGTAGTATTAATAGTAGTAGTGATAGTACTAGTAGTAGTGATAGTAGTAGTAGTAGTAGTAGTAGTAGTAGTAATAGTAGTGGTAGTAGAGTAGCAGTAGTAGTGGTAGTAACAGTAGTAGTAGTGCTAGTAGATTATGTCCTCCTTTGTTTGTTCATTCTTGCAGCCATGTGCCACAAACAACGGAAATTTCCTGTTGATATCTGTCGTAACACCACCAATTTCTCTTAATTATCAATGGCATTGTCCATGTGCACACATACGTACAGCATTAAAAATTTATTTAAAGAAATTGAAAGGACAATTTTTTTTATCAAGACGGTGATGTACTTGAGATAATTATAAAGGTGGTGCAATTCTTGAGATTGTTTGAATCGCTGTGGAAGACAAATTTATTTCACAATAGCTTCATTTCAATATTTTCCATCATCACTTCATGTTTGGATACTCTGAAACGAGCTAAATTTACGTTATAATAATGAAAAAGCCGTAGTAAAACAAATAAAAATAAACAAAATAAAAAAGTCATATCGTATATTTCCCGTCAAAAAGTTACATGCAGTATTCGAGAGGTGTGTTGTATTGAACAAATACCAACGTGATAATAATGAAAAAGACCCATACGGGAATGTTTTATCTTATATAGCTTTTCTGATAATTATATAAAATTATCTTAACATGTTTACTGCGTGGAATCATGCTAAATGCGTAGTAAAGACGCGCGAACTGTACAGTAAGAAGAACCAACTATCAATAATAGAGGACTCTCACAAGATGGATACCTGTCTGAGGATAGAGGAGAACGTCGATTTCGTCATGTGTTTCTTTATTGGCTGCAATTCATCCAGTTCAATCTTCCACCAGGTCAACTGGGTTCTTCTACGGGACAACTTGGTTCTGTGCGATATATCAACAGTGTCATCAGTGTTGGTCTTCGTGATTTTGAAACACGAATATATGTAATATTTCTTACAACAATATATATATATATCCGTGTCTACCAAATCAATGTATACACTTTAGCGAGAGAGAAACGTGCTTAAATCTTTAAATACTAACTGTATTGGCCATCAGAAGAATAAAGCAAGCTATCACTTGTCCCAAAAATCACAAATTGGTGCTGAAATGGATGCCAGCTAGATTACAGAAAAGATTTGCTATAGAAAATCATACCCCCTATTCAGACTGCCAAATGAGTTTATACTCACCCCCCTTATTTGTTGGCGTAATTTGTGAACAGTCCCTGAACAATAGAACTGGACTGTGATATGAACAATTTATGTGTCTGCAGTAAAATTGTATATTGAATAGGTAAGAACAGATAATATGAAATAGGTAATAACGGAGAACCTTAAATAGGTGGTAACAGGGTAAATCAAATAGGTACAAACAGAGAACGTCAAATAGATAGGAACAGAACATCGAATATGAAGGAACAGAAAACATCAAATAAACAGAGACAGAGAACATCAAATATTAAATTTTACAATTCACAAAAGAGACTAAATCGAGGTTTCGATTAAAAAAGTATCATAATATCATGTCATAGTGCACGACAAACTAATAAAACTCATAGTTTAGTCCATGTGCAATACGAACTTTATTGTTGGCTTTGTATTTTTTCTTCAGTAACGACATTTTTGGTCGAAAAGTTGCTGTAGTTTGTTTAGTGAACTATTAAGAATTTTTCGAGTGGTTTTTGTGGGCTTTTTCTTATCTCCTATTTGCATAAATGCTACTTAAGATACAATTGGTTATATAACGACAATTGAGATTTTGTGTAGACTGAGACAGTATGTTAAAAAGAAGTTGGTCTTTTCATAATCTGCAGCTAATTATTGCAGTCAAAAAATATAGTACATTCTGTTTAACAGCAATAAACGTAACATGCGAGTTTAGAAACAACATATTCATTCATTCATTCATTTTCCTTTTGCGCTGAATTTAGCGCATAGGGCAGAGGTCAGATCTCTCCAATTCTGTCTGTTCAAAGCTATTCTGTGCAGTTCTTGAATAGTATGGATATTGGTTGTTTTACTTTCTCTAAGTATTGTTCTTCTGAGTGTTTCTTTTGGTCTACCCCTTGCTCTTTTGCCTGTAGGTATCCATTCAAGAGATTGGTGGTGTATTGGTGTCTGCGCGTAGGACATACCAGATGTACTACCAACGACATTTTCTGATAACATCTGTGATGACATTTTGATGTGTCTCTGATTTTATCATTCGATTTGAATTCACTCCAATGGGTATTAGTTATCCTACGAAGACATTTGTTCTCGAAACTCAGTAAATTATTTTCTGAAGATAAAGAGCTTTTCCAGCTCTCACATCCATATGATAGCACCGGAATAACGCAGGAATTAAATAAGTGCAGTTTCGTGCGTGAAACAACATATACTGTTGAAAAAAAACGCAACGGTTTTGTAGATGCTTCTATAAAAAGTATTCTCTGATTGTACGTAATTCAACCTATTGACTGTGTCCACGTCGTCATTAACTCCTCGTGGTTACCTGAATTGAACTCACCTCATGACTCTGGAGGTCATGAAAGAGATCAAGGTCAAACTAACATTTTTGGCAATAACTTGTGACAGGTTCATGAGAATCCCGTGAAACTTAATGAACACAAAACTCTCTGATCATATTATTGAATGCATGTACAAGATTTACAGTCCTCTGTGTTTTTCTGTGTTTTTCCTAGAAATATTTGGCTTTGAAATATTTTTTTTAGATCTGGCAAACCCGAATCTGCCCTATATTACTTTTTATATTCCATGCTTATTGCAAACCATTAACGTATTGAGATAAGATGAGCACACGATAATTCACATCACAAGACATTCCGCTCTGATCGGTGGACTTGGATTGCTTCCTGTGTCTTGTGTATACCCATAAATGGATAGCCTTTCTGTGCTAGAGCGGTCTATCTACACGTGTCCTTTTCTACCACAAATACCGTCTGACATTTGATGGTGCTTGGTTTAGAGCCTCAATCCCTGTATAAACACTAGTCAACTAGTAAGCAGAGTAATGTAAAAAAAAAAAATACAAAATAAAGCTTTCAGAATGCAGTGTGTTCTTCGAAATCGAAATTAAATTTACAATCGAAAGTACGATCTAAATCAATTAACACTAAGTTACTGAAATGTAAATGTTGTTCTAAGAATTTACCTTAAAGCAATAGAAGCAGCAATTATAGCAGCGATGGCAACGATGGAGATGCTTGTAGATAGACCAATTGCCAGGTTGTTTGAATCAGAGCCGGACAGCGCGAAACCTTTTTACATGCGCACACGAACAAGAGCAACAGTTAGTTACACAAGTTCATCATTACGATACAATCTTTAACATCTTATAGTTCATACTGAGTGTTACACAGAACTAATAGTGGTACACACAACTAATAGTGTTACACAGAACTAATAGTGTTACACAGAACTAATAGTGGTACACACAACTAATAGTGTTACACACAATTAATAGTGTTACACAGAACTAATAGTGTTACACACAACTAATAGTGTTACACAGAACTAATAGTGGTACACACAACTAATAGTGTTACACAGAACTAATAGTGGTACACACAACTAATAGTGTTACACAGAACTAATAGTGTTACACACAACTAATAGTGTTACACACAACTAATAGTGTTACACAGAACTAATAGTGGTACACACAACTAATAGTGTTACACACAACTAATAGTGTTACACAAAACTAATAGTGTTACACACAACTAATAGTGTTACACACAACTAATAGTGTTACACACAACTAATAGTGTTACACACAACTAATAGTGTTACACAGAACTAATAGTGTTACACACAACTAATAGTGTTACACACAACTAATAGTGTTACACAGAACTAATAGTGTTACACAGAACTAATAGTGTTACACAGAACTAATAGTGTTACACAGAACTAATAGTGGTACACACAACTAATAGTGTTACACACAATTAATAGTGTTACACAGAACTAATAGTGTTACACAGAAATAATAGTGTTACACAGAACTAATAGTGTTACACACAACTAATAGTGTTACACAAAACTAATAGTGTTACACAGAACTAATAGTGTTACACACAACTAATAGTGTTACACAGAACTAATAGTGTTACACAGAAATAATAGTGTTACACAGAACTAATAGTGTTACACACAACTAATAGTGTTACACAGAACTAATAGTGGTACACACAACTAATAGTGTTACACACAATTAATAGTGTTACACAGAACTAATAGTGTTACACAGAAATAATAGTGTTACACAGAACTAATAGTGTTACACACAACTAATAGTGTTACACAAAACTAATAGTGTTACACAGAACTAATAGTGTTACACACAACTAATAGTGTTACACACAACTAATAGTGTTACACACAACTAATAGTGTTACACAAAACTAATAGTGTTACACACAACTAATAGTGTTACACACAACTAATAGTGTTACACAAAACTAATAGTGTTACACACAACTAATAGTGTTACACAGAACTAATAGTGTTACACACAACTAATAGTGTTACACACAACTAATAGTGTTACACAGAACTAATAGTGTTACACACAACTAATAGTGTTACACAGAACTAATAGTGGTACACACAACTAATAGTGTTACACAAAACTATTAGTGTTACACACAACTAATAGTGTTACACAGAACTAATAGTATTACACAGAACTAATAGAGCCTATGCACGTGATAAATTTTGTTTTTCCATCACAATCGACGATGACCATTCAGCTCAACTGGGATGTTGATGAAGATGATGATGTCTGCGATGTATCCGGCTGTGACTAATGAGTTCTTTGCCTAGAATTGTGTATCACACTCTGAACGTGTATGGGAGAAGTCTGTGGGACATTGTGCAGCTTTTGTCATTATTCTAGTGAGTTTTTGTTACGTAGAATCATGTCTGAGGTTCTCTATAGCTGTTGCACCACTTCTGATTCTGCGACATCAGTCGGATCTGTCTTGTGCAAGACTCACCCATGAACTTGTGTCTTAAAACGCATGTTTTGTCCTCCAGCCTTGCGGAACCAGTCTGGAGTGTCCATATAACAACTTTTTTTGTAGACGATGATCTTTCATGCGAACCATGTGTCCTGCCCATCGAGTCTGTGCCTTCATCGACGTTTTGTGTTTGTGCCTTCATAAACGTTTTGTGCCTTCATCAACATTGTGTGTCTGTGCCTTCATCAACATTGTGTGTCTGTGCCTTCATGAACATTGTGTGCATGTGCCTTCATCAACATTGTGTGCATGTGCCTTCATCAACAATGTGTAAGGAAAAATCATGCAGCACACGTGATTTGAATATGGTACACTCGTGTGGCACCAACTCGTCTCGCAACTTGAGTCAGCGCGTTTTTCGTCTTAGACCACATCGCATCTCTACAAAAATGGAATTTTAATCAAGACTTTAAACATATGTATTCTCAAGCTGCTATGTCCAGACTTACAACGTATATATTCTCAAGCTGCTATGTCCAGACTTACAACGTATATATTCTCAAGCTGCTATGTCCAGACTTACAACGTATATATTCTCAATCTGCTATGTCCAGACTTACAACGTATATATTCTCAATCTGCTATGTCCAGACTTACAACGTATATATTCTCAAGCTGCTATGTCAAGACTTACAACGTATATATTCTCAAGCTACTATGTCAAGACTTTCAACGTATACATTCTCAAACTACTATGAATATGGACATGTCGATCGACACAGACACGTTGTGTGTGTACTTGCAGGTATAGATTTCATCCGTACTGTCTGGTATTTTATCACTCCAATCTTAACTATCTTACGAAGGCAGCTTAGGTGAAAATGGTTGAGCCTCTTGCGTGTCTTCCTTATAATATTCATGTTTCACATGCATAAAGAAGTGATATTACTGATGCCTAGTAAACAATGAGTTTGTTAATAGTTGTTATTCTCCTTCTATTCTATACATCATGGGAAATATGAAAAATGTTGCACTAGCTTTCGCTATTCTGTTATTTACCTCAGTGTCAATGTCTACGGCTTGTGGGAGAGTACTGCCCAAGTAGTTGAAACTATTAAATATTTGAAGTTCTTTGATCTTTCTTTATATATGGAAATTTAAATGATGGTTTGCTTAGTGGGTTTTCGTGACTGCTTTCTGTGTGTTAATGGATGTCCAAGTTGTCACAGACAACGTTGAGAAATAAAACACGTGTTAAAAACGAGTGTTACGCATTCATTACTCAAAACCAAGGCATATGTGAAAAACAAAACAAATATTACAGACGAGTGTTGAGCATTCATTACAAAAACACACAACTAATATATGTGAGAAACAAAACAAATTTTACGCAAAAAAATGTAACACATTAGTTACACAAAAACCAACATTAAGTGAAATTCAAAACAAATATTTCAGGCGAGTGGTACGTATTCATTCTATCTATCTATCTATCTATCTATCTATCTATCTATCTATCTATCTATCTATCTATCTATCTATCTATCTATCTATCTATCTATCTATCTATCTATCTATCTATCTATCTATCTATCTATCTATCTATCTATCTATCTATCTATCTATCTATCTATCTATCTATATATATATCTATCTATCTTTCTATCTATCTAATCTAATCTAATCTAATCTATTATTCGCTAAACCCTTTGTTGCCTTTCAGAGTCAGGAGTAGAATAGTTTTCTGGAGATGGCCCTTGTGTGTACTGAGTATATTGTGGAATTTGTCGCCTATTTTATTTCAGTGGTTCATCATTTTCGTGGTCGCTCTCCAGGTTTTCCTAAACTGTATTTGTGTAGCATAGCTTGCTGTGGTATGCTCTCTGATGGTAATCTGCTGATGTGTGCAAATCATTTGATCTGTTGTCTCTTAATATATGCCAAGATTGGGGTGGTGCCGGTGTTTTGTCAACTATTCTCATTCCTCACCCTGTCTCTTAGCAATATCACTAGGATTCTGTGTAAGCATGCCATTTCAGCTGTCACACGTTTACCTTTGTCTTGTGCTGTCATTGTCCATATTTGGCATTGGTAGCACAACGCTTGCATAATAATCGTTTTAAATAGTGATATTTTGGTGTTTAAATCTACATTTTTGTTTCTGAAGATTGTTGTCATTCGCCTTAGGGATTGGTATGCTTTACTACATCTATTGTGTATTTCTTTGCTGCACTTGGCTTCTGTTGTTATATTACTTCCTAGGTATGTGAATTCTGTCACTTGGTAAAGTCTGTTGATTCCTATATATATATATATATATATATATATATATATATATATATATATATATATATATATATATATATATATATATATATATATATATATATATATATATATATATATATATATATATATATATATATATATATATATATATATATATATTGGTGTTTTTTTCTGTTCTTCCCATATTCATTACTTCGGTCTTTTCTATATTTATCTTCATGTTAAAGGTATGGCATATTTGGTGTAATCTATCTATTTGTTTTTATAGTTCCTCTTCTGTTGATGCTACTAGTGCTTGGTCATCAGCAAATAATATTTCGTTTAAGTTATCCTTCAGATTGTTTCATTCCGTTTTCTTTGCTACTTTGCAGATGTGATCCATGTATGTTATTAACAATAGGGTGGATAGTACACATCTCTGTCTCACGCCCGAGTGAATTTGAAAATTATCAGATGTACCTGTCCTCGTTCTTACTGAGCGTTGACTATTGGCGTATATGCTCTGACATAGTCTTATTAGATGTTGGAAAATTCCATATGTCTGTAGTGTTATCTTTAGTTATGTCTATCCACTCTTTCAAAAACTCTCTTGGTCCACGAAAGCCAAATATAAATCTTGGTTATGTTTTATCACTCTTTCTGGAAGTTATTAGAGGGCGAAGATTGCATCTGTACATCGTTTATTTTTCCGAAAGCTCAGTTGTGTGTTGTTGAACAGTGGTTCTATATATGAGCGCATCCATCTCTCTAGTATCTTGTTAAATAGGTTTCCTATGTGGCTTAATAGTGAAATGCCTCTATACTTAGTGCAGTCCCTCTTACTGCCTTTTTTTTCTTCCAGATGGGAACAATCACCGCTGTATTCCACTCATGTGATGTTTCTTGTGTCTTCCATATCACATTGAACAGTCTATGTAGCCACTTTATACCTGGTAGCATTTTTATTAGTTCTACAGTTATGCCATCTATTTTTGGTGATTTGTTATTTGGTGCATGTTTAACTGTGTCTTTAATTTCTGATTTCTATAATATATTCGTTGTTACAAATTAAATGCAACTACATGTCAATAAAAGTATCTCTTTGTAGTGATGTAGCGTTGCAAACATACGTTGTTCGATTACGTAATGAAGCATGGTTTCATTTCCTAGATTATTCTACAGAGGACAGTTAAGGGAGGAAAAGAAGAGGACGATCGCGGAAAGTACAAGTCATAATGGTAAAAAAAGAGCAGGATTAAGATTCTCCACATTCATACAAATTACTGAGAACATACAGGCATTGTAGGAATTTGTGTTTTGGTGTATCTAAAATGACATTCCTATCTTCTTCTTCTGCATTCACATTCGGATAAACTCCACGAACGTACTTGTGATTGCCGCCGGAAGCGTGGAGTACGTTGTCCTGATAGTTTCACAGCAGAGCTTTTATTTTACCTTGGTTTGCCCAGCATATTTGAGGGCCCAAGTTTCGAGGCCCAGTATATTTGTTTTCTTCGTGACTTCTATTCGGGTAGCGGGCTTCCCTAGTCTGTGACAACCTTCATATGTGTCGCCAGACGACAAATGTGTGTCGACTCCATGCCGTGACGAATTATCACTCACTGTGTCCTTGAACTTTTCAGGTCAAAACATATCCCTTGGCAGCAGTCTCCTTGGAGACGGTAGTCATGGATTTAGGTTTGGCTCGACTACATCTATATCGCGTTAGGTGTTTCGCTGCCAGTGAACACTTCCCGCGTAATTTGGTGTATTGGGCCTGTGTCCATCAGTGATGAATATTTTCTCTCCGCGAGCATGATTCCAGTAAAGAAAAGCATCGACGGTAGAGTTTGCCCCGTGTTCGTTCAACCTCTTAGTCGAGGTATCATTCACCGATATCGTGAACTGACAGTTCAAGTCTGGTTTTTCTACACATTTTAAGGACCATCGCGGCCTGGAACCTAGTTCTCGAGCTGATGAATACAACTCTCACCGCGAGCATGATTCCGGTTTAGTAAAGCATCAATAGTAGAGGTAGGCCTGGACGGTTAGAAGCACCGGAGAATAGAAGCTTGTTGTCGGGCTGAACCACACTAATTCCGATTTCCTTTTAGCGTTTTTCCTTTTCGTTTGCATGTCGCGCTGTTCTGCTCTCTCATTGTACTCAATATGTTATATTTTCGACTGTCACTATTCGTCTAAGAAAAAGAAAACATTACATCAAAAAGGAAAAGAAAACATTACATCAAGAAGGAAAAGACAACATTACATCAAGAAGGAAAAGACAACATTACATCAAGAAGGAAAAGAAAACATTACATCAAGAATGAAAAGAAAACATTACATCAAGAAGTAAAAGAAAACATCACATCAAGAAGGAAAAGAAAACATTACATCAAGAAGGAAAAGACAACATTACATCAAGAAGTAAAAGAAAACATCACATCAAGAAGGAAAAGAAAACATTACATCAAGAAGGAAAAGAAAACATTACATCAAGAAGGAAAATAAAACATTACATCAAGAATGAAAAGAAAACATTACATCAAGAAGTAAAAGAAAACATTACATCAAGAAGGAAAAGAAAACATTACATCATAAGCCAAAAATGAAACCATGTTTTTAAACAATGATACAAAGTAAATGATTACGCAAATATATCTCATGTCGCAAGTACAATACCATGCTCAGATCAAGCGAAAAAAAACAGACTTGGTGAGAGACTGTCGATACCCTTTAATGATTAACATTAATGGCGGAAAGGCGACAAATCTGCTGCTTTGTTCTTGGATCGATACCATTGATTTCGAAACTTTTAAAAAAAAGTATCTACTGACATTCCAATGGCCGAACATGGCCTCCATCTTTGCCAGACTCGCCTGAATTTGACACAACGCCTGAAAACCCCAAAACACGGTTTTCCCCGCCAGGTAGATCCAGCAGTAGGGTAATAAAGTTTTCCTAGTTATAGACAAGTAAGTACATTTTATTCATATAACCCGACCAATGACAAAGGTGCAGTGAAAAATCGTGTACAATTACGTTAAATAAACACATTTGTGTCGTGTATGCATAAACGTTAATGCACTTCAAAGAGCATACATTAGCACTCACACATGTTCACTTACCAGTAGTTTGAGGGGTATACGTTTCACAGAGGTAGTCATGAAGGCGGCAGTCTTGCATTTCTTGTAAGAGCTGCCCACTGGCCGGCCAGCTAATAGTGGCTCCATCCAACAGTACTAGCTGTCCAGTTTCTGACTTGTATATTCCAATTCTCTGATAGCATGATTCCGGACACAGTATACAGAAGAATGTGTATTTATAGTGTTAGAAAAAGTCTGTCGCAATGTGTCTTCAAGGGCAATGTTTGCTTATAGTGTTAGAAAAAGTATATTTATAGTTGTATAAAAAATTATGTTTACATGTGTGGGATTTCAGAGAACAAGCAGGAACTTTTTACAGGAACCCGTCATAAAGCTGAACAGATCACAGAAAACTACAACTTTAGGTTCCGCATAGGACAATGTAGACTATAAGCACATCTTCACAAAATAAAGGTTTCCAAATTGACCGAAGTCCATGTTAAAAGGGTCCCCAGATTCCAAAATACATTCTGTAAACATGCCCACTCTTCGACGACTTAAGGACTAAAATATCGCCCTAAGAGAACATATCTTCTTCTTCTTTTGCGTTCGTTCTCAAACTCTTGCAGATTATCAGGATGTAGTCCGGAGAACGGAATGCGTTGTGTCATGGTTTACAACATTGCTGTGATATCTGCGCATTTCGGCCTGACACATCCGACTTCAGCATGGCTTTGGGTCACTGACCCTATAAGAGATTGCGCAGTCAACTCCATCCCATAACCTCCTTAGTCGCCTCGTACGACATGCATGGAAAGTAAACAGTGTTGCTATTCTTTGCTCCCCTTTCGGGCCTCAACATCATACGGGCGGAGAACAAATCTGAAGGTGAAGCTATGGGGCAACTTGATGATTTCCTACTGTCGACTGAATTCATGAAGGCTGCCATTCTGCCTGTATAGACTTCTGAACATAGGGAACTGATAGTAGGAGAAGAATAAATGTGTATTTATAGTTTTAGAATATTTGTGTTTCAATGTGTATTTATAGTGTTAGGCCAAGTTATATTTATAGTGATAGAACATCATCATCATCAATAGCCGCCTCCGCAACGAAGGTTGGCTGCAACAGACCTCCAACATCCGTTGTCTCTTGTCTTGGTGGTGCATTTGCTAGACTTTAACCTGTCCATCGTGTGATGTTACTCTTCCACTTGTATCTCTGCCTGCCTCTTGCTCGCTTCCCTTTGAATTCACCTTCATGTAAGGTCTTCAATAAGGTGTCATGCCTTTGAATGTGTCCAAAATATTTTATTTGCTTGATCTTTATTTCTCTCAGTAATTCTTTCTTAATAATTAGTTGGAGGTCTGTTGCTGCCAACCTTCGTTTCGGAGACGGCACTTGATGATGATGATGATGTCATATTAGAGCATTTTTTTCTTCCACAAGATGGCGAATGTGTCGTTCAGGTTATTGTCATGGCCTCAATTATTTCATCGATCTATAACTTGTGGGGATCCTCTGTAGCCAGGTGCTTACGGTAAATTTTTGCAGTATTCTGCAAGTCTTCGAAATGCCGCCCCCTTAAATGTTTTTTCTTCAAAATGCCATTCCTGACAATGCGTATATTGGTGGCGCCTGATGCGGCCGCCTCTCTGCATCATAACACAGCACGACCCTACATGTAGCTCCATTTCATCAATCTATAACTTGTGGGGATCACATTTAGCTCTCCATTTCATCAATCTATAGCTTTTATGGATCACCTTTAGCTCTATTTCATCAATATCTAACTTGTGGACCTTTAGCTCTTTTGAAACAAGATCTGGACTAAGACAAGGATGCGTACTTTCACTTCTACTTTTCAACATATACATGGACAGAATAATAAATGAAGCTCATATTAACAAAGAGGAAAACATTGCAAATAAACCTGATGAAGAACTTAATAATGAAATCAATGAACTATATTTGCTGATGATCACAAAGTTTAATATACAAAGATGAGGAAACTTTGCAAAAGCACATCAATGCATTGTTGTTAGCATGTCAGAAGTACAGCATGAAAAAATTAATGTACAAAAAACAGAAGTTATGAAAATTAGCAAGTCTTCGTTATATTCATCACCAATGAATATAACAATAGATAACACCCAAGTGAAACAAGCCAAACAATTTAAATATCTAGGCAGCATTTTTTCCGAAGATGGAAGAATAGACAGAGAAATAGAAACAAGGTGCTAGAAAGCAAACACAGTGACTTACCAACTTTCACCATTACTTTTTCATCCAAAGATCAAGATGGAAATAAAAAAACAAATAATATCTACAATTTTTATACCAACACTGTGCTACCAATATCAAACATGGTCTTTAACAGCTTCGCAGTAAAGAAAAATCGTCACATGTGAAATGAAGTGTCTCAGAAAAGCTGCAATGGTTACCAAAATAGATAAAATAAGAAATGAAGAAATTAGGAAAAGAGTTGATATAATATCATGTATCGAACATATTGAGAGACAGCAAGTAAAATGCTTCGGTCACCTTATGAGAATGAAGCCAAACCAAATACCAATAAGAGCATATAATACAAGAATATCCGGACGTAAAACCAAAGGTAGGCCAAGAAAACGGTGGACAGAAAACATCAAGATAACCTTGAACAAATATGGACGAAATGCAACCTCGGCGACACATCTGGCCTTGAAACGACAACTTAAGCTACCATCCCTACGCATCACGGCAAGTGTGAATGCGATCAACAATCATTCACCTGGGGAAAGACAATAGACAATAGACCTTTAGCTCTATTTCATCAATATCTAACTTGTGGAATCACCAATTTAGCTCTATTTCATCAATATATAACTTGTCGTGGGCTCAATTATTTCATCAATCTATAGCAGCAGAGTGCACCACCAAAACAAGAGACAGGGGATGTTGGAGGTCTGTTGCAGCCAACCTTCGTTGCGGAGACGGCACTTGATGATGATGATGTCAGATTAGAGCGTTTGTTCATCTATAGCTTAATATATCTCTATATCATAACCTATAGCTCTATTTCATCAATATATAACTTTTGGTGATCACCTTTAGCTCTATTTCGTCAATATATAACTTTGTGTGATCACCTTTAGCTCTATTTCATCAATATATAACTTTGTGTGATCACCTTTAGCTCTATTTCGTCAATATATAACTTGTGTGATCACCTTTAGCTCTATTTCATCAATATATAACTTTGTGTGATCACCTTTAGCTCTATTTCATCAATATATAACTTTGTGTGATCACCTTTAGCTCTATTTCATCAATATATAACTTTGTGTGATCACCTTTAGCTCTATTTCGTCAATATATAACTTGTGTGATCACCTTTAGCTCTATTTCATCAATATATAACTTTGTGTGATCACCTTTAGCTCTATTTCATCAATATATAACTTTGTGTGATCACCTTTAGCTCTATTTCATCAATATATAACTTTGTGTGATCACCTTTAGCTCTATTTCATCAATATATAACTGTGTGATCACCTTTAGCTCTATTCCATCAATATATAACTTTTGGAGATCACCTGTAGCTACATTTAATTGTGCTTAACAAGACTAGAGCTCACTATGAAATATAATTATGTGATTAGTGTTAAAATTATAAGCATCCGATTTTCTGCCTCATGTAGTCTAAAGCTGAGGACTTGGTCTGCTAGCTTCTGTATATCGTTTCTGAATATTTCTCTCTTATTACAAAAGTGATTTTATACATTGCATTTCTAATGTTTGCATTTCTAATGTTTCAATTTTCTATTCGTTTTTTTCCATTTATTTTTAATGTTTAACTTTCATATTTGTAATACAATTGATATTCAAAGCTGTATTACAGCTAAAACTGCACTCTTTCCTCTGCTTATTTTAATTTTTTTGTATTTTTAATGTGTATGTCGGAACCATCATCCTTGATATACGATCAACATTTAATTCTAACAGCTTTCTTTTTCTTACACAGAAAGATCCCACCAGAAATGCACATAAAGTCTAGTGAATATGCTAGCAATAGATTACATCAGTTCACCGTCACAGTTCACTAATGATCAAATTATTCTTACACCTAATCAGTTAGTTCTATTCCCGAAGATGTACACGATTAGTACGTGAGATTATATTTATCTATCTATCTATGTTCCTTTAGCGCCGAATACAGTGTTCAGGGCAGAAGCCAGAGCTCTCCAGTTCGAGCTGTATGATGCTACAGTGTACAATTCTTGCATGTTGTTGAGACCCATAGTCATGCCTTCTTTGATGGTTGTTCAGCGAAGAGTCTCTTTTGGTCCTCCTCTTTTTTCTGCTATTTTGGTAGCCAATGATATTAGAGAATATAAAAGACATAATTGTATAAAGTGATGTGTTATCACAACATCTGCATAACAAAAAATGAAGAAGCAGAGAAATCATTTCCGCAAGCCATATTAACTTCAAATAAAAGAACTCTAATATTTGTGTTCTGTACTTACTTCGAATGTTCCATTCCACGGATCCGTCATATCTACTAAAGCCATGTCAGTGTCTCTGTGGCCGTCAATGCCGATGTGGTAGGGACCTGCTATCCCTAGATATATATTCAAATAATAGGTCATATGTGCATCGTAGGAACTGGTGGATGTTTAAATACAAATTAAACATTAGGTTTAGGTATATTAATTATTATTTTCGCACACAGAAGATACACATAGGTGCTCAGATCTCAGCTTCAATAAATCTCTTAAGTTGCAGCGGCTCATGGTCCCTGTCAAGTTGCAGCGGCTAATGGTCCCTGTCAAATTGCAGCAGCTGATACACTCAAACACAGAACTGATAACAGGAGAGGCATGGCAAAAATTTGTTGATGTTTCCAGAGTGTCATCCCTACGACACTAAATGGTTATGGGTTTGATGATGAAAATGATATGCTTGGAGTCGATGCCAAAAAAACACAGATTGGCCAACGAAATGCACGGGAATAATCAAAATATGCCTTTCATAGCATGTTTACCATTCTATACACAAGTCTTTGTAGTTGATGCGGGTTACGCATAAACAATCTCTATGAGTTATATTTTGAACATCTAGATGTAAGCATCTTTTATGGGGATGTGATACACTCATCACTTCACGTTTATGGGGATGAGATACACTCATCACTTCACGTTTATGCGGATGAGATACACTCATCACTTCACGTTTATGGGGATGAGATACACTATCACTTCACCTTTATGGGGATGAGATACACTCATCACTTCACGTTTATGGGGATGAGATAAAGTCATCACTTCACGTTTATGGAGATACACTCATCACTTCACGTTTATGGGGATTGTGAGGGAAGGTGTGTGTAACTACGTTCTTATTTCCCAATACGTCATGTTCCATTTTAATAGAGGAGGACAGTTGAATGTCAGCACCTCAACCCCCTCGTCTCCCGATCTACGAGACACCCTCGTCTCCCGATCTACGAGACACCCTCGTCTCCCGATCTACGAGACACCCTCGTCTCCCGATCTACGAGACACCCTCGTCTCCCGATCTACGAGACACCCTCGTCTCCCGATCTACGAGCTTGCTCCACACTCTAGTATAACATGATGTTCAACTATCAAGCATGTTACATCTTTGACATCTCCCGTCTCTCATCTCTCTTCAAGTTTACTATGTGTAACATTGGAAGAGCTACTCAATATTAAATGTAATCAGGTAAGTAAAAAAATAAAGTAACCCATAGCATTTATTAATGCCGTAGGGGTGTGAGATGTTAGCGATCTCACATTTCAGAGGCTCTGCAAATGAGGGCGGTAGCCATCTCCTCTCCTTCGCAGTCATTACTTCCCGGATTAATCCGGTACCCATTTAAGGCTGGGTCGACCCGGGAGCCGTTGCGATCTGAAAAACATTTCTGCCTCACCTGGGGAATGAACCCAGGACCACACATATGCGAAGCCAGTGCGCTAACCACTGAGTTAACGCGACTCCCAACTATGTGGTGTGTTCCTAGAAGGAATATCAGTATAATCAGGTACTCACCATTGAATGTTCTATTGCTCATTCTTCGAGCCATCTCTACGCCATCTTTAATGTCGCCACCCTCGTTAATTGTCTCGTTGACTGCCGTCAGATACATCATCATCGCGTTATAGTAGCCAGCCAGAATAGCCTGTTGCATGTCGTCGCTTTTCGTTTTTACTTCGTCTTCCTGTTATGAGACATCAACGTGATAACAACACGCTGGAAACATAATACAGATTGACTGTGTACATTTTCTAGAAATATCGCTTATACTTTGGAGATATATAAGTCGAACCACGACCTTCATTATTGTTCATGGGCACAGCTCTCATAAAATATTGGACAATTCCCGCCGTTCAAAGAGTTATATTTTCATTTTCACAAGCTAATTTTAAGAATATATAGCATACAATGGGCATTGCTCACTTTAACACACTGTTCTGGAATCCTCGTTACAATGTATTCAAATGATATGTTTTGTGCTTCCGAGTCTGATTGCTCGAAACTGGAGGTCCATGCCAGTAAATGGAACGATATGATATGCTGGCGAGAATATACACAGAATCTACATCAATGAACCGTACTGAAATAATACGCTGAGGATTTTCAATAGTGTAACCGGGTCGCGTTCTTATGTACCGTCTAGACTGATGGAGTTTGGGATAAATATTTACACCTCCTCCAATAACAAAAATTATCAGCATATCCCATTTAGGACGTAGCATAAAATCATAATTTTTTGGTTTTATTGATTTTCTAGGCAATATAAATACGTTCAGTAGTTTGTCATTGTTTTCTGAATGGTGTAGATGCACGATTACCTGCGGTGGGATTTGATCCTGGTACCTTTGCCTTCACAGACATCCGCCTGTAACTCTACACCACAGAGCCGGGCAATAAACATTATAGAAGTACCAAACAATCAGAACTGGAACTGTACGAGCAAGTTTCTACAATGATGCATATACTGAGACGCGAGTTTGAGACCCTCATAACATTCATCAAAAATCCCCATTGACACCGCAAGGAAAATGATGGGCACTGAACCATGTATATACTATATAGAGAGACATCAGATCAAATGGTTCGGTCATCTAACAAGAATGAATCCCAACCTACTTCCGACAGCAGTGCACAACAGGAGAGTGTCCGATTGTAGAGCTAAACTTTGCCCAAGCTGAAGATGGATAGACAACATCAAAGATATTTTAACGAGACACAATCTAAACTCAACTGATGCCTCCCAACTGCAAATAATAGAAATCTTCAGCTCCCCATGACGCCTCACAGCTAGACAAGTCAAGACAAGATAACATTCACCAATAACTAATGATCAGAATCACAGACAAGATCATAATCAAGTGCCTCTTCCGCAACGAAGGTTGGCTGCAACAGATCTCCAACATCCCCTGTCTCTTGTTTTGGTGGTGGACTCTGCTAGACTGTAATCTGCCCATCTTGTGATGTTATTCTCCCACTAGTATCTCTGTCTACCTCTTGCTCGCTTCCCTTTGACTTTACCCTCAAGTAAAATCTTCAATAATTGTCATGTTTTTAATGTGCCCAAAATATCTTATTTGCCTGACCTTTATTTATCTTAGTAATTCTTTCTTCATATTAAGTGTTTTTTAGAACCTATTTGTTTGTTTTCTTCTCTTTCCATGATCTCCTTATTCTTCTATGTATCCACATCTTACAGGCATCAATTCTGTTTTCTAATTGTTTATTTAGTTTCCATGTTTCTGAGCCATACATTAATATAGAAAAGCTGTAACATTTTATAATTCTCATTTTTAAAGACAAGATAACGTCGATCATAGAAATACTATTTTAAAATATATCATCCGTTCTTCTTAGTGTTCTTGATAGGTCACGACAGATTGTGCTACCATTAGTTGCACAAGCTGAA
This sequence comes from Meghimatium bilineatum, assembly GCA_034231615.1. Taxonomy (NCBI): domain Eukaryota; kingdom Metazoa; phylum Mollusca; class Gastropoda; order Stylommatophora; family Philomycidae; genus Meghimatium; species Meghimatium bilineatum. The sequence goes on along the minus strand of CM067316.1, from coordinate 23,079,153 downwards.
GACGTTATTCTTTGAGTAGTATGTCTGTAATAAAGAGTCCTTGTCAATTATACAGTTCTGTAGACTCATCGTTATAGGAAACAATTCTTCACAAGTGAACTATTTGACGTTTTTCGCTACTTTAATTGGTCACTTTGTGTATTCTTTGTGTAGACAACCAATGAAAACACGAGACAAGTCATTTTTGAAGGACGAACCCGATATTCACAGAATGTAATAATTGACGAGGTACTTGGTGATATGAACTGAATAATTTATACAGATTTCACAGTTTTCCAAGATATAAAGAGAGACAAAAGACTACTAGGAAAGAGACATCCTTCCAGGATGTGGTCTTTCGAAACAATGACTTCCTCATGATGATGATCTCGTATTTATTTGAGCATATTCAAACTGATGTATTTTACCTAATTAGACGTATGAAGACGATGATAACGATGCAAAGGTTTGAGAAAATTTACAGGTAAGTACCCGAGGACAACAATGCAAATGTCTGAGAGAATGTACAACAAACTGATGTATTAGACTATGTACACGACGACAACAATGCAAAGATCTGAGAGAATTTACAACAAACTAATGTAGTAGACTATGTACACGACGACAAAAATGCAAAGATCTGAGAGAATGTACAACAAACTGATGTATTAGACGTATGTACACGACGGTAGCGATACACAGAGATGTAATTATGTACTTTTGAAAGAATGTACAGGGAAAAAATAAGACCTCTGAGAGTATTTACGGAAGAAGACTACGAAAAGTGGGAAGACGCACAAACGTCTTTGATCAATCATAATAGATTGACGAATTCTCAGAGTAAAAACATCTGAGAGTTTGCACAGAAGGAAATGACGTCTGAGAGAGTACACAAAATAAAATTACCTGACACACATACACGCACAGGAAAAAATTTAGATGTTTGTGAAATTACACATAATAATACAACTATTTTATCATCATTTTATAATGCCGATACACAGAAACAAGAAGTAAACATCAGATATGAAAAGTAAAATATTTCACAAACGTGTTACCTCATCAATGACGGAAGGCTTCACGTACATAGAAGTGTTATTACCAAACATCCTCTCGTTGAGTCGCTTCACCATTAATTCATAATCAGAGAGTGGTGGACTCATGACGCTGATGAACAGAACAGATCTGAAGGCTTGCCTAGCTTTCTGAAAAGTTAGTATTAAGTATGATTCAATTTTATCTCCTTAAGGCCACTAGAGGCTATACAAGCTCACGCTTTACAAGCTACTGCAATAACGCGCGATTTTGTAATTGCGAAACTGATTCAAATGCAAAGGGTACTACGGAAGTCCGTCGCTCAAGAGTAATTGCACTGGGCTTGGTTCCGATACACCCTTTGCATTTAAATTAGTTGATCTATTACACACGTACACGCTTGATCTCGTAGTTGCTTGTAGTCGCCACCATTAGAAGGGAACGCTAAGAGGACAATCTTTAGTATACACTACTTCTTGATAAATTTTTTTAAATGTTGAACATGAAATACTTTTATTCAGCGAAGCTGAGTGTGGCCAAAACATTGCCAAAAGTGAGCCTTAAATTTTAATTCACAATAACACATAAATGTGAACTAATCTTTCACATTTATAATTAAACCATGAAATAAAAACAACTTTGACTTAATATTATCTTTTGGGCTAAACTAATGATTGAAAATAAATTGGTATTCTATTGCAGGGGTCGGCAACCTTTTGCTAACTGTGTGCCAACTTAAGGTTTCAAATTATTCAGAGTGCCAACATCACATATCAAGAAGAATGTGAAGAGTCTGCGTGCCATTTGAAATTGCTTGGCGTGCCAAGTGTGGCACGCGTGTCATAGGTTGCCGACCCCTGTTCTATTGTATGTATGTGTGTTTGTTTCAGTTCTCATACATAACGAGCGATGAAGCTCATTTACTATATGCAAATATCTGGAAGGATTTGTCATAGCTTTCTTTCATACTAAAATACTTCAACTCTCAGCGTCGTGCATTGATATGAGAAGAAACCTCATAGTCAGAGGGAGTCACTAGTATGGAATGATTCGGAGCTCTCACATGAACAAATCCTAACAATCCACTCATCCATAAACATATCAATTGCAGTCTATGTCTGCGTCTAACTATGAGTCATTGGTGATTTTAAATATATTTCTAGTTGAACTAGGAATTGAACCTTGTATCACAGAACTAACCACTGATTTAGTGGTTTTTAACATAAACTTGCTTCCAGTTATCAGCCAGTTGTATAATTGTATACCCGTGTCATAGTCGTCTTTTCTGCGGTGTTTCTTCACGGAATTCCATTTTTTGTTGTTGTTTTTTATCTGTCTCGTAGCAGTACAATAGTCCTACAAGATTTCCAGCAGAATATAGTCCAAAGAAAGGAAAAACCTTGTGACATTGTTTTATTTGCGCCAATGGCCCGAAACAGCCGACCTTGGTAGTGGTTACTAAAACGCTCACTATTTTACCACTGACATTGAACTGTGGAAGTCTGTAACCATATCGCTAGTAGATATCAGTACTAGAGAATTGGCTCCCGTACCACATTCTGGTAACCAACCTCAAATGATCTCCATGATCAAAATTGCTTCATCTATTTGCCAATATATGTGTCGTTATCGTCATATCCACAGACTCCATCTCATCTCACTTAATTCAAAGATTAATTAGAGTTATACCTGCATCGAGTGTTTAGACATTGCTTGATGCCAAGTGCATTTAACAGACTGTCTAATATCTGGAGATCAAAGTCAATCAGCACACGCACGAAAATGTGCTTATTTAATTCCTGCGTTATTCCAGTGCTATCATATGGATGTGAGAGCTGGAAAAGCTCTTCATCTTCAGAAAAGAAATTACTGAGTTTCGAGAACAAATGTCTTCGTAGGATAACTAACACCCATTGGAGTGAATTCAAATCAAATGATAAAATCAGAGAAGACACATCAAAACTGCATCACAGATGTTATCAGGAAACGCCGTTGATCCTACATCGGGCATGTCCTACGCGCAGACATCAACAGAATACATCACCAATCTCTTGAATGGATACCTAAAGGCAAAAGAGCCAGGGGTAGACCAAAAGAAACACTCAGAAGAACAATACTTAAAGAAAGTAAAATAACCAATATCCATACTATTCAAGAACTGCACAGAATAGCTTTGAACAGATAGAATTGGAGAAATCTGACCTCTGCCCTATGCGCTAACTTCAGCGCAAAAGGTAAATGAATGAATGATGCGATTGTCATGCTACCACGTATGAGCCTTGGTACTTGGTTGTATAAACTGTATAAATTGTCATATCATCTTTATTGCAAATTACGACACAAAACATATTTCCTTTTAAATGCCATAGACAAAGAGTATGAAGCAGATATAACTATCGAAAACTTACCACATCAGTAGAGTCGTTTCTGCGCCAAACTAAACTAGAAATATCTAGCTGACCCTGGAACTCTGGAACGATATACACAAATGCGCCTTGAGTCATCCCCAACATGGCTGCTCGCAGCATTACTCTTCGAACATCGTCTAAACCCATGATTAGAACCAGCGCTGGAAAGAGACATGCATCGTTCAGAAAACTTAGCTGCAATGAGAAATAAGAAAATTAAATCAAGTGCAATGTGACAGAGAAACAGGATTGGCTGTTCAGTGATTGACAGACAAATCTCTGTAGTATAACAGTAATGAGTCTTACTTGTCAGGTGAGTCATACTAGTGTGATCCAGTCACCAAGTGTGACATATTATATTGGCCATGCATCAGAGTCTTATACAAGACTCTCTGGAGTTCTCTGGTGCTGTCTAACCCTGTGAATCTCTTCTTGACATCAATAAGTACAGAGGGACTTCTTGTTATAGATATAAAATTGTCGTTTTATATGAACATCAAGTCAATGGTACAGATCAGCATCAATGAGATAATATAATACTTGCGACCTCGATTAAGTTAACACATCCAGGAATAATTTCACAACACTTGAACAGATATTTAGAGAGACTATATAGACTTCAGTGCAACTCTCGTACATCTGGAGCGGTGCTTCAGTGTCTCTCTCGTACATCTGGAGCGGTGCTTTGGTGTCTCGTACATCTGGAGCGGTGCTTTAGTGTCTCTCATACATCTAGAGAGGTACTTCAGTGTCTCTCTCATACATCTAGAGCGGTGCTTCAGTCTCTCTCATACATCTAGAGCGGTACTTCAGTGTCTCTCTCATACATCTAGAGCGGTGCTTCAGCTTCTCTCATACATCTAGAGCGGTACTTCAGTGTCTCTCTCATACATCTAGAGCGGTACTTCAGTGTCTCTCTCATACATCTAGAGCGGTACTTCAGTGTCTCTCTCATACATCTAAAGCGGTACTTCAGTGTCTCTCTCATACATCTAGGGCGGTACTTCAGGGTCTCTCTCATACATCTAGAGCGGTACTTCAGTGTCTCTCTCGTACATCTAGAGCTGTGCTTCTCTACCTTCGTGACACAGCAACTTTCTAGAACAAACAATTATAAGACAAGGTCCAAGCAAATACTGTATATGCTTACTCATAAATAACTTCACAATTCTGTGTCTAAAGTGTATATCTTAAATCAGCCCATTTGAAATGAAAACGGACGTTAGATAAGGCTGCGTACTATCACCACTTCTGTTCGCAACATACATGGACAGGATAACTAAAGAAGCAGACCTTAGAAACAAACTCACCCCTGCAGAAGCATCAAATGAAGATCACAACTCACTCAACAAACTGCTATTTGCAGATTATCAATGTTTAATATACGAATCTGAAAATGAATTACAACGACACACACACTTACTCCATACAACCTGCAAACAACACAGCATGAAACTAAACACATCTAAAACAGAGACTATGACAATAAGCAGAACACTAGGCAAGTTAAACGTATTTGTCAATGGTACAAAACTAAAGCAATTCCCAGAGTTCAGACAAAATGCGGGTAGTAGATCGACGAAACATGTTATACCATTCATCCATTCATAAATGAACATACGAACTGTCCATAATTACATCAACAATATTTTGCTGATTTTTGACCCATCCCTTCCTCTGTCAACAGTCAAGAATCCTAGTCTCCGCCCACACCAACCTTTATTTTTTCAACACCCCCCCCCTTCCTCGTACAACACCCAAGAAACGTGTCTGTGCAGGGAAAGTACAGGAAAGCTACATGATTAACTTTTTCAATTTGTGCGATAAAAATAAATTTTAAAAATTCAGCCATTTAATTGGTATATAATTTTTTTAAATATTTTGTTTATTATTATTATATATAATTATTATTTATCAATATTGTTGCCGTCAACTTTTTTCACGACACCCCCCCCTTCCCCCCCCCCCTCAATACACCTCCTATTTGTCAAAAACTGTCAAAAATTTACAGACATCCTACCCTCCCTCTCTAATTGTTGATGTAATTTAAGAACAGCCCCAAAATAGTTTTGTCATAATACAGAATATGTATGTATATATATATATACTTGAAGCTAATGAAATAGTTCAATCATCCTACAAAAACTGTATATACTTGAAGCTAATGAAATAGTTCAATGATCCTACAGAAAACGTATATAATTCAAGCTAATGAAATAGTTCAATGATCCTACAGAAAAAGTATATACTTGAAGATAATGAAATAGTTCAATGATTCTACAGAAAACGTATATACTTGAAGCTAATGAAATAGTTCAATGATCCTACAGAAAACGTATATACTTGAAGATAATGAAATAGTTAAGTCATAACAGAAAATGTATATACTTGAAGCTAATGAAACAGTTCAATCATCCTACAGAAAATTTATATACTTGACTCTTAATGAAATAGTTCGTCATCCTACAGAACATGTATATACTTGACGCTAATGAAATAGGTCAGTCATCCTACAGAAAAATGTATATACTTGAAGCTAATAAAATAGTTCAATGATCCTACAGAAAACGTATATACTTGAAGCTAATGAAATAGTTCAATGATCCTACAGAAAACGTATATACTTGAAGCTAATGAAACAGTTCAATCATCCTACAGAAAACGTATATACTTGACTCTAATGAAATAGTTCGTCATTCTACAGAAAACGTATATACTTGAAGCTAATGAAACCATTCACTAACGGATTAGAATATGACGCTGACATAACTAACCTACAGATGTCTTGCGGGCTTCCATAAGCTTCCTATCATAATCTGTATCTGTAAAAGTGGACGTCGAGATAGGGATGTAGTTCCAACTTAGTCCTGGTGTAGTTAGAGTTCTTGAAGTGAAACAACAATAATGAGATTATTGAACTATATAATATACCAATCATATATGAGAGCCCATAGGCCCCCCTCCAGAAACTAGAGCGTGGCATTTAGTATAGGAAATACGAAACAAATATAATGAACCCCCCACCTCAATTTGAGGAGCGTGGTAGCCTAGATGATAGTAAGCTTGCTTGACATCGCCAGGTTACAGCGTGCCCGGTTCGAAACCAAGTTTGGATTGGAATTTCTCGCTTTACACGACCACTCCTCCAATTGATTCATCTGTAAATGAGTACCTGACGCATGAGTTAGGGTAGGTAAAGACAGCTAGGTAGGGAGCTGGCTACCCCCACCTAAATATTTCTGCGGCTTAGTTCATGAAGAGTTATCTTCATGAACTAAGAAATAAAGTAGAGATGTGTGCAGGTGTCCAGGAGCCATTGCTTTCAATAATGAAACGACGAAAACTAGCATGGTTCGGACATGTATGCAGGCACGATTCCTTGTCAAAAACAATACTGCAGGGAACTGTCGAGGGTGGAAGAAGCAGAGGAGGACAAATAAAGAGATGGACAGACAACATCAAGGAATGGACAGGGCTAGATATTTCCACACTCATCCGCATCGCTGAGGATAGAATTCGCTGGAGGACTCTGTGTGCTGAAGCTTCCAATGTGGTACCCCTACGACCCTGAAGGGTTATGGGTTTTATTGATATATTGATTGATCTTCATCCCTGACGGCAGGTTGCTGCCATGGGGCATATCTTTTTACCCCCCATCCACCCTTCTCTGATAGATTTCCCAGAAAAAAAGATCTTTAAAACCCGAGGTATTTAGTTTTTGTTAGATATCCCCTACCCCTTTTTTGAATACTACGAATACTATACGAATTGCATGTGTGTAAATATAAATCGTATAGGGTTATATGAAATGTATTATGTATATCTTCTCTAATTGTCTTGAAAACGAAAAATCAAAGTCCCTGGACATTATAAGCGACTAAATCTTTTAAGTCTACTATGTCCTTCAATCGTCCATTCGTATCCTTCTCTCTGCCGAAGACGGATGTGTCGGGCCATTGGCAAAAAACCGGCTATACAACAAATTTTCATTAGCTGGACTACATCCTGCTGGAAATCTAATTAGACCAGTGTCCTGCTACAAGAGAGATCCAATGGGAGTTTGAGAAGGAACGATAACTAAGAAGAATATATTCTTCTATACGATGCCACTATCAGTGCGAGTTTTCATCATCTCTATTTTATGCAAGTGTTTCTAGGACTTCCTTTCTTCCTTCCCTATGAGTTCCATGTCAATTTCTATCTTGCTATACAGTTTTCCGTCTCTTTTCCGCGCTCTTTTCATTCGCTGTTCCTGTAACGATATAGACTTGTTAAAGTGCACAGGTTGTCGGGTATTCCTGAACCACCTTAGTAGCCTCGTGATGTGGATAACGACAGTGGAATTGTTTCTTTCAGAAAAGGACTATTATATAATTGATACTTGATTCTTGATTAGGATTTAGCATCGCTGCACAAGGGCCATTCCCGTAAAATATCTGCTTGCGATTCCGTTAGCCACCTAAAAGTATATAAACACAGTGTCCATGTCAGTTGTTGGTTGTGGGTTTGTTGGTTTTTTTACTTTCTAGTGAAGAGGCACTCTTCCTCTTTCTTTTGATCACTCCCATTTCTGTCATTCTTTTAACGTTATGCATTGTCTTCTTCAGCATCCTTTTCATTAATTTGTAGTATATCAATGACTCAACTAGTTAATTATGTCAGGTTTTTTCTCACCACTTTGCCATCCACTGTAGCTTTATCCGACAATATGTCAGCTCTTTCGGTGCACCTGACTCCCGCATGATCAGGACAGTAGATCGATATGATGCTCAGGGCGTTGTTGAGAAGAGTGTATTCTTATCATGCATTTCCTATCTTACGCAGCATACTCTTGGAGTCTGATAAAATTACTGTAGGCGTTGACGGTTGCATCGCCGGCCTAGTCAGCATCGCTGCTACTACCTATATCGCCATTCTCATGCTCAATGTGTGGTGGAATATGCAGCATATTTTCTACCACTCTCTTGCCATTTTGATAGACGATTAAGCCGCATGCACAGATGTGTTTTTTCTTTCCTCTTGCAATTGAGCCATCTGTGTAGTTATATCTTATGACAGTTCTGTTCAATACGTTCTTGTATAATTTCATACCTCAGTCTTATTTTCAGTAAGCCCAATCGTGACACTCTCTTCCTATCTGTATTACAACATTCGTCAAGGATCTTCTCTCTTTATTTTCTTCCATCCATTCACGCCCTCTTCCTACCTTTTCTAGCTCGCAGACTCAGAGTAAAGTATCTTCTGCGTCTGCTATCCCAGACCTTCGTCGTTTGATGCGCCTTCCTGCTGTCTTGTCTAGAGGTTGGTATAAATAGTGATGGTCATTGTTGGCAACCTTTAATCATTCTTTCACTTCTTTATATTACTCCACTTCATTACTTTGATGCTAGGTAGATTTAGAGGAAACTCATTGGTGTATCTCTGGTATGCAATTGGAACTGTTTATGACCATATTTTCCGCAAATAATTGTCAAGATGGTCACATTTCAACATTGTTTATAAAGTACTGAAAACATGCCGAAATCCGGTTTCAATTTAGAGAAATACAATTAAAATCACATGTATGTGATTTGTATGTGATTGTATGTATCAGATTTGTATGTCTATGAAATCATTACAGGCAAAATGAATTCATGGTGTGTGTGCTATCAGGTTAGGACTGCGGCAATATTGACCTGACAGACGAAACAGGAACACACAAGATAATGAAGTTTAGCAAATTGCTGAAAGCACACAGTAAAATAAATATATAATCGATGTTTCGACTAAACAATAATGTATTCTAGCTTTATATTCAGCGTCTTGTTTGCCCAGAAATTTATAATATAAATTTAGATTTCACATCTTAGGAGATCACAATATTTAATATTAAATTCACTTTCCCAAATCATTACCATTAAGTTCCTATAGACCAAATAAGTCACTCTAAATCCTCTGAAAAAGAAATGGTACCTCATAATCATTTTCCCGCTTAGCTTGTGGATGCAATGTTTCAAATTTAGATTTGTATTCTTCAAAATAATTATTCGACGACCAAACAAGTGGAATCTCAGTGATAAAATATTAAAAATTTAACAAAAGCTTTAAAAATCATGTTGAATGCAGTTTTTATTCCAAATGTCTTCAGAAACAATATTGCAACACTACACATGAGTTTATGTTATGCCTTGTATAGAAATATTAGTCGGTTCATGAAGGAGTTGTAAAAATATGCTGCCCTTAATATCTAATTTAAAATATATATGTAAATCTGCACTGATCACCCTTGTGATTATATCAAGTACTTTAGATCCAGTATAATGTAATACTGCTGTGAAACAGAACAATAATAGTACTTAATAGAACACAGGTTTTTGAAGTTTCACTTTAACACAACAGACGGACTATCACCAAGGGGTTATGAGGGGTAAACATGAAAACATATAAATGACAAGACACACGACATTTTCAACATTTCAAACCGTTAGGTCTTTCTCAAAAATATATATAAATAACAGTTAAAAACAATGGATTTCATTGTTTTTCACTTTTTGTTTTATATATTCTTGAACCTAAGGGTTCGAAACGTTGAAAATGTCTTGTGTATTATCATTTGTATGTTGTCGTGGTTGGATCCAGTGTAGCTGTATATTTTCAAGAATGCTACCTTCTCTATAAATTTCTATTACCTCACTCCAATTATCAGCCTTCATCCAATACACACTGACATATATGCTACTGTTAGCTTAATATTAGTTCTTCTGTTATCTGCATAATCTGAGCTTACTGTAGACATGAAATCAATGAGAGTGCTTAGAAATGTTGTGCATAGTACAATTATATTATTTAGTAGCTGAGTTTACAGTTAAACTCTTGTCCTTAAGTGTATCTAGTGTTTTTCGCTACCATGACAACTTGTTTTAATTTCTCTGTTGTATCAGGTCTACTATCATCATATCAGAGCTTCGACTAAGATATCCTGAGAGAATAGTGATTAGATACCAATTTAATACATGCACTCAAACCACAAATATAAATGAGTACAATATATGGTGTATATAAATTAGCTCAAGCCCGTAAGTAAGGAAGGTCTTCAACCCTTTCTCTCCCCCCCCCCGTCCTTTATAAAATCAGCGCATAACATTTAGTACTAGGAATTTTGCAAAAAGTTGGGTAAACACCCCCTCCTCCTTAACGATTTTTTGCAAATATGGTCAACTTTTTCATGAAAAACGGAATTACACTCGAAAATGATCGAATTCCCTTTTTGGTAAATCCCTTCCTCTTAACCCTTATTTTTAACACGAGGTATCTTGAATTAGTTAATACCCACAAAAGATAATGCCATAAAATATAGCCACATTTAAGCAAGAAAATGTGTGATAGTAGATACATTTTCAAAAAGGAACTAAACATATCAAAAACAAAAATTGCCAAAACATAAATTTCATGATCAGTTAAATGCCTTTCTAAAGAGCCAAATTTGAGAAATATTGAAATTAAACGGCCACTATGGCAACTATATTACATGCCTTTCTCTCTATAATCTACAGAAATAGATTGAAATATGTATTCCAATGACGGCATGGGGAAAAACGAAATCAGAACTAATAAAATCTGAACTGACATTTTCTGTTAACAAAGACGTAGACTGACTGTCAATTATCCAAAATCATGTTATACATCAGCTGAACAATACACCAGAGAAAACAATAAATAACATGCATATATGCAACATTCACCGAAATTTGAACGCAGGAGAACGTTCAATATTTAAACAATTACAATCTTAGTAGAAAGTATGAGCTTGACTAAGGGGATAGGGATTATCAGTGGTGTAGCAGTCAAGTCAATTTCATTATACTCGCGAGGTTAAGGGTTCGAAATCGAGTCATGAGATTTTGTGTAGATTGGTATTGTTATGTTGCTTAACATCTTCACGCATCGGAGAGTTCCATATGTGCTCTGATTTCTGTTTCTGTAATTCTCGCATGGTATAATGGCTGATGGTTCTGGTTGTTTGGTTCAGCGCTCTTTTTTAAATTACTGTTAGACGGTCTCCCCAAAGCCAGGAATATCATATCTTCCAATTCGCGGGTTTCTCTAAACTGACTCTTACTCAAATGTATCTCAAATCATGCGACCCTGAGGTTTCACTAAAAGAATAAAACAAACGGCATCTTGTTTACAAGCTCTTGTTCTGATGTCTTTGTGAATTATATCTTAAGTTACGGGGTTACGTTCTCTGAGCGGTATTCTTCGCAGGTTGAGAACATGTTAATCTGTCATGTTAACTATGTTCGCTCACTCAACAGAAAAAAAATGAATGATTGGTTCAACATTCATCACTGGCATTTACATCGGAATCATATTTTTAATCAACATTGTGATGACAATTTATTGTTTTTTTCACTCGCTGTAAATTCTTGTCTTTATTTAATGTTTGATAGCTTTCCGTGGATATTGTACGTAAACCTTTTTTCACAGACACGCTTGAAACGTACAGAGATATGATGACAGTCTTATACTGTATGGTCTACGCACAACTGTAAATTATAGGTGATGTGATGAACATGTGTACGTTACATTTGATGTGATGAACAAGTATATGTTACATTTGATGTGATGAACAAGTGTACGTTACATTTGATGTGATGAACAAGTGCACGCTGTATGTGGTGGTGAACATTATTCCTACCGACTTTACTTCCCCAGCTTTTTTTTCAACAATTTTCTGAACAACTACATTAGGATGCAAATACATTAGCCACTGTTCTACAAATGCTGTTGACCTTTAGGACCTTGTGTGCCAATCTCCATTTTGGCCAAAGCCCTGGCTAATTATACTATTAAACTGATCGAATATATCCGAATTAAAGTTTAATCTTGCCGTGTGATTCATTAGTTTATAAAGCATATGTGAAGAGAGGAGTAGCAGAAAGAAGAGCCAGGGGAAGACCTAGAGTACGCTGGATCGACAACATCAAAGAGACATTACACGAACACCAAATAACATTATCTGAAGCTGCCAGAAAAGCAAGATCAAGAACATTGTATCTCCCTCGACACCCGTAAAGGGTAAAAGAGGAAGGAAAGAAGAAGAAGAAGAAAGTTTAATCTTGATAATTGTGTATGTTTTTAGTGAGCACACGATGACACATCATATTAATTTAAAAGTATTTATCAAAGTAGCAATTATTTTATGGAGGTAATTATCCCAGGAGATGATGAGGTTAATAATGAAATTGATGGGATGATGATGGGGTTAATAATGAAATTGATGGGATGATGTACACTTATTACTCATTCAACTTTTTAACTGTTATCGACTGTTCTCTTACTTCACAAATATGATCATGAAAAATAAATTCACTTACGCGAAGTATGTATCACCAGTTGTAGAAAAAGCTCGGTTGTCCTGGTCGGTAAACACCGTGACGTGATCCCAGCTGTATGTCTCCAATAGATAAGCAGTGAATCTGACCAACTCGTATTTGTCGAATGGATGAAGAGTGACTATGTTGGGGAAGACCGTTGTGTTTCTTATCAATCTGGTGTTGCCTCGTGGAGATATCAGGGGAAGGTTCCATGCCAGGGCCATGTATCCCAGGGATACAACTCCATCATTGCACACTTCAAACCAAAAAGAACAGTATAACTCTATATATAGATACACTATATCCCAATTTCAATCAGGATACACAGATTAACATTATAATCTGTTAAAATATTATCAAAAGTACAATAAAATCGTTACTGCCTTAAGAACTACATTCGTAGTGACTGCTGCGTTAAATCCGCTCGATATAGATAATAAATAATCATAAATCTGTAACGTGGTTATGAAATGATGCACTATATGCTCAGTAATTACAGAGAAAAATGTAAATATTGGTGGACAACTATTCATGAACGCACTTTTTAACTAGAGTATTGGTGCGCAACCTTTTTGGGGTATAAGCTTGTAGCGTCAGAGATTTGACGTAATAAATTATCTTGTGATTTTGAATGTTCTAATCTCAGGGGTACGTGAATATAATATACTTATATCAGGAGGAGGGGAGGTGCAGAATAAATATCATTGCGTGCTGTATTTCGCCAACGCCGTATTTTCACCACTTCTGAAATAAAAACGCTATATTGTGTCTGTTAGGGGGCTGCCCATAAATTAGGGCAAATTTAGTTGGATTGGGGGGGGGGTCAAAAAAGTTTGTTAATTGTTGACAAGTAAGGGATGGGGGAGTCAACAAAACAAAACAATTTTTATACGCTGATTAAATTGTGTGTATTAGGAAAAAAATGTACGAAAAATATTAAACAATTATGTGGGGGTTTTTTCTAACTTTTTTTCTTAAAAAACGTTGGTTTTTTTTTGGGGGGGGGGGGGTTAACATAATTAATTAAGTGTTGGAGGGTCCCTATATTCTTATAAAGTTGTTGACAACGGGGAAGGGGGGCAAAACACGACCAAAAGGGTATTGAGGTAATTTATGGACAGCCCTAAATGAATAGTGTGTGAGCTTTCATGGAACTTACGACGATACGTAGAGCTTGCAGTTGTGTCTCGCCATACTTCTTGTCTAGTTTCTCACATCTGATCAGTTAAAACTATGTATACCTACCTGAAATACAATGATAATGCTCCTATCTCACACATTCAAATTTACGCGTTCTTGTCGCCATAACAATTAGCATTTGCAAGTCATTATCTACTGAAAAACATTTTATTTCTCTTTAAAGTTGAAGTCGAGAAATGAACTCCGGGCATACTCGTTGATGTTTAGTATCCCGGCAGCAAATATTTAAGTGTATACATGAGCTCGATCCCAGTCACAAACAATTGTGCATCCGGATCGTTCAGAAAACACTGGTAAACCACTGAACGTATTTATATTCCCTAGAAAATTACTACAGCCAAAAAATGCTGTGCATATAACCATGTCCTGAATAGGATATGCTACCAATTTCATTTTATACATACAGATGGCTATTGTAGCACTCAGGTTAAACACATTTCTCATTCCGCCCGTCAGACTCTTGTCCAACATGTAGCACCAAATTTTCTCAATCGCATTTCTAGATGTATTATCTATCACAGTTTCCCGGTCTAAATGACATTCCCTACGCACTTCAGTGTTCCTTTATCCATTCTTTTAACCGACTAAAGAATAGGAGCTTGGAAGCAGACCCATGCGCATTCCCACCCCCAAATCTAACAAAACATTTATCACTAGGAACTTAACCAAAAGATCGATAAAACCCCACCAGTAGCGATTTTTCACAAAAAAGACATTCAAATTTCTCGTCAAAACGGTGAAATTTACACACAGAAACAGACACGAAAGAACTTTTTCTGTTTATAGGTAAAATTTTCTTCTTACAATAATCATATCTACGACCCTGCTTGGGAGTATGCATTCTAGCCACTACGATACCGTGTCTACCAAGCAATGTGAACTGTATGTACAACACACTTTGTATGTTGTACTGCAGATTTTGTTTTTAATCTTGCGATTTGATTTAAAAGAAAACAATTTTGTGTGTTAAATCAACAGGGGACGAACGATATCCATTTGAATTCCTTAACTACCGACTTGTAAACAAGAAACTACTTTGTGGTTGTATACTTTTGTATATCAGTGTTTTTTTCTTTCGTTCACTAAATATATCAGTGTCAGACTGAAGTTGTGTACACAAAGTCATCTATATTCTTTTTATTTACGGTGCACTGTACGCGATCTGTCGTTGTACACATGAATGTAAAAATACACTAATAAAGCTTATCTTCTTCTCGTTCACAGTTTGACATGTCTACACAGCAAGTCCGATTTTCTTAATAAATGCTGCTGTATTTGAAAGCACATCAGTGCTCCCATACAGCTTTATGTGGATATCCATCTCTGTGGGCCAGTATTCTTCCATTGACTGGTTTAGGTTCTTGCAGTATCGTTCAGCGGTCTGTGCCTCCTGTCCATAAAGTTTACAAAACCGATCGGGGTAGGACTTGAAAAATTCTGTAATAATTTATCTACAAAAAATACTGAGGATCTTGATTCTTGATTCGCCCGTGAGTTGCCGGGGCCCGAAAGGGGAGCAAAGAATAGCAACACTGTTTACCTTCCACGCATGTCGTAAAAAGCGACTAAGGGGGTTATGGGATGGAATTTGCTGTCCCATCCCATATAGGGTCAGTGACCCAAAGTCATGCTAAAGCCGGATTGTCAGGTCGAAAGGCGCAGATATCGCAGCAGTGCTGTAAACCATGACACAACGCAATCCGTTCTCCGGACTACATCCTGCTAATTTGCAAGAGTTTAAGAACGAACGCAGAATAAGAAGAAGATTCTTGATTAGTTACAATAAGGGTTAGGTGTAGAGATCATTTCTGCGAGTTGATTAGCAACTTGATTAGGAACAAATGTCACAGCACTGGGGGCATTCCCATATATGCTCTGCTTGCCGTTCCATCAGCTATCTAAAAGTGTATAAGCTCAGTGTCCCAGTCAGTTTCTGATTACTCGTTCTTCTGATCTTTCCGAAGAGGGAACACTTTCTCCCATCCCCTCTAGTCATTCCCTTTTCTATCATTCTCTGAATATGTACATCGTCTCGTTCTACCTCCTCCTCGTCTTCCCGTAGGGTATCCATGACTGCTCTAATCAGTTCAATTCTGTCTATTCTTATCCCGGTGCCGTTCACCAAGGCTTTACCAGCCAAAACATCGGCTCTTTCGTTTCCCCTGACACCAGCATGAACTATATCTGCCTGAGATCTACGGATCTGCCTAGATGTATTGTTATTGTACAAAAAATATGTTTCAGTCTAAGAATCACCGTAACAAATGTGTTAATATTTTAGAGCAAATTTATCCTATTTATTTAAGAATAGTCTCAGTAAGGGATGGGCCATATCATATATTATAACTAAATCGACAGAAGTATATACACTGTACATGAAAATAATATTCTGAACATTTTAAATTTATGAACATGAACTGACAAGAATAGCTCAGTGGTTCTCAACTATTTTAGTGCGTGGCCTCATTTTAGGGGGAAATCTATTCTGTGGTCCTTTGGTGCATAAAATACAGGACTTCAAATTGCTGTGCACGTCACCGAAGGATTTTTAATGTATCTCTATAAATCTTGTTGTTTATCGTTTGAATAGGTATCTGCCAGTGTCCCTTCCATTTAGGTCGGTCTGTGGCTACCCAAAGAAAAGAACATTCTACGTACCTCCCCTTCAAGTCGTACCGGCCCGCAGGGAGATATGGCCTATGTTGAGAACCACTGTACTAGACCAAACCGTCATGCCTGACTATGTGTAATGAAGTCATTACACTCGAGGGGGTGGGGACGTATTTATTTATTCCACGATCTTAGAGTCACGAAAAGTTGGTAGAGTGGCTCTCTAGATACATTGATATGTTAAGGGCTTTTATTAGTTACAATAAGAATTCTTCTTCTTCTTCTTCAGCGTTCATTTTCAAACTAAATCTAGCAATGGGGCGACTGAAAAGGAGCAGCTTTATCCATCAAGCTAAACGACTCCGTAGACAACTTACAGACCTACCTGAAGTTGACAGCCCCTTAAGGTCTGTACCAGAACAAACCCCGTGGAGTGTAAGCCATGGAAAGCCAATATACATTCAGACCCATGTGAAAGGAATACTAAGCGAGGACGAACAGAACAGTGTGCAGCGAATGACAGTCACCCTCAGTTTCCTGGATGAGGAATATCCACAAGATATATGGGTCAGAGTGTACACAGATGGGTCAGCACAGAATGCTGTGAGGAATGGAGGTGCAGGTGTATATATAGAATATCCACACAAGCCTAGAGATACAATCAGAACACCGACAGGAAAATTCTGCAATAATTATGATGCAGAAATCCAGGCAATTAGTGTGGCAGCTAAAAAACTGCTGAACTCCAACTCTGGCCTACAGCCTGTGGTATTCCTGACAGATGCAAGGTCAGTGCTTCAAGCTCTCCAGTCTGGAAAACTAACAGACTTAAAAAAACTACTTAGCGAATTGTCGTACCAGTATAGGATAACCATGCAGTGGATACCCTCTCACTGTGGAATACCAGGAAATGAAAAAGCAGACCAACTGGCTAAAGAAGGTGCTGCCAAAGACCAACCAGATATACCAATCACCTACCATCAGAAAAAAACAGATGATCAAGTCAATAAGAAAGCCACAAACACCAACACAAGATGACTATCACATTATGAACAGACCAGAACAAGTTATAATTCTACGTCTCAGAACAATACACAACCGACTCCGCAGTCACATGTATACAAAGTTCAAGATTGGCCACACGGCCATGTGTACATGTGGACAGGCAGCACAGAGTGCCAAACATATACTTCAAGAGTGTTCTGAGCATGAAACGCTGAGGCAGATATATTGGCCAGAGGAAACAACACTGGAATCAAAGCTCTATGGGACACTGTATGAACTACAAAAGACAGTGAGTTTTATTAAGGAGACAGAATTACATATATAGACATGTTTCAAGTGAACGAAAGAAGAAGAAGAATTTTCAAACTCCCACTGGATATCTCTTGTAGCAGGAAAATGGTTCTTTCTAGATTTCCAGCAGGATGTAGTCCAGAGAATGGAAATGCGTTGTGTCGCCGTTTTATTTACGCCAATGGTCCGACACATCCGTCTTCGGTAGAACAATAAGAATTAGGTGTCGATATCATTTCTGCGAGTTAGTTAATAACACTATGTGTTTTCTCATGTTTTCTTACTGGTGACAACATATCCAACTGGTTATAACGTCCTGGTGATATTTTTGTTCTGTAAGCTTGAAAATGTAAATAGAATAAGAGAATGACCAGCGATGTTTGTGTTTACAAGCAACACTTACTGAGAGGGAGCAAATCCAGTAGAACTTTATTTAATTTAGAGATGCGGGAATGGTTTTACTTACATTCAATTAGTTCACAGTTCACTGTCTTTATGAAATAGAGAAATAACAGTATCGGAAGTGACAGAACAAAACTAACATCAGCACTTTGCCGATATTCAAGAATGCATACAATATCCGAAACTATATTTGACAATAACAATGCTGATGAAGATGGTAACACTTGGAAACGAAATATTAACAAATGTACTAATTACTTCAGACTAACCAGGTCCAAGGAAAACGTTCACATGCCCTCGGTAGTACTCCTGGGCTGCTTGTGAACCTATCAAAGACGGACCACATAACGTCTCCACATGCTGGAACTGGATATCCAAATACTGCCCAAACTTTTTCTGTGCATCTTCTAACGCCATCTGAAATAATGGAATCAAATACCGGACATAGTAGGTTGCTCCACCATCGATGGCGCCCGTGCTCTCCATGGCGACAATATTGATAACAGGTCTAGTACTATTCGCAGTAGTTTCTGTAGTTGATATAAAAAACACTAGCAGGAAGGCGCGTGTAAATATCAACTGTTTTGTATTCCCCGGATGATCCATTGCGTTATATAGTCGTACAAACTATCTCTTTTAAATTATTGCACATTATTTGGCACCAGAAACAATAAAATATGTTTCACAGTGCCCAATCTGTAATCACAGTTTCGATAAACATCCTATTTAAAAAATAAAGATAGATTTTCTACTAATGAAAAAAAAATTGATGAACAAAATAAAGCACTCTTCAATTTGTATATCGGTGGTAAACTACCTTCAGCTATGATGCAGTTTTCTGTTCGAATGTTTGAAACCAAACTTGTTAGCATATTTCAACAAGAAACGCTAACAAGTGTGAATAGTATTACAAATATAATCCAGTTGTAAAATAAACCTGAAACTCGGGATTGTGACTACAGTCGTTGACAGTTGAGAGAATTAACACATTTTACAATTGGCTTTAACGATTACGAAAGACAATGCTAATTATTTCAATTTCTGCGTGAACTCATTCATCCGAATTGACAAAGTGCACGAATTGTGATTAGATGAACATTTCTACATTGTACGTAGTTTTGTTTTTATTAGAAATCTGCAGTTAAAGTCGCGAGTCTATCTTGCCAGATTTATTGTGCCAGCCTACGCAAGGGAATTTATATTGCGCCTTCAGCTCACGTTTGACAATTATTATAGCTTACCGTTTCCATGACAACTGAAAGGAGGCGAAGCAAAATTTTCCCAACGGTTTTTTTTTTTCCACATTCGTGATCATTTGTATTTATTTGTTTGTTTTGTTATATTTCTTTCGCGTGCATTGTAATATTTCAAAGATATTTGATACCAATTAACTGGGTGCTTTTTTTTAATTTTATTCATTTATTTTACGACTTTTTTTTTTGGAGTAGTCATTAAATGTTGTTTTTTTTAACACTAAAAGATCATTCTTTTTCTATGACCAGAGCTACCGTGGATGCTGTGACCTTCGTTATAACATACCGGAGTGTTACCTATTTTACATCAGTGCATAAGGCCAGTAGGCTTTATCCGTGCTTTTCACTGGCTGGCTACAAAGTATTAGGATTAAAAAGCATTGGAAAAGTCAGATTGGCCTTAAGCAGTGACGCTGCTCTCTGGTCTCTTATAGCAAAGGTCACGATTGATAGCATAGCAAGCAATGACAGGCATGTTGTATTGACTGGTCTCCCTGTTAAACATATCCATTTGTTATGTTAGGTCGCATGAAGCAAGACCATACTTCAGTGTAAATACGACCTGGTAGCAAAGCATGCCAATGTCATTCATCTTGGCTGATCCAACTGTTCCAGTTTTTCCATTGGTTAATGAGTATATACTCTGTGTCGCCAAGCAATGAGAAACACGGGACAGACAACGGTCAGCTAACTGGCGTGACCAGCTTACTTCTGCTGCGAGTATTGATGGACCCTCGCCGTTATCTTGTATGTTTATCTTGGGTCTATTGTCATCATAAAGTTCTTGATATATTCCGACCATTTCTGTACTATATGCATTTTTCCCATTAATACTTTGCCCTGTCTTAGATTGTATACACCATGTAACTGTTTGCGTTCTTTTCCCTATCACATCAATTTGTTTATGTAGTAATGTGCCTTGATTGTATTGTGATTCTATTTCCGTGCATTTTGTGTTCAGTCAGCTTTCTTTTGCTACTTTGCATTTCTCTCTTATTTCCTTATGTATGTTCTGATATTCCTCTATCTTGTGTTTACTTTTTCTTTTGGTGCTCATTATTTCTATATATTTTATCTCTTTCATCTTACAATTGCATAATCTATAAGATCTTAGTGTCTTGATCAAGGATGCATCAGGGAGGTCCGGTTTCGAATTAGAAGTTGAAATATAGTGTTGGTAATGAGGAGGTCGTGTTCGTCACATGTTTGTAGAAGACGAAGTCCATTGCTATTGCATTGAACCACACCATATTTCCCCATTACAACGTTCCATGAGATATTATCTGTACCCACCCTTGCAATGAAATCTTCATGTAATATGAGTTTATCGGTTTTTTTAACTGCAGTGATAGCTGCATGAAGTTCATCATAGAACTTACCTTTAACTTCTTATGGATTTGTCAGCGTTAGTGTATACGCACTGATGATTGTTGCGTATTTCTTATCAAAAAGAGGGGAACTTTTACCGTGATGGGGGCGATCATTTATTGCCTTTGGTGGGCCTGCTATTTTGCTAAAGATTGATGTTTTAATAGCGAAGTCTACTCCTGCTTCGCGCCTTTCCTCAATTTCTCTTCCACTCCAAAAGAATATATAGCCTGCAACTCTTTAACAGAGCTGACCGACATCAGCACGGCGCATTTCACTCAGAATTGTTATAGCAATATGATACCTTACTAACACTCTCCCAATCATGGCTGTTCGTCGAGATAATCAATTTGTGTTAGAGCCATTGTTGAGGAGTTTTCGCACATTCCATACTCCTAGAGTCAGTGGGAAACCCTTTTCCCTTCGAGTGAATTTTTGTTGATGGGAAAATTACTAGCACTGAGAATTTTGATTATAGTGAGGAGGAGTTGAGGAGACCTAACTCTCTTGTCGACCTTATTTGAAACCAGTGACAAGACGAGTCAAGACGACTGGAAGTCAAGTTCGCAGCAGTAAATGACCATGGTTTTCTGCTTGTTTCATCATGTCAGACGTGGTCCACACCGCTTTTCTGGTGTTTGCCTACATTACCCGGTTGGGCGGTAAACTATCATACCTCATACGCGTAAATTCGCAGAACATCAGAGTCAACCAATCAAAATACAATTTTGGGAACGGCATTTCGAAGAAAACCCATTTAATGGTAGGGAGGTTGGCGGCATTTCGAATACTTAGGCCTTACATCATGCTGAGAAAACCTACCGCTCTCTATTCTGAATGCTTCTCAGAATGAAAAATGTCCAGGCACTGCCTACATATGCTCTATGATCATATATCAGAGTAATGTCAAATTTCTTTTTTCTATGTATGTCCGGTCCGAAAACGAAGACCTTGGTAAAAGTTTATGCGAGTGAGAAAATTAAAACCTTACATCCTTACGGAAATTATATTTCATCTGTCCGAGTACTTGATGTTAAACTGAGAACCAGAAGAAAATATATCCGAGTGGTTTATGAGATGCAGTTTACACTAATTTGGAACCTCTCATTTGGTGTTAGCTGAGAATGTTAAACAATAAATATTTGGTTGCATGTTTTTAAGTCACAACGTAACTATATTTACATATCTAGTTGCATTGCTTAGATAACTTCGTTCATTTTATAAGTGGTTGTATATTATGTGATTATTTCCCTTATATTGTATCTTATGACCTATTTCAGCGACGGAGTAACTTTTTGTGCCTAGTGTCATTTGTAAATTTAGAACATTATTCAAGAGGCCATAATAAATTATCAACTTAAAAATTAGCATGCAATATTTGCTTAAACTACTCATCCCTAATGTGATTACGGGAACTGCTTCTCTTTGGTGAGGGGTGTGAACTGTGTCTCCCACACCTCTAGTCTATCTATCTATCTATTCGCTAAACCCTTTGTTGCCTTTCAGCGTCAGGGGTAGAAAAGTTTTATGGAGATGGCCCTCGTGTGTGCTGAGTATATTGTGGAACTCATTGCCTCTTTATCTCGGTGGTCCACCGTTTTTCGTGGCCGGCCTCTAGGTCTGCCTTCACTATATCTGTGTAGCATAGATTGCTGTGCTACACTGTCTGGTGATAGTTTGATGTCTGCAAACCATTTGATCTGTTGTCTCTTAATATATTCCAAGATTGGGGAGGTGCCAGTACTTTCTATAATATCCTCATTCTGTCTTAGTGATATCTCTAGGATTCTGCGCAAACATGCCATTTCAGCTGTCACAAGTTTTCGTTTGTCTTATGCTGTCGTTGTCCATGTCTGGCATTGGTAACACAGAGTTGGCATAATAATCGTTTTGAATAGTGTTATTTTGGTGTTTAAGTCTACATTTTGTTTCTGAAGATTGTTGTCATTTGCCATAATGTTTGATATGCTTTACTACACCTATTGTGTATTTCTTTACTGGTCTTTCCGTCTGTTATTATATTGCTATTGTTTTTTCCATCTGTTTTTATAGATCTTCCCGTCTGTTATTATATAACTATGTATATGAATTCCGTCACTTGTTTACGTTTGTGGTTTCCAATATATATATATATATATATATATATATATATATATATATCTTCATGTTAAAGGTTTGGCGTGTTTGATGTAATCTGTCTATTTGTCTTTGTAATTTTTCTTCTGATGATGCTACTATTGCTTGGTCATCTGCAAATAGCAATTCGTTTAAGTTAATCTCGTGTTATCTTGTTCTGTTGTCGTTGCTACGTTGGAGATCTGATTTACGTATGTTATAAGCAATAGGGGAGATAGTACACATCTCTGCCTCACTCCCGAGCAAATTTGAAAATTATCAGATGTACCCGTGCTTGTTCGTAATGCGCATTGACTATCGGCGTATATGCTCTGACAAAGGTCTATCAGATGCTGAGGAACTCCATATATCGGTAGTGTGATCCATAGTTGTGCTCTATCCACTCTGTCGAAAGTGTTTCTTGGTCCACGAGTCCTGGCCGACATATTAATACCATACGACCAATTCTTAGCATCTGCCACTAATGAATGAGTTATAAACTTTTTGCTATTTTTGTCGTGATGTCTCTATCAATCCTGCACGTCCGCATAGAATGTGGCACGCATCAAGGACACAAGCTGCCTATATTTGAATTTTAATATCGTGTTAACCATGAACTCGGCACATTGTACCCATCCAACCACAATAAGACTAATATTATGTACGTTTCCATATTATAGTATTATTCACTAGTATTATGCATTACTTAATATAAATTTATGGGGCTATAGAACAAGGTCATAGATATGTTGAATTTTTAGTTCAGCTGCAAATAGTTTTTTGATGCAAATAGTTGACGTCAACTAAGAACACAACATGGCACGCGACGAGTAAGGAGCTGTTCACAACTTTGGTCAACAAACTATAGTCAACAAACTATTTTCAGCTGCAAATAGTTTTTAGTTCTGCTGCCTTGGACGGAACAAAACAAATGATCCCGTGGGCAAGAGGTTTCCTTCCTCTGTCCTATTAGTTAAGTCGTTGGCCTCATATCTGTGAGGTCCAGAATTCGACTCCTGGTAAGGACTGGAATTTTTTCGGTCGGATAACTCATCTTGTACATCACGAGGCGACAACAAAGGCATGCACCACTATCACACAGCCAAAACTACCAACTCCCTGCAACTCCATAAAGGGAAACATAAAGTATTGACAGTATTTTTGACAGGTTTCTTTGCTTGACTTATACATAGCATGTCGAACTTTGATTCTAACATTTTATAGTTGAAGTATATAATCACAACAAACGGTTCATAAATAAAAAGTAACGTATATGTTAACACTTCAACATATATTTATTTGGATAAAATTGTAATTTTAAACCCATTTTCTCTTACAATAATGTATCATTACTTTACGCAATTTGACTGCAGTCTCATTTTCATTCACTTATAACTTACTTCATAATTTTATAAAACGCTTTGGTGTAACTTGGAAAAAAAGGCCAATGAGGCTCTGCTAATCACTTGAAATACACAGGAAAAAATTCCTAAATTGACGTTTCTATCACAAGGCCTTTATTAAGAACACAACATGGCACACGGCGAGTAAGGATCTGTTCACAACTTACGTCAACAAATTATCGGGAATGGGCTCTGACATACAGTTTGATAAATGTTGAGAAGGAAAGGAGAAATTTATGAAAATTGAGTGTCGACAGCGCAATATTTTATGCAACAATTAAATTATTAGTTTTTTTAAATACATTAGGGACCTATATGAATTTCAACATAAAATTGATGTATATTTTCATGTTATATTTTTTTTCTCTTGGCAAATGGTGGTAGATTATCAATTCCAATTTCATAACTAACAGATTTTATTAGAGCTCATCCACGTAAAGGCGAAGAATATTTGCAAGATGTTTGTTATTTTCCCTTTAATTCTGAAAATATTCACTGCAAACAAAAGAAGACACGTAGCTAATATTTATACAGCACATCTCGACATTAACAATTTTTTTAATGATCGCTTTGCAATTGCACTATTTAAGAGTATTGCTCTAAGAAAATACATTAATCACGTAGTTTAAAAACCAGTAACTTGAACACGAATTGTCTAATGACGTTTTCCGTATATTTACCTTCATTATTAAAGTTACCTGATGCATAAGCTCCACGCCGTAATGTTCCTGACAATTTTAAAAACAAGTTTCGTGATACGGATAGTATACAAGTTGCACACTGATCTAGATGTCCTTAGGTTTCTGAAGAGATATGTATTGATATCCAAAACACAATCATCCAGTCAATGTAACATACAATACGCCTTGATATTAGTGGTGGACACTTTTAGCATATGTTGCAGAAAAAAAAAACGTCATTGTGCTGCAAGCCACTTTACCCAACACTCGATTGACATAAGCAGTAGTGTTTATTCATAAATGTTGCAGCGTAAAATACGTCACACTTGTCCGCACTAAATATCCACAATTCATGTGACGTAGTGTCACCTTTAATGGATTGTGTGCCCATCGACTTTATAGACACCCTGTCTAAAGTATCAATATGGTTGTCTGACAAGACCCGCAAATCTTCTGCTTACAATTCTGCTAGGGCACATTTGACGTTCTGGTTATTTATCCTCCGATTAGTAACTAGTGAACTTGAACCCATGCCGAATCTACGCCTGGGTGGATAAAGGTAGGTTAAAAGCAGGTAGGTTAAAAATGTATTTAAAAAAAATAGTAGCTTGAACACGAATTGTCTAATGACGTTTTCCGTATATTTACCTTCATATATCATGTGATATATCATATTGACACCCGCCGTTTTGAATCTCTTGAAGTATTCGACTAAAAATCAGACTAGATAACTGTGGGGTGGAGTTTCCGAAAGATATTGTAGGACTGCAGTAACTGTCTGAACTGTCAATTTCTTACTTGAAGTAGTTGTTGAAAGAGAGAGATATGCTTACTCATAAAAAGGGGGAGTGGTGACTAGATTACCAGAACTGCGATCTCCTCTATTTTTGGTTGTTAAGCTCTGATATAACCAAACTGGACTAATGTTCGCGGTTGAAAAGAACGTACTTCAACATAAAGCATAAGGGGTGCATTTCAATTAACCAAAAAAGTATAGACCGCTGTGAGTAAGAAACAGTTAGTAAAGCAAAATGAGTTAAACAGGTTACTAAAACACTTACCTTGCCTATTAATAAAAATATATTTTTTAAAAAGTATATATATATATATATATATATATATATATATATATAAACATACAATAAAACTAAACTGGACAATTCTCCACGTATCGGCTCAAATTGAACCTTTTTCAAGAGACAAACAACAGAAAACGACAAAATAAAAAACAAAATAAATGACTATATTTCATCAAGCCCCGTCTCCATAGCGCAGGGATGGCAACGCATCTAGTAAAAGAGAAAATGTGTGCATTCATTATAAACAAACCGAAATTGGGAAATTAGATGCACTGTAGATGAGTGCAAGAATAATAAAAGAAAAAGATAAGAAACATACCCCTTTTGTCACTTTATCAGACAGGCAGGTTAAGAACATAGTCACAACAGGCAAGACTGAAGGGAACAGAGACAGATGGGGAAGTGAGAAAATATTAATGTGACAACCTAGCAAGGCTTGGAAACAACGATCCTGATAACAATACTGTGAACAGAGAACCATGGTCACCTACGCCAACCAGAATGGCATATGACAATGATAGATGAGTAATGATGAGGTTGTGTGGTGGTGGGGTGAGTGGGTTTGGGGAAGGAAGGATACAAGAAGAATCAACATTTGAAAACGCATGGAATGAATGTGAAACCAAATATAGACATAAACATATATATAAAACCAAACCTAAACATACATAGAAATGTATACACACACCAAGAGTCAAGAAATAAACACATAACAAAATGGACACAGATGTGTGAAGGATGCCCACACAAAATGCACAGGCATGTAAATGTATCCACACACAGGAAAGAGCTCACACCAGAATAGGTATACACATTGACACAGAATGGAGATACGTGCATTAACATAAACAAGCGATCACATATATATATATATATATATATATATATATATATATATATATATATATATATATATATATATATATATATATATATATATATATATATATATATATATATATATAAATATGAACATTCATCCACATAAACACTTTCTCACATAAATAAAAACAATAACATGAACATTCGTACACATAGAAACATATACATATATTAATGTAAATATAAACGTTCGTTCACATAAAGATAATGCTATAACAACTGCATATGTATACATACAAATGTGTGGCCCAAAGTAATTGTGTGGATACATAGAACCATGTAAAACGAAATGCATATACAAATAACTATACATGTGTGGGCACCCATCGAAGAGACAACTGCAATAAAAACGAGAAAATGAAAATCTAAATATGTAAATGATTTAACAATAACAAAATGGCACAGTACAAAATAATCACATATTGACATACACAAACGAAAGAAGACATAAAGGAATTATATAGAAGTACGGCAAACACAAAAATAATAATTACTCAAGAAAGTGTACAAAGACAAATAATTACAAGAATCAGTGCAATACGGGAGTAGAGGGTATAAAGAAAAGGTGGGTAACTCAAACAAAACGGTGATTAATATTCATTCCGTGTGGTTGCAAGACTCCCATATGACAAATGAGACGATATTCCAAGGAATGACGTTACCGGTCAGCGGTATAACAACGTAACAAACCGGTTACAGAACGTAACAAACCTGCCTGTCTGATAAAGTGACAAAATGGGTATTTTTCTTATCTTTTTTCTTTTATTATTATTGCACTCATCTACAGTGCCTCTAATTTCCCACTTTCGGTTTGTTTATAATGAATGCACGCATTTTCTCTTTTACTAGATGCGTTGCCATCCCTGCGCTATGGAGACGGGGCTTGATGAAATATAGTCATTTATTTTGTTTTTTATTTTGTCGTTTTCTGTTGTTTGTCTCTTGAAAAAGGTTCAATTTGAGCCGATTCGTGGAGAATTGTCCTGTTTAGTTTTATTGTATGTTTTTATATATATATTTTTTTTTTAAATATATTTTTATTAATAGGCAAGGTAAGTGTTTTAGTAACCTGTTTAACTCATTTTGCTTTACTATTTGTTCATTAGATTACTGCGGCACCATCCACTTTGTCGGACAACCTCTGACCATTTGGTTATTTATATGAGTAAGAAACAGTTTTTACGTAACGTTCTTTTAGAAATGGGAGGGGATGGCAACTGAATCTTCCTTGCTGTACGCTTGTGAGACCTGGACAGTGTACAGAAAACATGTCAGAGTGTTAAATAAATTCCACACATGCTGCATGACATCCGCAAACTTCTCAGGATAAAGTGGCAAGATACAGTACCTGACACTAAAGTTCTCACTAGTTCAAGTATCCTAAGTATTAATTTAATGCTGATGAACATGCCCGTAGATAATAGAGGGATTTGGAAGTGTTCAAATTCTTCCCTTAGCAGATCTTAGTATTAGAAACTTAACCAAAAACCGATTAAAAACCCATCCCTTAGCTATTTTTTACAAAAAAGTCTTCAAAATTAGGTAACCCTTTCCTTGTGGTAGCCATATTTACGGCCCTGCTGATGAAGGCCAACTGAGTTGTTCGGGACATGTGCCTATGATTGACAAACACATCACAAAAAGCTGCTATATGATAAAATTATTAAGGAAAAAAGGACTGGCCGGTAGAAGAAACGCGCCAAGGTTTCTCTAAGGGCTTCAACATCGACGCCACATCGAAGGAGTCTGTCGCTCACAATCGCCCAGCATGGATAGCAACACCAAAAAGGTTCCTTCACCGCTGAGAAACATACAATTTCAGATGCACAGAGAAAACATGATGTCAGAATAACGACATAAATAAAACACAAATGCCTAATTCTGATCATATGTGTCCCAAATGTGGTAGAGGATTCCTTGCCATGATTGTCCTTTTCATTCATCACCGGACACACCAATATGATGCAGCAACACAAGTCTGAAACTGTTGGCATCTTCACCTGCGATTGACGGCTATTAGTATTAATCATTAATTTTTCTTCTGTCCACCATGGGGATTGTCGAATGTTTGGCCTCACTTTATTTCTTTGCCATGCCAGTTGTCGCAACTTGTTCCAGATCGACTCTTCGTTGCGCCTATATTTATAAGCATGTTGTATCTTGTTATTTCTACAGTTCTTCCCTTTTGTGATTGTTACCGAACATAGCAGGTGGTCACTACCATGGTAAGTCAGTGCCGCCCATGTCGTTTTCATTTCACCATGACACGACACCAGAGCAAGGTCAATGTTTGAATCTGAGTCTGTCTCTTTGGTAGTTAACCTGGTCATTCTGTCACAATTAAGATAGTGAGATCAGTCTCTAGCAGGGCCTTGCATAGTGGCATTCCCTGTGTGTTGCTGTGTGTGTCTTTCCCCAGCCGATATTTCGAGAATTGAAGTCTCCGCACACTAATAGAAAATCTCCTGGGAGGTCTTCCAACTCATTGAGAAAAATGCCAGTCTTCAGGTTTGACGTGGGAACAGTTTCGAACATAGATATTAATGTTCCATCTTCGCCCACGAATTATGATCTGTACTCCCTGCACCTCCCTATATCCATTATTTCAAGATGTCAAATCTAGCAGACAGTGTGTCATGCTACGTTGTACGAGGATCACCTCACCGTGATGCGAGGTTCGCGAAGTTTGAAATGATAATTGTTTGGCTTGTGTCTCTTGCAGAATCAATCAATCAATAAACCCATAACCCTTCAGGGCCGTAGGGGTACCACATTGGATGCTTCAGCACACAGAGTCATCCAGCGAATTATATCCTCAGCGATGCGGATGAGTGTGGAAATATCTAGCCCTGTCCATTCCTTGATGGTGTCTGTCCATGTCTTTATTTGTTCTCCTCTGCTTCTTCCACCCTCGACAGTTCCCTGCAGTATTGTTTTTGACAAGGAATCGTGCCTGAATACATGTCCGAACCATGCTAGTTTTCGTCGTTTCACTATTGAAAGCAATGGCTCCTGGACACCTGCACACATCTCTACTTTATTTCTTACGTACACATTGGTCTTATGTTCCCTATAGGAAATTCGTAGAATTCTTCTGTAGCATTTATACTCGAAAGCCTGTAATCTTCTCTCCATGTCCGCAGTGAGTGTCCAACTCTCACAACCATACAACACAACAGAAAGCACCAGCGACCTATACAGTTTGATTTTCACTCCAACACTGATGTTGCTTTTCCAAATCACAGTTAGCCTTGACAAGGGCGCTAAAGCCATCTCCAGCCTTATTTTTAGTTCTGCTTTGCATTTACCATCGCTGCATATACTGGATCCGAGGTATTTCAAGGTATTCACCTCTTAGAGCCTGTGTCCATTCATCATGATATTAGTCTGGTTTTCTGTGTCTCTGCTGTTTAGCAAGATTTTGCTCTTATATGGATTGATTTCCATTCCGTACTTGCTGGTAACTTTTTCTAACTTTGATGTTAATTCTTGCAATGATTGTTCTGACCCAGCTATAAGATTAATATCATCAGCGAAACGCAAGTTACAAATAGGGCGACCTCCGATCGATATAGACGTGTTGTAGTCATGTAATGTCTCTTGTATGATGTGCTCTAAGTATATGTTAAAAAGTACTGGGGACATTATGTATCCCTGTCGAATTCCCACAGTTGTTTTGAAGAACTCTCCAATTGTATTGTGTGACAAGACAGCACTATTAGCATTTTCGTACAGAGCTTCAATAATGTCTATAATTGTGGTGTCTTGGGGTGTGTCTTGCAGAAGCATTACATCGAAATCGTATGCTGCCCGTTCCGGTTACAGGCCGCGTTGAAAAGAGCTAGAACAATTCCAATACCGAATGTTGACATTATTCATTCTGATTCGGTCTACATTCCTTCTTACTCCTCTCTTTTCTGCCCTTCCCTTAGAAGATCCTCCTCGACGTAGGCGTTTTCTAATTCGACTAAATAGAACATGAGCCTATATCTGACGGAACAGATATCGACCACAGAGCATGTACTTCGTCGCCTGCTCCTTTTATCTTGAGTGCTGTCAATGGTGTTGTCAGCATAATGTGCATTCAAACTACACACTTGTTTAATGTAGTCTAACGACGATTTAATATAATTTGTAAGGAGATGTCGTTCTGTTAAAGAGCCATTGCTGTTGAAAGTAGTTTTTGTATGTTTGACAGACGACAGTAACATTGTTACTACTGTCTTGATACATTAAAAAAAAATCTAGGCTGTATGATTGACCAGTTTTGCGGTTAGTTGTCCTGAACTAGGATGGATGATTGACCAGTCTTGCGGTTAGTTGTCCTGAACTAGGATGTATGATTGCCCAGTTTTGCGATTAGTTGTCCTGAACTCCTGATTCTCTTTGTTATAAAATATGTCGCACATATTAACAATTATTTACATCCACGGTGATCGATCGGGTCTGTCACAGTTCACCGCTTCCGCCCTACCAACAATGAATACTCTATTTTGTACCAAGGTTGTTGTATGTGTATTGAAATTAATTGTATCGCTTTTCATCATCAAGTGCCGTCTCCGCAACGAAGGTTGGCTGCAACGTATCTCCAACATCCCCTGTCTCTTGTCTTAGTAGTGCACTCTGCTAGACTGTAACCTGTCCATCGTGTAATGTTACTCTCCCACTTGTATCTCTGCCTACCTCTTGCTCGCTTCCCTTTGACTTTACCCTCAAGTAAGGTCTTCAATAAGGTGTCATGTCTTTTAATGTGTCCAAAGTATTTTATTTGCCTGATCTTTATTTCTCTTAGTAGTTCTTTCTTCGTATTAAGTGTTTTAGCACCTCTTTATTTGTTGTCTTCTCTTTCCATGATGTTCTCCCTATTCTTCTATATACACACATCTCAAAGGCATCAATTCTGTCTTCTAATTGTTTATTTAGTGTTCATGTTTCTGAGTCATAAATTCGCTTTTCCCGACACTTTTAAGACACGATTTTATATTAAACAGCACATCGAGACATAGTAGCTTTAACGATGACCACCAAAACGGGTTCAAATCCTATAAAACGAAATCACAAATCCACAGAAATGTGAAACACGACTTATCAAAACGCTATCTTGAACAGAAAACCGGTGGACTGAAGAGATAGAGTCTGGACGGGTAAAGAAGAAGAAAAGCGTCAGGGAGCGTCAACATAGGCCCTAAGTGATGACAGACAAAAGTCACCATAGAAATAAAAAAAAAGTCAAAGATTATTATGAAGAAAACCACTGAAGCCTTTAAACAAATCGTAAAGGAAGACAAGAAAGAACGCTAGGATAAATTTGCACAAGATGTTGCAGCCGACAGTGTCCTATCAAATTTTGAAAATTACACAAGGCAATGAATCGAAAAACGGACACAAAATTTAACGTGCTTGAAGGACGAGTCGGTGCTTATACTAACCACAGGTGAGCAGAATGGCGGCGCTTTCATTAGCAGATGCCTCCAACAATCAGATCAGAACAATATTGATGAACGTATGATTATCGTGGCCATTTTAACAGCATCGTTGGTTTCAAGCGATGTCGCTGATGAGGAACTGGTCTCACTGGAGGATGTAAAAGAGACCATAAAAAAACATCAGATGGTGCACCAGGACCCGACGGAATATGCTACATGCTCCTGAAAGATATTGCAGACGACCAGCTTAAAATGATTGTTGATGATTTTTACACAAGTCTGAAAACAGGACGCATACCAGAAGAGTGGCTACATATTTACCTTCTCCCCATGGCAAAGCCAGACAAAGACATCTCCGACATCAAGAGTTATCGTATCATCACCTTACAAAATATTTATGGCAAGGTGCTGGAGTGCTGGCCTTCGATTTGGAAAATAGAGACCTACTTTCTGACACTCTAGATGCATATATACTGGGAAAGACTCGACAACAAATGCGGCAATCCTCGCTTATGATATCTTCGAGGTCTTTCAGACAAAGGAGGAAACTGGTCGCCACGATCGACCTAGAAGATGCTTACGAGTCAGCTTGGACCAACTGATACATTTCATCGACTCGTGAATAATTCGAAGGATAGCAATAGTGTTAATGTCCAGACCTCTTGCTCTGAGATTGGGATCCTGGACATCAGAACTAAAGCACCGGGATTGTCACAGGGATCGCCACTATCACCTGTACTCTTTAAAGTCTATACATACAAAATATCGCATCTTCATGAGGCTGGACCCGGCAAGATACTAACATATGCGGATGACCTCTTGCTGTACAAGCGCGACAGAAACAGAAGAGACATGATTGATGGCGTCCAGAGTAATCTAGAACATTTGTCGTTCTGGTGCACTAACTACAAGGCAGTCATCAAACTACCCAAGGCAAAGATCGTATAGTCACAGACACAGTACCAGCAGCCACCTGCATGGACATCAACACTGACATGGAGCAGACTATGAAATATTTAGGCATCACTTTTGATAGAAGTCTATCTGTCGCAAAACATGTGGACAATGTCATTCAGAAAGCTAGGAAGGGTGTCAGTGCAGTCAAAATCATGGCATCTGCAGAGATGCCACAGAGAACCCTTTTTCAGAAGATGAAGTCAGTGGTATTATCTGTGTTGGACAATGGTTTAGGTTTACTTACACTGTTGCAAACACAGGTGGATAGATTGGAGAGAGTTCACAGCGTGGCCACGAGAGCTGTCCTAGGATGCACAAGAGATACACTTATCACAACCATGAGGTTTCTCCTAGACCTATCGAGCATTAAAGCCAGACATAAAATAGCGCAAGTTAAAGAATACTTCACGGTCGCCAATAATGATCATCACCTCTTAACCAATCTCTGGACAACACAAAAAGAAGGTGTAGCAAGAGAGGAAGGTCTTGGATGGCAGAAGCAGAGTATACCCTACACAACACAGAGTTTGTGAGCTGGAGGAAGCGGGAAGAGGCTGTGAATGTATGACATTTAGCAAAGAGAGAAAGTTATTGACAGCAGTTGTGATACGGATGGGAAGAGAGTCCCGAGACTGGGCTGCCAACAGAACAGAGGGAATGATCCACGAATGCATACTGTAATACTCGAAGTCACATGATACAATAATTTACACAGACGGCTCAGTAACACAAGAAACAAACAGGTGTGGTTGATATTTCGTAGCCTACCAAAATGGCAAGAAATTAGCTGAGAAGTCAGGTGCTTACCCCACTACAACATCGAGTATGAGAATGGAAATAGAAGCGGTAACAGCAGCTCTCACTTGGCTGGCGACGCAACCACCAACAGACTGAGTGATTCTATTGGACTCTCAAAGTATGTTGTGCAAGATAGAAAATTGTATGACAGAACTGAATGGATCACTCTTCTGAACAATGCGCATAGCATTACATGGATCTACTGTCCATGTCATGCTGGGGTCAGGGGAAGCGAAAGAGCCGATGTGTTGCCTGGTAAAGCTTTGGTGAACGGCACCGTGATAAGAAAAAACAGGATTGAATTGATTAGAGCAGTCATGGATATACTATGAGAAGACGAGGAGGAGGTCGAATGAGACAATGTAGGCCTAAATATTCATAGAATGGTAGAAAAGGGAGTGACTAGATGCTATGGGAGAAAGTGCTCCCTCTCGGGAAAGATCAGAATAACGCGTAATCAGCAACTGACTGGGACACTGAGCGTATACACTTTTAGATGGCTGACGAAACGGCAAGCAGAGCATATATGGGTATGTCACCAGTGATGTGACGCTTGTTCTAAATCAAGAATCAATCTTTTTCCGATGACACATGATAGTACATCTTCAAAAACTAAAAAAGGAAAATTTTGAACAATTATTGTTTATTGCAATGCAAACCACAGTTTATTTAGTGATATTTTGTAATGTTTGCATTTAGCTTCAATTACCCCGTACATGACATTGTTATTGCTTAAATTACGTATGGTATTGACCAAAATTTTCACTACCGTGTTAATTTTTCTTCCTGTTTTGGACGGTGAAGGACATATGAAAAGGGCTCAAATGTAGTTGCCAAGTTGGACACAAGTATTTACTTTACAAATAATTGCTGAATTTCAACTGCAGACGAGGTAGCATTTTCATATTTTGCACAAATCCTTAAAATTATTCTATCTTTTTAAAAATAATAATACTTTTTATATATAATTAATATAATATTTATTGCCTAGTA
Source organism: Meghimatium bilineatum (assembly GCA_034231615.1). Taxonomy (NCBI): domain Eukaryota; kingdom Metazoa; phylum Mollusca; class Gastropoda; order Stylommatophora; family Philomycidae; genus Meghimatium; species Meghimatium bilineatum. The sequence goes on along the minus strand of CM067316.1, from coordinate 23,043,913 downwards.
ATGTCTGTAAACATTAGATTTTCTCATTTCACACTTTCATATATTTTCATACGTCAACTTGAATGTGTTCATAGAAAAGTCTTCAGCAGTAACAGCTATAGTGTTCAATGAGGGCATCACTGAATAATATTGCGAAAGGAAAGGGTTTTGTGTTGTATTTGCTATGTGTTCTATATTTTTCATTCTATCACTGGTTTCTATCACAAAAATCAACACCAAAACTGAATTTAGGCAATAATGTCATGAAATTCCCGGCATGCGTGGTGTGAAAGGTTATGCTGATGTTCACAAACACATCTGAAGAAATGGCCTCCACATATGTTAGAAGCGTATAATGATATTAATTATTAATAAACATGACGATGGGAAAAAAGCGTAAAAGGATAATCGGCAATATTATATGGTCTAAGAAAGGTTATCCGAAAGATACAGAAGAGGTAAGTATAAATGACTATATATTGATGTTATAATTAATAATCAATGACATCTAGTGAATTTAGTCCGTGCTAAGACTAAGACTGAACTAAGTTGAGTATATGATCAGTATCACAGTTACTGACACAGTAGCTAAATAAGGATTAGTGTAGGAGTATGGTTTGCTTTGACTATACTAGTATACTAGTGAACACATGAAATTCATGATGAATAGTTTAACTTTATTATTAGATCGGCGTTTTATCACGACTAAATTTTCCTGTAGGATTTTAATAACAAATTCTGAAATTCATATGATAAATAATCACAGATAAACTGAGATATCATGAAACAGTAACAACTGTACTGACAGTGACACTAGAGCTCGTAGTAATATAACTAATTAAATATTATAGGCCCATAGCAATAGTTAATTTCCATCCAAATTACTATAATATATAATATATATTAGGCATAGACTTCTGATTATTCTTTCTTTTGTTCAGGCGACACCATTTTTAGATAGGCATAGTAACATAGTTTTTTTTATTATGCGTAGTCCTATATTATCTTATGACTAGGCCTCCTAAATCGGCTATTGTATATTTACACAAACGTCAAAAGTGACATTTTATTACAATAATTATATCCTGGATTCTTCCCAGTGTTTCTTGTGCACATACTGAGTGTGAGGTCTTGAATGTCTTCTACAAGCCTTATGTAAGAGAGTGATCAGTAGGCTTATAAGAATTTAAATGGTCAACAATGATGATTATTCAATACAAGCAAAGAATTATATTTTGTTGCTAGGCCCATGCCTATATATATTGTATACATTTCATAGCCCTGTGTTATTTTAGGGATTCATACTAAACATTAACAAAGACATTGCAGAACCTGACATGCTAAACCAAGAATTAGAAGCAGTATTAAAATCTAGCCCCAATAACATATCACCGAAAGCAGACAGTATAATTAATAAGAGCATGCAAGAAAATGGGTGGACTGACTAGCAAGACTATTCAAAATAGCATGGGAAGAAAGAAGAGTACCAGTAGATACTCAATAATAGTATCAGTATGGAAGAAAAAAGGAAACAAAAGAGAATGTGAATCATACAGAGGTATCTCCCTTCTAAGTCACACAGGAAATATATATGCCGAAATATTAGAAATATGTCTAAGATACAATACAGACCCACAGTTGAGTTCCTCCCAATTTGATTCTGGAGAGGAGTAAGTTGTACAGATGCTCTTTTTCCCTTGAGACAACCAAGTGAAAAGCACTAGAATATGATTCAAAACTAAACACAATATTCATAGACCAGAAAAAAGCATTTGATAGAATCAATAGAAATGCTTTATGGGAAACACTAGAAAACCACAGGATCAATGGTCAGTTATTAGCAAATATAAAAGCCTTTTACCGAAACTGCCAAAGCTCAGTAAGAACTGCAGACAGCATGACTTTATCTTTCAAAACAGAATCAGGGGTAAGACAAGGATTTGTGCTCTCACTTATTCTTTTTAAGATATACATGGATAGAATAACAAAAGAATCCCAAAATCAGAAAGTAAGCAGCACATTAATAAGAAAAGAATTTGAGAAGAAATTAAATAACGCACTCAACGAATTGCTATTTGCTGATGATCAGTGCCAACGAAAAGAAACAGCAGTTACAAAATCATATTAATACACTCACGACAACATGCACCAATTATAACATGAAAATAAATATGCAGAAAACAGGAGTTTTGAAAATAAGCAAGTCACCAAATCCAGTGAACATAACAATAAACAAAGCTAAAGTGAAATAAACCTCTGAATTTAAATGGGAAGTTTATTCATAGACAATGGAAAATTAGACAGAGATTGAGTGGTAAATACTAAATAAGGAAAAAGGTTACTAGAAATACCTATTGGTGTAAAACAAAAGAAATAACAATAAAACAAAGGACAAGTACAATTATCCACATATTGGTCTAATTGGGACCTTTTTCAAAAAATATATAAAGATTTATTTTTTAAAACCATAAAAATATTGAAAACTAAGATGACTTGGTCAATGTTTTCCTTACCAAAAAACGTTGCCAAGTAACAATGCACCATACATGACTTAGAAATATCACAAATATGTGTGTTCAGTGTGTGAACTAACGTTTGCCCAATACTGATAGGCAGGAATGGGCATGGCTCGAAGTGATAATATATTGGATCAAGTGGAGGCTAAACATAAAAGTTGAAAAATGGGGTGGGGGGGGGGGAGATGAAAAGAATAAAGGGGGAAGGATAGAAAAAGAAAATATTCACATGTGGCCTACCAATAGACGCAGAGGCAATAAAAATGTGCAAGGATGAATAGCAATAGACAGCGTCTAGGATAGATATGCATCAAAATATACACACATCCACATACAATCACACAACTAAATGCAAATATAGACATTCCATCTGAATATGAACATCACTACCTATATATACATGCACATTTACATACAAATATGCAAACATATATATAAGCGTACATACAAATATCAAAACATACATGAGCATACAGACGTACAAATGTCAAAACATATGTATGTTTACAAATGTCATAACAGGTGTATATATACACACATATTGACTATTTGTTCAGCAGACAAAACTGTTAATTCCCCCTCTATAATTCTTTATTTATTAAATATTAACACTTTTCTTAAATTAAAAAAATGTTCCTACTCTTATACTCATCAGTGTATTTTTTTAAAATGTTTATTTATTCATAAATTATTTGTCTTATTTGTCCTTCAAACTGATCAATTTCTTTCATACTTAACAGTTTGTCTTTCATACTTGTCATTTTTTGTATTCTTTGTTCCCGCCGAAGATGGATGTGTTGGGCCATTGGCGCAAATAAAATGGCAACACAGCGCATTTCCATTCTCTGGACTACATTCAACTGGAAATCTTGTAGGATCATTGTCCTGTTACAAGAGAAATCCAGTGGGAGTTTGAGAATGAACGCTGAAGAAGAAGAAGAAATAGATTTCTTTGAATTCTTTGCTATATATCTTTTTACGGTAACTATTATTATTGTTCACTTTTTATTAAGTATCTTGTAGTTTATTTTATATGTGTCGCTGTCCCTTAAAATATGTCTTGTTGTCATGTCATTCTTCTTTTCTGCCAATCTAGGTAGAGAAAGACAAAGAGGTATGATCATTGTGGGAACAATTTTTTAATAATAATTAGTGGTCTCAGTAGCTTGGAAGCAACATTCTAATGACAAGAAGAATATAAACATAAAATAAATTTTATAAATAAATTATAAAGGATGAAGTTTTTTAGGGTGTCATGTTAAAAGTACCTGGCATACACTTATTGTTGTTTGTCCATCACAAGTGATGATGACCATTTGTTACAATAAATTTATAAAATTCGATTAGAGATATGTCCATGACTGATTTCTCAGATGCCTAATATGTTCTATCCTGGCCGCAAAGGTATTTGGACAAGTCAGACAGGGGATCATTGTAGATGGTGTTTGATCTACCCATGCCTGTCTTTACTTTCTGCTGCTGCATTTTCCTCTTCTCATAAGAAGCTGCACCTTTTTTTACTGTAGGGCAGACATGTTGCTCTATAGTGTACAAATTATTTTAGTTTATTTCAAATGCTTTTAATGAGGTCTTTAACGAGTTCTTGTAGTTTTTCTTTTGGCCACCTTGAGATTGTATGCTCTTCGGCACCTCGCCATAGAGAAGTATATCTGGCAGATGATAATTTGGCATATGTACCAGATGATCTGCCCAACGAATATTTGTCTGTATGAGACTAGTGCAATGCTATGGATACTATATCTTTCAATGGCAGCGGTATCCAAAATCTTGCCATGCCATCTGATTTTCATAACTGTTAGGGTTAGTGTTCCAGTCAAGACAGTTTGAAATCTGTTCTGGGTTTTAGTCATGAACAACGAAAATTCTGAATCATATACAAATCTCAAATCCTAAAAAATCATACAGAAAGAGTCTTGACATCATTGGATTCACCTCCTCCTTCATTGTTCTATCTGATAAGTGCAGTCGTTACATTGTGCTGCAGTCTACAATTTAAAAATAGAAAATTGGTAGCTTAACCGATACAAGAAGTTGCCATCAACCAGAAATTTTTGTTGCATGCGGTAATTTTGTAGGCAGTATTTACATTCAACAGTTTGCCATTGCTTTCTGTACGTTCCGGGAGCACAATTGCTTGCAATATGATTATAACCTGGTATCTTGGTCATCACAGATGTACTCAGTACCTTGCAGCCATAGAGTTAGACAGTTTACAGTTAGGCTACAATATTTTCCCCTTTCTACCAGTCACTTCAATTCTCAACACTGCATGTTCTGGACTATTTACCTCTCCTTTTGATCCTTACTTAGCCAGACTACAGTTATATTCCCAAGGCTACCAGCTGAAGGTGAACTATGGTTTTTGGTTTGCTAACCATGATCCATCTCAATTGGTCTGCACCAGTAATGCTCTTATTAGCCACCTCTGCCTCGTGAAATAACAGTACAGTCAAATCTCATTATAGAAACTTGGTCTGGACCAAAGAAATATGCACATAACAGAAATTTGCTATATGCAAATACAATCAGTAAAGAATATATATAAAATTTGGAATTTTAAAAAGCATTGTTAAATAGGGGAATTTGTTATAAAAGAATGCACAATAGAATAATTCCACTAACATTTTGTGGGTTTGTCTATTATTAGTTTATTGAAAAATTATTAAGAAATGATTTTCTGTATTTCGTGATTATGATAGTGTGCAGCTCTCCATATGTTTATAACGCAGGTGGTTGTAGCTTTAGGGACGTACAATATTAAAACTAGTTCTTCCATTGCTACTACAGACCTGGTGGTTTTTTAATTTCATAAGGTAATTTCTTCATCGTGGTTTTGTTCTTGTTTTACTGATATGCACAATATTATCCTTTTGAGATATTCGAAAGTGAACCATTTCCCACTAATCAGCATTCATATTTAAAGTTATCAGTGCAGGTCCTTATATACATCATTTAAGATAAGACATTTGGCCATCGGTACCCACGCCAGTCCCTAACAGATTGATAAACACATTTTCAGTACACAGCTACAAGTTTGTGAAATACTTATCTAGACATGTAAAACTACTCCCTATGACTTAATGTTCAAGTAAGGTCTTCCTTCAATAAGGTGCCATGCCTTTTAATGTGTCCAAAATATTTTATTTGCCGGATCTTTATTGCTCTTAGTAGTTCTTTCTTTATATTAAGTGTCTTTAGGACCTCTTTATTTGTTTTCTTCTCTTTCCATGATGTTCTCCCTATTCTCCTATATACCCACATCTCAAAGGCATCATTTCTATCTTCTAATTGTTTATTTAGTGTCCATGTTTCTGAGCCATACATTAATATAGAATAGATGTAGCATTTTATAATTCTCATTTTTAACTTGTTTGTAATTTGTTTAGATGTTACTATTTTCCTCATGTCATTGAAGGTACTTTTAGCCACTCTTTTTAACTTCGGTTTCACATCTGCTATCATTTGTGACTATGTATCCAAGATATTGATGTTTTATTTGTTGCAGTTTCTCTCCCTGTATGTTTATGTTTAGCTCTTGTTCTTATGTGCCTTTGTTGATTATCATGGTTTTTGTTTTTTGTATATTTATATCCAGTCCATATTCATTACTTGATTTATTGACTTGATCTATTAGTCTTTGTAGTTCATGTTCACTTTCTGCTAAAAGAACACTGTCATCTGCATATCTCAGGTTGTTTATTATTTTCCCATTGATCTTGAGTCCTGGAATTTCTTCTATATTTTTAAAGATATTCTCTGTGTATATATTAAATAGCCTTGGTGATAAAATGTATCCTTGTCTTACCCCTCTTCTTATTTCTATGTATGGAGAGTAGCTGTTTTCACACCTTATTTATGTAGTTTGTTTCCAGGTTTTATTTCTAATCAGTCTAATGTCTTTTTCATCTACCATATTTGTATTTCTTGAAGACATTTGATTAATTTTTCATGTTGGACTCTGCCAAAGGTCTTGCTGTAGTCTATGAAGAAAGTAGATACTTTTTTGAACTTCTATATATTTATCATTAGTCAGATGCTAAGTATAGCTTCTCTGGTTCCTTTGTTTTTTTCTAAAACCAAATTGTTTTTCACTGACCTTTATGTCTATCTTGTTATTAATTTTGTGTGCATTATCTTGAGAAGTATTTTTGTTAAATGACTCATTAGATTTATTGTTCTATATTCTGTACACTCTACAGCCATGGGCTTCTTAGGTAATGGTATGAATATTGATGATGTTAGGTCTTTAGTTATGTGGTCTGTTTAATATGTCATTGCAAAGTTCTGTGATAGTATCCACACCAAATTCATTTAGAGTTTTTATTACGTCTGATATGTGGTCATAGCCTGCAGCCTTTCTACATTTTATTGATTGCACATACCAAACTTTTATAAAGGCAAAGCTCCAGACTGCGATGAATTAACAACAGAAATGATCCGGGCAGGAGATGAGGAAAATGTTCATATATATCATAGACTATGTTGCAAGATATGGAAAACTTGCACATGGTCAAAGGGTTGAAAGAGATCAATATACATCCTTCTACCAAAAAAAGGCAACTTACAACTATGCACCAATTATAGAACTATCGCTCTGATAAGCCAAGCGAGTAAAATATTACTTTATATCTTAATGAAGACAATGGAAACCAAAGCAGAAACAGAGGTTCGTGAGGCACAGGCTGGTTTCAGATCAGGCAGAAGCACCAGAAATCGTATATTCAACATCAGAATTATTATAGAGAGTCTAGAGAGTTCACTATAGATTTACATGCATGTTTCATTGATAACACCAAGACTTACTTGTGTACAACATCACCAAATGTGGAAAATTATGAGAAACATGAATTTTCCAAACCATTTGACTCATCTGATCACAATGCTGTATCAAAGAACACGAAACAGTAAAAATAAAAGTAGAAACACAAGAGTGGTTTAGTATACAGAACGATATTAGGCAGAGATGCATATTATCCCTGTACATGCTTAACATATATGCACAATACATAATGATAAATGTAAAGGAAAATAATCACACACACACAGATTTTCAACCTCTAATCATTGGAGGTCAGCAGATCCCAGAAATCAGATACACACGAATATACAGTCCACTTAACAACACATGAAGAAGGTCTAAGACCAATTATTCTATCAACAGAAAAACACAGCAAAGCTAAAAATCTGTTAACAACTGATAAAGTACAATCTCAACAAAAAATACAAATTAATACCTATGATCTGGAAGTATCCAATTTCAAAGTAGAATCCTTTTCCAAACTGCACAGTAGAAATTAAGAGAAGGATGGCAGTGGCGTTTTCGAAACTTGTCCAATTGAAATATTTCTGGCAAGGAATCAGTAGGAAAGTAAAATTATGTTAAGAACGTACATATTCCCTGTGGCATTATACGGCTGTGAGGCTTGGACTGTAAATAAAACAGTGGCAAATAAAATTGCTGTCTTTTAATTGAGATGCTACAGAAAAATCTTGCATATACCATGGACAGCAAAAAAGACTATTACAGAAATATTACAGTCATTAAACATCAAAGAGAGCTGACTCCTAAATAACATCATAACAAGAAAGCTGAACTTTTTTGGTCATCTAAAGAGACATAACAGCATGGAAAGACTAATAGCAGAAGGCAGAGGAAGAGGCCGCCCAAGACGAAAATGGACAAATGATATATCTGACCATTTAAACATGTCCTTGGTGGAGGTAGGTCAACTTGCTCAAGATAGCGAGGTGTTCAGAAGGTCTATAAAGAAGACTACTTTCTGGAATGAATATGTCACACGATGATGACATACCACACACATTACACAGCAATATCTGCAGCAGCAGAATATTATTGTGACCATTGATCTAGCCTGTTCAATCACCAGACATATCCCTTATCTGTGGGACGAGCTAGGGTGTAGAGTCTACATGTACGGTTCTCCAGCTAATCTGCAACAGCTCGAATGTGAGTGGGGTTCCACAGGATTTCCTGCGGATTTTTGTATGTTCATGCGTAACTGCTGCCAAGTTTGTTTGCAAATACATGGTGGACATACCAGATGCTGAGGTTAGGGTGAAATGCTTTCTTTTTTATTAGTTGCATTTTTGGTTTCCACTTAAGTCTGAAAATATTGCAATTAATTTCATAAAAATTAAATGCACAAATGGATAACCAGGATTGGATTAATAGGAAAATGAATAACAATTCTGAAAATGTATGCATGTACACACTTCTTTCTACATTTCACACTATGTTCCTGGAATATTATAATAAGAAATTTGAAATATTTTCTTCAGTATTCACAATATATTTTGCATCCATAAATAAAAGCCTATTTTTCAAATGTATATCTTGGTATTAATACCGCCAAAGACGGATGTTTCATGTCATTGGTGCAAATAGAGCAGTGCCAACTCATTTCCATTCTCTAGACTATATTCTGCTGGAAATCTAGCAGAACCATTGTCATGCTATAAGAGAGATTCAGTGGGAGTTTGAGAATGAATGCTGAAGAAAAAGATGGTATTAATATATTATAATGGATTAATATAAATATGTGTACAGTACTGGCTGTACTGTTGATGTTATGAGAAAATGTTTTTTAATTTACTTTTAAAAGCAATGTACCATGGATTTTATGAGAATATATATTTTTTCCTTCACAATAACAATGTCAGTGTATTGCTTACTTATGGTATATTTTTGTATACAGTTGGGCTTGTATTTTAACAGCTTTACAGTACAGAATTTGGATGTGAGAAAATATGCAATAAATTAGCTTCATTTTTCACATTTTTAAGGAAAATCATTGAAATCACCATTTTAGCACAGAGCAAGTCATGATTGAATAAAAATGGGTGTGTTTTGTGATATTATCACACAATTTGTGTGCAGTTTGTAAATATTTAACCATCATTTGGAAAACCAGATATTAACCCTTTAGCTGCTGCATTGTTCTCAGTAACCAATCTCAGTTGTGCTAAATTCTTTCCCCAGTGGCTTTTGCCCGTTGCTGATTCTATTTAGCTACAAAATGGAGAGATTCTATTTTACTGACTTTTATGGTCACCATAAATTATATAGTACAAGGATGGGATTGTTGATTTCAATATGAAATGTTTTTAGCACTTAATTACTTATCCTGAGGTTGCGAGCTTTCGCTCTTTCTTCCCTGTGCCAGGTGGTAGAGGGTGTTAGTGATGGAGAGGTTTGGTGGTAACAGTTGTTTTCGCAAGTCTTGTAGTGCAGGGTATTCAGTAAGGTGGTGTTTACTGTTTCCTCCTGTTGCAACATGATCTGCGGTAGTTCTTTGTATGTATTTAATTGTACATGTGTTGTAGTAGTTATTTGGGACAGTATGAGAGATGCATTTGGTGGGATATTTGATACTCTTTCAGATTCCTCTCTATCTACAGGAAGGTGACGTTTCTTGTTTAGTTCTGCTAGCTGTACTGGGGATTTGCATTTTAGTATTGTATTGCATGTCCATTTCTTGACTACCTTGTTAGGGTGTTTTTTTGGGGGGGAGTTGTTTGTATCTTTCCACAGCTTCTATAGTTGGCGTTTATCTTCTAATGTCTAGTGGCTCTATATTTGCATCAATTTCACAGGTTACTGTTAGATTTGATCTCATGTCACCACAAATGAAGTGGAGAGCCTGGCTTTGTACTCTGTCCAAGTGTGTGCAAAAGCTTTTTGACGATATGACTTGCAACAGGAGATTATAGTCTAACATGGATCTGACGTATCCTATGTATGCATGTCTAAATGTTGTCTTGTTGGCTCCCTAAGATCAACTGGCATGTTGCTTTAGCAAGTTCAATCTCCTAAATGCTGTTTCTGTGATATTTTTAATAAAGGTGTTGATGGTTAGCCTTCTATTCAGCTGAACACCTATGGTAGGTATGTTGGGTTTTCTTTATGATTTATTGAGTTCCTTCAAGAGTGATTTTAAGGTGGTTTTTTTTTTTGGTTGCTAGGTATAAATATAGTAAAAGTGCACATTACTGGCGTTTACCTTCAATTTCCAGACGCTGCAGTATGTTGATATTGTTGAAAGGTTTTTCGAAGTCTACACTCTGCAGCCAGGTGTAAGTCTGATCCACTTGTATAGATGAGAAGGTCATCTGCATACGTGGATCTGTTTGTCAGGGAGATCATTTATGGAGATTCTTCCCCAAGCGTGCGTTTGGATGATAGTTTGTTGTTTACTGCAGTTTGTATGGTTCTATCACTTAGGTAGTTCATAATTCATTTGCGCATGCAGTTGTGTCTGTGGGTCTCACCAATGGCTCACTAGACAAACCAACCATGCAACAGAAAACCGTAGTAGATTACATGCCTTTATATTGAGGTTATCTTCTTATAGAAGCTTCATGGCACGTCATCTATACAATCCCGTAGTCGTAACCTTCGATAACAGTTACCATGTAGTTCCGACAGGCCGATGTTGTGCTTGAACTAGTTATGGACACTGCGTGGGTGGGCGGAACAACAAAGAAACCTGTCGCAAGGGCCAGAGTTTTGCCCTGATGTCGACGTCTGTTTCGGCAACATTGGACTCGAAATACCATCGAGTCGAATGGCTGCTGGAACAGAGGGCGGAGCACTTATAGGAAGGCCCCACGTGCTGTGAAGCCAGTTTTCTGATCAAGATCATTTGTATATTTTCCCAAAAATGCCCATATTTTTCAATTTTAGTAATAGTCCCTTTCTCCATACCTTGCAATGTGCTTAAATTAGACCTACAAAGACAGTAACTGTACTCTTCCTTGCTGAAAATTGTCCTACACATTCTGGGTGAAGAAAAAATAGTTTTTCTTCAGTTCTTTATCTTCTTCGGAAGCATGCTTGAGAGTTGTTGAGGGATGCTGAAGCTTCCAACCACCAGTATAATCTGTTGGTTCAGCATTCATTCTACAGGTTTACTGATGTTAGGAGTCAAAGAGATTGACTGACAGTTTTTTGTCATCTTCATGCTTATCCTTTAATATTGGCTTGACAATATTGACCATCTTCCAGGCTGTTGATAGGGTTCAACTTCGCCAAGTTGTATTTAGGAGCTCTGTTTTTCCTTTGGTTCCTAGGTGGTGGATCATCATATTGGATATTTTATCAGGACCAAGTGCTGATAAATACTGCTCTTTAGTGGTCTGAAGTTCTTGAATGGTGAAGTTTTCATCAAAGAGTGCAGTATTTGCTGGTTTTGATATTTATTTAGTTTTTAAAATCTTGCCAACTGTATTGTCTAATACTTTCCTGCAGGAGGTTTTGTTAATGCTTGAAAAGTAATTGTTTAAACTGTTTGTTTTGTCTGTGTCTTCCACTAGTACCTGGTTTGCAGTCTGCAGTGGGTTTGTGTTTTTCCTTAATAGGTTATTCAATAGCTTCCAGGCCCACCTGCGTTATTGCGAAGGTTAAGCTTAGTACAAGCGTCTAACCATGTTTGTTGTTTTGCATATTTTGTTTCTAGCCGGATCAGTGCAGTTAGTTTATTATATTCTGTCCTGTTTGCATGTTTGATGGGTATTTATTTTCTGGGTCTTACTTTCAAACCCAGAGGGTTGATCTAACAAAGGCCCTGAGTTGAGGAACACCATTTTTCTACTGGTGCGATGCTGCTTTGTCTTGTCTCTTCCCAGACTTCCATCTATGGATAGTGGTTCTGAGATGTGTTTTTTATTGCTCTCCATTCCCCATCCCTACAGTCTGACAATACACAAGACGGGTGCTTTGTCTGCCAAATTTGGCAGGATCATCACATCCTGAATTGGATGGTCTCACCTCAGGTTTGCTCTTCCTATAGCTGGTTTCTGGGTGTCAGTTCAACATACAGCATTAAACCGATGAGATCTTGACAGTCAGGATCACATGACCTAGTTTCTATGACGGAGGAGTGCAATGCCACAAGTTTTACGGCCTCTACTCCAGGAAGACTGATCAGCAACAGTACACTACGACATAAAAACATATAACTGTAAAGATGGAATGTTAGTGGGATTCTCGCACAAAAGGAACACCTCACTCGCTATACAGTTATATCATCTTCTAGAAATATAATGTTGCATGGTGGTTGCCACGTGACCTTCTGTATACTGGTAGAGGCCTGGCCAGTCTTAGTTTCCAGCCTCTGGTGACTGGACTAATCCCCATTAATCATTAATCAAAGATTAATCATGATGGGAAGAGTTCTAGGAAAGAGAGCGAGAGGCAAACCAAGACTACAATGGCCGCGGGATCTTGAAGCACTGGGAGAGGCTGGACAGCTTGCTCAGAACAGAAGCTTACAAAGTGACAGTGAGGACACTGTTTTATAAAGGACAGGACACCTAGAAAGACACTTTGCTGAGTTGCTAATATTTTATTTATGTGTACATAATGCTACTTATTCTATTATATTCAGATCCAAGTTAAATTATAACTTGTTCTTGTCTCTTTGGCAGATGATGGTTTTATTGTGAAGATAAGTTAGACATTTTCTGTGCCTTTATCATGGCTTTATTTGGTGATAGCTGATTAATACATCAGACTGTTACATTTTAACACCTTTTTGTTGATTAGATGATCTGACTTCTCATTTCCTGCTATCTCACAGTGGGCTCCCAGTCAATACTTTTTATTGATCAATTATTAGAGGTAATCAAAATCAAACAAATGAAATATTTTGGGTATATTGAAAGACAAGTCACTTTGTTGAAGACCTTACTTAAGGGTAAAGTTGAGGGGAGGCAAGCAAGAGGTAGACATGGAGACAAGTAGGAGGGAAACATGAGATGGACAGAATGCAGCCTGTCAATGCATTACCAAGGCACAAAAGATGTGAGTTTCATTGCAACCAACCTTCACTGTAGTGACAGCACTTGATGATGATGCTGTAGAAAGACTGAACTGAAGGTGCAGACACTTTTAGGAGTGGGAAGGAAACATATACACATTTCTAGTTGTTATAACACACTTCGTTCTTACGTAAGGCAGCTTTTGTTATTTTTGGTTGCCCATATTGACATCTCTGAAGTACGCAGCTGAACATCTGTTGCCATATTAGTTAATATTAACACATGGTAATATCCTATGGCCTTTGGAAATGGCTGTATAGACTGCTTCCTTTATCAGGTCATTATTTGTTTTGTTTTATTCCTGCTGCTACCTTGAGTGTAAGGTTAGTGTTGACAGTCTGCTTATTTGACATAGTGATTAGCACAGCTATTTTTTTTTAAGGAAGGCAAATACAATTAGAAAATGATAAATGCATAGATGTCAACTCTGAGAACGCTGGGTAATGAAGTTTTGCTAGCCAATAGAAAATGAAAACACACAAATTGACATTTCAACCAAATGGCCTTTATAAGAATACAACATATCACACTTTCTGTAAAAGACTTCACTCTGTGATTAGAGAGCTATCATTTACTTATGTGATATTTTCTGGTCATGCTAAAGACTTTACCGGGTATGTCGATTTGTGTTTTTCCAGTGATTGATAAAACATCATTACCCTTGTTTTCAATTTTCATCTGTTGAAGTACAGTTTTGCTGCAGTTGTAGCCTATTATCAATGTACAGATTTTGTTTTCTACAGAATATATTCAGGTTTCATTAAGTATGTCCATATTGATCTTTGGTAAATATTTTCTTTATACAGAATTAGATGTTAGAATACACAATTTTAGCGATAATTTTTTTGCTAAAATAAAGATTTTCTGAAATGTTACAAGGATTTGAAAAGAACAACAAGCAAGGTTGAAAAACTATAATATTCATTAAAAAATATGGTGTATACTACCTGAGTTTCTTGATCTTTGGTGGGATATCAGTCTAAGTATCAAACAGTAATGATGTGGGTTTTTTTGTGCAGAAGATGTTACTAGTGTGTAAGATTAAGTATATTTGGTGATACATGCTCTTCTAATACAAGATAATGGAGAGGGACCAGCAATACTCTCAGCAGAAGTAAGAGAGGTCTTAAGGCACATAAAATATGGCAAAGTTGAGGCCCAAAGGCACATGAAATATGGCAAAGTCCCAGGACCAGACAATATCACATTAGAGGAAATAGTAGCTTTAGGGTACTTTGGAATAGAAATCACCAAATTGCTGAATGATGTATATAATAGCATACACACACCTGATGACTTATTAAAATTCATATTTATTGCCTTACCAAAGAAACCAGGGACCACAGAATGTGAAGAACACTGTACAATCAGCCTCATGAGCCAAATAACAAACATACTTCTCAGAATCATCATGAAGAGAGTGAGAAACAAAATAAAAACAGAAACAAATCCAGAACAATGTGGCTTCATAGAAAGCAAAGGTACCAACAATGCTATATATATTTTGAGAACAATAATAGAGAGGTCTATGGAGGTGAAAACAGACGTGTATCTCTGTTTTATAGACTACACAAAGGCATTTGATAAAGTTAAAAATAGTGAAGTTATACACATGCTAGATAATTTGAACATTGACAGTAAGGATTTACGAATCATCAAGAACATGTACTGGCAAAAAACAGCAGCAATAAGAGAAGGAAATGAATTTGAATCTTTTCAAGAAATAAAACAAGGCATTAGACACGAATGTGTTCTTTCACCAGGCCTGTTCTCTTTATACAGTGAAAACACAATTCGTGCAATAGTTGATATCCAGGATTATCGGTAGGAGGACATGGCATAAATAATTTGAGATATGCGGATGACACTGTTCTCATTGCTAAAAGTGAGAAGACCTTCAAGAATTAATTAATGTAGTAATGACGAAAAGTTTCCTAGTGAAGAAAAAAAAATATTTCAAAGAAACAAAACACCACAACGTGCAAGATCAAAGTGAATGATATATTACTAAAACATTTCCACTAATTCATGTATTTAGGTACTATGATTACAGTAGATGGAAGAAGTTCAACAGAAATCAGAAGCAGAATAGGGCATGCAAAAACAATATTCAGAAAAATGAAAAATATATTGTGTAATAGGACTTTGTCATGAGAGGTGAGGAAAAGAGTTCTGCAGGGCTATATAACATCTATACTAATATATGGATGCTATTCTTGGACAATAATCAAACAAGAAATTGGGAAATTAGAAGCAAGTAGAGATGTGATTCTAAGAGGAATGCTGAGAATACCATGGAATGCCAGAAAAACTATTATGGAGGCATTGAAAGAGTCAAATGCGAGACAGAGTATATATAATATAATAATAATAGAGTCAATAATATAAGAAAAAGACAATCTTCATGTTTTTGGGCCAAGTTATGATACAAGGAGGTTTGGAGAACAGTCACAACAGACAAGATTGAGGGCGACAACATGAGAAAATAGACAGTTTAACAACCTGGCACAGCAGGGAAACATCAATGATCTTGATACATAACACTGGAGACAGAAAGCTGTGGAGAGCCATGATTGCCTATGCCAGCTGGCATGGCACCTGATGATGATGATGCTCTCCTAAATATGTACTCTAGTAAATTTTCATTATTTAAGAGTTTGTAATTTAAAATTGGTCACTAAAAAATATATAGATCAAAGTTCAGATAATCTTATCTTGATTATCTAGCTTATATATACCATCCTTTTCTGACCTCGATATTTATATTGAATTACTTTTATATCTATTTTTAATTTTACTCTCTCCACTATTTCTGTCCCTGCTGAATCCAGAACAAGACATCTTCTTAAGATCTCACTTCACTCCTATTTGCTTGCTTATTTCTGTTAATCTTTTAGTTATTACTTTGTCTTCTATTTCATTCACTCTATTCTGTAGAAGTTTCTGAATTTGACAGACTGTGGAGGAGTATTGAGTAATGTTATATGAATGAGTGGCAGATTGTTTTTGGTTTGTAAAAGATGTCACAGTACTATTGTTTTTGGTTTGTAAAAGATGTCACAGTACTCCAGTCATGTGTGCTGAGTCACTTCAGTAGATGTCAAAGTGTATGCGGCTGATAGATTTTACCACCCTTAATTATTTACTGTAGGGGCCCATATTCTTACTAATACGATAGAGTGAAAGTAACATTCTAAAGTATGTTTCACTAGCTTTGCCCAACTCAAAATGATGCATCTCAGCAAATATGTCTATTGTCTTTCCCAATGTGAATGATTGTTGATCGCATTCATACTTGCCGTTAAGCGTAGGGGTGGTAGCTTAAGCTGTCGTTTCAATGCTAGATGTGTCGCAGGGGTAGCATTTAGTCCATGTTTGTTCAAGGTTATCTTGATGTTTTCTGTCCACCGTTTTCTTGGTCTACTTTTGGCTTTACGAACGGATATTCTTGTATTATATGCTCTTATTGGTATTTGGTTTGGCTTCATTCTCATAAGGTGACCGAACAATTTTACGTGCTGTCTCTCAATATGTTCGATACATGATATTATACCAACTCTTTTCCTAATTTCTTCATTTCTTATTTTATCTAGTTTGGTAACCATTGCAGCTTTTCTCAGACACTTCATTTCACATGTGATGATTTTTCTCTGCTGCGAAGCTGTTAAAGACCATGTTTGACATTGGTAGCACAGTGTTGGTATAAAAATTGTAGATATTATTTGTTTTTTAATTTCCATCTTGATCTTTGGATGAAGAAGTAATGGTGAAAGTTAGTAAGTCACTGTGTTTTCTTTCTGGCACCTTTTTTCTATTTCTCTGTCTAGTCTTCCATCTTCAGAAAAAAATGCTGCCTAGATATTTAAACTATTTGGCTTGTTTCACTTTGGTGTTATCTATTGTTATATTCTTTGGTGTTGAAGACTTGCTAATTTTCATAACTTCTGTTTTTTGTACATTAATTTTCATGTTGTACTTCTGACATGCTAACAGCAATGCATTGATGTGCTTTTGCAAAGTTTCCTCATCTTTGTATATTAAACTTTGATCATCAGCAAATAATAGTTCATTGATTTCATTATTAAGTTCTTCATCAGGTTTATTTGCAATGTTTTCCTCTTTGTTGATATGAGCTTCTTTTATTATTCTGTCCATGTATATGTTGAAAAGTAGGGGTGAAAGTACACATCCTAGTCTTGCTCCAGATTTTGTTTCAATCTGTTGTTCTTACTGAGCTTTGGCATTTTTGATAATCGTTTTTATATTATCTAACAGTTGTCCTCTGATGTTAAACATTTCTAAGGTTTCCCATAGAATGTTTCTATCTACTCTGTCGAATGCCTTTTCTCTGTCTTCAAATATGTAACACATATAATTTAAATTTTTATTTTGTGAATTTAAAATGGTACAGACGCTATGAATTAAATTCATTAAACTGCATTCATTGATTTCATTTTCATTTATTTGTGATATATTTCTAAAGTCTACTTGTCAACACACTTTTTTAAGTTTTACAGTTAATTAAAGATGTCATTGAGACATGATTGGTTTATCATAAAATTATCATGATTTAAGTATGAATTTGTATTCTTGAACACATGACAGAATGTTTTTAATGTTGTACTTGGTATAACACTCACATTGTCCAGTGTTTCTACAAGCACTGTGAAGTTTCATAGGAAAAATAAGTCTGCAAGTAAAGTTTATGACATTACAACAGATCGCAAATAATATTAAATATTTCTGCAATTAATCTACTCGAAGAAAACTATATTGTTCTATTTCAAACCTAGAAATGATGAATATTTATGCCTTGGGGATAAGTAAAAACAATATTGTACCATTGGATAGCGAAATCTGATATCTCTAATTCAACTCATTCACACATAAAAATTAGATCTAGAGTCACCCATGTGTTTCCGGGGCCCGAGAGGGAAGCAAAGAATAGCAACACTGCTTACCTTCCATGCATGTTATAAGAGGCGACTAAGGAGGTTATGGAGTTGACTGCCCCATCCCATATAGGGTCATTGACCGAAAGCTATGCTGTAAACCATGACACACTACATTCCATTCTCCGGACTACATCCTGCTAATCTGCAGGAGTTTGAGAGTGAACACAGAAGAAGAAGATCTAGATTGGTGGATAATTTTGACAGAATTGATCAGAAGAGAAATTAGTGATATGCTTCTCAAAATGAGGCAGTGATGAAGGAAATTGAAAAGCTGGTTAAGAAATAATAATGATATTAATGTTTTCAAATCTATGCTATGAAGCACTATTAGAAGTTTGGAATTCACTTTAGAAAATATGTTGATAGTAAAAACCTTATTTATGAGAAGCCTGATATTGTTGCAATGAGAAGCAAATATTTACAAATGAAATGAGAAGAGATTGTAATGAATTTAAATATTGCATATAGACAAGACAATCCAGGAATATTGTCATAGATATTTAAGACTACCACCTTATCGTTCTAATTTAAACCCAATAGAATTAGTCTGGGTCAAATTTAAGGAAAAGTTGTAACAGAAAGTTCAAATTAAAAGATGTTGAATAAAACTTACAAATGCTGCCATCTCTATGGAGAGAAAATACTACAAGTAGAACACTGTCAATATCTTGGACACATAGTAACAAATGACGGCAGATTTGAAACAGAAGCTAAAAGGAGAATAGGAGTGGCAAAAAGTATTTTCAATGACATGAGGAAAATATTAACATCTAAACAAATTACAAGTTAAAAATGAGAATTAACAAAACTCAATGTAACAAATAAAAAACTTTTCTTTACTGCATGTTTTCCTGTTAAGGAGGGCAGGGATGCTTTTACAGCTGTGGAAATAAAGGCAGTTTTGCCAAAGCTGTCGCTGCGACGTGCACAGGAAGAATTTTTTTGTTGCACCTCCGAAAGACAACAATCCTTGTCCCACTCGCGGATTGAACCCGGGACCACAGGGATCTGAGGCCGGTGTTCTAGCCGTACTGCCACAAGCTCCACCTCAATATGAAGAAGTATTATTACGGGAAATAAAGATCAGGCAAATAAAATATTTTTGACACATTAAAAGACATGACACCTTGTTGAAGACCTTACTTGAGGGTAAAGTCAAAGTGAAGCGAGCAAGAAGGCAGAGAAACAAGTGGTAGAGTAGTATTACAAGTTGGATGGATTACAGTCTAGCAGAGTGCACCACCAAAACAAGAGACATGATGTTGGAGGTCTGCTGCAGCCAACCTTCGTTGCGGAGGCAGCACTTGATGATGATGATGAGTACAGTAGCACATTAAATGTCAATGACAAATGTCATGAGTATCGCATACAAATAATTTAAGAAATCATTTTCAACAGATATTCATATGTAAATATAGTGGACCCATTATAGAAATAGTAGACACACCTATGCCTAATCAACACAGAGAATCTGTGTCTGAAGTGGTGAAATTTTTTTTCTGATACTCAATAATTATTATGCCAACAAAGATCAAAGGATTTCATTTGTTTATAAAAACTGGACATGATGCACAAATATATATCTTTCCTCTGCTTATGCTGTAAGGCGTCGCAGGATTGAATTACAATCAGTTTGCGGACTATTGTCCTTTTGGTCGCTTGATATGCAGTAATACTGTGCTGTATCAGAATCTTGGTAACTCATTCAACCTACATTGTCTTGGTCTTCCTCTGTATCTTGCTGTTTCCATTTTCATGTTGTATGATTTTACCACTGGCCAATAACTCTTGTTTTTCCAATATATTTGACCTCTGATGTTGTTCCAACAGTTCTTGTATGTAATCTCTTCATTTCTCACATGATCTCTTGTTTTGTTTACTGCTTTTCTTAGACATTTCACATGTAGTAAGCTGTCTCTCTTGTTCTTTAGTTGGTGTCCATGTCTGACATTAAAAACATAATGTTGGGATGAATATTGAATTTATGATTTGCCTTTTGTTTTATATGGGATAGATATGTGTTTCAAAATTGGTTTAAGTTCATAATTTATGTAATTAACTTTTTTGAATTATTGTCTCAAGCTCTCTGTCCATTCTTCCATCAGCTGTAAAAATGCTTCCGATATATTTAAATTCCTGCACCAATAGTTGATCATTTATCTTTGTGTTGATTGTATTGGGTTTTCTGCCTATAGACATTACTTCTGTGTTATCTTCATGTGTGATTGAGGCGGCTTTCGTTGAGTAGTGTTATGTGACCTTGCAGCACTTCACTTAAACTGTTGAGTATGCACTGATTGTCAGCAAAGAGTAGTTCAGTTATGTCATTTTGATGGTAAACTTATAGCGGTGTTTCTACTGATTTGGTAATGTTATCCATATAAATGATAAACAATAGTTGTGATAAAGACACACCCCTGTCTAACTCCTGATGTTACTGAAAACCACTTTGTAAGTTTTTCTTTTTAATTCCATGCTTTTCTAGAATACTCCAGAGTAGTTCTCTATTTATTCAGTCAAAATCTTTCTCTTGATCTATAAAAGCAATATTTACTTGGTTTTTTTAAATTCTATTGTCTTTTCACTAATTTGTACATCTGTACATCCTTTTCTGAACCAAAACTGCTCCGGAGTAAGCACTGGATCCACAATAGGTCTTATCCTTTTCTCAGTAATCTTATCAAACATTTTACCGACATGACTAAGCAAAAGATATCTGTGTATGTGCCACAATGCACAAATATAAAGTACCGGTATATATTTATTGGGGCTAACCAAATATAACATCATTTGGCAAAAATTCGCATTAATACTTTAGATGGTTATTCTGATAATTACATTTGTTTGAGGGCAAAGATAGTGAAATGTGCTATAAAATCTGACAAACTATAAAGTTGTAAAAATAATAAATTAACTTAATTATGCGTTCAATTTTTTTTTCAGTCCGGAATTGGACAAGCCAGCATTTATCATGCGCTGATTATCATCTTTCTAGAATTTTTTGCATGGGGTCTGCTAACATCTCCCATTATCAGTGTAAGTATATGTCAATAACTGTTTGTTTGTTAGAACCATCATCATGTGTACTTTTGTCTGTAGCCATTTATGCCCCAAACTAGGGCCGGATTTAGACTTAATAGGGCCCTAAGCTATTTGAGATATGCGGCCTTTTAATGATTAAGAATATATAGATAGTGAAATTTTAAAAAAATTTGTGGCTCCCAAAAAAGTGGGGGTTCTAAGCTATAGCTTGTTTAGCTTATAGGTAAATCCGGCACTGCCCCAAACTCTTTCTTGAACAGGGAGATCCCAACAGCAGTTCACAAACACCGGAACACCAGCAAGGGTTCATATCATAATGTCATTTGTATGAGCTGGTGTCTTCTGCATTCATTCTCTTGTACAGATTAGTAGTGTGTTCCAGAGAATGGAATTCACTGTGCTATGATTTATAGCTTAGCTGAAATATCTGCCTGTCACATCAAACTTTTAACATGACTTCAGGGTCACTTTGATCCACTATGGAATGGGGCAGCAAAACCATAGTTGCCTGTCACATCAAACTTTAATGTGACATCAGGGTCACTTTGATCCACTATGGAATGGGGCAGCAAAACCATAGTTGCCTGTCACATCAAACTTTAATGTGACATCAGGGTCACTTTGATCCACTATGGAATGGGGCAGCAAAACCATAGTTGCCTGTCACATCAAACTTTATTCAGGGTCACTTTGATCCACTATGGAATGGGGCAGCAAAACCATAGTTGCCTGTCACATCAAACTTTAAGGGTCACTTTGATCCACTCTGGAATGGAGCAGCAAAAACCATAGTTGCCTGTCACATCAAACTTTAACATGACTTCAGGGTCACTTTGATCCACTATGGAATGGGGCAGCAAAACCATAGTTGCTGTTCACCTAAAAACATTACTGAAGTTAGATGTGCCCAGCAGAAAGACACAGATTTTCCATCCAAGTTGTGAAATCTGACACAACATATTCCATTTCCTTGGCTACATTCTACTAAATAGCAATTTGATAATCTAAGCAATCTCTTCAGCATTCATTCTCAAACTTTCACCAGATCTCTCATGTAACACGACCAGTGTCCTACTAGATTTCCAATAGGCTGTAGTTTAGAGAATGGAAATGTGTTGTGTTGCCGTTTTATTTGCACCAATGGCCTGATACATTCATCTTCGGCAGTAATCAGTAATCAACCCAGCATATTTAGCTCTAGCGATTTTCTAGACAATATAAATATGTCTAGTGCTGGTCATTTCTTCTGAACGGTAAGAAAACACAGTTGGCTGTGTTTGAATCTGGTACCTTGGCTGCATAAACGCGCTCTGTACCACTCTACTACATAAAAAGACAATCAGTAACAAGTGCGGCTAAACTAATCCAGCAGTCAAAACATGGAAACAGTGTAATGAAGAAAGCTGATCACTGAAAACACACAGGAAAATATAAATTCATGTTTCTACCAAAAAGCCTTTATAAAGAACACACCATAACATGGTGAGTAAAGAACACAAAATTATAGGTAACGCTAAATAATAGTGTGGCGCGAGGTCGCAGTTAAAAAGCGACAGAAAATCAATAATAGGTAACAACTGCATCAAAACTATTCTGACAGGTAAAACTTGGAAAAAGGGTATTGAAATTTTGCTTCCCACATAAAATACACACATTTACCAAAAGGACTTTATCAAGAACATGACATAATGTTAAGCAAAATTTCATTACCCTGTTTCCAAGGTTTGCCAGCTATATCAACAATAGTTTGAGAAAGAGTGCAGAAGATGTTTGGAATTTTACCTTTACTGCACCAATATGTCACAATAATGCTGTTGTGGGGCATTACATTGAATTCATAGTGGCAAATCTAAAATCTGAGTATTGTACAGAAAAAAGTGACAGTAGATGGAAGAGTACATTATTGAGCCACCACGGAATCAAATTTGCAAATTAATTATTTAATTTGAAGTATAGATTCACTACGATGCAAACGGTAAACATAGAGAATCTAGGTGGTGTAGTGTCTAAGTCACTTGCTCACCAACCAGCGGATGCTAGTTTCAAATTCAATAGCCACTTCTCATTTGCAAATTAATTATTTATTTTGAAGTATAGATTCACTACGATGCAAACGGTAAACATAGAGAATCTAGGTGGTGTAGTGTCTAAGTCACTTGCTCACCAACCAGCGGATGCTAGTTTCAAATTCAATAGCCACTTCTCATTTGCAAATTAATTAATTTGAAGTATAGATTCACTACGATGCAAACAGTAAACATAGAGAATCTAGGTGGTGTAGTGTCTAAGTCACTTGCTCACCAACCAGCGGATGCTAGTTTCAAATTCAATAGCCACTTCTCATTTGCAAATTAATAACTCCCATTCCACCAAAGATTTATGTGCCAGGCTATTGGCACAATTTAAAAAAGCAACATAATGCATCTCTGTTCTCAGGATAGCTTCATGTTGGAAATCTAATTAGGACAATTGTCCTGATAAAAAAAAGATTCGGTGGCAGTTTTTGTTTTTGTTAATGATTCTTGATGAGGGACCAGCTGGCATCTTTTGTGGGAAGAACAAGGGATGCATTGAGAAATAGAGAGAAAGAGCTATGTGGGAGTACTTATGTGGACAGAACAAGATACACTGAGAAATTTAGAGTTATGAGAGAGTGTTTGTGTGGACAGAACAAGGGATACACTGAGAAATTTAGAGTTATGAGGGAGTGTTTGTGTGAATAGAACAAGGGATACACTGAGAAATTTAGAGTTATGAGGGAGTGTTTGTGTGGACAGAACAAGGGATACACTGAGAAATAGAGAGAGAGTTATGTGGGAGTTCTTGTGTGGACAGGCCAAGGGATACACTGAGAAATAGAAAGAGAGAGCTATGTGGACAGAACAAGGGATACACTGAGAAATATAGAGATGTGTGAGTGCTTGTGTAGACAAGGGATACACTGAGAAATAGAGGGAGTGCTATGTGGCTGTGCTTGTCTCTAGTGTGACGGAATAGGGTGAAATACAGAGATAGATTAGGAAGAGTTAGATATAGCTAGAGTAAACATGGAAAATTCTACATGATAATGATGTTTGGAGGGATTTGATTGATAGAGTATTCTTCTTCTTCTTTCGTTCACTTGAAACATGTCTATATCTGTAATTCTGTTTCCTTAATAAAAACTCACTGTATTTTGTAGTTCATACAGTGTCCCATAGAGTTTTGATTCCAGTGTTGTTTCCTCTGGCCAATATGTCTGCCTCAGCGTTTCATGCTCAGAACACTCTTGAAGTATATGTTTGGCACTCTGTGCTGCCTGTCCACATGTACACATGGATTGATAGAGTATGAGTTACAGAAAGTGGACGAGCTGGGTCTAAAGATGGCTAAGCTTTGCTGTAAAACATAGCACAACATATACACAAATCAAAGAAGTATGTATGGTTATAATATAAGGAATGCAGAAAGAAAAATTGCTGGTGCATCCCTTTTATGGTAATGGGAAAAAGAGAATAATTGATAATTGTTTTTTTAGTTGAAAAAATAAAAATAATTTTGTATAGCAAAATCTTATTTGTGAAAATAATAAGGGACAGTTTTATCAATGTTCTTTTTGTCGTGAATACTGCGCATAAGGCAGAAACCAGGGCTCAGCAGTGTGATGATAATGATGTGCATAGTTCTTGAGACCCATAGTCTTGCCCTCTTTGATGATTCTGTGAAGGGAGGATTGTTCTTGGACTTCCTCTTTCTTTTTGACATCTGGAACCCATTTTAATGTTTGTAGAGGCAGTCTATTTTAATTCACTAAAGTACATGTCTGATATAAATACGTCCATCATTTTCTTCTTATTGTTTTGTAGAAACATATTGTTATTTGGTATCTTCTCTTATTTGCTCTTTGAATTGTATTAATTGTAACAGCCATATGTTAATTAATACACATATTACAGTGGAGTTAAACAGTTATGGGTCATTTTAGGCTGAGGATGAAATATTTCTTTCTGTAATTACCCCAACACAATAAGTAGGTTGGATTTTTTAAATTATAATTTCCTGTGATCAAACTACTACTGATTTTCTCATTTACTTCATTTTGTTTACAGGTTTTGAATGACACATTTCCAAAACATACGTTCCTCTTCAATGGTCTCATCCAGGGCGTAAAGGTAAGTCTATCAGCCATCAGCAATCTCTCTTCACATTTTATGCTGGTATTTACCACTGATTAAAATTGAGTGAGGCATTAGTTCTAATTAAATAAAATTATCTATGCCAGCATGATTTTGTTAAAACATCCTATGACATCCTAAATATAGTAGGAACCGATATGGAGGATAGTTTTTTTTTAACCTTTAGGCCTCTAGATTAAAATTGCGCAATTTCTCCACTGGGCCTGGATGTTCTTGTGTGTCCAGTCCTTTTTTTGTTCTTGTATGTGTGATATGACAGTTGTGAGCTAATTAAGTTGAAAATTGTGGGGGGGGGGGTTCAAAACGCCATTTTAAAAATCGCAAATATAATTTCTTGACGACAATAATTTCATATTTCTAATACTTAAGCAATGTGTGATAACATTGATAAAATCCTCCTAAATACCTATTCCTGTTGTATATATGCTGTTTCATATCCAAACTGATATAACATGGATTGAAAAAATGAATAAAACATAAAGAAATTGCATACAATGTCCATCCGTCCAAGCCTAGGCCGACATGTGACATAATAATTTTCCATGCAGATGCGTGGCACCCCTGATACATATTGCTTTTGTGTTATTCAATGAATAGACGAACATTCTTATAATATAACAACAACTA
The DNA here is from genome assembly GCA_034231615.1 of Meghimatium bilineatum. Classification (NCBI taxonomy): domain Eukaryota; kingdom Metazoa; phylum Mollusca; class Gastropoda; order Stylommatophora; family Philomycidae; genus Meghimatium; species Meghimatium bilineatum. The sequence goes on along the minus strand of CM067316.1, from coordinate 23,017,759 downwards.
AAACACAAAAACAACAATTAAAACATGTAGATATTACTTTCTATGATGATCACTTACTATACTTACGGTACTACATTTGATAGTAAAATATGGCATCGAAAAGGATAAAAATAATTCCAGAAATTCGTTAATAAAATCATCCAACCTTCTCGTTCTTTCAATCATAATGTGTAAAGGAATTTTACCTTTAGGCTGTGACGTATTCCTAGCTTCGTGTGGTGGGAATTCTATATCATATGAGCTTAGCTTCATGTGATTCCGTACTGATGAATCGGGGCATAGCAATGGAAGTGACTGGAGATGTCTATCGGCCCTAGTTACGTAATGGCGTCGGCTGCTATACGCGCCTATAGAGCCCATACGGTTAAATACAATTTTGAGTAGTTTTAATGGAAATATCTAGCAGTTTAATGTAATTTTTGTGAAAAGGCATTGTATTATATATAATACAGCTTTAATTTCATGGTGTGTACATTAACCAACAGCCATGTCTATCAGATGAGCATATTGGTTGTATCTTGTGGATGTTGTTGCTGGAAAATATTAAATAATGCATTCGTTTTCAAACTCCTGCGGTGTAGCAGGATGTAGTCAGGATAACTGAATGCAATGTGTCATGGTTTATAGTTTAACTGTGATCTATTTGCACCTTTTGACCAGATACCTCCAAGCTTCAGCATGGCTTCTGAATCACGTTGATGCTATATAGGATAATACAGTCAATATAACCCATTAAACCACCCATAAAAGCAGAACATGAAATAATATTATGGTATTAAAAATCTGAAATGTTGCGCAAAATAAAGTATGAAGCAGATAAGCAGTGTTAGCATAAATATTGATAAAGATGTGGTACACACTTCACAGTCGCTAGAATGGCATGCTGACAGATGCAACCATCTGCATGCTATAAATTGAGAGGGCCCTCCAAGTCCCCCATTGGATGATCCCTTACATTTTGTTTAAGAATTTTTACATTTTTTTACAATCTCCATGAGTTTGTAACAAACATATCTTTTTCAGTATGCTCAGTAAACAGACATCTCTGATAAAATTAGTCATTTTGTTTTTGTGGTAACACGGTTTGCTAGTGACATGATTTCAGTGACATCACGAAACATGATTTCAGTGACTGCACATACTATAACAAGTTGGAATGAAACTGCCAGGTACTAAAAGTATTAAAAGGTTAGAATGTAGGCCTGTCTCCACATATTGAACCCAATTTTATTGGCATTTGGTCTGCTGGTAGGTTTGGGACATCAGCGTGGCTGATTTGACAGCATCTGCAGCTTGCATTGTTCCAAATGTATTGGTAGTACCTTTCTTATCTAGTTTACAAGGCAGGCAGAAAGAGGGATCTTGCTGCATGGACATCACATGGTCTCTACTTCAGCCCAGGCAAATTGGCTATAGAGAGGTATATAGTCGGTTATATAAGGTATATAATCCCTGGCTCGAAATAAAATAACTGCACATCTAAGAAGATGCATGACAGCACACAATGGCACAAGTAGGTCTGTAATCCTTGTACATACAGTGGAAGAGCATTTGTGGCTCAATATGGTCTTGTGAGTCACATCAATCATCACTATGGATCGTAGTTTATATTTCTTATTGCGCATCAATAATACTATCATCTGGAAAGATGAAAAAAAATCCTACTGCTATTTGCTACCAATTGATTCATATTGAAATATGGTTCTTGTTTCTTAACTCCTTCCAATTAGCAGGATGTAGCTTGATAAACAGAATACATTGCATTATGGTTCACAGCACGACTGCAGCATCTACAGCTTTTGACTTGATACATCCTGCAACATTCATGACAGGTGGTTGTGTTAATATTCTTTGCTCCTGTTTTGGGTTCTGACAGCACATTACCATCTTACGTTATCCATCCCAATTTCGGTACAGTCACAACTTTGGTTATCTAGCTTATTGGCCGTTCAGTTTGTGCCATGCAAGAAGTGCTATTCTTGATCTTGTGCAATTAATTCATTGGTAGTCTTACATAATGGATATGTCTGATCTGTGTGTGTTAGAAAATATCTGTATATGTGTTTCTTACTTGTAGATTCATTTTTCATATAAATCCTTTTAGTCTTTAAATACATTTGTTCAAGTTTATGTTTTCTCATAACCCCCTTCCCATTACATCTACAAACTGCTATAATCTGATTTCATCAGTTCTCATACCAGTGTTCAGAGTCTGCATCCAAATGAACTTGTCCTTGCTAAGTACTTCACAATTATTTGTATTTGTACACAGTTTCTTCTAGTCTCCCTTGCAGATATCTTTGAAATGAAGAAAAATCTGTTTTAAAGCTCTCTTGCCATGTACATGATATCCTTAGGTATCTGACCTTCCAGCACAAGTGACCCTGCCATCTCAAGTGACATTTGTCAAAGTACATTGTTTATTCTATTATATGCAGTGATAGAAAATGCAAAACAGAATTAAAGATAAGACTGGAGATGGCTCTATCTGCTATATTAAGGCTAAACTTAATTTGGAAAAGCAACATCAGTATTAGAGTAAAAATGAAACTTGATTACTTACTAGTGATTTTTATTGTGCTGTATGGTTGTGAGAGTTGAACACTCACTATAGACATGGAGAGATGATTACAGGCCTTCAAATACAAATGTGACATTAATTCTGCATATCTAAAGAGAGAACACAAAGACTAATTGTTTTCATAATAAATAAAGAGATGTATACAGATCAACAATAATTACTACTTTAGATAATGAAATGATGAAAACTTACATGGTTTGGACATGTATGCCAATATGACTCCTTGTTAAAAACAACACTACGGGGAACAGCCTACGGTGGAAGAAGCAGAGAAGGAAAAAAAGAAAAGTCTGGACAGATTAAGATGCCTCACTAATTCCACATTGCAAAAGATAGAAATCACTTTTAGGACTTTGTGTCTTGATGCATTCAATGTTGTACCTCTAGAACCCTAATGGGTTATGCATTTATAGATATATGAAATCACTATGATGAAAATCCTAGCCAAATTCTTATTATTTTCCTGTTTTCATGATAATAAATATGATTCATTTTGATTTCCAAAATCTTTTTTCTTTCTGGCATCAGAAATCTAATATTAATTCTTCTTCCATTTTCGCTCTCAAATTCCTGCAGATTAGCAGGATCTAGTCCGCAGAAAGAATGGGAATGCGGTGTGTCATGTTTAAATAACTTGTGGAGCACTGGAAGATTATTATAAAGTCTGGATTGGAGAAATTACTGGCACTTTAAGTCCCCACAATATCATCACCAAAAAAATCAAATTTTTTTCATAGTGCCGATCATAAATTGAGAAAGACTCTGCAAAGGTACAAGAAGTACTGAACACAAAGTGTATTGTTCCTATTTAAATACTTGAATACATTTTTTATCCAATCAAATAATTGTAATATCTATTTAAGAATAATCTGTGAGTTGATTTATTTGCAGGGTTTGCTATCATTTCTGAGTGCTCCCCTAATTGGGGCTTTGTCGGACGTATGGGGCCGCAAGCCCTTTCTCCTACTAACTGTTGGGTTCACATGTGCACCAATACCTTTAATGAGACTAAGTCCATGGTAAGTTCTGCTTTTGTTGACTAGAAATGTGCCTATATCTGCAAATATGTTTCTTATATGAACTACCATTTTTCTTTAGCTCATGCAGAGTTCTGTAGAGCTTTGCTTTGCTTTAGTGTGTTTATTAATGTTTCATATATGTAACATTTTTAAGCATGCGCTCAGCTGTCTAAGGTGCGTCTCCACATACACAGACAGCTGAGTTTTCAACCTTAAATTTTATATACATCTTGCTCTAGAGTGGTTTATGAGGAATAGAATGGCAACTTTTTCTGAGCTGTTCATAGTTTTGAAATTGTTTTTCTGTTGGTGGCTTTCTGGTTGATTTGATCATGTTTATTCTGATGGTTAGTAAATAGTATATCTAGTGGGTCATCGTCAACATCCTCTTTAGCCACTTAATCTGCTTTCCCATTTCCAGGTATTCCACAGTGTGATACCACTTGAGCTGGCTACATAGTTCAGTCAGTAACATTTGTAGATCTGGCATTATTCTTGATTACTATAGCACTTGGAAGTACTGATCTTGCATCAGAGGATTAAGTAAAGTGCATATAAATATTGGTACAAGTCACCAGATTACATTCTGCTGAAGTCTTGCGAGGTCAAGAACGGCCCAGGGGGAGTTTGAGAATACATGCTAGCTACACTAGATGGATCACAGACATTGTCATATTTATAATTATTGCATTGTAAAGGCCAACTACTATAAAATATCTTTTCTATAATGTTCAGTTGTCACATATTTGTATCTTTACTTATTTTTATTGTTATTCTCATAATGGCTTGTCAACCCCATCATGCACATTTTTAATGTCTATTGTCCATCCCCAGGTGGATGATGGTTAGAAAATCCACACTTGCCATTAAGCGTAAGAGTGGTGATTGCGAACTTTAGTTGTCTATCCAAGGCCATATGTGTCGCCTGGCCGCGTTAAATCCGTATTTGTTCAATGTTGTCTTGATGTTAGCTATCCATCTTGTTCTAGATCTTCCCTCTGACCTTGTATCTGGATCTTCTTATGTTATATGTTGTCGTTGGTTATGGTTCATTCTCATAAGGTGTCCAAACCATTTTATTTGTTGTTGCTCAATGTATTCTGTACATGGTCTTATAAAAATTCTTCTCCTGATTTCATCATTTCTTATTTTCTCTACTTTGGTCATTCTTGCGACTTTTCTCTGGCATTTCATCTCAAATGATGTTTTCTCTGCTGTCAGCGCCCCTTTTTAATGTCATTGAATTTAATAGGTTTCATCTAATAGAAATATCTTATAATCATATCAAGCATCCACATCATGCATTAGCTGTATTTTCTTATAGTTCATGCAGTGTTTTGTTGATTATCATGTCTTTCCAGTCTTCTATTTCATGCGCTATCAATCATTTCCGATATTGATGTTCTCCCATGCCACAATGCTAGGTTGTCAAGCATCTTCTCTCTTGGTCTTTCCCTTCTCTTGCTCTTCAGCTTGCCTGTTATTACAATGTGTTTCATCTTTCTCTTCTCATGATGTGTCCAAAAAAATATGGTCTGTTTCTTTCTAATGCATGTACGCAGCTCTATTTTTTAATTAATTTCTTTCAAGATATCTTCATTATGCTTTTTATGCATCTGTCCACTGTTCTTAATATTCTTCTACAAAACCACATTTCTTCTGCCTCGATATAATTTTTAACTTTTCTGCTGAGCATCCACAATTCACTTCCATACATCAGAATTGGTTCTTTATGACTACTAAGAACTCTCTTTTTTCACCTCAGCTAAAATACATATATTACATAGGATTGTTTTCATCTTGTGAATGTGAAATGTAGCTGCATCAGATCTATAAAATCTGTCAGAGGGAGGGGCATTTAGATTGGTATTACACTTTGAGAAAAACAGTGCATTGACTTTTTTGTACTAAAAAGAGAGTTGTGGCAGAGAGTTCATATTTTATTTTGGTGAATATTTTTTGCAATGAAAAGCTCTCAGGCTGACCAAACATCACTTGTATCCTTCTAATTCTATATGTGTTGACAATGTGAATGTACAAAGCCCTGAGGACAATGTGAATATTCAAAAACCCTGAGGACAATGAAGCTACAGTTGCTTGTTATGTTGTACTCACAGCAAGCATGTGGCACTATTGTTGAGTGGGGCGGAGTACAATGGGTAACCCAGGTACAATAAAGTCAGTCCTCTTTGCTTTTTGACACTTTTTCACCATCTTTTATCATTGCTATATTAAAAAATTGTGATTTCTTTTTAGGTGGTATTTTGCCATGCTATCGATATCTGGAGTGTTTGCTGTGACATTCAGTGTGGTGTTTGCCTATGTTTCTGATGTCACAACTGAGGAGGAGAGAAGCTCGGCATATGGACTGGTAAGAGTTTCTTCAAATATATTATTATATATAATAGCTGGAGATGATATCAGATAATGAGTTGTGGAAATGAATACACCAGCGACAATGTACAGATTGAGATCAAAGATGAAAAATACTGATGGGTGATGGATAGACTGCATCCTTAGAGAGGTACCTGACAACATAACTAGACAGGTGCTTAATTGGATGAAACATGCAGGCAAACTTAAGTTTAAGAGCCAAAGAACAGTAGAAGAGGAGGCAAGATAAATTAGGAGTCTCATGGACAGATATCAATTTTGAAGACAGCTTAGCACAAAAATTATTGACAGTTGCAGCGTCTTGTCTTGTCCTAGCCACAAATGCTGCGAAGCGTCGTGTGAAGCCTAATTCTTCTTTCAAATGCCAAATGTGTTGCATTTGCTATTGTAGTATGTCTCTGATGTTATCAACCCATCTGCCTCTAGGTCTTCCTCTCACTCTGTACCCAGATATTATCGCAGCTCCTTTGACACAGGAAATTGCAATGTATACAGGAAGATGGCATCAAGAACAATCAACAACCCATCAGATCAATTATTGTTGTTGTCTATTCACCAATAGATATTAGTGTTCCAATATGCTTCTTAAGAAAGTATCAAACACATTACATGAACATTTAAGCACCAGATCATTCCAGATGCAATGTTGTGCTGTAGTTCTTTGTGTAATTTTTTCAAATTTTTAATTGATGTATTATATTTTTGCCAAGACAGCAGCTTTTTTGTAACTGCCAGTGGTTTTTTTTAACAGGCATGAGAGATTTGAGATTATCTTTCATCTATAATTGGATTGGGCATAATACCAAGTCTGCCCACAGAGATCACTTCCAATGTTTTTGTGATCCCCCTCAAGGATTAAACATTGCTTGAGATGGCTTCATTGTTACTTGCAACAGAACTGAAAATCCTAACTCCTAGAGAATGATCAAAACAAATGTGGACATTGTATAAAGTTCTCTGTTTGTGTAATCATTGTATACAAATTTCTTTCAATGATCTGTGATTGATTTCTCATCAAACATCTTTACTGCCTGAATACATTTTCCTGGCAATTATCTGGGATTTTTTCCACTGGTACTTAGAATGGATTTCCAGTTCTTTTGTACAATCCTCCAGCACAGCAAAAAAATGTCTTTGTTGTTCTACATGATTTCTGTACATTCTTAATTAGGAACAAGCATCACACCACTGGGGATATTCTCATAAGTGCTCTGCTTGCCGTTCCATCAGCCATCTAAAAGTATATAAGCTCAGTATCCAAGTCAGTTGCTGATTGCGTGTTCTTCTGATCTTTCCGGAGAGGGAGCACTTTCTCCCACGCCTCTAGTCCCTCCCATTTCTACCATTCTCTGAATATGTCCATTGTCTCGTTGACCTCGCCCTTGTCTTTTCGTAGGGTATCCATGAATGCTCTAATCAATTCAATCCTGTCTCTTCTTTTTATCTCAGTGCCATTTTCTGTACATAATATAGGTTACTGACAGTTGTGTACAGAGACAGCAGGAGCATGGCATTATTGTTGTGTGCATATGTAGTTTGTTCACAATATGCCTTTTAAAAAAAAATATCAGTTTGGCACGTCATTTATTAAATTTCTTATTTTCTATTATCACCCTCGCTTAAACAATATGAAAACAAAAACAAAGGGGGAACATCATCATCAGGTGCTATCTCCGCATCGAAGGTTGGTTACAGCAGACATCTAACAGCCAATAACACATTAAAAACAAGATTGTGATGTTTATTGTATCATGAGAGATTGTTAATTCTGGTAATGATGTGGCCCTGAAAATTGTGAGTGACAATACCATATGTTTCAAATTGTTCAGATTTTCCATGTTGATATGGATTTTGGGCCCACATAAAACATCCCCAAAAAATCCAAGGGTCATTCCGTCGATCGTTGGATTAATCAACTAACATCGTAAAGTCCAGACCGATTCGTGTAACAGAAGTCAGTTAATTCCAATTCTTTTTTCATTCAAATACACCGCCAATCTCTTGAATGGATACCCACAGGCAAAAGAGCAAGGGGTAGACCAAAAGAAACACTCAGAAGAACAATACTTAGAGAAAGTAAGACAACCAATATTCATACTATTCAAGAACTGCACAGAATAGCTTTGAACAGACAGAATTGGAGAGATCTGATCTCTGCCCTAAGTGCTAACTTCAGCGCAAAAGGAAAATGAATGAATCAAAAAATCCAAATATTGTTTATTTAAAAGTCATTTGGTGTTACATCTTCAGTAATCACTACTAATGCAGACATTTTTAATCACACAAGCATGTATTGAAATTTGTGATGTGCACAAAAAAATAATTGGGGGGATGGGTTTGGGTGACAAATGCTGATGTTTTTTATTCAAATACAGAAATAAATTGTTAAAAATGCAGATTTATGGAAAAAAATAAGTTGATATCTATGCAATACCATACCTCTTTTTGAAAACAACCATAATATATGTAGAACACCCTGGTCTGAAGAAATTGTACACTCTTCTGGTTACCTTCAATTGCTGTAGCAGATCATGATAGATGTTCACAAAGATAATTAATTTAGTACACACATTTATCCAATATAAATGTGTATACAATTTTGTATTAGTGATGTTATGTATGGAGACTTGTATTTAATAATAGCAATGATATTTTGATATGTCGGTGGACTGTGCAATACAGTCCTGTGAAATACGACTATAAAATTTCCTGTGAAATACAAGGTAGTTTTGTCAAATGGGGTAAAGTGTGATTTTTTACTATTTTCGGTCATCATATTTGGTCAATAAGAACAAGATAGTTTCTCACACATTGCTGTATATTTTTTTAATTGAGTTGGCACAGACTCTTGTATGGCTATGGTTGATAAAAGAAATGCAGATGATTGCTAGGTGGGTTATCTGTTTTTAATCCTATTTTAATTTATTTTTCAGGTTTCTGCTACATTTGCAGCAAGTCTAGTTACTAGCCCTGCCATTGGTGCATTTCTTCAGGATGCATACAGTGAGAATGTGGTAATCTGGTTGGCAGCGGCTATAGCTGTGCTAGATGTCTTGTTCATCATGGTGGCAGTTCCAGAATCATTACCAGAAAAACTCAGACCCGCTAGCTGGGGCTCACAGATATCATGGGAGAAAGCTGATCCTTTTGGGGTAAAGCATTTTGACCTCTATTATCACAATTTATGTTTGACAACTTTGCAATTTAAAAATCACATTCTGGCATTTATTTGTCTGTCACAACTTTGCAAGTTAATAAATTGTTTTTTTGTTTTATTTTATTCTTAAACTCCCACTGGATGTCCCTTGTAGCAGGAAACGGGTCCTGCTAGATTTCTAGCATGCTGTAGTACAGGGAACGGAAATTTGTTGGCCCCATTTTATTTGTGTCAATGGCACAACACATCCAACTTTGGTGTGCCAACTAAAATATTCAGTTTTTTTACCACTTTCACCGAATGGTGGATGTTTGTAACCTTATCATTAGTAGGCCAGCCGCATAAAAGAACTTCCCATACTTTATACTGGATACCAGTCCCTGAAAGCCAAGCACATTGAATGTGTGTTTGACCTTTTCATCACTGTATAATATTGACATAACCATAAACACCCACACATTTTATGTTCTGTGCAGAGTTTGTTTTATATATAATTGTGCGTGCGTGTGAGAGAAAAAAAAACAGAAATAGTTTTTACAAAAAAACATAACTTCTACTAAATACAGCTGAGATTTTTATTACTAAAATTGGCATACATTTTGTGGGTGAATGCTTCAATTTACTTGCATTTTTAACTAGTGCAATTGTGCCTGCACATTTTATTGCAACAAATCATTCTCAGATCATGAATCCAATGATTAAAAGCTGTCATAGATGATTTATTCTGGTTTACATTTCTGACTTATTTTCAATATTTTTCATGTGCTTGTTTTTATTCTAGGCTCTGAAGAAAGTTGGTCAGGATTTGCTTATCCTTCTTTTATGTGTAACAGTATTCCTCTCCTACATGCCAGAAGCTGGAGAATATTCTTCCATATTTGTTTATCTAAGATTGGTAAGTTTTGGTTTGTCTTGTCGTTTGTGGGCTCTCTACCTCCACCCCTCTTGTTTACAACTGGTAAGTATTGGGTTAAAACTAGTACATATTGAGTTTAGAGATCTCCCTAGCATAGCAGTTATTCCATTTACTCTGTGCTCAAAGATCACTGGTTCTAAACCCATTCGCGATGTCTTGTTTACATAATGGTTTGTTTTTTTCCGAAGATCCCTTGGGATTATAGCTTGAAGCTACATAGGTGTGTCCTATTTGTTGTGCTTTCAGCAACCGGCTTTCCGCTTGATTAATAGGGCCGGAGTATATGTGGGTTAACTATATGCAGCACTCGGTTGGTGAATGAAATATCAACTCACGTAGTGTTACTGTATAACTCCCAGAGCATGCTACCATAGAAAGGTGCACATTAAGAAAGGATAAGCTCACAGGGAAAATCTTTAACAAAATATTATTAGAACAGAGACTCGATCATACATTGAACCGTAACTCAACAACGCGCACATGGGCTTTCGTAAGAATAAAATCTGTACTGATGCTATCTTCACACTTAGACAAATAACAAGTACTGTGTGATTAGACGCGTGTGACATTTATTTTAAATTAAAATTAGAAAAGGGTAGGTTAAGCTTTTCTGAAATTGGCAAAATTCCACTAGTAAGAGAGCTCAAAGAATTAGCAAACGTTGGGCTATGTTATTCTTTTGAGTTTTAAAAATAATTGGAGATATTATTTCAAGTGATGTGCTTGAATACAACAGTGTTTTCAATTTTAATAGTGGAGATTACTGACTTGTTGAAAATCGAAAAATAAATAGGCCTAGACCTAATCTGGTAAGGGAAAAATGGCTAAAGAATTCTAACTGTTCCCATTGCTATTGTTTCTTAAGAATCATATAGGCCTAGTGACAGCATTGATAATCTTGAGAATACCATGGAAAAGATACAAAGTGTATTGAAGATAATCTCATAAAAATAAAAATTGAATAATATCCTGTATCAATTAATCAAGTGCCATGCCGACTGGCATAGGCAATCATGTTTCTCCATGACTCTCTGTCTCTTGTGTTGTCAATAAGCTTGGTTGGTGAGCTTCTCCGTGCCACGATACAAGCCCATCTAGTTTCATCTCTTTGTCTACCCCTATCTCTTCTCCCTTTGATCTTTCTAGTGGTTATTAAGTGTTCAAGCTGTGTTCTTCTCAGCACATGCCCTAGAAACCTTGACTGTCTGCCCCTAATGTTTGATATGATTGATATTTTTACGCCAGCATCAATGAGAACCTCTGCATCAGTTTTCTTGGCTGTACATGGTATTTTCATCATTCTTCTCAGAAACCATATTTGTAGCCTCTAATTTGCTTTGAATTTTTCTTGTTTACAGTCCATGCTTCACATCCATAAAAAAAAAATTGGTTCGATATAACATCTCAGCACCCGAATTCGGGTCTACATTGATAGACTTCCATTGCAAAAAAATGGTTCTCATTTTATGGAATGCTGATTTGGCTTGTGCTGTTCGGCTCTTTATCTCACTTGAGCATCTACCTTCTGATGTTAACAGGGTGCCAAGATATTTCACTTTTTCAACTTGTGCTAATTTTGTGTTATTAATTATTATGTTGCATCTTGGGGGTGTATGTCTCTTTGATACGACCATTATTTCTGATTTCTTCTTGTTTAAACTGAGGCCTTTGTTTTCACTTTCCTTCACTACTTTTATCTAATAGGGCTTGTAGTTCTTGTTCGCTTCCTGCAATCAGTACTGTGTCATCAGCATATCTCAAGTTATTTATATTGTATCCTCCCACTTTTATTTCTGGCATATCTTCTATATTTTGCATAATGTATTCTGTATACAGGGAGAAAAGGTCAGGTGACATTACACAACCTTGCCTGACACACATTTCTATCTTTTAAAATCTACCTATAGTGTTAACTCTCATCGCACCCATTTGTTTCCAATACATATTTCTTACTATTCTTAGATTTTTCCCATCAACGTTAAGATTTTCTAGCAGTTTTATAATCTCTAAATGATTCACCTTGTCAAATGCTTTGCTGTAATCTATGAAGCACAAATAAAGGTCTTGCTGTACTTCTATGGCCCTCTCCATTAATGTTCTTACTATATATAGGGCATTTCTTGTGCCTTTTCCTTCTACGAATCCGCATTGTTCGTCTGCTATCTCTGGTTTTATTTTTCCTCTTATACGCCTCATTATTATGCACAGTAGAATCTTGGTCATCTGACTCATAAGACTAATTGTTCTGTGGTCTTCACAATCCACTGCACCAGGTTTCTTTGGTAGGGCTATGAAAATTGATTGTAGCAAATCTGATGGAATATAGCCACTTGTAGATGTCATTTAACATTTTAGTGATAATTTCAAGACCATAATCTCCCAGGGCTTCTAATTCTTCTTTTGTAATCTTGTCTTGACCCGATGATTTGTTGTTTTTTAAGTGTTGTATGGCTTCCTTTACTTCTGATTTTAATATACTTGGACCTTCATTGTTATATTTTAAGTTAATATCATTTGTTATCTTCGTACAATTCTTTAATATATTCTTCCCATCTGTGCATGACTTCATTTTCTCCTAGTAGTATGTGTCCCTGCTTAGATTTCAGACACCCAGTCTTGTGAGCCTGTTTATTCATTTATTTGTAAATGTGTATCACTTGTATTTCTATGATAATGTTTTTCTATTTCACTGCACTTTGCATTTAACCAATCCTCTTTAGCCTTGGTGCACTTATGTTTAGTTTCTTGGTTCATCTTGTTGTATTCTTCAATGTTATTCTTCATCTGACTTCTTTGCTTCATCATATTCAAAATATCTTGTCATCCACTCTTTCATCCAGTCTTTCTATATATCCTGTATAGGACATTGCTATTCAACTGTTGTTGATTATTTAATCACCACTAATACATCCAATTGTATTACCAGAAATGGACACATTAGTGGGGCACATGCAAATTGAAGAGAAAAAAAGGGAAAGTGAAGACAGAAGATGCTGGACATATTGGCATTGTTGCATGGAGGAACATCAATATTGGAAATAATAGACAGATTGTTCTGGACAGACTTGATAACGAATGCTGCACAGCAACTTCCTGTTCTTTAGACAGTATCTTAATTTATTTTACTGGTATATTTGTTCTCTATACTCATTTTCTGAAATATTTCTTTTTGATCTGCTCAGATGATGGACTTTTCAAAAGAGGAAGTAGCATCATACATTGCTGTTGTAGGTGTTTTATCTGTGTTAGCTCAGGTAAGTTGCTGTTGTAGGTGTTTTATCTGTGTTAGCTCAGGTAAGTTGTTAATGTGTATGAGTGTGATTCATTTTATTGTTGTTGGTGTTTTATCTATGTTAGCTCAGGTAAGTTGTTAATGTGTATGAGTGTGATTCATTTTATTGTTGTAGGTGTTTTATCTGTGTTAGCTCAGGTAGGTTGCTGTTGTGTATGAGTGTCATTCATTATAGTGGTGTGTGCTAGTTTTTGCTTGTTTGTGAGTGTACATTAATGTGCTTGCAGCAGTTTCACCAGCAATCAGAAGAAATGACCAGCCATGTATGTGTGGTTTGGAAAATAGGTTGTTTTAGTCTGAATCTCTTTTCAAGGTCATGCAGAGATGGTAGAAATGTATAAATTCAAGTGGCGGCTGCAATGAGAATGAATAAACACCTGTTCCAAATGTTAACGTTCTCCGGGGTCAGGGTAAAGACGTATGAAAAAACCTTTATATGTAGGGCTCATGATGTAAAAAAAAAAACAACCAAGGACATTGCAAGACAAGCCATCAGAAGGGAAACAACAGGGCTGACCAAAAGAGACACTGGAAACAGTAACAAAAGAGACTAAGATGAAAGACATTGATTCCTTTGCTCAGATTGACAAAATTGTCCAAAACTACAGAATGATGTGCAGATGGTAATCAAATGATGCTGCAGCAATGATGATGATGTATACAATTAAGGGACATCTTAACCTTTATTACTCGCTCAATACAAATTAAGTAACTTGCCCCCTGCATGCCAGATTTTTTTAAACATTGCATAGTGATGACAAAATGCATTGAACGATATCTTTTTAATGACTGACTCACATGTTGTTCAACCAATTTATTTTCTTTCAATAAATTCCTATACCTATCTTATTTCTAGTTAAATTTATAAAGTTATTTCATAACCAAAATAAAACTCTTAGATATTAAACTCACTAACCTTTGATCCAATCTTGACTAAATCTAAGAATATTTCTCGACTCGCCCCCACAATCAACATGTTGTAAATTCAAAGCACGATGTCCATACCTAATGTTGTGTTGTCATTTCATAATGAAACTTACATGTTCCATAATATCATCTTTGTAAATAAACTTAATTCCACAAGATTATAAAACAATCTATAAATATTTCATTAAAAATGGCATCCATTTCCACATGATTCGTGTTGACCCGAACTTTGAAATTGTTTTCTTTTTTCATTATTCCGGTCTTTGACCTAGACTGTAAAGACTCAAAACGAGGTTAGATCATTACTAGAAGTGATCCCACTCATCCTGGAAAGAGAAAAGCCAAATTTAAACTTTTTATCGTAGTTAACAAAATTGCTTAAACGACGGTCACAATTCTGCTACCATGTCATTCAGTGGAATACACCCGGAAGTGAATGTATATTCGCGCTGATGGCATGGAGAAGATTAACTGTAAAAGAATATATACTAAATTGGCATGGATAAAACCAGAATGAAAGGCCTTGCAGAAACCATTCCACTTGGTATGTATACTAGTAAAATAAAGTAAGGAAGAAAAAAATAGGAAGACAACACAAATGAATCCAACTGATTTACTTTTGCCATCTCTAAGAGATTGACCCTTAGTCATAAAGGTTAGAAAAGAATTTTGACAATTTAATCACTATTGCCCCAATAACTGTCAAAATGATGTGTTTTATTTGCATCCATTTGGCCTGACACATCCGCCTTCAGTAGTTTACAAGTTTGAACAGTGACTCATTATAAAATGTTGCCAATTGCATCACTGTTCGAACTTGTAAACTACCAGAAATGGATGTGTCAGGCCAAATGGTGCAAATAAAACGTCAAAACAATGCATTTCCATTCTCTGTACTACATCATGCTGGAAATCTAGTAGAACCATTGTCCAGCTACAAGAGAGAAACAGCGAAAGTTTGAGAATGAACGCTGAAGAAGAACTTGTCAAATCTAGAAGTAAAAGAGCAAAGAATGTATTTAATTTGTGTTTCTATAAAATGAAAACATTGTTGTATTGATATTGTGAAATTTATTATATGTTGCTTCATACTGATATTATCTTATCTCCTGTAAGATAATAAAACCTCCATTTTTATAGAGACTTTTAAATACATAGAGAAAAATTGAAACACTCTTATGGAGAAATAGAGATATGGTATTGTGAGCAGGAAAGTGATTGCAGAAGAAGAACCCAGTAGAGGCGGACGATATAGCCCACATTTGTGAGACACTCTTTCACACTTACTCTCAGAACTGGGTTGGAATGAAATATCTCTCAGAGAACAACAGCACTACTTAATTGTAGACTTTTTACTTGAGTGATATGAATTAGGAGTAAAGGTTGTCACCAGCACACGCAATATATGCTCTGATTTCTGTCACAATAAATCCATCAGAGTGTATTACCTCACGCCTCCAGTTCAATTTTGATTTGTCAGTCTCTTCTTATATCTATTATGTTTCCCTTCTTGGGCTGTACCCATCTTTACTCTAATCTCCCACAATATTGAGAGCTACCATGATTCACACTTCTAAAAAACTTCTGAATGGATAAGGTCCCAGTGCATTGACAATATCAAAGCAATCCATTAATGTTTCTTTAAATATAGTGGCAACACATACCAGTTATCAGCTCGTTTACTATCTACACCCATGTCTTGGCACAAAAATGAAAGTAATATTTCTGGTCACAGATTGTGCAACTCCACCTATTACTTTATGATGGAAAGGTATGTTGAATACTGAAGTGAGTGTTTCTACAACAATAAGAAAACAATGAACTTATGTCGGACATGTACTTAGAATGAATGAAAAGAGACTGCTGCTACAAGAATTAAAATGAGTACCAAATGGCGAAATAAAAGAGGAAGACAAAGAGAGACTGGAGAACAACCGTCAAAGAGAGTATTACTATGGGTCTCAATAACATGCAAGAATTACACACAGTAACATCGCATAGCTCGTACTGGAGAGCTCTGGTTTATACAACACTGTATTTGACATTGTTGGAACATAGATAAAATATTGATAGTGAACAGTTGGAACATAGATAAAATATTGATAGTGAACAGTTGGAACATAGATAAAATATTAATAGTGAACAGTTGGAACATAGATAAAATATTGATAGTGAACAGTTGGAACATAGATAAAATATTAATAGTGAACAGTTGGAACATAGATAAAATATTGATAGTGAACAGTTGGAACATAGATAAAATATTGATAGTCAACAGTTGGAACATAGATAAAATATTGATAGTGAACAGTTGGAACATAGATAAAATATTGATAGTGAACAGTTGGAACATAGATAAAATATTAATAGTGAACAGTTGGAACATAGATAAAATATTGATAGTGAACAGTTGGAACATAGATAAAATATTGATAGTGAACAGTTGGAACATAGATAAAATATTGATAGTGAACAGTTGGAACATAGATAAAATATTGATAGTGAACAGTAGAAAAAAGAGGTCTTGCTTCATGGGCATTAAAGTAGTCAATCCAGAATAATCAGTTGTGGAAATCAACAACCGAGCTTGAGGTTCCACTGGAAATAAGAATTTAGTATTAATTAGTATAAATCTAGCAATGGGGCGACTAAAAAGAAGCAGCTTTATCCACCAAGCTAAACAACTCCGTAGACAACTTACAGACCTACCTGAAGTTGACAACCTCTTAAAGTCTGTACCAGAACAAACTTAAAGTGAAAGGCATGGAATACCAATTTACATTTAGACCCATGTAAAGGGAATACTAAGCGATGACGAACAGAACAGTGTGCTGCGAAGGACAGTCACCCTCAGTTTCCTGGATGAGGAATATCCACAAGACATATGGGTTAGAGTATACACAGATGGGTCAGCACAGAATGCAGTGAGGAATGGAGGTGCACGTGTATATATAGAATATCCACACAAACCTAGAGATACTATCAGAACACCAACAAGGAAATTCTGAAATAATTTTGATGCAGAATTATAAGCAATTATGGTGGCTACTGAAAAACTGCTGAATTTAAGTCCTGGCCTACAGTCCATGGTATTCCTGACAGATGCAAGGTCAGTGCTTCAAGCTCTCCAGTCTGGAAAACTAACAGACTTGCAAAAACTACTTAACTCTATATGTCCACTGAGCTGCTAATATCTACATTTTGGAGACCCACTATGCCGAAAAGCCGCTCAAATCTACATTTTAATATAAATTTACTATCGTGTTCGGCATAGCAGGAAAACCGTACGGAGACAAAGAGTTAATGAACTGTCTTACCAGTATAGAGTAACCATGCAATGGATACCCTCTCACTGTGGAATACTAGGAAATGAAAAAGCAGACCAACTGGCCAAGGAAGGTGCTGCAGAAGACCAACCAGATGTACCAATCACCTACCATCAGAGAAAACAGATGATCAAGTCAATAAGAATGCCACAAACACCACCACAAGATGACTATCACATTATGAACAGATCAGAACAAGTTGTAATTCTACGCCTCAGAACAGGACACAACCGACTCCGCAGTCACATGTACACAAAATTCAAGATTGGCAACACGGCCATGTGTACATCTGGACAGGCAGCACAGAGGGCCAAACATATACTTCAAGAGTGTTCTGAGTATGAAATATTTAGGCAGACATATTGGCCAGAGGAAATAACACCTGAATCAATGCTCTATGGGCCACTGTATAAACCACAAAAGACAGTTTTATTCAGGAGACAAAATTACAAATTTTCACAATGTTTAAAGTGAACGAAAGAAGTAGTAGTATTAATTAGTGGTAGTGGAAACAGCAGGTGCTATTGGCTTTGTGTTTATGTAAATTTCAGTTGTTTAGACTTTATTGGTCAACAGATTACTTGTAAATGTAGATTGGTGTTTTTTATTATCCTTTCAGACTTTGATTTTAGCTTTGCTAATGAAGTACATTGGACACAAACAGACAATCATGTTTGGCCTAGTTTTTGAGATTATTCAGTTAACCTGCTTTGGTTTTGCATCTCAGCACTGGTAAGTTTGTGTAGATATATTTTTTTACAAAGAAAGGTTACTTTTTTGGTGATAGTGGTTTGGTTGGCAGAAATAATTTGAGCCACACAGTCTTCTTCAAAATATGCATGGAATCTTAGGGCCATTGTCTGCTGTAATTGTTAACAACTGTAACAGTGCAGATTAATGAATCCAATCCTTGAGCCTCCTAGGATGTTTACACATCCTCGGATGCAAAAACCACAGACACAAATATTTCCTTTGTCTATATCCTTGGATATGTTCTTTTCCTTATAAAAGTGTGGAGGATTAACTTAATTGTACGTAGGTTCTCCCATATGTACTCCATCCTTCTCAACAGAGCAGGACACTGCCTACTGAGAGTACTATACACTACATCACAGTATCAAACCCACAAACTAATGAACGTAAGCAAATGACTTAACCACCACTATACCATGGAGTTTTGTTATGTGTATTTTCAAACATGGTCCAAAATCAATTTGCCATGAGTCCAGAGTAATCTAGAAAATTTGTCGCTCTGGTACACTGACTACAAGGCAGTAATCAATCTCACCTAGACAAAGATCATCTGGTTCTCAATGAACAACAACAACATAGTCACAGATACAGTACCAGCAGCCACCTGCATGGGCATCAAAATTGACAGGAAACAGGCTATGAAATATTTAGGCATAATTTAATATAGAAGTCTTATCTTTCATGAAACATGTGGATATTGTCATTCAGAAAGGTAGGAAGGGTATCAGTGCAGTCAAAATCATGGCATGCAGCAACAAACCCTTTTTCAGATGATGCAGGCAATGGTGTTATCTGTGTTGGACTATGGTTTAGGTTTACTTACACTGTTGCAAACACAGGTGGATAGACTAGAAAGAGTTCAAAACTAGGCCATGAGAGCTATCCTAGTATGCGCAAGAGATACACCTATTCGCAGCCATGAGGTTTCTCCTAGTTTTACCGAGCATCAAAGCAAGACATAAAATAACTAATGTTAAAGAATACTTCAAGGTTGCCAATAATGATCATCACCTATTACACTAATCTCTAGACAATACAGAAGGTGAGCGTATCAAGAGAGGTTCTTGGATGGCAGAAGCAGAAGATACTCTTCTCAGAGTTTGTGAGAAGAGGCTGTGAATGGATGACATTTGGTAAAGATAGAATGTTATTGACAACAGTTGTGATACAGATGGGAAGAGAGTGCCGCGACTGGGCTGCCAACAGTACAGAGGGAATGATCCAAGAACTCATACTGCAGCACTCGAAGCCATGCGATATAATAATTTATACAGACTCCTCAGTGACACAAGAAACAAACAAGTGTGGTTGGGGTTTCGTGGCCTACCAAAATTACAAGAAATTAGCTGAGAAGTCAGCTGTGTGTCCCACTACAACATTGAGTATGAGGATGGAAATATAAGTGGTGACAGCAGCTCTCAATTGGCTGGTGACACCAACAGACTCAGTTATTCTATCGGACTCTCAAAGTATGCTGCGCAAGATAGAAAAGTGTATGATAGAAATGAATGGGTCACTCTTCTCAACAATGCACAGAGCATTACATGGATCTACTGTCCAGGTCATGCTGGAGTCAGGAGAAACAAAAAAGCAGATGTATTGGCTGGTAAAGTCTTGGTGAACTGAACTGAGATAGAAGAGACAAGATTGAATTGATTATTCTGCTGAAGACGGATGTGTCGGGCCATTGGCGCAAATAAAACGGTGACACAGCGCATTTCCATTTTCTGGACTACATCCTGCTGAAAATCTGGTAGGACCATTGTCCTGCTTCAAGAGAGATCAAGTGGGAGTTTGAGAATGAAAGCTGAAGAAGAATAATTGATTATAACTAGGGGTGTACCGGATTCTGGCTCCGGTAAATCCGGAATCCTGCCATTTTTACAAATTCGGCTCCAGTTCCGGTCCAATTTTGTCGGATTTAGGCCGGATTTGTGTTGCCTAGTCACGTTAATTTTCTGTACATGTTTCATGAGGCCAAGCCGAATTTTTTGCAATAGCATAGTAGCACTTCCTGGTTTACTATTTCTCGCTGATATAAATAAGAATTTAAAGAAATAAACATTCATTTTGAATTTTAATGGTGCATTACTTTATGCGTTTGTGGGACTTGAATATTTCTTTATTTTCGTAAATTTCTGTGGTCTTGCCGATAAGATAAAATGGCATCAAAATCTAAGTCATACAGCGCCATTTGGGATTACTTCAAGGTTAAAGGCGATGATAATTCAGCGAAGGTAATATGTAAGTTGTGTGACAAACAGTTATCGCGTGGACGATCAGATCGTCCCAAAGACTTCTCAACATCATCAATGCAGACCCATTTGCGATCGATGCACAGGAAAAGCTATGACAAAATGATGGAAAAGAAAGCATCACCGGAGGCCAATGTATTGGCATTGCGACCACATCTATGATGAATCTGGGACCGTGTTTACACAAAGCAAACAGCAGTACCCAGCAGTCAATTGTGCAGGCATGGGACCGGGCCAAAATTTGGGACATCAACTGCAGCTGTGTACGCATGATGATCTTTTGAGTATAAAGTATGTTGCTGACATCATCAGTACTGGAAGAAAATTGGTAGGACATTTCAAACATTCTTCTTCAGCAACCAGTCGTTTGCATGAACTTCAAAATGAATTAAACCTACAACAGCATCAGTTTATCCAGGACGTGACAACACGATGGAACTCAACGTTCTATATGCTACGACGTCTGTTAGAACAGCGGGTCAGCTTCAGCTTGTACTGTGTTGAAATTGATTCAGTAACTGGGCTAACGGCACAGCAGTGGGCAGTCATGGAGAATGTGATAGCTACTTTGGCACCATTTGAAGAACTCACACGTGAAATAAGTGCAGCTCAGACTTCAATATCAGTTGTGATCCCATTAGTGAAAACACTAATGGCTTTCCTCCAGAAAAAGGTAGTGATGCTGTGATCAAAACTGTGAAAGCAGCCCTGCTTGAAGCAGTTAGTAGCAGATTTGGGGACATTGAATCTAACAGTATTTACACCTGTGCCACACTACTGGATCCTCGATTCAAGCTGTGCTTCTTCTCCAAACGTGGCAGAAGTGATGCACGAGCCCATCTGATGTTACCAGCTAACTCTATTATTGATTTAGCAAACACAATCAGTGAACAGGATCCATCAGCTACTAGTAGTAGTACTAGTATTTTGACTTCTGTGAGCACTGTCACACAGTACAAGTCCAGCTTATGGAGCTGTTTTGACACAGTTGTCAAGGAAAATCCCACTGCAGATCGTTCTGCAAGTGCCGAAGGCAACAGCATTAACACTGAGGTAACATAGTGCCAATAAGCAAAGATTTCCAAGTCTGGCTAGACTGGCGCAGGCATTTCTTGTACCACCACCTACAAGTGTGCCATCGGAAAGGCTGTTCAGTACTGCAGGAGAC
This sequence comes from Meghimatium bilineatum, assembly GCA_034231615.1. NCBI lineage: Eukaryota > Metazoa > Mollusca > Gastropoda > Stylommatophora > Philomycidae > Meghimatium > Meghimatium bilineatum. The sequence goes on along the minus strand of CM067316.1, from coordinate 22,995,971 downwards.
ATTATCACTGACCACCGTAGTAGCCTTGTACCACAAAATGCGGAGATGTTGATTTTCCTGAAATACAACTCGTCCCTTTTTGACTCTGAGAGTTCAACTTCACAGTCATAATGAAGACTGACTGACTGAAATAGTGAAAGTACTGAATGAATGTATTTCAATAAATTCAATATGTTCAATGTTGTTGTTCGTCCATCACACGTGATGATGACCATTTGTTACATCCACTTTTGAAAATTCAATTTTAGTTATGTCCTTGATTATGAGTTCGTAGATGGCTAATGAGCCCTATTCGAGCTGTAAATGTCCTTGGACAGTTTGGACATGGAATAACGACTGTAGACGGATCTTGGTCTATCCGTGACTTTCTAGCTGCTCTCCGCTGTTGAGCTGCTGCATTTCTCTTCTTTTCACAAGATGATGCGCTCTTTTTTATTTTAGAACGCCATGTAGATCTATTTTGTGCAAGTTATTCCCATGTATCGTGTTCTATTTCAAAGGCTTTCAGTGAGTTCTTTAACGAGTCCTTGTAACGCTTCCTTTGGCCACCTTGAGATTGTATACCCTTCTCTAGCTCACCATAGAGAAGTACCTTTGGCAGACGATGGTCTGGCATATGCACCAAATGACCTGCCCAACGAATCTGTGTCTGCATCAGGATCGTGTCAATGCTTGGGATACCAGCTCTATCAAGGACAGTGGTATCTGGAATCTTGTCTTGCCATCTGATGTTCATAACTTTTCTGAGACAATTTGTATGAAAATGATTGAGTTTTTTCACATGACGTCTATACACAGTCCATGTTTCACTAGCGTATAGCAGCACTGGAAGTACCACTGCTCTGTAAACTTTCAGCTTATCCTAGAGTCAGTGGGAAAAGCTTTTCCCTTCGGGTGAATTTTTGTGAATGTGAAAATGACTTGCACTGGGGATTTTGATTAAAGTGAGGAAGAGTTGTGCAAAGCGTCGCCCTCACTCTCTTGTCGGACCTCATTTGAAACCAGTGGCAAGATGAATCAAGATGACTGGAAGTGAAGTACGATGCAGTGGATGACCATGGTTTTCTACGTGTCTCACCATGCCCGACGCGGTCCACACAGCGTTGCTGGCGTTCGCCTACATTACCTGGGATGCCGATAAACCATGTTCAATAAACCATGTTCAATGTACTGAGCTGCCAATTTGCCAACTGAAAACAATGTGAAAACTAAAAATTAAAATTACTAAATTAGCATTATGTGCTTATGTATTATGTTTCATCTTGAACTTATAGAACTTAATATTACTTATTCTAATGTAAAAATAATTATTTTACATTTAAATGATTTGAGTATATGTCATCATTGTCATGTCTATAGTAATGAACTTTAGTAATGAACAGTCGAGTGATGTAGTACGCTATTTAATTTTTATTTTTTTATTTGTAAATCCGGCTCCGGTTCCGGCCGGATTTCACTTCATAAATCCGGCCAAATCCGGATCTGGCTGGATTTCAAAAATTTGAATCCGGTACAGCCCTAATTATAACAGTCATGGATACCCTCAGAGAAGATGAGGAGGGGGTCGAACAAGACAATTTCAGAATGGTAGAAATGGGAGGGAGTAGAGGTGATGGGAGAAAGTACTCCCTCTCTGGAAAGTTCAGAAGAACACATAATCAGCAACTGACTGGGACACTTGGACAAGTGAGCTTATACACTTTTAGATGGTAGATGGAACGGGTAGCAGCATATATGAGAATGCCCCCAGTGCCGTGACACTTGTTCCTAATCAAGAATCAATTTGCCATGACTTTGTCTTTATTTCTGTCTATATCTTACATTCTATACAACACAATCCATGACATCTCATTCCCATGATTCATTATCAATTCCTGTATCATATTTAACCACTTAGCAAACATCATTGTAATGAAATAAAAAGATGGCCCTGAGATTTGTTCCCGTAATTCCCAATAAATATTTGTGTTTGGTTAGTTGCTGTTCTAGAGATGTACAGGCTCATGGTCTTTGTTTCAGTGTCATTGTGTGTTATTTCTATGTGTTTGTTGTGATTCTTCTTCAGCATTCATTCTTAAACTCCCACTGGTCCCTTCTTATAGCAGGACAATGGTCCTACAAGATTTCCAGCAGGATGTAGTCCAGAGAATGGAAATGCATTGTGTCACCGTTTTATTTGAGTCAATGACCCGACACATTCGTCTTCGAGGGGTTTGTTGTGTTTAACCTGTAGGAGCCCAATGTCTACATTTTTCTTCATGTTTACTCTGTCCATAGACACCCCATGATGACATATGTTACATTGAGGAAGCCATTTGTAGTCATGGACAACAATCTTCCATGATAATTTCCCATAATGCTTTTATATAACTGTTTGCTAGAGTAGTTGTCCCTAAATTTCACAGAAATAGTCATAATTTATTCTACCTCTTCACATTTGCATGCCATACTGTATGGACCTAACTTCAGTAACGCCATCGTTTTGGGAATTTTTCATGTTTGTTTATTCAGACGAAGACGATTTTTAAACTTTCAGTGGTGCAGGTACTGTAGATCAACTTATGGAGGTTGAGGGAAATGTTGATAATATTTAATAGTGATGTAAATGCTGTCATTTATGACAAGGAAATTATTGAGAAACAGGTTTTCTACAGTTAGGCCTATGGATGATCTTGAAACTGTAAGTCCTTTATGTGCATTTTTCCACACTGTCCTTGTTGGTTGTCCAAAACATAATACTGACACACAAGCAAACACCTCCAAAGCATATCCAGCATGCACTTATCTCTATTTTTTCTAAATTTGAAATCAATAACTCAATAAATAAAAAGGTTATGTAAAAAAACAAAAACACATCCAGACAGAAAGAAAAAAAGAATGCTCGGGTTTTCAGAGGATGTACACACTTTTTTTCCTCGGCTGCTACAGATTAATATAGGGTGTTTCATTTATCTGCATTTGAGGGAGAGCTTCTAATATTATCCAGCAATGGGCATTCAAAAAGATGATGGTCAACAACATTGTAATATATGTGCACAGTCGGCACTCTGAAGTGTTTTGTGGTTGTATTCTGTGGTCAGATCCTTCATATAATTATTGAATTATGGCTTTTGACCCATGTTATTATGGCTTTTGACCCATGTTATTTAGTATATTTTTAAAGAATTTATTCTAAACTCCAGCTGGAACTCTCATTTAGTAAGACAATCGTTCTACTAGATTTCCATCCGGATGTAATCCAAATAACGGATATGCATTGTTACCATTTTATTTGCACCAATGGTCTGTCTTTTATGTTTGTGTTTGCTTAATGTGCTTCTACCGATTACTGGCTGATTTAACTTCATTATTTAACTCAATTATAATAATGTACGGTAGCAGATAATACAAATCATCATCATGTGTTGCAACAAAGTTTGGCTGCAATAGACCTCCAACATTCAAATAATACAAATGTTTTGATAAATAGAACTCATGCAAAATCTGTATAGTAACAAAACACATTCTTAATAATTTTAGGATCATCTGGTTAGCTGGAACAATGGCTGCCATGTCAAGTATAGCCTACCCTTCTATAAGTTCTTTTGTGTCAGCTCATGCCAGTGCAGACCAGCAAGGTAAGACCAAATTCATTCAACTTCATGCGTGTCCTGTATGTTAGAATGTTGCATTGAGACACTTGTGATCTGGGGAGCCGCAGTAGTGTATAAGTCACTCTTGGTTTGCACATAATAATTATGTGGTATACAAAGCCACTGGGATATGGGTGGCTAAGCGATGCTAGTCAGGTGGTTTTTATCAACGGCTATCTAGGCACCTAAGCACTTATTTTAAAAACTGTGTGCTAGGATGCTGGTTCAAACCAGTTACCTTTATCTGTAGTCTGGGGTTTCATGGCTGGTGTCCACATGGCGATTAGTTAGTAATGCATTGAGGTTTTAGCATAACAAAGTGACATTAATCTGGTTTCATGCACCAATGTACAATGATAAATTCCATAGTATACTCAGCAAAAATTATGACAACAGATAAAACAAAAAATCAAACCAATAATCAACATAGACAATATAGAACTAGAATGTGTAAACAGATTTGAATATCTGAGAGCAAATATAAACAATTCTAGAGATTGTTCAGTCGAGATTAGAAGAAGACTCGCAATTGCAACACTCAAATTAATGCAAATGAGAAACTATGGCAAAGTAGTAATAATGACACTGAAGTAACCCTTTTAAGATCATGTTTTCCCAGTGGCAACATATGGATGCAAGACGTGGACTTTAAACAAGACAATATCCAAAAGAATAAATTCATTTGAAATTAAGTACTACAGAAAGATCCTACGAATATTATGGACAGAGAAAATGAAGAACATTGAAGTTTTGAAATTAACTGAAACTAAATGAACGGTGACTTCAAAATACCATCATAAGAAGGAAGCTACAGTATTTTGGACACTTAAAGTGACATGATGGTATCGAAGGGCTGATTCTAGATGGCAGAATGCCAGGCAATAGAAGAAGAGGACCAAGAAGATGATGGACCAGCGACATCGAAGAATGTATGCACATGTCTGGCCAATGCAGGCCTGTTTGCCCAGAACAGAGGCATTCAGAGTGTCCGCGACGAAGACAACGTTCTGGAAAGAATATGTCACTTGATATATACTCAGCTGATATTGATTCTTGACTAGTGACCAGCATCATGGCACTGGGGCATTACCATGAGTGCTCTGGTTGCTCTTCCATCAGCCATCTAAGAGTAAATAAGCTCAGTAGATGAAATGGAGTACGTACTCTGAATTTCTGATTTGGAAGAAAATTTAGAATTGTGAATGAAACTGCAGCATTTGTTCTCTATAGCACTTACTTGATAGGGACTGAGCATCTATGTGACCATCATGTGTGCATTGATTTTTATATACTGGTTTTTTTAGTTGTGTATACTTTCTATGGAAAAGGGGTACTACAAAAGTTGGGAGTAGCATGAAAAGGGGGGGGGGGGGGAAGACACATTGAGTGAAGGCCATTTGTATCAAATTATAGCATAAAAAAATAGTATAAATGTTTTATAACTTTTCAAATGTGTGTCCAGAAAATTTACATTCATACTCATGCCCAGACATGTGGATGAAGGGGATAATGAGCGAACTGATATAAACTGGCAAGCAAAAGGTAGATCAATGGATCATTCTTATATAATCAATACACTGAGAGACCTTATCCTTTCAGAAGTGTGAATCACTGTTCAATCACAAGATCATGGCAGACTGAAGTAAAGATTGGAATGGCCCGGAAAGAGAAATATAATAGATATACAAAGAGACTTATAAATACCGTTAAATTCTGTGTATAACCCGAGAATTTTTGGACAAAAAAACAGAGATGGACTTCATACTCCTCTGCTTATTTTCGAGAGTAAGATCAAATTTAAAAATATTATGTCCAAATCACAGTAAAAAAGGAGAAAAACACTTTAAAAAAAATTACAGTCACATGTCCCGATATATTAAGCCAGAATAAAATGATTAGGGCTCACCAGCAATCTAGAGCGTACTTACCATAATACTAGGCCTCTAATTACATTAATTTCTATATATCATACAATATTTCCTTCAAAATCTCCGATATTTCTTGATAAAAACTCACTTACTAGGTCTATATCGTTATTTCCAACACGCCACCATTTTTTTAGCAAAATTTCCCAGAAACGCTATTTTTAGCAATGGGTATTACCGGTTTTTTTTACCGTTTATAGTACATATATTTCTATCATAAAGGTTTCAATTGATCATCGAAATTGGTCAGAAAAGTATACCAGTATCTGATGTTATTTATTGACCAATATACGGTAATGGTCTGTGGAAAAAACAAATGAAATACCATAGCCTAAGCTGATGGGTAGCCTAGTCTTGTTTGTGTAGGGAAACACTAACTACCAGTAATCTAAACACTGTCACACACTTTCTTGTTGCGGTAAAGCAAATGTTACAACAGTTACTGACCGTCTACTAGGCTATAAGACCTGTGTACAGAAAATTTAAAACAAACACCTCAAAGGCAGATTTTGAGTATTTCCGTGCATGTCGCTGGTCGGTCTTGCCATTTTTTAACATAGGACTCCAAGTATATAAATATTGACCAAGACAATAATCAGAAACATAGAATGAAGTCCTAATTAATTCTGTACAGAGGTCTTACTCTTCATACTACAGTCTTGCACAAACACTCACATTTTTTACATCCAAAACCTTGCCGCTTAGGCAGTGTTGGAGGGATGGGAATGGGAGAGAAATCAATAGAACCTCTTTGTTTGTTTTCTTCTCTTTTCTTGATGTTTTCCCTATTCTTCTATATATCCACTTCTCAAAGGCATCAATTCTGTCTTCTAATTGTTTGTTTATCCATGTTTCTGAGCCATACATATGTGCTATACTGCTAGTTTAATGTAATGGATCTTTAGAAACTCCTGAGTTATTGGTTATTTAAATCCTATAAACAACACACCCCCCCCCCCCACCACCCGTAGTACTAGAATCATTAGTGTATATGTTAGCTCTAATTTTATTTATCTACAGGTGTTGCTCAAGGTGTAGTGACGGGTATTCGTGGACTTTGTAATGGCCTGGGCCCAGCTTTGTTTGGCTTCATATTTTACCTATTTCACGTAGACCTGAATGAGAAAGAAGCATTCAAGCCAGTGGCAAGTCAACAAGATAATGCGTCTCATCACCCTTTACCCAGTGCAATACAAGTGAGTGCTTTGTTTGTGACAGTTGCCTGGTGCTAGTTGTGTACACACAAGTTTTATCCGTCATGATTGCCAGAACTGACACAACAGATCTAGACGCAAGTATTGGAGCATAACTACTATAGACAAATACCACAGATTTTCTATAGAAATAAAATAAATGAATTAGTCAGAAACAGGATTTCAAGAAGAACTTATGTCAACAGCTAAATGAAGAAGATGGGTGTGATTCAGATAACATGTTAACTGAATTGACTCCGTTATATTCGATCTTGCAGGAAATGATGGAAGATGCAGTCGGGAGGAACAGAGAAAGTCATGGAATGATATCATCAAGAAATGGACATGTCTTGAATTCAACTCATCCCACTACAGATTTAAAAAAATTGGAGATTTCCGTGTTGATGCATCCATGAGTGTGTGGGATATGCTTCTGGTTCTGTTGCTTACCGTTTTTGTGCATAGGTTTAGTTGTGTAGCATAAGTGCATTGTTTTGAGTCCTGTGCCACTTGGGCCATCATTTTAATTGTAGGGTAGTAAAACATCAAAATATTTCTGTCTACATCAGTGAAACCGGAAGACAACTGACCAGTCAACTTGCCCAGAATCATGAATTGTTCAGAGCGTCCATAATGAGAGCTATGTTCTGGAAAGAATATGTCATGTGAATAATAATCAGTGATGTTACAGAGGATAACATGATGTTGCTAAAACAGAATTAGAGTACATTGTCTGGCTTTTTTTTAATTACCTGCAGCAACAGCTTTTCTCATGAATTTATCTCACAAGGCAATGCATATTTAAAGTTTGTGGTTTCTCTTCACATTGATGTTAGCACAACAAAAAGAAAACTAAAAAACTATCAACTTTCATAAATGGATGTCTGTGTTGATTAGAAGTTTTGTGGGGTGCAAAGGGAACACACTGCTCTCGGCGGACCCAGTGTTAGCAGATAACCAAGATACCAAACATACCTCCTCGTGGTGCACCCTGGAAACAGAAATACAGCGGTTCCTGCTGATTCTGGCCATAACGGTTTGGGGATCCTGTCTGTGAATGTGAAGGTAGCAGATGGAAAGAGATTTATTTAACTGCAAAAAGACGAGCAATATCTCAGATAATTATACGCCAACACATGCAGCAGCACTGTCGACATACAGTGAAGCTGGGCAGTTCGGCAGAAGCATTGGAGAGGCGGCCAATGCAGATGTTACAAAGTAGCCAGATGATATGAGAAATATAAAGAATTGGTGCATCACACACCATAAGAATAGCACAAAGAGTACACTGAAAGGGAAGCACAGCGCTAGAGGGCAGCGTCATGTGCAAAGACAACGGAAAATGTTTCAAGGAAATCGGAACTAAAGTATTGTTTGCTTGAGACAAGCTTCTAGTTACCTGTGATCCCAGTCCGGGCCCAACTCTACTGTTGAATTTTTCCTATACTGAAATCATGCTCGTGGAGAGAAAAGGTTCAGTACTCGATGGGCAAAGGCACAATACGTCTAATTACACGAGACAAGCTCACTGGATGTGGAACACCTCGTGCAAGACAAACCATCTCGGCGTAGAGTCAGTACACATTCGCTGTCTGGCGACAGATAGGAAGACTGTCACAGACAAGGGTAGCCCACCCGAAATGTCAAGACATGCTGAAATCGGCTGTGCTTGGCCTTCAAGGCGCATAACGGTAGCACAATGTTACTACGCTCCCGCGAAAATCACTTGAATATCAGTGTTGATTACAATGGAACGAACGCAAAAATAAATAAAAGGATTAGAAGTTTTGTAATTTTAAGGTTAGATCACTAATTACACATTTATTACTGGGGCCTGGAAGGGGAGCAAAGAAAAGCAACATTGTGACCTGCCATGCATATTGTAAAAGACAACTAAGGAGGTTTAGAGGTGGAGTTGGCTGTCCTACCCTTATGTACATCAAAGGGATTCTTAAATGATTGCTTGTTAATTAGGAACCAGCATCACTGCACAAGGGGTATTCTCATAAATGCTCAGCATGCAAAACCATCAGCCATCTAAAAGTATAAAAGCTCAGTGTCCCAGTCAGCTATTGGTTATTGTGTGTTCTTTTGGTATCTCCAGCAAGGACACACTTTCTTACCTCTCCCATGATCACTCTCATTTCTATCATTCTCTGAATATGTACATAGTCTTTTTCAGCATCCTCTTCATCATTTTGTAGTGTGTTCATGATTGCTCTAATTAATTCAGTCATGTCTTTTCTCATCACTTTGTAGTCCACTGTGTGTCAGCTCTTTTGTTGCCCCTGACTCCCACATGATCAGGACAGTAGCTCCATGTGATGCTCTGAGCATTGTTAAGAAGTGCCCCACTCTTTTCTTATCATGCATTTTCCTATCTTGCAGAGCATACTCTGGGAGTTTGAAATCACTGTAGGTGTTTGTGGTTGCATCATCAGAGCCACTGTTACTGTCTATATCCCCATTCTCATGCTTGTTATTGTGGGTGGATGAGCAGGAGATTTTTCCACCACCCTGTTGCCATTTCGGTAGGTGATAAAACCCCATCCACATCTGTTTGTTTCTCTACTATTGAACAATCTGTGTAAATATTTATTATCGTGTGTAGCTTTGATTACTGTTTTATGAGTTCTTGTATCATTCCATCTTATTTTCAGCCCACTCCCAGCATTATCTTCCTAACTGTATTACAACGTTTATTTATTTACATCCATTCAAAGCTTCTTCCAGCTCACAGAGTAGAATGTCTTCTGCTTCTGCCATCCAAGACCTTTGTTTGATGCACCTTCATTTTTGTGTTATCTAGAGCAGGGGTCGGCAACCTTTTGCTAACTGTGTGCCAACTTAAGGTTTCAAATTATTAAGAGTGCTAACATCACATATCAAGAAGAATGGGAAGAGTCCAGATTCATCACATGGGAAGAATCTGCGTGCCATCTGAAATTGCTTGGCGTGCCAAGTGTGGCACGCGTGCCATAGGTTACCAACCCCTGATCTAGAGGTTTGTATGCAGGGTGATGGTCATTGACTACTTTAAAGTATTCTTTCACTTGCGCAACTCATAGTCTTACTTTGATGCTAGGTACATCTAGAATAATCCTCGTGGCAGCGATTGGTGTATCTCTGGTGACCACATTCTGGACTGTCTCTAGGGACTCATAAGTCATGCTAGTTGTATGTGTCAGTCCGAAAGGTACAGATATTGCAGTCAAGCCATAAATCCGTTCTCTAGATTTCATCCTGCTAATTTGTAGGAGTTTTAGATTCAGGAAGATCATTAATGAGGAACTTTAACATCTAAACAGACACTAGTAGAGATGATGATGAAGTAATCACCTTAACTGTGAGCTGGTTCCTCACTGCTATAGCCTTTCTGACAAAAAAAGTAGTCCACCTCAATTAAGATGAGACAGCATTTGAGCTCATTGGTTGTATATGGAAGGAGGAGGGTTACGAATGCATGTACATAAAACTCAAGAAGCGGTTCATTACTTTGTAAACACAATGCAATGGCGTAACAACTGTGCCATTGAGGTCCACTAAAATGTTATCAACCAAGGGTAACATTGAAATGTGCTACCAAACAAGAATACAATAAAGATTTGATGATCTCAAAGTGCTAATTAATGTAAGATATTATTTCATTTAAGCATTGCAAATGACAAGTTTTCATTTACATGTTCTCACATCTTTCATTGTTCAGATTGTGGTGCCTGGACCTCCATTTGCATTCGGTGCTGTACTTGTCATCATGGCTCTGCTGGTAGCTGCTTTTATACCCGATAACCCACATTCTGGAGCGGCCAAGAAGCAGAAAATGGCAGCCTTGGTTTCTTTTGAGCTTCAAGAAGATGCTGCTGGTAAGTACTCTCTATAGGTTCAGTTCTCATAAGTTCTCTTCTTCCTTTGATACCATTCTGTCTATCCTATATTGTATTATCATTTTTTGAAGTATAGCGAATGCTAGTCATTGATAAAGAACAATTAGAAAATGTCAACAACTTTTCATATCTTGTGTCAACCATTAACATTACAGTAGATTATTAAGTAAAGATAGAATTAAATTAATAATTGCCCTACCAAAAAACAACACAGATGAAAAATCTATGGCAAAGGTCAAACAGAAAATGGTTACAACTATTAACCTTTAGCACTCTGTATTAAAATTGCACTATTCTTCCCAGCTGTTCCATTCTTTTTTTTAATAATTATTTATGGAGAGTATTTGGAAAATGCAATAATGTATTTTGGTGGTTTTTTTTATCTTTTTGTATAATTGTTTTTTGTGGAAATAAAATAATGATTACTGAATGTAATGATGTTAGTTTTGTTGGCATATGTGAGAAAATGGTGAAGATGAAAAATAAATTTAAAAAACACAAACATATACGTGATTTACCTATTATTGTTCGATGTATCTAATTCTTGATATAATGCAACTAAATTCTTAGGCCTATTAAATTTTTGATGTCATTTCATAACAATACTAACTTGTTCATAATATTGTCCGTGAAAACAAATGAAACATGTCAGTCTTGCTGACTTTATCAACTATGCCTACTGATCCTACAACTTCAGAAAAGTTGCGAAGCCAAAGATGATTGTTACCTGAAGGGATACTATTCAACTACATTCACGAAACTTTTATTTATACATACTCAACAAAGAACTGATGTCCCATTCCGCAGTTATTTGAATATGAGAAACTATCTGCTTCAGTAAAACTAAGAAATACTTCATCATCAGAATCCATTTCAAATGATTTTGACGGAATGCAGAAATTAACTAAATATAAATGCGATAGTTAGCATACTAATGACATGGAAGTAAATCATGTCTACTTTCGATTCCTGTGTTGCCCGAATGAATGACATTAGTTTACAATCAAGATTTCCCTGTTGAAAGAGGTGCATGCAATGGGCAGAACATTCTGCTGACAGTGACTCAAAATAATATATTGACAGTGGTAGAATTTTCCATCTACACCGAGCTAAATACTAAGAAGCTATATTTTTCATTGGCTGCATGTGGTTGTGAGACTTGAACAATGACATCTGCATTGGAAAAGTAAATATCAGCATTTGAAATGAAATACTATAGAAGGCTACTAAGAATATAATGGACAGAAAGGCAATCCAACACAGACATCATAAAGATCTAACATAGATGAAGACTGGCTCCTCAAAACTATCAAAAAACTCAATCAAATATATTTTGGATATATAAAAAGACACAATGTGTTTGAAAGATTAATCATGGAGGGAAAAGTTACAAGAAAAATAACGAGGCAGACCAAAACTATAATGGATGCAGAACATTGAATACCTTCTGAATATGACATTGGAGAAGGCTGAACAATTTAACCAAGAGGCTTACCTGGTGACAGTGAGGACAATGTTCTATAAAGGACAAGTAACATAGAAAATGCATGCTTTTTTTCTTTGCATTATAGCACATATATATATATATATATATAATATTTTGCAGTTTAGCATATACATTCAGAATTTTTGGCAGTATAGCATATATATACATACATACATCTTTTTTTTTCTCCTTATCTATCACAGGAGGTAAGAAACATGAAATCGAGCCCCTCATGGCTGACACAGATGTAGAGTTATAGCGAAGAGTACGCAGAGTGCAACGGTTCTGCTGTCCTGGCTGCTGCTGCTGGACACGGATAGTTTACTTTTATATTTATTCGCTGTTCCTATCACCTGACATGAAGCCAGCAGATGTAGTTCAGCCTGACAATTAGTTACCTGTAAACTCAGGTATGATATACCTGAGTGATGTAAACTCAGGTATGATATGCCTGAGTGATGTAAACTCAGGTGTGATATACCTGAGTGACAATTCTGTTTTTGGTATTAATCGTTTTATTGTGAATTTGTTTGATAAATCTAAAAAAAATGTATTCAAAATTTGTTGATTGCTTTTAAAATTCCATATTCATTTTTTCCAATTACTCAGTTAAGTCCCTACACTCCGGTTACACTTAGACATGTTCATTCTGCTTTACCTGATGATGAAGGTTATGCATGATAATTCTTTAGATATCATAGATTGATATATCTGTAATATCAGGAGGCACTATAATAATAACAACAGATGATAGTAGATGTGAAACAAAAGTCATAAAGAGAAAAATTACAAACAAGTTAAATACCTTTAAAAAAAGATCTTGTCATTGTTTACTGGCACTAAGGGAATACCAGTTTGTCACTCTTGCTTCATATCTCAGATTGTGGAGTTTTACATTAGATCTTCAGATTAATGTTTGTCCTTGCATTTCTTTTGACTGGGAAATCTTTACTGATTTTTAAATTTTGGGTGTAGACACAACATTATTGCCTTTGCATACCTGTTCATACTTGTTGATATCTCTTCTTCAGTAAGTTTCTTAGGGTGTAGCTGCTAATGATTCCAGTTCTGTTTGTTGAGTGTTTTTGTTTAAACATATGTTAGGTGTTCTTTCCTGGCCATGTTTATTTAAACTTCTAATTCACACGTTCTATATACTTAGTCAAACACACTAAGAAACACCACAAAACTCAAGTTATTTAACTCCAACATCATCCCTATTCTATCATATGGGTGCGAAAGTTGGAAAGCCACAAAAGCCACAGATAAAAGACTCGACTCCTTTGAAACCAAATGCCTACGTACCATTCTGAACGTTAAGTGGAGTGACTTTAATTCTAACACTACTATAAGAGAGGAAAGCAAACAAACCTATATATCTTCCTTCATTAGACAAAGGCGTTGGACTTACATCGGCCATGTTCTCAGAATGAACAGCCTAAGAATTCCCCAGCAATCACTATATTGGGTGCCACCTGGAGTAAGAAGAAGAGGGAGACCTAGAGAAACTCTACGAAGAACCATTAATAGAGAAGGCATGTCAATGAACCTAAACAACACACAACAATTTAAAGACCTGGCAACACAAAGACAGAAATGGAAAGCTATGGTTTCTGCCCTATGCGCCGCCTATGGCCCTGGAGGAACATAACATATACTGACTCATGCTCAATGACCTCAAATTCCTTCAATCATTGAGAATTGAGTATTATCTGCTCAGTCCATGTATTCAGTATCTTTTATGGTAACAGAACCAGTCAACTTGTTTGCTTTTTCCCTACTCGTCAGCAGACAAAGATAATTCTCCTCTAGATGATTGATTCAGTATTGTTTTAGTCTGCAATGCTACAAATTAGCCAGTCTTCTACATTCACAGGGGACTTTTCTGTGACTTTCTTGCAACTTCTGCAGATAAAGGAATCATTTGCTCCCATTATTCAAGGTATGAATCTTAGCAGCAAACTTGATCGTGTAAATCCTTGCTTCATTGGTCAGACAATTCCTGATAGGATTCGCACAGTGAGGTGAAGCAAAGTTTTTTTCCAGTGTGAGGCCTAACCCTAGCGTAGGAAGCACATCTCTGAATCCTTTGAAGAGATCATAACCTCAGCTGAAAATATATTTAACAATTTAAAATTCATAGTGATTACATTTCACATATATTCTTTTTCTTCAGCGTTCATTCTCAAACTCCCACTGAATCTCTCTTGTAGCAGGACCATGGTCCTATTAGATTTCCAGCAGGATGTAGTCCAGAAAATGGAAATGCGTTGTATCACCGTTTTATTTGCGCCAATGGCCAAACACATCCGTCTTCGGCTGGACATATATTCAATTCTACTAGAATATGATCAGCATACATACATCAGAATTTCTTCAGATGTGAATATGGACACAATAACAGACATATAATAGTGCTGGATAATTTGGTAGCATATCCTATTCAAGACATAGAGATCAACCCATCTTTTAGGCAATATAAATATATTCAGTAGATTGCCATTATTTTCTGAATGATCCGGATATCTGAATAATATAATGATTCTGAATAATAGATGATAACGATATGAAATAAAGCAGACAAGTTTATTACATGGACCATGTGAGAGAATGAGTAATGTTCATCACCATACTAGACAGAAGAATAAGGGGACCGGATGACGTTGAAAATCCATACTAAAATGTAGAAATTACCCTTATAACTGAAGATATAAATGTTTGACAGACTTTTTGCCAAATGATATGCTGATTTTTCCATGTGGTACCTCTATGACCCTTTCTCATTACAGGCATTATTAATTATTATTTGTCTTTTTATTTGAAACTACAAAACTTCTGATGTCTTCATTTTTTATATAATCTTTTCTTGTTTAATTTACTGCTTTTCTTAGGCATATCATTTCACAAGGACAAGCTTTCCATATATTCTTTGGTCAGTGTCTATGTATGACATTGGCACAAAAACTGTATCTTTAATCTGGCTTTTCATTTCCATGGGAATAGCAGGGTTTTTCATAGTTGATGACAGTTGATTTTTAAAAAAACTATTGACTTGGTTAAAGAGAATTTCCATTTTTTGTCGTTAGTATAATATTGAGATGAGTAAATAAGATTGTTCCAAATGTTCTAGGAACAGATGGTCTCCAATTTAGTCAACCTCTGACATGAAAATGATATATAACCTTAGCCAGCTGCATGCAATGACAAGTTAAGACCATGCAATTGTGGAGTAAAACTAGCGTCCTGGAAAAGATAAAAAAAATGTTATCATTACACTACCACAGCTCTAGTGATAATATAGTCAAATTATAAACATTTTTTTACTAAACATGTATAGTTTATAGATTAGTCAATTTTTATACTAAATGTATAATTTAGTGTCTATACTAAATGTATTTACACAATACTACACCATAAAGGTTATACCAATATATTTTTTTAGATTGATTGTCTCCTTATCTATGTTTAGTCTTAGTGCAATCAAGTATTCATTATATTTATTTGAATACAACGGTCATTAATTTTTATTGTATGTTATATGTTTGCTTCTCCTGAAACATCATCTGGATACTTGTTCAGTCATATTATTCACATACTAAGAAATTGTCATTTTTCTACTTTATGACATCCTGTCGGACATTATCTCCAAGATGTTCTAAGAAAGCAGTACTCAATCTTGGGACGAAAATGTTTTCCATAAGCATTCCCAGGAAATCGCATAGTTCGTTGCCACATGGGTTTTCTTATATCTTAGTTATGCAACAAATGATGGTAGATGTGAAACAAGTTAAAAGGAGAATAGGCATGACTAAAAGTACTTTAAATGACATGAGGAAGATATTGACATCTAAACAAATCACAATAATAACGAAACTGTCAAAGAAATGGGAAAATCACAATCTAAAAATGAGAATTATAAAATGTTACATCTATTCTACATTAATGTATGGCTCAGAACCATAGATAATGAACAAGCAACTAGAATACAGAGTTGATGCCCTTTGAGATGTGGATATTTAGTACAATAGGGAGACTTCATGGAAAGAGAACAAAAACAAAAAGATTCTGACAACACTGTGTATTGTAAAAGAACTATTAAAGAGAATAAACATCAAACAAATAAATATTTTGGACATATTAAAATACATGACACCTTGTTTAGGACCTTAATTAAGGTATGAATTGAGGGGAAACATCGAAAACTTGCATGGATATGTGTGCCAACATGATTCCTTGTCAAAATGATACCACAGGGAACAGTGGAAGAAGAAGAAGATAAAGAAAAGAATGATGTGACTTATTGCACAACTAATTGTCCAGAGCATTACATGTATATACTGCCCTGGTCATGCTGGAGTCAGAGGAAACGATAGAGCCAGCTTATTGGCAGACGATGCAATGATAGATGACACAATGCTGAGAACAGATAAAGCAGACTTGATCAAGGCAGTAATAAATTCATTTCAAGATGAAGATGCCAATGAAGCTGAGAACGTACACATTCAGAGAATGTTAGAAATGAGAGTATCTAGTGAGGAGGGAAGGAAAAGTAATTCTTTTGGAAGGCCCCGAAGATCACGCAATCAACACCTAATCAGGACTCTTGAGTCTACATACGCTGAGATGGCTGCTGAACAGTTTCTAATCAAGAATCAAGCATGGAAATCGAGGACTGGACAGGTCAAGATTTTCCTCACTTGTCTACATCATTGAAAATAAAAATCACTGCGGGACTCTGTGTGTTCATGTATCAAATGTGGTACCTCTACGTCCCTGATGGTTTAGAGGTTTATAGATAGATAGTTGCAAAGTCTGAGGAGCTCATACAGATCAACCAAGGGTAATGACTCTGTCATGAGTTCGAGCACAGGTTTGATTTAATCTAAAGTCTGACATAAATAATGGCAGTCCTATCACACAAGATATATTTTCTTCTTTAAATGTAGTAGTCAACCCCAGGTTCCGAGCGGTGCCGTGGAGTTCTTTATGGAAGGAGATTGCATAGCCGGGTGCTTTTCCATTTTTCTTCATTCGATGGGCAGGTCTGCAACAAATGTTTTGGACTGTCATATGGCTAGTGCCACAGATTCATAAGTCTGTTGCACCGACCTTGTATTTGTGATACAGGTGGTGCTGTAGTCTGTTATGTCCTGTTCGTAGTCTGAAACAATAATAGTGATTTAGTCTGTATTGTCCTGTTCGTAGTCTGAAACAATAATTGGTGATGTAATCTGTTATGTCCTGTTCGTAGTCTGAAATAATAATTTGGTACCATCTGGAGAGCTGATGGTAGACATCACTTTTTATTTTACTTGATTTCAGTGATTGCATACTCACTTTTATTTCAGCTTGGATTAATTGTTGCTTTAGCTGCGTTTGTAAGTAATTCTTATGTTAAGTCTATTTCAATGCAACACCTTCTTGGGCAAGTTTGTCTGTGACTTTATTTCCTGAGATGTCGCAATGTGCTGGTATCCCCTGGATTGTGCACCTTTTACAACACTGGACTTAACTTTTCGAGTGAACTCAAGGTATAAGATATGATTGAGTCCTGTAAGTTGCTTCATGTTAGTGGTAAATCAATAGATTATAATACTTATAATGACTTAAGAATATGGAGTGTTAGTTAGCTCACATTAACGGTTGAGGTTGTCAGTAAAATCTGTTATCTAACTCAGAGAGTCATGTGCCGGAGTCAGAAAGTGAACCTTGTCTCTTTCAATTGTGAAGTCGCCTCTAAGGACTTGACTACAACCAGCAGTGTATTTAATCATTATTTTATATAAAAGCACAATACTGTACACACAGAATGATATCTAATTGTTGACAGTGTAAATGTATTTGTAATCATAACACAGATATGCCAAATAAATATTGATAGATTTGAGCATGAAAAAAACCTGCATTTTGCAGCTAAGTTCATTGATATTCATCTAATTATTTTGTATTGTTATGTCAAGTCATTTTTGTTCTGTTTTGTATTGTTATGTCAAGTTATTTTTGTTCTGTTTTGTATTGTTATGTCAAGTCATTTTTGTTCTGTTTTGTATTGTTATGTCAAGTCATTTTTGTTCTGTTTTGTATTGTTATGTCAAGTCATTTTTGTTCTGTTTTGTATTGTTATGTCAAGTCATTTTTGTTCTGTTTTGTATTGTTATGTCAAGTCATTTTTGTTCTGTTTTGTATTGTTATGTCAAGTCATTTTTGTTCTGTTTTGCAAGATCATTCTTCAACATGGATCTTCTTCTTATAGTATGTGATTATTAATGTTTATCTACAGCCTTTTTTTTTCTAATTTACTACCACTCATTTGCTGATATCCATGTTCCCCCATTCTACAAGCTGTCCAGCATCTTCTTTCTTGGTCTTCCCCTGTAGCTCTTCAGATTGCCTATTGCCAATGATGTTCTCTTCAACATTTCTTGCTATGTTACCTTCTCAGAATAATTTCCCTCCAAGGTTATTTAAATGGAACATAAAAACAGTTCATACACGCATATATCACACAGTGGCATTGGTTCAAACGGCAAAGGCCACTGAATCAGCAATCAACCAAACCTTTCTATGTTTCTAAAGAATGTGAATTGTCTTTATTTGTTTATGTGAGTAACCGGTTCTCTGTAAGAGTTAATGAATGTTTGTCAGGATATCTTCATTATGCTTTTTATCTGTTCATGGTATTCTTTTCTTCTGCGTTCACTATCAAATAATCAGCATGAGTTGTAATGTGATTTGAAACAGAGATCATGTTGTACTGCTAGTTTACAACGCAGCTGTGATATTTGCAACTTTTTGACCCAGCATATCCAATTGTACCATTATCATTCTTCTATGAAACTACATCTCTGAATCTTCTACATAATTTCTTGCTGTTTTGCTGATTGCCATGATTCCATGCATCACAATTTGGCTCAATTTAACTTTATATAAGATCTCTCTGACCTCAATTAACAAAAGATATATTACATAGAATGTTCTTCGTTTGTTCAATTCTGCCCTTGCTTGGTTTATTTTAACTCCTTTCTAATAAATCCTCCATCAGCTGTAATCAAGGCATCCAAATATTTGGAAATGTTGAATTATTTCAAGGTGATGTTGAACTCTGGAGAGCATTTTTTGTCTGTTATTACCATAGCTTCAGTTTTTCTGCTAGTCAGGCTAAATCATTTGTTGTGGCTTTTTTGCTACCATTACAAATATAATTTATGTGTACCATGTTTCATTTTTTGCGATCAAATTTGTATCATCAGCATATCGCAGGTTTATATTATGATGGATCACAAATATTAAATTGATTCATTGTTTTCTTGGTATGTTTTCATGTGTTTGGCATCATACAATTATTGACTACATTTTTGAAGCAGTAAATAAGAAATCCAATTTTTATACACGCATTCACTCACACTTTACCCTCCTCATACATAGTAGGCATTTGGTGAATGATTTTGTTAATGTGAAAATGTTCATTGATGATGTATGATTTTGGTGTGTGTGTGTGCAAGAGAGAGATAATGGAAATTAATCTTGGGCAATAAACAAGTGAACAAGAAACACTATAGACGTACAGAAAAAATGTGATTTACAGAAGAATATTAGCAATCCATATACAACATAAAAAAACACCATGGCATGTTTGTTGACATGATCCTGTCAAAAACAATGTAGCAGAGTACAGTTGAAGGTGGAAGAACAAAGGACAAAGAAAATCATGTGCAGACAATATCAAAGACAGGAGATGTCAGATTTTTCCACACTCATCCACATCCCTGAGAATATAAATTGCTGACATGTCTGTGTATTGATACATCCAATTACTACCCCTACATCCATGACATGTTATGGGTTTATGCCTGGATTGATACAGTTAAAAAGAACTAATGTAGAGGTACTGTGAGTGGTCAAAAATTACAGGATTTTTTTGACAGACACACATATGGGACAACAATTTTTATGGGCATTCCCTATATCTCAGAAAGTCTCGGTCTGTTTTCAACAAAGCAGAATAAATTACATCAAGAATTGAAGTCTAAAAACTGACCAATGTTCATGGAAAAGTGACTCTAGAACTAATTCTGTAGACTTGTCCTGACATGACGGATAAAATCTGTCCCAACAGACACAATTAGAAGAGAAACTGTGGAAGACCTGCTGGTGGGTTCACAGTGGCAGCTCACCAACCTGTAATAACTGTTAAGCATAGGAAACTGGTTACGAGAAAATTCGATATATTAATAATTTAATCCAATACTCTACCATTTGTCACAACAACAAAAAATCATCATTAGGAAATGGCAGCTGCCTTAAAAATGGAAGTTGTTGTTGCCCATGATTATCTTCGCCAACCAGAATGTTTTTATGACCATTAATGATCATAAATCTGTTCTACCATCAATTTTATTAAATTTAATATAAATACTTTACATTTCTTCATACAGCCCTGTATGTTCTTTCACCTTGAATATTATATATAGTGTTCATGTGTATAATGAGTACCAGTAATAAGAAATTGTATGTGATCTTGCAAGTATTTTCCTTCATTATGACGTATTGTATTTAATACACGTTTTTGGTCTTTTTTCAAACAGGTGTAGGGTTTCATTCATCATTTTTTTTTTGTCTTTAAATATAGCATATCAGGTAATGGGAGCATGTTATTTTCCTTAAAATGTGATATTTTTACTAAAACTAAACTGACATTAATAAAGGAAAAACTGTTAGAAGTGATTGATAGAGTATGGTGGTACTTTGTGTTATTGAAATCTTAGTGATTCTGTTATTTTGTCAGCTGAATCGTATTTCTGTTGTCATATCTAAAACATTATAAACCACACTGTTATTAAAACAAATGGAGTTTTCTTGTAATTTATTCTTTATCTATAATCTATAAATCCATCATGATCATAGGGGTATCACACTGGTTGCATCAACACACAGTCTCCTTCGGCGATTTCGATATTCAACGATGAGGAAGAGTGAGGGAAAATCTTGCCCTGTTCAGTCCTGGATGTTATCTGTTCATGCTTTTATTTGTCCTCCTCAGCTTCTTCCACCATCGACTGTTCCCTGCAGTATTGTTTTTGACAAGGAATCATGTTGGTATACATGTCCAAACCATGAAAGTTTTGATCATTTGACTATTGAAAGCAATGGTTCTTGTGAACCTTTATACATCTCTATTTTATTTCACTTCAGTTCTAGTATATACCAACACATCATTGAGTTTTTAATCCCACTTTTTAGATAGTTACTGCGTATGATAATTCACTGGTATTTGTTGCTACAATAAAACATTGCTGCTGCTAACTCAAACATGATGGTTAACTCAATGAGTTTCCCCAGAAATAAATAGGAATCTGTCATTTCTACAAAGCAGAAAAAGTACTACCTGTTGATAATATCTGTACTCTACATTCCTTCTGCTTTCTTCACACAGGGGGAGGGGGGTGTCCTCTCTCAGTGTGTAGTGCACAGAAATAATGATTGACGTTTTACATTCTATGTGTTACGGAAGCACAATGAAAAAAATGGCGCTCTGCACATTGAACGAGTTTGGGGTATCGTAGAATGGAGAAACAATACACACTGGGTCACATCTCTACACTATCTTGAAAGTTATCGTGCAGAATTAATGTGGACATCAAGGACAAGAACCACAGACACCACATTTCACGCTACTGTCATTCTTATGCAAGATTACTTGTCCAAATAAAACTTGTTGCATTGTTTCTGATTGTGGCCCTTGTATATTGTTTTTATGTCCTTTTATACCCTAGTTACGGGTGAACTTCGTTCCACTAAAGTGTATTCTGTTTAACTTCTTAACAGGCATAACTTTTTGACCATTTAAAAAATAATTATAGAGCCATTTTAGTAAAATAATTGTTACAAATTTAAAATAAATGATACAGGAAAGTATCATACATCTATTTGTTCAGAATACAAACCTTTATGTATCCTTATTACAACAACAAAAAATCATCATTAGGAAATGGCAGCTGCCTTAAAAATGGAAGTTGTTGTTGCCCATGATTATCTTCGCCAACCAGAATGTTTTTATGACCATTAATGATCATAAATCTGTTCTACCATCAATTTTATTAAATTTAATATAAATACTTTACATTTCTTCATACAGCCCTGTATGTTCTTTCACCTTGAATATTATATATAGTGTTCATGTGTATAATGAGTACCAGTAATAAGAAATTGTATGTGATCTTGCAAGTATTTTCCTTCATTATGACGTATTGTATTTAATACACGTTTTTGGTCTTTTTTCAAACAGGTGTAGGGTTTCATTCATCATTTTTTTTTTGTCTTTAAATATAGCATATCAGGTAATGGGAGCATGTTATTTTCCTTAAAATGTGATATTTTTACTAAAACTAAACTGACATTAATAAAGGAAAAACTGTTAGAAGTGATTGATAGAGTATGGTGGTACTTTGTGTTATTGAAATCTTAGTGATTCTGTTATTTTGTCAGCTGAATCGTATTTCTGTTGTCATATCTAAAACATTATAAACCACACTGTTATTAAAACAAATGGAGTTTTCTTGTAATTTATTCTTTATCTATAATCTATAAATCCATCATGATCATAGGGGTATCACACTGGTTGCATCAACACACAGTCTCCTTCGGCGATTTCGATATTCAACGATGAGGAAGAGTGAGGGAAAATCTTGCCCTGTTCAGTCCTGGATGTTATCTGTTCATGCTTTTATTTGTCCTCCTCAGCTTCTTCCACCATCGACTGTTCCCTGCAGTATTGTTTTTGACAAGGAATCATGTTGGTATACATGTCCAAACCATGAAAGTTTTGATCATTTGACTATTGAAAGCAATGGTTCTTGTGAACCTTTATACATCTCTATTTTATTTCACTTCAGTTCTAGTATATACCAACACATCATTGAGTTTTTAATCCCACTTTTTAGATAGTTACTGCGTATGATAATTCACTGGTATTTGTTGCTACAATAAAACATTGCTGCTGCTAACTCAAACATGATGGTTAACTCAATGAGTTTCCCCAGAAATAAATAGGAATCTGTCATTTCTACAAAGCAGAAAAAGTACTACCTGTTGATAATATCTGTACTCTACATTCCTTCTGCTTTCTTCACACAGGGGGAGGGGGGTGTCCTCTCTCAGTGTGTAGTGCACAGAAATAATGATTGACGTTTTACATTCTATGTGTTACGGAAGCACAATGAAAAAAATGGCGCTCTGCACATTGAACGAGTTTGGGGTATCGTAGAATGGAGAAACAATACACACTGGGTCACATCTCTACACTATCTTGAAAGTTATCGTGCAGAATTAATGTGGACATCAAGGACAAGAACCACAGACACCACATTTCACGCTACTGTCATTCTTATGCAAGATTACTTGTCCAAATAAAACTTGTTGCATTGTTTCTGATTGTGGCCCTTGTATATTGTTTTTATGTCCTTTTATACCCTAGTTACGGGTGAACTTCGTTCCACTAAAGTGTATTCTGTTTAACTTCTTAACAGGCATAACTTTTTGACCATTTAAAAAATAATTATAGAGCCATTTTAGTAAAATAATTGTTACAAATTTAAAATAAATGATACAGGAAAGTATCATACATCTATTTGTTCAGAATACAAACCTTTATGTATCCTTATTACAAATGTGATATTTCAATAAAGGGTTAGTCCATAGTTTAAAATTAAATTTGTAATTTTTAATACAAAATTTTGCTGAAATTATATGAATGACAAAAGAACCAAAAAAAATCATATGAAATGAAAATCATATAGAAGTTAGTTTTTATTGCACCTAATGCATTTATGCAAAAAAATTACACCAATAGAGCAAGAAATGTAAATACAGCAAGCATGTAATGAATTATATGTGTGCTGGGATATTTTAAGAAACATTTTTTTTTAATGTGAATATTGTAGTTTCTTATCATTTCATTTTGAAAACATTATGGCCTACATAATATTATTTAAAATCAATTAAAATACTGGTGAGTATGTTTCTATTATTTTTACAGTTATGTTATTGTGTTTTTATTTTATTTCAACTCTGATGAATGAAATAAATTAGGAGTTCAGTATACATAATGGTTTCAAGTTGTTAAACTCTGTAATACCCTGACAAGCAGTTTCTCTTATTGTTGAAACATAAATTTGTATCACAGACTTTACATCTAACTCTACTCTTTCTTTTGATTTTTTTTTTATAACAAAGTTTACAATTTCTCTGTGTGTTTGTAAATTCTGGGTCCATTGCATGGTGTGAGAAAATAACCAGCTTTCCTGCAACTGGGACATTATCCTATATTCCCTAATTAATTCTTCTGTAAAATTTAACTGATTATATATTTTTTTTCTCTTTAAATCCTCTACATTTGGATTCTTTCTTCAACAATTTTGAAACAATATATACTCTAGCTATATCAATGAGATGGGCAAAATATTTTCCAATATTTGTTTTGTTTTCCTAAGACAGTTGTATTTACCATCAGCTGGTCGCTTTTATCTACCCCTTTCATGTACTTATTGTAATCTTTAACAACATTAGGCTGCTTGACTTGAATCTCCCTAAGACCTCATTTAATTTTCTTCTCATTATATATGTAAATTTATTTACTTTATGGATTGTCGAAATTAATGAAATTATTTTATTATCTATCCACTGTACTATTAATTGTTCCCCATTCCTCATCCACCTCATAGCCCCTCTTGTATTGCCTTTTTCAAATTCCTTTATATTTTTAAGTTCTAGAGGAAACCCTTTGCTATTGCAAAACATAATCCCACAAGCAAGTATGCCTACTTTTCATACATCTTTCAGTAACTGCACCGATAAAAATTATCAAAGTAAACCCTATACTCCTGCCTCACTAATGATTTTATCAAATTAATAACTACCCCATGATCTAAACCAAAGCCTCCTACATTTGTATTATTATTCTTTCCCAAATAAATTTCAAAATCATATGTATACGACTAATAGAATCAGTTAATACCCACAACTTCATTCCCCACTTTGTCAGTCTATCCTTCATGTACTGCCTAAATGGATATCTCTCCTTATTTCTAACCATTCTTTTATCAATAGCAATATTCTGATCAGGCTGATATAATTTTTTACTTTTCGTTATAATATATGTTACAGGAGTCCTAACTTTATACAGTCTGTCAGTTGTTTTCTACTCTACAGCATCAGACACTTTAAAAATGCTCAAGATCGCCTTGAACCTAAACATAAAAGATCTGGCCCATAACCCATTCCACAAATATTTTTTTTACCAGAAAAAGGTTTGCATTTGGTGGATCTATTAGTCCTGCATAAATAAGCAAGCCACAGAATCTATAGAATTCTGCAGGTATAAGATCATGCCAGCAGAATATACTGTAGGGGCGGGGCGACCCATGTTGGCTTGCATAATCATTAGTATATTTACAAATGTAAGATAATGAATGTTAACAACAACTTAAAGAAGTCCACAGGACTTGTAAACTGTCTGGCATCCTTCCTAGTAAGAACTTCAGATAGTTGCAGTCCAGGCACTCTCTCAGTCAAAAATTGGGTAGCTTTGATGGCGGTCCCTCATATGTGCCACTGTATCCATAACACCTGTAAATGTAATATAAAGAAAATGGTTATTTACAAGAATAAAAGTAGATAAAACATCACAATCAAATATTGTTGGTATTATACCTACATATACTGCAAAAAAAGGGGATAAAGGGCATATATTATCACACAATTACACTGAACAGAAAACAGCTGATCACTTGTTTACTGAAGGTGGTATATGTTTCATATTAACACACAATTCCTATTATGGCTATATCTAATTTATAAATATTCTTAATATTATGAATATAGAATAATTTTTAAATATAGGCCTACTAATTATTACAAATAACCATTACAAGCAGAACACAAAAAAATTATATTTGTATTGTAAAATATCAGCAACCTGAAACTAAAAAGCAAATTACCTAGGTGTTTTGAAATTAGAGTATCATCATAATTCGAGTCATCAAACATAACAGAGACATCAGAAACATCAGATTCACTAGAATAACAGTTACTTTGTGAAGAATCACTGCTAATATCCATTTTGTGTGTTCAAATTAGTGACAAATTGTGAGCTTCTGAACATGGACAAGTCTAGCTAGTATAAAGGGTAGTAAAATGGTGCAGACGCTTTCTGGCCAAATTATTTCTCGCGAGTTTTCAGACGTAATTTTAAATATCAAAATCAATATTTTGATATTGTTTTTATATTTCTATAGACATTATAACCATTTGTCTATAATATAATTATAATGGTTTGGAGAAATATTAGGGAAAAAAATAAATTTATAATTTCGTAAATACTAGTAAAAATATTACCCGTAAATAGTAGTAAAAAGAGATTAAGCTTCTTGGTCAAATTATTTTTGTGAGTTTTCAGACATAATTTTATATATCAAAATCAAACTTTGACAATGTTTTTAAGTTACTATAACCATTTTTGTATAATACAATTATAATGCTTTACTGAAATGGAAAAAACTGCTAGGTTTCCAAATTCTTGTCACAATGTTTACGACTTTATTATGGTCCAGGATCTTAAGTGTTAATATGCGTTGGTGTCTACTAGGATAGCACCCTTATTTCTTAAGAACATTTTTGTCTTATATGCTCTCTATATGAAATTCATATAATTTGTCTGTAACATTTGTATCCGAAGGCTTGTAATCATCTCTCCATGTCCGCACTGAGTGTCCAACTCTCACAACCATATAAAACAATAGAAAACACTAGTAAGTTATAAAGTTTGATTTTAACTAATACTAAATGTTGCTTTTCCAAATTCAATTTAGCTTTGACATAGAAGCTAAAGTCATCTCCAGCCATATCTTTAATTCTGCTTTGCATTTTCCATCACTGTATATGCTAGATCCAAGTTATTTGAAAATATTCACTACCTCAAGTTTATACCGTACCAAGATCTTGCTCTGTTTTGTGTTGATTTCCATTCTGTGCTTGCTAGTTATCCTTACAATGTGATTACATAGATGTGCTGTCACTTACAGTCTTCATTACACTGTACTGATGTTGACACTACATCTCATTTTTACACAGCTTATTTTGAACTTCGCAATTAGCAATTCAATGAGTTAACTAGGTCACGAATGTTAACATCATGTAATTCAATACAAAGGCTTCTAATCATTGAGTATTGCATTTACTTGCTGTTGCCATTGAATTCGTTTGCAGAAAAACTTTCAAGATATTATCCACAACACATTTACTTGATAGACTATCGTATTATATTCACTAAATAACACAGATGCCTACGAAAAAACACAGCACAGTGTTGCAGTGATGGCTTCACATCAATTTATTCTTTGTAAATGGTTAATATAATTCTAACTAATAAGTAAACATGTGTGACAAATACCTACTCTACTGATAAAAAAGATGTTAAAAACAATTATAATAAAATTAATAAAGACGAATATGGTTGACGATTCGGCCCTATGATCTTTGTATGAACAAACATATAATAAGAAGGAAACGGAATAATACAGCAAAAATTATTAATTTAAATATGTCTTTTAAAAATTAAATAAGCAGTCCATATAATGGCATAGCAAAGAATGGAATGATCTTGATGTATTTCACACAATTTGTTCAAAAACAAAATATGGTGTGTGTCATAACAAAATTCAGACTATAAAGAAATGCAGAAGACTAAGACAAGAAACCA
This sequence comes from Meghimatium bilineatum, assembly GCA_034231615.1. Classification (NCBI taxonomy): domain Eukaryota; kingdom Metazoa; phylum Mollusca; class Gastropoda; order Stylommatophora; family Philomycidae; genus Meghimatium; species Meghimatium bilineatum. The sequence goes on along the minus strand of CM067316.1, from coordinate 22,968,097 downwards.
GGATAACATCTAGCTACAGACACAAGAGAGACACAATGGAATAGGGCACCATGTTCGCCATAGATGCAAGATTGAGTTAACAGATCGAGGAAACAGTGAACACAACAGATACGCCACCATAATTATAGACTGAAACATCATCCACATTAAAGGTACAAAACTGAGACATTAACTATACCATAAATTCAAGTCCTACGAAATAGCTGTATCAAACACAAAAGACTAAGACAATACATAAACTGTAGACACAAGAATGAACAAATAGAGATATCTATACCGCAGATAGAGCAAAGACAGATACATTGCTTGTCTTCAACACACACAAATACAGACATGTATATCTTCTTTCTCTTCAGCGTTCATTCTCAAACTTTCCCTGGATCTCTCTTGTAGCAAAACAATGATTCTACTAGATTTCCAGCAGGATATAGTCCAGAGAATGGAAATGCGTTGTGTCACCGTTTTATTTGAGGCAATGGGCCTATACATTAGTTTTGACAGTGTGTATATATATATATATATTAAATATATATAAAACACGGATAAGTACATTGGTAATTATATATTAATATTATAATGATCTGTCTATTCTCTACTGAAGTTTGTGTTTTAGCATACACAATTGGTTGCCTCCTTATTACATTTCCATGTCATCCTAATATGTTTCCAAACTCTCTTCAAGGGTTTTTGGTCTTCCTTTTTGGTGAATTCCAAGATAAAACCTGTCTTGTTATATTTCTTATTTTGCATTTGTTCTGAAACTCCTGCTGTTTAGCAGGATGTAATCTGGAGAAAGGAATGTACTATGTCATGGTTTACAGAGTGGCTGCAACATCTACACCTTTTGGTCTGACATGCAATTTAAACTTTACTTTTGGGTCACTGACTCTTTATTGGATTGAACAGCTAATCCTACCCCAAGCCTCCTTAGTTACCTCTTGTGACATGTATAGCAGGTCGCTGTGTTCTCCCGTTTTGCGTACTAGCAACACAAGGGTTTCTTGCTATAGTATTAACTGATTTTTTAAATGTATAATCTATTCTTCTTCTTCAGCATTCATTCTCAAACTCCTGCTGGATCTCCTTTGTAGCAGGACCATTGTCCTACTAGATTTCCAGCAGGATGTAGTTCAAGAATGAAAATGCATTGTCTCCATTTTATTTGTACCAATGGCCCAAGACATCCATCTTTGGCAAGTATGCTCTATTGAAGAACATATCTTGCTTACAACAGTTGAGGTTTGAAGAAGAGGTTTTACAGAATCTTGGCTTGATTACATCATGGAATGGTGTAAATCGCTGACGATAGAATTCGCTGGAGGACTCTGTGTGCTGAAGCATCCAATGTGGTACCCCTACGACCCTGAAGGGTTATGGGTTTATTGATTGATTGATCATGGAATGGTCAGGGCATTATTTTTCCACTCATTCATATGATCAAGAATAGAGATATTTGGCAGGCATTTTGTACCGATGGATCCAATGTGACACTCCTCTGACTCTACTCAAACAGTTACATGTTTTATTATGGTTATTATTGTTTCTTAATCTTTCATTTCACCTGTGTCTGCTTGGTTCTTTCCATAAGTTTCTTATTTGTAACCTTGCTATATCATTTTAGTCTTTTTTCTTCTACATGAACACCCGTTTATTATTGTAATTTGGTCAGACATCAGGTCATATCACAAAATATTTGAACATTTTGTGATTCACCTCATGTCATCCATAATGAAGTAAGCACCATCTCTAAGGTCATATTTTCTCCCTCTAGGCCAGAAGAATATATTTTGATGTAAAACTTTTGTGTTCAGTTTATAATGGCATTAATTTATGAAAGATTACCTATATTTGGTTTTATCCTTGTTATTATACATTTTATTTGTTCAGTAATAGAGTGGTTAATGGACAACCTCACAAGTACAATTTGATTAAATTTGCTTGAGGTAGGAAAGCCACATTGTACAGGCAATGTGATTAAATGTATTAGGTTTAGGTTTGAATGTATTAATGGTGCCTAAAAATTCAATAATAGTTGAATTTTAAAAATTCTGACTAATAGCAGAATTGTTGCTTGTGTTAACCCCTTAGCTGTGGAGGTATCCTTAAGGATACGATGAGGGGTTGCCGCCATTTTGCTGAGATCTTCTTCTTCTTAGTTTCCCAGAGAAACAGTTCATCTGGATACTTTATTATAAGCATCCAGACACAGTTTTTTTTCCCCGGAAATCTAAAAAAAGGAGGATCTCCACAAAATGGCGGTGGCTTTTCATCGTATCTTTAAGACTACCTCCGCAGCTAAGGGGTTAATTATCCTTCTAATTGTTTCATGCTTTTTTCCAATCAACTTTCTTTTGGGGCCTGACTCTGTATCTCTTTTTCCATATTCTTGTTCTTTTCTCTTGCTCCTAAACATTGCCTAGTAATTTATGTACAATTTCAGCTGATGTGTCATTGTACGCATTGTAAAGATGTTGCGATGGTGATAGGTCTTCTGCGTTCATTCTCAAACTCCTGCAGATTAGCAGGATATAACCAGAAGAGCGGAATGTATTGTATCATAATTTACGACTCAGCTGTGATATGTGCACCTTTTCGCCTGACACATCCGACTTCAACACGGCTACTAGGTCACTTTGACACTATAGCAACAAATGGGTCGGGTGATGTTTGATACGTTATTAATCATGTCCTGTATAAGACACTTTCTGGTCAACTATTGTTTAATTTTTAAGTCCTACTTATACATTCAGTAGTATGACCATTCACTGTGAATGGACAATTTTTTTTCTACGCTCAAACTATGACCATGTGAAAACTGTGAGAATGGTTCACTCAATGTCGCTGAATCTGGCATAGAGATATTTAATCTAGGAAATAAATGCTGATATAGGTTAGGTTTGTTTTTTTAATTTTGTGCAAGAAATTGCTTTTAAACCCCGGTCATACCATGTGTTGTACCTGTGTCCTCATGACTGAAAGACCAAGATCTACAATGTTAAACCCTGGTCATACCATGTGTTGTACCTGTGTCCCCATGACTGAAAGACCAAGATCTACAATGTTAAACCCTGGTCATACCATGTGTTGTACCTGTGTCCTCATGACTGAAAGACCAAGATCTACAATGTTAAACCCTGGTCATACCATGTGTTGTACCTGTGTCCTCATGACTGAAAGACCAAGATCTACAATGTTAAACCCTGGTCATACCATGTGTTGCACCTGTGTCCTCATGACTGAGAGACCAAGATCTTACATTGTGTAAACTTTGTAAATTGAATATATTATTATTACTATGAATGTAAGATTTCCTCATAATTTTTTATTATTTCATTAACATGTGTTTGGTGTTTTATTATTTTCAATTTCTCATTTTATTCTCACATATTTCAATCAATAAATCGGTAATTTTCATTGTATAGTCTGTAACCTGTTGGTCAATCACTAATAATATTCAAATATGTTATAAGGTTAGTCTATTTAAAATGTAAAATGGTAAAGAAAAGCTGAACCAACATCATAGGACATAGTTTTCCCATAAGTGCTCTGCTGCCTAGTCAGGAACTGACCAAAAACCACTAGAGTTGCCTACCACACTCACTCAGCAGCAATAGTGCCATTCCTCAACCTTCTCAGTGCATGAGTCCTGGTAGCTTACTTCCTTCTGACTGAGTGGACCACTGAGTAATTTTTATTTCAAATCACAAATGAGTGAACTCATGTCGGCTAGTAGCAGGCATGTGACTTAACACTACTAGACTATCGTGGCTCCCTATTTAAAATGTGGCCCATTTCATTGTTAGTAACTCATATTCAGTGTCCCTTTTTCTTGCAGGTGCAACATGTATTTTCTATTACAAGGTTATCTAGCCTGTCAACCTGTAATTTTTACCTTTACAATTTATCTTTTCATCCATACAGGTAAAGGTTATGAACCAGCATCATGGCACACAGTTTCTCATAATTTCTCAGCTGCCTGGTCAGTGGTTGACCAGAAATTGCAAGATTAGCCTCACATACCGCATTTGCTCAGTAGTGATTGCGCCATTCCTGAACCTTCCTAGAGCATGATACTTGGTGCCATACTTCCTTGTGGCTGGATGAACCACATGAGTAATTTTTATTTCAAACCATGAACAACAAGTGGATTCAAAACCTGAATTTGCTGGTCAGAATGACTTACCATTATACTAGTGCGTCTACCAGCCATACTATGTACTGTAGCTCTTACATCATTGATAGAATTATTTGTTATCTTCAGATTAAATTCATTTCTGGCTTAGTAGAAGTATTTCAAGGCACGATCGGCATACAATTTTGTGAAGTTTTTAAAAAGGATGTTAAAGAGATGGCTTCAATATGCTTTTTTAAAAACATTTTAAAGATTAAAAAAAAAAGTTTGAAATATTTCACAGATTCTTTCCCTCTTCTGTGTTCATTCTCAAACTTCAGCAGAATGTAGTCCAGAGAATGTAGTCCAGAGAATGTAACATTTTGTATCAGTGTTTGCATCTTAACTGCAATATCCACATCTTTCAGAGCATGACACATCCAACTTCAGCAATGCCTATAGCTCACTTTAACCCTTTATGGAATGGGACAGTCGACTCCATCATCCCGCTTCTCTTTTGGAGCCCTGGCTACACACCAGCAGATTTTTAACAAATGATGATAGAACCCAGATGTATGAGTTTGTCACACTTGTTCCTTCTACTAGACGATGGAGTTTATCACTCTTATTTCCTGTGCTAGATAGTGGAGTTTATCACTTTTATTCCCTGTGCTAGACAGTGGAGTTTGGCACTCTTATTCCCTGTGCTAGACGGTGGAGTTTGTCACTCTTGTTCCCTGTGCTAGACAGTGGAGTTTTACTTTCAGCTCTAGATGTGTTTCTTGTGTCTTTTTTATGTGAAAGTATTCAAGAGCTTCTGCAAGTCCCAGTTTATGTTTCACATGCTGTGTGATGCAATTCTATAAGCTAACAGTATTCAAGAGTTTCTGCAAGTCCCAGTTTGTTTCACTTCTATGTGATTCTATAAGCTAACAGTTTTCAAGAGCTTCTGTAAGTTCCAGTTTATGTTTCTCTTGCTGTGTGATGCAATGCTATACGCTAACAGTTTTCTACTGCAGGGGAGACTTTGACCTTTTTGTGCAACCTCAAGGCATGCTGCAGATAGGGATTCATTTCCTCCCAGCAATCTAGCATGGGTCTTTAATAGGCTTAATCACAGCAAAGGTCGTGTGGTGGAGTAGTCAACCTTATCTTCACCCTCCTTAGTTGCCTCTTATAACTTGCATGGCAGGGGTGACAGTGTTGCTATTCTTTAATTCTCTTTCAGACAGATGAAATTTAACATACTTTCATAATCATTGATTAGTGACCCATTAAATTATTTTAATTTGTAAATATTTGTATCTGCTCTGTTAAGTTTTTAATAATTTTGTGAATCTGTACAAGTTTCCATTTCAACAGATTGACAGGTATGCCATATCATTTACAGTCTGGCATACATTTATGAAACAATGACAATATTTTCCACATTTTTAGATTTTTTTCTCCTCTGTGCTTACATTTTTTTGTTGTGTTGGATTTTGTTTTTTCACCTTGACATATCAAGTAATTGTGACCATTAACACTGTAAATAAGTTCATTAAGCAAGCAGAGCTTTGAAGACATCTGTGAGATACAAAGATATACTCCACAAAATAGGATACTTTCCATACACTTTGTGTAAATTAGTTAGTGCGCCAATAGAATAGCAAATTTACCATCATTTGATGATTGTAGAAGCAAACCCAGATTTTATCATAAATTATACAGCATTTACTGATAGGAGGTTGGCTATTGTTAATACAAAGAAGCTGATACAAATGAAAAACATGACTGAGCTGCTGCATAACAATAGAATTGACATTCATAAGTGCTTGCATATTCCCAGTGGCAGTATATGGGTGTAAATCATGGACAATCACCAACAAAGTGAAATTAAAATAGCAGCATTTGAAATAAAATGTTACAGGAAAATCCTCAGAATACCATGGATCAAAAACCAAAAATTCACCAATGTAGCCATCCTGAGAAAAATTAATGTAAAAGAAAATTGGCTAAACATCATGGTTCTTTCCAGAAAACTGCAATATTTTGGCTATATCAAATTCCATGACAGCCTAGAGAAGACAATAATGGAGGGGATGATGCCAGGGAGACGAACAAGAAGTAGACCAAGAATAAGATGGGTGCAAGACATCAAAGACCACCTGAACATGACAGTAGCAGCAGCAGGAAGACTTGCTCAAGATAGACAGAAGTTTAAGGCTGTAATGACTGCTACATCCTGTTCAGGATATGCTACCTGATGATGATGACTGCACAGCTAGAAGAACTAATGAAGAGTTACAGAGGGATATTGACACCAACAGAAATTGCTTATAAACATAAAAATACAGTCTACATTTATAGTTACAGCATGATTAGAATACAATGTAACAACAGACAGGTATTAGGTATGTTTATTATCTTCTTCGCACACTGGACACATCCATAGGTGCTCAGATCTCCACTTCAGTAAATCTCTTAGGGTATAACGGCTGATGGGTCTGGTTCTATGTTGGTTCACTGCTCTTTTTGAAATCTTTGTCAGGGGTTCTCTACGGGCCACGCCCATCCTCACTCCCGATTCGCGCATTCTCGATATTGACTCATGCTCATTTGTCTCAAAATCCTTTGATCGTGAGGATTCATGAAGAGCAATGAGTATGTAGAGTATGTCTGTTCGGTCCATAGGTTGACTGTCTGTTGTGATGGCGAGGCTAGCTAATTGGTCGGCTCGTTCGTTTCCCTCCATGCCTGTGTGTCTGGGGACACAAATAAGCGTGAGTTTTCATAGTGATACCCGCATTTATGCTCTCTCTAATGACTCCACCCATTCCCTATGTATATCACCTGTTTTGACTTTCTGAATCATATTCAGAGAGTTATTTAGTATGCACAAATGGAAATAGGCTTGCTATTCCAGCCAGTTAAGTGCCTGCGTTACTGTGAATACTTCCATTGTTAGACTGCTTGTTATTGCAGTAAAGGCACCACTGGCTTCGTGTACTGTTCTTCCTTTTGATCTGGCAGTAAAGGCCCATGCGCATCGGTGGTGAAAAGAATGTTTGGACTTCTTTGTGGCAATCCATTTATTTTAGTTGTTTCAACACTACAGTATTAATGTTATGTGCATATGTTCTGTTCTCTCAAAAGTAGCCCTGTGGCCCCCAATTTCAAAATGTAATTCCCCCACCCACACTAGAGTTTCCATGTCTCATAGTTGGACCATATGGCCAATATTGAAAATCACTGATCTAAATGAAAAAGACACTATTTTACTATTTTATTTAATTGAAAATGCTATTTTTATTTCACTTTGTAATATGTTATTTGTTATATGGAAGCATTTTTTTCAGTATCTATTGGAACACTGAACTAATACCGGGGTAACCATAATGGCAATGTATCATCATATGTTACTAATGGCATTCACAATGATTCTTTGAAACCATACCAGTCCTCAAAGAACTGAAGGTAGTGTCGTTCAAATACAAATTAAATCTGATGTGCTGTTTTCACTCCAGACCAAAAATGGATAGGGCATGTGTGTTTTCTGTGATAATCCTCCTTATGTCCTGGGACACAAAGCAGTCATTTCTGTTCCTGGGTAATAAAGTAGTCATTGATTATTAAGAATTTAGATGCTTTGAGTGAAAATAAATATTATCAGTTTTATAGAGTTTGTGCGTTAGTCTCATTTCAAACTCTCTCGGGCTAGTAAAATTTCAAGACATGAAAGGTTGATTGTTTACATGCATTGACCGTGTTACTGGATGTTTAAGCTGGTATATTATCCTACGCAGGATGTAGCGATCAACACATAATTTTTGGGCCATTGTGATTGTTGTAACCAATATTTTGCATTCAGTACGTTGCCATTGCTTTCTGAACAATCTAGATGCACAATTGCCTATGGCAGGGATTGAACCTATTACCTTAGCCATCTAAGACAGACTCAGTACCTCTCCATCACAGAGCCAGACACTGAATATGTCATAACCTAAAAAATGCAACTATAGTTGAATTACAAATAATTATTAATTTATATTTAGTAATTATTAATAATTGAAACTTCAGTTATTATTGTATTATTATGGCTTTGTTATGGCCATCTTTGAAAAGGTACCCCAAAACTAATTTATGATTTTAATCTCTACCTGCACAGTACTTCTCAAAGTTATCTTTCATCGTCCATTCTTTCCCCCTCTCTTACAGGATCTGTGTTTTGGAAGTGCTGGTTACGAGGATGAAATCTTTTCTGTGGACATGGTAAAGATAAAGAAGTACGGATGTAAATATCTCAATAACTATCTTCAGGCTGTTAAGTAATATTTGAACATGAACTGTCAGTCATTGTGTAATGGTGGCTGCAATCAAGTGGAGATAAGAGCACCTATGGATGTTTCCGGAGTGTAATGATAATGATCTGATGACTAATTATTTTTGGGTTAGATTCTATATAATTCATTATTATAAACATTTAAAGAATAGGATTGAAAATATGAATGACTGCAGTCAAACGGAATAGCATGTTGTAGCATATTGGTTTTTTTGTCCGCTGATAAGAAATGTTTAAATATGAACGCTGTTGTTTCTCAACTTGTCTTTCCTACATTCTCAGCACTTCTGCCATATGGTCTTGTGCTGAACAATTTTAGCTTCACCACAGCCAAGATGTGTGATGCTGCGTGAGATCAACAGAATCACTATTTTGGAGAAAGGCTGTTGTCCAGAGAACTGTAGATTAGCTAAAAGGATAGAATTGGAAATATGAATGACTGTAGTCAAACTAAATAGCATGTTGTAGAATATTGGTGTTTTTTTTTTAAATCTTCTGTATGTCATTCTCACATTCCTGTAGAATGTAGTTCAAAATGTAGAATACATAGTTTACAGCATGGCTGCTATGTGTGCCTTTTATCCCCTCATATTAGATTCAGCATAAACTACAGTTCACTTTCTGTCAGATGGGAAGACAGACCCTACACTCAACCCTTTTCAGTCACCTTTTACAACATGAAATACAAAGGGTTATGTTATTTCTTCTGTATTCACTCTAAACCAACCACAAGGATTTCTCTTTTTGGGGGTTTTTCTACAATCGGTTTCCTAAGATCAGAAGTCTATACAGGCAGGTGGGCTGTCTCCATGAATTCAGTCATTAGCTGGTGGTCCTCATGGCTCCCCACAACTTCACTTCCAGTTCTGTCTCTTGGGGCCATCTTTTAGTCCTCAAGTCACCAAAGAGTGGACATGCCTGGAGTCTGGGGACACTTTTTGGCATGGACATTGGCCATTTTGGGCAACCTTTATTTTGTGAAGATGTGCTTTTAGTCAACCTTGTCCTGTGCAGAGCATAAAGGTACTTTGCTGTGATCTGTTCAGCTTTTCTTTGTGTATATGATGTGTAAATACATGTAAATTCCCAAACTGGCAACCCAAAATTTAAAATGATTTTTCTTCCTTTGCATTCTTTCTCAAACTTCTGTAGATTAACAGGGTATAGTTCAGACAATGGAATGTGCTGTGCCATGGTTTACAGCTTGACTGTGATACCTCCAGCCTGTGGTTTCTCCAGTTTCAAGACATTTTGGTTACTTGCCTAATTTAATTCCATACACTCATAGATGCTCATCCCACAGCAGTTGTCAAAGAATATACATGATGATGATTGCTGTAGCTTGATAAAACACACTTCTTATTCAGCCCAATCCTTGAGCAATGTACTATTCCAAAGTTCTTCAGTCACACAATAACTGATTCGTTAATCTCTGTGTGATTATGTGACAGGCAGCAGCACAGCAACTGCATAAGAAACATAGTGAGATAATTCGACAAAAGTTTAGTAACAGTTTTTCTATGAAAGGATCATGTAACATATCAGGAAAATTTTCTTTTAGGTCTTTGCTGCGATATAAATACCAAACTGTCGTGTCGTCACATATCCAAACGCAGACGAGAATTTTTTTTTTTAAACTTAACATAAGTAGGATAAATATCACAGCTGCTGGACATGTTAATTCTACCCTAATTCTAAATACTAATCCTAACCTTAATTACATCACACGCTGCACATGCCCAATCACACTGCAACGGTTAGGCAATACCTCGAAACTATAACAAAGGTCACAGTGAAGACCAAAACAAAATTGGCACAACATATCTATTAATGTATCTACATTGTATTGGATCAAAGGTCAAAAGCCTAAGGTCACTTAGATCATTGAAGAAGCATCTATTGTTTATTTATTTAAAAAATATGCTGTTTTAAGCTAAAATTCATTGATATCACTACCAAACTATAAACCATGATGATAATGGATTATGTCCTTGAGACTCAAAAAGTTTAGAAGATTGATTTCATTGTACTCAGGTTACCCCATTTGTAATTCTGTATCTCTCAATGAAGTGGTACTCCGCCTGCTGATAGTAGGCCTACCACTCGTATCTCATATCTCCATAGCTTCAAGTGATAATCCCCATGTGACTCTGAAAAAATCTACTTTGTAAACAAGACAATGCGAGCGGGATTCGAACACATGACCTCTTGAGCAGAAAGCAGTTGGCTTAATCACTACACATGTAGGTCCCTGATGTAAGAATGCATCTTGCTACAGTAAATCATTCTCAGTTTGGGAACAAATACAGAGTACCGGGTATATAAAAGGTTACATATGAAATATATAAAATTATGACATTATCTGATGCCAAAATCATCTCATCTTGTGTTTAATTTTTTATATGTCTATTGAATCTTGAAGCATTCTATTTTGATGTGTTTTATGAAAGCCTGTGCTTTTTTTTTTTTTCTAAATCAGAACTTTTCTAAAGAAATCAAGTATTAGAAAGTCTATGGCATAATCTCAAATATGCTAACTGGTTACCAAGTCTGGATAATGAACTCAGTAATAGCGAAACAAGTACTAGGAAAGTTGTTAAAATCTTTTACGAAATGTATACACTAAGTGAGAACAGAAAATTCAAGAGTAAAGACAACCCAGATTGAACACTGGCTGATCCTAATATATGTTGTATCTCTCCACGAGAAAAATATACATTTATCAGAAGAATCATATCACCCCCAGTTTTGCCAAATGGAAAACAACAATAATTGAGACCTGCCATGCATAATGTAAGAGGTGACTAAGGAGAATTGAAGATGAAGTTGGCTGTTCTATCCCATGGAAGGTTAAAGTTACCCAAAGTCGTTCTAAAGCCGGATGTGTCCTGCAAAAAAAGCACAGGTATCAAGCCAAGCTGTAAACCATGGCACAATGCATTCTATTGTCTGAACTACATCCTGTTAATCTACAGAAGTTAAATAAAGAACACAATGTAAGAAAAATAATGTAAATTTTGGGTTGCCAATTTGTTAATTTTCTTATGCATTGTTTGTTGATTATGTTTCTCACGAATTTCATGCACTTGCCTAGCACTTGTTTTTCCTAGCTGTGGAACGTTGTATGATTTTTGGCAATACTCATTCTATTTGATAATTATTTAGGAACCAAATGAAAAATTATGAATTTAGAACAGTAAAACTTCATTTTTTAGATGACACTTTTTTCTGTTTTCATATGGGTTCATTGGAATATTTGCTTGTTTGAGTATGCCTTGATGTAAACATTGAGAGTGGCTACTCATGGCTTAGGCTATCTACCTTGCCTGATTGCATTTCTTCAAATCAGATGTGAATAAATTATTGTCATAACATAGTGTGTGTTCGTTGTTTTTATGTATGTTCATATGATGTGTTTTAGGTCATGGTTTACTGGGTAATGATTCAAAATGTACAGTAAAGCATAGGATAAGGTGCTTATAGTTAAACCCCAGCTCCAAGGTAAACCAATCAGGATTTTAAGACCATATTCAAAATATGTGTGGTAATCTTTGACAACAGGGTAATCTTGGCACAAACTTGAAAAAGTTACCACCTTTATATCTCTGATCCCAAATATGGGATGATGGCAACTCTGGAAAGTACTTAATACATACAGACGTGCCTCATCGAGGCCAACTCCATGATGTGGAGATTGGGCTTAGTCCAGCCAACAGAGGCTGGAAAACTAAGATTGGTCGGGTCAACCCAATATCGAGCAGGATCACAGAGGCGCACCAGCAACCATGTCATCATGCAACCTTACTAGTTGACATGTATGCACAACAAAAAATGTTTTAATTGTCATGGTGCTCGCCCTGTGAAGCACAGGTGAACCCCCAGGCAGGAGCAGTGCTGGATTCTGAACCTCTACAGAATTCACCCACAGGAACTGGAGATCCTAATCTACCTTGTGGAGCCAGGAGGCAGAAGAGAAAAGCGACTGGCCAACCAGACAAGATAACACCTCAAAACATCTTGCACTGGAATGTAGAGGGAGCTAATAACAACCAAAAAAAACAGAATACCTTGCACCAGAAAGAGATTAGTATTTGCTGCATACAGGAAACCCACCTCAATGAAAAAATAACTTCAAAATACGAGGGTACCAATGTTTTAGAATTCTTATTCTTCTGCATTCGTTCTCAAACTCCTACAGATTAGCAGAATGTAGTCCTGAGAACAGAATGCGTTGAATCATAGTTTACAGCATTGCTGCAATATCTGTGCATTTCGGCCTGACATTAGGCTTCAGCATGACTGTGGGTCACTTTGACCCTCTATGGGATGGAACAGCCTACTCCTCCCCATAACCTCCTTGGTCGCCTCTCATGACGAGTGTTAAAGAGTGTTAGTCAGTTGTCAAATCATCATTGCACTTCAACACGTCCATAGGTGTAACGCTTTCCACTTGAGTGTTTCCACCAATAGACCTACACGGTGACTTACAGTTCTTCAAAGCCAAAAGGTAAATCCAGGAACAGGTCAATAAAGATTTGCTAATCACTAAAGACACACATAATAACATACACTGTGTGTCTTTAGGGATTAGCACAATTTTATTACCCTGTTCCTGAATTTACCTGTTGGATTTGAGTTTTGTGCAGTAACTCAGCAACTCTCATATATGTTCAAAGTCAAAAATAGGGCACATTTTAAAAGTAGGCAACATTTCAGGTATGGCTGTTCAAAAGTATGGCTGTTCATTTCTGGCAACAGCGGATTTTAAACCCAGTTATTTTATTTTATACCTGGAAAAATAATTAGCAGCCTCATTAATTTAATTTGTCCTCGTAGGGGGTTCATAATGTCAGCCCGATACATTGCTGTACCGCCAGGCATAGTAGCAGTGCAAACCATCAGATCTGCACTCTCATTCCTTTGAAGAACCGCATGATCAGGTATGAAAATGAACCTGATACATTAAAACTCTGATCTCTCCACTGTCACAAGCCAATATTCACGAATGCAACCTATTTGTATTTTTTCCATTCATGCCCATTGTCAATTTAGATCTAGACGACCTGTCATCAGTTTATTTATCCAGTTCTAGGCTTTGATCACTGCCATAATCTCCATATATAGCCACATCAAAAGCACCAGTCTCTTTTTTGATGGTCTTCCCTACACATTAAGCTGTAATGGCTCCACAACTAAAACTGAACCGAGTCTAACAACCGAAAAAGATCCATATCTTTGTATTAAACATGTCCCCTTCTATGGTATTGTAGCGGATCAATGCATGCACCTGTAGCTCCACCGCAATAGGAAACACTTTTTGCATTGTCTTTTTAGAATAATTTTCATTTGGAAATCCATATGCACACTTAACTATTTCTCACCAGGCGCCATATCTTCCAACATACACACTGTATGATGTCCTCCGCTAGACCCATCCTTGACTTTCCTCTTTTTAGCCCACTGCCTTTCACTTTCTGAGTTTCAGAATGCAGTAGTATTCTTTCCCAGTTGTGAGTTGGAGGTAGGCTCGTGCTCTACAAAATTGTATTCTGTACTAAGTAATTGGACAGTCAAATACGAATCGCATGGTTCTTACTGAAGTGTCTCTAGTGCAACCAAGTAGTATAAGGTTACTATTTCTTGATAATTTATTTTCAATTTAATTATGCGAATTTGCTGCCATTTTTAATATTAATTAGTTCTGTGCGCACCTAAAAATTATAGAAATAGAATCAACAGATGTGTCTTGCCTTTGCTAATACAAATATTGGTACAATACAAGAATCAGTGGACAGTTTTCTACAGAACACATAGCTAACATAATTAGATGGAATGAAATTCCTAAAAGTCGCATATACATACTATTCGACACGTTGGACGGTGCGCACTGAGTGAGAGGTGGATGGCCAGTTCATTGCACGCAAATCGCTAGATCGGTAATTTAAGTTATGACTTTTTAAGTTTCCGAGATAGTGCAATAGCACATGGAATTAAAGAGTTGATATGTTGTCATGTGATTTGTTCACGGATTCTTGTATTACACCGAAATATATATAATTTCTGTGGTATTTAATTATATTTAATAGTTTCATAATTTATTTTCATTTCAATTATGCGAATTTGCTGCCTTCTTTCATATTAATTACCGTAGTTCTGCATGCACCTAAAAATTATAGAAATAGGATCAACAGATGCGTCTTGCCTTTGCCAACACAAATATATATAATTTCTGTGGAATTTAATTATATTCAATAGTTTGATAATTTATTTTCATTTTAATTATGCTAATTTGCTGCCATTTTTAATATTAATTAGTTCTGTGCGCACCTAAAAATTATAGAAATAGAATCAACAGATGTGTCTTGCCTTTGCTAATACAAATATTGGTACAATACAAGAATCAGATGACAGTTTTCTACGGAACACATAGCTAAAATAATTAGATGGAATGAAATTCCTAAAAGTCGCATATACAGACTATTCAACACGTTGCACGATGCGCACTGAGTGAGAGGTGGATGGCCAGTTCATTGCGCGCAAATCGCTAGATCGGTAATTTAAGTTATGACTTTTTAAATTTCCGAGATAGTGCAATAGCACATGAAATTAAAGAGTTGATATGTTGTCATGTGATTTGTTCACGGATTCTTGTATTGAACCGAAATATATATAATTTCTGTGGTATTTAATTATATTTAATAGTTTGATAATTTATTTTCTTTTTAATTATGCTAAATTGCTGCCATTTATAAGGTTAATTAGTTATGCGTGCACCAACAAATTTTAGAAATAGGATCATAAGATGCGTCTTGCCTTTGCCAACACAAATATATATACTTTCTGTGGTATTTAATTATATTCAATAGTTTGATAATTTATTTTCATTTTAATTATGCTAATTTGCTGCCATTTTTAATATTAATTAGTTCTGGGTGCACCTAAAAATTATAGAAATAGGATCAACAGATGTGTCTTGTCTTCATGAACAAAAAAACATATAGTTTGTGGCTTGTATTATTGAAAACAACAAAAATAAGTTAGAACCTATCACATTTTGTCGCAAGTTTTATTTATATTTTCCTATGTGTTTCAATGTAAATTATTTTGATGTCATATTCATTCGAAATAAATATGTCACATTTTTTCAGGGTTGATGTACAGACTTGGTTGAGGTATCGTTAAATTGCATTTTTGAGGGGCTATCTAACTATATTATTTGTAATTATGAAGAAATGTAGCACAATTCTGAAAATTTTGTCTAAGTATCTAACTAACCACAAACATTTAGATTTCCTTCCATGTCTCTCATTTCATTGCAATTTGCTTTAGACCTTCATTATCGAATTAAATTAGAAGGGGAATTAATAGGCTGTAAGACCATCCAGGAACTGGATGCAGGCAGCGAACCGCATCATTATCATATGGAGAACCAAAACCTCTGCCCTATGTGTCGCTTGCGGCACGTTAGGAACACACTAACTAACTAACTATCGAATTAAATAAGGTTGAACGAACCATGATGTAAATATCGAAATCATTAAATCCGTTTCAGTAAGTAACACAGATATTTCTACGATATTAATGTGTTAAATTATTGATCAACCAGTTCTTGATTCAGCAAAACAAAAACATTATTTGAACCGGAAGTTAAAGATAGTAGAATTTATTTACCAAGGGACATAGCCGGACATGTACTCCAAAAATCAAGGGTGGTAATAAGTATGAGATATTAATAAATCATCAAAACATAAATATTTTGATCTGACAATTGGCAATATCATTTAAATAAACAACTGTCATTTATTTTGAGTGATTTTATGTAACTCTTCCCCGTTCTACTATTTATAAAAACGTTTTTTTTTAAAGCAATATGCACGACATTCTTCCCTAACTGTTGATATGGTGAACAAAAGTGTGGTACATAAACTTATGGATGTTAAGGGAGAATGTTATACTGACTGCAGTAAAACTGAAATCCATCAGGCAAAGCTTGGAACAGCGCAATGAAGTTTTGCTAATCACTGGAAACACATATAAAAACACACAAACTGATGTTTCAACCAAAAAGCCTTTATCAAGATACACAGCAAATAACCATGAGTAAGAACGGCACTATTGTATATACACATACACACGGATAAGCATGGCAGCCAATTCCTCCACACCACAAAGAAAGTTTGAACATCAGAACAATCTGCAATCTACAATATAGTGGGTACAATGATAGGTCTGCCAACTAGGTCAGATGGTCTGCCAAATTAATTAACAGCTTTCTGTGAATATCCATCTCTGTGGGCCAGTGTTCCTCCTTTAACTGGTTTAATTAAATGTAGTCTTGCAGGATATGTTCTGCTGTCTGTCCACATAGACACAGAGGTAATGTTACCAGTCTTGGATGAATATATAGTATATGACATATAATTGTTGTAGTGTGACACGTATGTCAACAACAATATATTCACGTGATCAAATAAACAAGAAAAGCGAGACAACATCATTACCAAGTTTTTGAGGGACATGTTTATTCAACTGGATAATCAGTCTGTCTATAGTTGCTTTCCTTACTCCACTTTGTTCTTTAACTTTGAATAAGTCAATTTTAAGCTTTAGTGTCCTGTTTTGAGAAAGAACACAACTTTGTTAGCTAGTAGATAGTCGTGTGAGCTAGAAGACAGTTGTGTGCGCTAAGACAAACGTTGAACTAGAAGATAGATGTGTGAGCTAGAAGACAGTTGTGTGTGCTAAGACAAACGTTCTTCTTCTTTTTCTTCTTCTGCATTCGTTCTCAAACTCCTGCAGATTAGCAGGATGTAGTCAGGAGAACAGAATGCGTTGTGTCATGGTTTACAGCATTGCTGCGATATCTGTGCCATTCGGCCTAACACATCCGACATCAGCATGGCTTTGAGTCATTGACCCTATATGGGATGGGACAGCCAACTCCATCCCATAACCTCCTTAGTCGCCTTTTACGACATGCGTGGAAGGTAAACAGTGTTGCTATTCTTTGCTCCCCTTTCGGGCTCCGGCAACATACGGGCGAAAGACAAATGTGGATCTAGAAGACAGATGTGTGAGTTAGAATACAGATGTGTGAACTAGAAGACAGATGTGTGAGCTAGAAGACATATGTGTGAACTAGAAAACAGAAATGTGAGCTAGAAAACAGATGTAAGCTAGAAAACAGATGTGTGATCTAGAAGACAGATGTGTGAGCTAGAAGACAGATGTGTGAGCTAGAAGACATAATGTGTGAACTAGAAGACAGATGTGTGAGCTAGAAGACAGAATGTGTGAACTAGAAGACAGGTGTGTAAACTAGAAGACAGGTGTGTGAGCTAGAAGACAGATGTGTGAGCTAGAAGACAGAATGTGTGAACTAGAAGACAAGTGTGTGAACTAGAAGACAGGTGTGTGAGCTAGAAGACAGATGTGTGAGCTAGAAGACAGAATATGTGAACTAGAAGACAGTTGTGTGTGCTAAGACAAACGTTCTTCTTCTTTTTCTTCTTCTGCATTCGTTCTCAAACTCCTGCAGATTAGCAGGATGTAGTCAGGAGAACAGAATGCGTTGTGTCATGGTTTACAGCATTGCTGCGATATCTGTGCCGTTCGGCCTGACACATCCGACCTCAGCATGGCTTTGGGTCATTGAACCTATATGGGATGGGACAGCCAACTCCATCCCATAACCTCCTTAGTCGCCTTTTACGACATGCGTGGAAGGTAAACAGTGTTGCTATTCTTTGCTCCCCTTTCGGGCTCCGGCAACATACGGGCGAAAGACAAATGTGGATCTAGAAGACAGATGTGTGAGTTAGAATACAGATGTGTGAACTAGAAGACAGATGTGTGAGCTAGAAGACATATGTGTGAACTAGAAAACAGAAATGTGAGCTAGAAAACAGATGTGTGAGCTAGAAAACAGATGTGAGCTAGAAAACAGATGTGTGAGCTAGAAAACAGATGTGTGAGTTAGAAGACAGTTGTGTGCGCTAAAACAAACGTTGATCTAGAAGACAGATGTGTGAGCTAGAAGACAGATGTGTGAGCTAGAAGACAGAATGTGTGAACTAGAAGACAGGTGTGTGAACTAGAAGACAGAATGTGTGAGCTAGAAGACAGAATGTGTGAACTAGAAGACAGGTGTGTGAACTAGAAGACAAGTGTGTGAACTAGAAGACAGATGTGTGAGCTAGAAGACAGAATGTGTGAACTAGAAGACAAGTGTGTGAACTAGAAGACAGGTGTGTGAGCTAGAAGACAGATGTGTGAGCTAGAAGACAGAATGTGTGAACTAGAAGACAAGTGTGTGAACTAGAAGACAGATGTGTGAGCTAGAAAACAGATGTGTGAGCTAGAAGACAGAATGTGTGAACTAGAAGACAGGTGTGTGAGCTAGAAGACAGATGTGTGAACTAGAAGACAGGTGTGTGAACTAGAAGACAGGTGTGTGAGCTAGAAGACAGATGTGTGAACTAGAAGACAGAATGTGTGAACTAGAAGACAGAATGTGTGAACTAGAAGACAGAATGTGTGAGCTAGAAGAAAGTCATGTACGCTAAGACAAACGTTGATCTAGAAGACAGAAGTGTGAGCTAGAAGACAGAATGTGTGAGCTAGAAGACAGGTGTGTGAACTAGAAGACAGAATGTGTGAACTAGAAGACAGAATGTGTGAGCTAGAAGACAGAATGTGTGAACTAGAAGACAGGTGTGTGAACTAGAAGACAAGTGTGTGAACTAGAAGGCAGATGTGTGAGCTAGAAGACAGAATGTGTGAACTAGAAGACAAGTGTGTGAACTAGAAGACAGGTGTGTGAGCTAGAAGACAGGTGTGTGAGCTAGAAGACAGATGTGTGAACTAGAAGACAGAATGTGTGAACTAGAAGACAGAATGTGTGAACTAGAAGACAGAATGTGTGAACTAGAAGAAAGTCATGTACGCTAAGACAAACGTTGATCTAGAAAACAGATGTGTGAGCTAGAAGACAGATGTGTAAGCTAGAAGACAGATGTGTAAGCTAGAAGACAGAATGTGTGAACTAGAAGAAAGTCATGTACGCTAAGATAAACGTTGATCTAGAAGACAGATGTGTGAGCTAGAAGACAGATGTGTGAGCTAGAAGACAGGTGTGTGAACTAGAAGACAGGTGTGTGAACTAGAAGACAGAATGTGTGAACTAGAAGAAAGTCATGTACGCTAAGACAAACATTGATCTAGAAGACAGATGTGTGAGCTAGAAGACAGAATGTGTGAACTAGAAGAAAGTCATGTACGCTAAGACAAACATTGATCTAGAAGACAGATGTGTGAGCTAGAAGACAGAATGTGTGAACTAGAAGACAGGTGTATGAGCTAGAAGACAGAATGTGTGAGCTAGAAGACAGTCATGTACGCTAAGACAAACGGTGATCTAGAAGGCAGATTAGTGAATTTTTAAAATACATAATTAAGCAAAACTGTAGTTTCCTAAATATTTGAGGTTATGGGTGGGTGGGGAGAGAAGGGTAAAACCTATTGATGAATCTATGGACAGCACTTTAGCAGCAATATCTCATCATATCAATCTCTAGCAGCAAAATGCTAATTTTCCATTTTTCCATTAATTTTCCGTTAAGCTGCCATTTTTCATATTAATTAGTTCTGTGCGCACTTAAAAATTATAGAAATATAATCAACAGATGCGTCTTGCCTATGCTAATAAAAATATAGGTATAATACAAGAACCAGTGGACACGTTTCTACAGAATAAACAGCTAACATAAATAGACGGAATGAAATTCCTAAAAGTTGCATATACAGACGCGTCCACTATTCGACACATTGCGCGATAAGAGCTGCTTAGACATGTGCGCTGCACACTGAGTGGGAGGTGGATAGCCAGTTCATTGCGCGCAAATCGCTAGATCGGTAATTTAAGTTACGACTTTTTAAGTTTCTGAGATAGTGCAATAGCATATGAAATTTAAAAGTTGGTATGTTGTCACGTGATTTGTCCACAGATTCTTGTATTGAACCCAAATATATATAATTTCTGTGGTATTTAATTATGTTCAATAGTTTGATAATTTATTTTCGTTTTAATTATGCTAATTTGCTGCCATTTTTAAGATTAACTTGTTCTACACGCACCTAAAAATTATAGAAATAGAATTAACAGATGCGTCTTGCCTTTGCCAACACAAATATATATAATTACTGTGGTATTTAATTATATTCAATACTTTGATAATTTATTTTCATTTTAATTATACTAATTTGCTGCCATTTTTAATATTTATTAGTTCTACGTGCACCTAAAATTATAGAAATAGGATCAACAGATGCGTCCTGCCTTTGCCAACACAAATATATATAATTACTGTGGTATTTAATTATATTCAATTGTTTGATAATTTATTTTCATTTTAATTATACTAATTTGTTGCCATTTTTAATATTTATTAGTTCTGCACGCACCTAAAAATTATAGAAATAGAATCAACAGATGTGTCTTGCCTTTGCCAACACAAATATATATAATTACTGTGGTATTTAATTATATTCAATTGTTTGATAATTTATTTTCATTTTAATTATACTAATTTGCTGCCATTTTTTAATATTTATTAGTTCTGAGCACACCTAAAAATTATAGAAATAGAATCAACAGATGTGTCTTGGCTTTGCCAACACAAATATATATAATTACTGTGGTATTTAATCATATTCAATAGTCTTATAATTTATTTTCATTTTAATTATGTGAATTTGCTGCCTTCTTTCATATTAATTAGTTCTGCGCGCACCTAAAAATTATAGAAATAGGATCAATAGATGTGTCTTGTCTTCACGAACAAAAAAACATATAGTTTGTGGCTTGTATTATTGAAAATAACAAAGATAAGTTCGAAATTATCAGCTTGGGTACATTTTGTCACTGTGGTCACACGTTTTATTTATATTTTCCAATATGTGTTTCAATGTAAATTATTTTGATGTCAAACTCATTCGAAAAAATATGTAACATTTTTTCAGGGTTGACGTACAGACTTGGTTGAGGTATCGTTGAATTGCATTTTTGAAGGGCTATCTAACTATATTATTTGTAATTATATAGAAATGTAGCATAATTCTAAAAAATTTGTCCAAGTATCTAACTTAACAACAACAAACATTTAGTTAGATTTCCTTCCATGTCTCTCGTTTCATTGCAATTTCCTTTATATCTTCATTATCGAATTAAATAAGGTTGAACGAACCATGATGTAAATATGGAAAACATTAAATCCGTTTCAGTAACACAGATATTTAATTTCTACGATATTAATATGTTAAATTAGTGATCAACCAGTTCTTGATTCAGCAAAACAAAAACATTATTTGAACCGGAAGTTAAAGATAGAATTTATTTACCAAGGGACATAGCCGGACATGTACTCCAAAATCAAGGGTGGTAATAAGTATGAGATATTAATAAATCTTCAAAACACAAATATTTTGATCTGATAATTGGCAATATCATTTAAATTAATAACTCTAATTTATATTGAGAGATTTTATGTAACTTTTCCCCGTTGTCCTATATATAGAAACGTTTTTTGAAAGCAATATGCGCGACATTCTTCCCTCACTGTTGTCATGGGTAACAAAATGTGTGGCACATATACTCATGGATGTTAAGGGATAATGTCCGTATCAGGTTCAAGTTCCCCGCGGAACTTTACAAAAGTTGGCTCTTGACTTTGTATGGGAACCAGTGTCAGTCGTCCGTTCACATGTCTTAGACTCCACCGCGGGGTCAAGGTTCAGCCAGTGTCGAGTCAGCTCGCTCGTCACAGTACCGCTTGGGATCTAGGCTGGTTCCTCCCCATATGACATGTTAAGACAGGACGAAGTCACCGGGGTGAAGTTTTCGGTCGTACGGAATGTTAACAGCATAAACGTGCTCAGCTGAGTGGTGAGCTATACTCAGCGTCCGAGTGGCTTTCGATGTCGGCGCCTGCTATGTCATACCGCCTCGAGAGAGGATTACGGGGGTATAGGAGAGCTGCTTAGAAAGTGCTTCACTCGACATTTTTGTCATGAAATAACTTTGTAATTACTTAAATTTTAGTATTATTTACACTTAAATGTATTTTTGGATTTTTTTTTTTTTTACTTTTGTAATTACCTCTGTGATTAAAAACAAATGTTTAGTCAAATTATTTCATTTTGTTTTATTGTTAAGAAGACATTTTTTTTGAAGAAAAAAAAAGAAAAAAATATTTTGATACATAGTGATAATGTATAGTTTTTAATGACTTAAGTTCTTAATTGACACATTATACAAGAACAGCGATTTTTTTATTTCTGTGCATTCTTGATTTTTGATTAGGAACAAGTGTCACAGCACTGGGGGCATTCCTATATATATTCTGCTTGCCGTTCCATCAGCCATCTAATAGTGTATTAGCTCAGTCTCCCAGTCAGTTGCTGATCATGCGTTCTTCTGATCTTTCCGGGGTGGGAGCACCTTTTCCTATCACATCTAGTCAATACCATTTCTGCCATTCTCTGAATATGTACATTGTCACGTTTCTGAGGGGAAAACGGAATTGCAGTTTATGAGTTTTAAAAACTTAATGGTTGAGAGAGCATTTACTTTCAACAATAACGCAAATTCACAATATAAAAACATATATTGTGTTGGTTTTTTTTAAATTGTAAACTTAAAATATTTTGACTTGATAATATATTTCTCAATATAATAGCGTAAATATGCATTTTTTAATGTGAATGGCAGATATGTGTGTTATTCACGGTCTCACGGAGAATGTCTTGGTTTTATATCACTGCCTGATAGCTCGCTTGTGACGTGTCCCGGTTTCTATCAGTTTACTAATAAGCATATAACAAATGTGTCACGTTTTTGAATCAACACCCTTGGTATAGCTTATTGAAAACAAGAGAAGTATGATCATGTTTACGAGTTTGTCACGTGGGCATGATAACACTAAGCGCATGCGATTGTAAAGGCTTAAATATATTTATACATAGATCAGTGGTCATAACGTATTTTCTGTAGACATATGAAATTATTTCAAAATATTATGTGATTGTCAGGAGTCTGTCAGGGGATCATCCAATGAATACATTAGATTTTCAACACAGCTAACCTGTGTTCTTTGATACAATTAAAAAGAAAGAATATCTTTGACAATGTGTTTCTAGTGAACAATCTGAAAGCAATGGTAGTTAGATGAACTTAATTTCCAATAGAAACTGCCATTATGTTACCGGGCCTGGGTGGGAGAAGTGAATAAAAACTGCCCTTGTTTAGCCAGGACTGGAAGGGGAGCAGAGAATAGCTACACTGTTACCTGTCAAATAAGCAGTAACTAAGTGGATTTTGATGTCGAGTTCATTGTTCCATAAAGGCCCATAGATAACTATCAGGGCCATAGAAACGTTTTATATGTGGAAGGGGTTTTACCTAAAAAAACGAATGTAAAAAAGGTATTCTTCCGTTATTGTATGAAATAATTCCATCTTTTTACTGAGAAAGTGGTGATTAACTTTTTTTGTAAAAAAAAATCGTTACTAAAGGGGTTTCACCCGCCATTTGGCTAAATTACTAGCAATAAAAAAACAATTTATGATTTCTTAAGAGTGAAAGGGAGTTAACACCCCCCCCCCCTTATCAATAGAAGTATAAACCATGCAAGTAGATATATTTGTCGATTTAATATTGATTGACTGATTCGGAACCACAAGAAATGTGCGCTATTAGCTCTTACTTCCTATGTGCAGTGCGGTAATTTTTTTGTGAGCTTTCTTTCATACCCAGGAGACTTCAGCTCAGTGCAATGCCTATTGAATGAGTTTTCTACTCAGAGGAGGTCTATAACTGTATAGATGACATGCTACAAGCTTCCATAAAGGAGCCTCAATATAACGGCATGTCATCTACTAAGGTTTTCTGTTGCATGGGTGGTTTGTCTAGTGGGAGGAACCCACAGATGCAACCGCATGCATTTAATATTGAAAGTAATGGTTTTTTTAAACATGTATGAATCTATAGCATTGATTTTGCTTTTCCAAATGATAGTTGGTCTTGACATATCAGCTAAATCCATCTCCAGCCTTAAGCTAAAGTCACCTTTTTGACTAGGAAATCCTGTGACTTCTGGATCACTGGATCACTTGACCGTCAATGGAATGGGTCAGCCAGCTCAACCCTCAAAACTTTCTTAGTCACCATTTACGATGTGCATGTCAGGTAATAGTGCAACTAATATGAGCTCCATTTTCTGGTTTCCGCACCACACGGACTGACCACTGATCTATAATACATAGCACAGTCTACATTATACAGGCTGATCATAAATCTACCATATACAGTTTAATACACATTACTCGGGCTGACCACTGATCTAAAACACATATCACAGTCAACACCACGCAATGTTTTTGTCTTTTCTTATAGGTCCTAATTTTGACATCTTAGCAGCAATCTTACTTTCGTGAACTGTACGAGATAGAAAAAGGGCTCTATTTACAGGAAGAAAACGTGACTATTGTGTCTTAGATAATCACTTTGATTTAACATAATGCTTTATTTTTTTTTAAAACCCACTCATTTAATCACCGTAAACAGAGAACTTGACATTTTATAAAAGGCGGTTTTACGTTTACAATCAAAGAGAGATAATAAGAACAATTGTCAATAAATTTGTTTCAACTAATTATTCTCCCCTTATTAGTTATCATCCCACTGTGCATACCAGGAAATTGAAAAGGCAGAGAGACTGGCAAAGGATGAACACAGGGACAAATAGACTAAGAAACCGCCTACCAAGAAAAAGGACACGCATTAAAGCCATCAGGAAAGTTGACCACCCAAAAGACAATTACCACTATCTCGATAGAGCAGAACAGGCTATTACCTTTCGCCTCAGAACAGAACACAACAGATTAAACAGGCACTTAAATAGACTGAGACTGGTCCCATCACCTCTGCGCCCTTGTGGGCAGGCAGTACAGACCACTGAACATATTCTGCAAGACTGCAATACACTAAACCAGTTATGGTAAGAATACTGGCCCACGGAGATAGATATCCACATAAAGATGTATGGGAGCACTGAGGAGCTTTCAAATACAGCAGCATTTATTACGAAAACAGGACTTGGAAGAAGTGAAAGACTAATTATTGTGTCAACACAAAAAAGAGAAGAAATGTAATCCTGCTACATCTTGAATTTAAACACGAATTAAACAAATAGTTTGTTCTTTTTTCTGTTGTATGCATCTGTCTAAAATGTTAAAAAGATTATTATGAAAAACTCATATGTAGGTTGACCATGATTTCTGTGTACAAAAACTGGAAATTAGAATGATATCCCTTGTGAACCAAATAAGAACTAAATTGTGCTTATTACAAACATGTGTGTTTCCAGTAACGACGAATGCAAAGCATGCGAAACACGGGTACTAATAAAACATTGTCCAATATAACAACATCATTGGAGTTAAAATGCTACAGAATAGTTCTGAGAAAACCATGGGCAGCAAGGAATACAAACCAGGAGGTACAAAGCACAATCATCTCCCAAGAGGGCTGGCTTCTGAAAACCATATTAAATGAACAACTAGCTTTTTTCGGTCATGTTAAGAGACATGACGGTATGAAGATAGTGATATTTGAGGGACGATAGAAGGTAACAGGTTTAAAGGCTAACCAAGACGCCCTTGGACAGAAGACATACAGGAATGTCTGCCCAAAAGGAGGCGGTACACCTTGCTCAAGACCGAGGAGAATTCAATAGAGCCATAAGGAAGACCACGTTCTGGATAGAATATATCACGTGTTGATCCCCTTAAGGTGCTCCAATAATAAAATTGGTATGATAAAAACGTGATGTATTATATACCCAGGCAGTTTTGGTTCAGCAACACACTCTTAAACACATACTCTTGAATTCGCGGTGACTGGATTACCAGAACACGGCCTCTATTATTATAAGCTGATGGTTAAAAACGTTGAGGATACAACCAAATTGTCGCCTGAGTGTTTCCGGAGTCATAAATTGTAGTAAAGAAAGGCGACATTGCTACCTGCCAATCATGTTGTAAGAGGCGACTGAGCATGTCTTGGGCTTGCGTTGGTTGTTTCATCCCAAAAAGAGTCAAAGGGACGCAGAAGCTATGCTGAAGTAGGATCTGGAAGGCCGAAAAGCGCCTATATCGCAGCTAAGATGTACGCTATAACACAATGCACTTCGTTTTCCGAAATACATAAAGCTGATCAGGAGTCTGAGAACGAACGCAGAAGAACAAGCGCGAAATTGGATCATGTCCGCGGTTGAAAGAAGAGCACCATTACCATAAGAGTACCACCAGTGCAACAGAAAACCTTAGTAGATGACATGCCGTTATATTGAGACTCTCTTATGGAAGCTTTGTAGCATGTCATCTATACAATTATAGACCCTCTCTTAGTAGAAGTCTCTTTAAATAGACACTGCACTAAGCCGAAAGCTGAAATCTCCTTGGTATGAAAGAAAGCTCAGAAAAACCATCCCACTGCACATAGGAAGCAAGAAATTTGGTTTGAATGTGGTGTCGCTAGGAAGGAGCAGTTTTCGTGGGCAAGAAAGAATGATGGTCAATCAACTGCGTACTGGGACCGTCAGTCAGCATGTAATGGCGGCTACACTCATGGAGAGATCTGAGCATCTATGGGCTTGTCCGGAGTGCAGTGATGATGATCCAACGACTAACTAACTAGATATAGGAAGCAAGAGTTCTCACGATTCCTGGGGATCTCAAAAACACAAACCATAATGTTACTTTAAAAAAATTATTATAATAATAAAATATTGTGATACAAACAAGGTAATAATGAATCATGAAGATCACAAAACACAGATTTATTACACAGACATATTTTTATCACAATTATTCTTTTAAATATATATATATTTAAACTTACATATAGGACTATCTGACCAGCATGTACTAATGAACATGCGCACGCACACACACACACACACGCATACGCATGTGTGTATGTATGTGTGTGTGTATATATATGTGTGTGTGTGCGCGTGCGTGAGCGTGTGCGTGTGTTTATGTATGTGTGTATATATGTGTGTGTGTAAGTATGTATGTATATATGATAATATGGGGAACTTCGTGGAAAGATAAGAAAACGAACACAAAACTTTTAATACTTTGAATGGAAAAAAAAGAACTATTACAGAAATAAAGATAAAACAAATAATGTAGTTTGAACATATTAAAAGACATGACACCTTATTGCAGACCTTACTGGATTGAGGGGAGGCGAGCAAGGGTATGCAGAGATACAAGTGGGATAGAAATATCACGAGATGGATAGGTTACAATCTGGCAGAATACATAACCAATGCAAAAGAAAGGGGATGTTGGAGGTCCGTTGCAGCCAACTTTCGTCGCGAAGATGGCACACCAAGATGAAGAACGATGACTGACATGCACATAGGTGCCCAGTCTCTCCCAGCAAATGTCGAAGGGTATACATGTTAATTGTTCCTGTGTTTCGCTGGGTAGGTACGCTCCCCATTTTACCCTGTGTGGTTCCAGCGGTACTATCTATGTTTCTTCAACACAGAATGAGGTGCAAAGGGCAGAAACCAGAGCTCATTTTTCAGAATACTCTGGGAGTCTGTTAGAATCACCATTACCAACGCATATTAATCAAAGAGTAAAGAAATATGCAAGAAAAGTGATTTTGATTGTATGGGACGTCAAATGTGTCATAATGAAAAGTTACCTGCCTCAATGCAAGACGACTAAGGGCCAGTGATACGTTGATCTCCATACTAAAATTACCAAACTTAAAAAGACTGACCAGAAAACAATGGATAACTCGCACTCAAATTATGCTCTTGCTTTAAAACAATGCACCTTCCCATAAAGCATGGCTTGCGTTGCAAACAGTCAACGATTGTAATATTGAAATTATTCCATTCCCATCATATTCTCTAGATTTGAATATTGAAATTATTCCACACCCATCACATTCTCAAGATTTGGTTCTATATGTCTTTTTCCTTTTAGACAATCTTACCGGTGAAAGAAAATAATTTTGATAGTTAAGATGTCGTACTGGCTTGTCTTCTTCTTCTTCTCGTTCGAATTTTGACATGTCTACAGCATCTTCGGTCTTGAACTTAAAGGACCAAGGGCCTATGGAATTACTTGTCTGTATTCACAAACATCAGCTTTCCCATTCAGTACCCAACATTGTCTTTCACTGTGTATGTTCCTAACTCTAGGAGTTAGTATAGCTACACGTGAAAGAAGTTTCTCCAAACTCAAATTAATCAAAAACTATCGCAGGTCAACAATGAACAACTTGAGATTAAACAACCTCGTAATTATATCAATCGAACATGAGCTGGTCAATGATGTGAGCTTCGATACAGTCATTAATAACTTCGCTAGTCAAAAAGCTCGCAAAGTGAATTTGTAATTTTAAATTTACATTTTAAAATTTATTTCTATCTTTGTTAAATGTAGGTAAAATCGATAATATTAATAAACTTGTACAATTTTACTTGGAATTTTTAAAATCAATTTCAGGCAGGTGGGGGGGGGGGTCAAAATATTCATCGCACCGGGCTGCAATTACCCTATGCACGTCGCTGTCCAGAGGTGAGAGAAGGAAAAGTAAATTTTTTTGAAAAGTCACGAAGATTACACAATCAACATCTGACCGGGACTCTGAGTCTACATACACTGGGATGTCTGCTGGAGCGGGGGGCGGAGCACTTATGGGAATGTCCCGCCTGCTGTGAAGCCAATTTCTAAACAAGAATCAAGAACTAAAGTCGACTGGTTCGCAGATATGCATAGACTTGTACGTACTGCTTCCACAAATACTGTCCTAGTATTATAAGTTAGAACAGCTACTAAGTGAGAAGAATGCGTTGACTTTTTCTCCCATTCAGGCCAGTATTGAAACTACACTTAAGTGCAATTAGTAAAATCTAGAACCTGTCAGTTTGTGCGGTCGGGGTCTGAAATATCAAATTACTTTTATTGATGCTGAAATACATGGTTACATTTTTTTATGGTGGATCAGATAGCTCCTTGATATTACAGTTGCAGAGTTTTTCTTGAAGTCGAATAACGGTCATCGAGTCGTATAAACCATAACAACTTTCTAGAATGAGTATGTTTAGTCTCTAAAGTGAGAAAGTGTCTCCACACTAATTTAATTCAGCTTGGTTTTGTCTCGGAATTTGTAAAATGAAAAGTGTATTTTCTTGCAGTTATAACATTTGTTGTGGGGCCCTTCTTGGGGCGTGGTTTTCTTGGGACCCTAAGCGGGTGCTTAAAATGCGTGTTTGTAAATCCAGGGCTGGTTTAATTCAAATCTTAGCTCAAATAATTTGGTTTACTTTATCACTCACAATACATATATATTCTGGAGAAGACAAATCTTTCTCCTTTTTAATCATGTATTTTGATTGTCACTTACCGTAGTTTATGCCTCTGATCACTGGCAAATTTATGTATACTTTAATTCGCCAGCCAATAAAAAGTATGGGAAATTGCTCACCAAAGATAAATTACATATGGGATCGGCGCGAAATTTATTCTGGACCACGACTTCGGTAAATGGATACGCCGAAACCAGATACTCGTTTTGTTTAAAAATATGTAACTATAATTTTATCAGCGGGCTGCCTAAAATTCATAGGCCTATGCTTGATTTATACCTGTGATGCCGTATATATTTGTCCATCACCATGGACAATATAAGTCTTTGTGATATTAATTGACATTTCTCCATCTGAAATGATGCCTTTGACTTTAATCGTAATTTTCGTTCGCTGTTGACACAAAGTAGACACAAAGGGACCAAAGAAAATCACAGGAAAAGTCAATTGCGTCAATATAGAAGGTTGAATGCGATTAGAGAACAGGACTGTGTAAATGGCAAAAGGCAAGGTTTAATATTGCAATTTTTGACAAAGATGAAATCAAGTATTTATAAAAGAGATATTAGCTGTGTTGTCTACTACCGGGGAAAGTAGGCGAGGTCAGCTATAAATCAGGTCCGATATTTGAACATTGTAAGCATATACCTTGACTAAATGTCCTTGATCCTTTAGCAAACACTATTAAAAAAGGTACCGAGATTACTTTTTGAGTGTTTTGCCGTTGAATTTTTGTTTTCATGGACAGGACGTTTCCTATAGGTTGATATCATACTCAGAACCAAAATAACTACAGAAAAGTGGAGATATAGCGTTAAACAAACAACAGTGTAACCAACCAGATAGCTATGGCAACCATCGGCGTGCATACGCTTTGTCATGTGTTTGGATAATTTGAGCACCTATGGGTTTGCACAAAAAAGTATTTTTAAAAACACTTTCATTTATTTAAGTTTATACCCACATTTGCCTTTTGTATAAACAGTCTCTATATTTCCTATCTGCTGTGGTGGTTCCTGGCTGTGGGGATTTATCTCATATAAATCATCATCACGTGACATATTCTTTCCAGAACGTGTTCTTCTTTGGGGATTATCTGAAACTCCGCTATTCTGGGCGAGTTGACCTGCCACAGCTAGACATGTTTATACAATCTGATATATCACTGCACCATCGTCGTCATGTGCGACATCTTCCGCTGTGGCCGTTAACAATCAATCCATCCATCAAGGGCCATGCCGAGTAGCGTAGGCTTCAAGCTTCTCCACAACTCTCGTGTGTTGTTAATAAACTCAGTTGGTGACTTCCTTTTCTGCCACAGTAACAACCCATCCAGAAATTTCTCTCTTTATCTTCCTGTCCCTTATCCCCTTGAATTTTCCGGTGGTTATTAAATGTTCAAGTATTACTTTTCTCATCACATGCCATAAAAAGCTTGATTGTCTGTTTCTAATTTTTGCGGAAATTTGTCGTTTTACTAAAGCATCTCTACATTAGTTTTCTTGGCTGTCAGTCGAATTTTCATAATTCTTCTTTAAAAACCACATCTCAGTTGCCTCCAGCTTATCTTGGACACTTTTGTTTACTGTTATAGCTTCGCTTCCATAAAGAAGGATTTGCTCAATAAAACATTCGAGTAGTCGAACTCGTGTATGCATTGATATTACTCCTTTGCATATCATGTTTCTCATTTTTGAAATGTTGATTTGGCCTGTGCTATCGGTAACCTCAAGATAATACATGAAATAATTAAGAACAAGATGGACACGGAGATAGTTAAGAACAATTCGGTTTCAGGAAAAACAAAGGAACCAGAGAAGCTATACTGAGTATCCGACTAGTGAAATACTATATAGAAGTCCAAAAAAGTATTTATATTTGCTTCATAGACTACAGCAAGGTCTTTGACAGTCCAACATGAGAAATTGACCAAATTTCTTCAAGAAATAAGCATAGATGGAAAAACATTTTTTTTAAATAAGAATTATAAAATGCTACATATATTCTATATTAATGTATGGCTCAGAAACATGGACACTAAATAAACAATTAGAAGAAAAAACTGATGCCTTTGAGATGCGGGTATATAGGAGAATAAGGAGAACATCGTGGAAAGAGAAGAAAACAAATAAAGAGGTGATAAGACACTTAATATGAAGAAAGAACTAATAAGAGAAATAAAGATGAGGCAAATACAATAATTGGACACATTAACAGACATGACACCATGTTGAATACCTTACTTGAGGGTAAAGTCAAAGGGAAGCGAGCAAGAGGTAGGCAGAGATGTTGTTCGTCCATCACAAGTGATGATGACCATTTGTTACATCCACTTTTGAAAATTCAATTTTAGTTATGTCCTTGATTATGAGTTCGTAGATGGCTAATGAGCCCTATTCGAGCTGTGGGAGAGTAACGTCACACGATGGACATGTTACGGTCTATCAGAGTGCACTACCAAGACAAGAGACATGGGATGTTGGAGATCCGTTGCAGCCAACCTTCGTTGCGGAGACGGCATTTTATGATGCTGATGATGATCGGTACCTCTACCTTCAGCTATTATCTCATATAAATAACAATTTTAATATTTCGGCATGTGGTTTATCTTGTACCTGGCATGATGGCTCTTAACCGGTTCCTCAAATCAGTGTTACCATTTCATTATGCTTTATTATATACATAATGCATTTTCTAGTCAATTAATGTCAAATTTTCGGAACTAATGACTGCTCACTAGTTTAATGCTTGTATTTATTTATTTTTGTGTGATGTTAGTCCTTTTTTAGTTTTTACAAATATATTTTTCGATTCTTGTTTGGAACCCGTGTTCCCTATATTTCGTTAGTATACAAAATATGAGCGAAATAATATAACATAGCCTGCACAAGTTCACATCAAGTTTCTTATGGTGCGCACTGTTTTCATGGCGCAAAGAACATACCGAATTTCATACCGTCTCCGCCGAAGACGGATGTGTTGAGCCATTGGCGCAAATAAAACGGCAACACAACGCATTTCCATTCTCTGGACTACTTCCAACTGGAAATCTTGTAGGACCATTGTCCTGTTACAAGAGATATCCAGTGGGAGTTTGAGAATGAACGCTGAAGAAGAAGAAGAAGATACCGTCTAACAAGAAATACAAAATGTTTGTCTTAGACCAGTTGTTATGCAACGAGTACACATCGGAAGTGAACGGAATTTTTTTTTTGTTGGGGGGGGAGGGGGTAGTGGTTAGGGGTAGTTTTAGAACTAATTCTTCTTCT
Organism: Meghimatium bilineatum; assembly: GCA_034231615.1. Classification (NCBI taxonomy): domain Eukaryota; kingdom Metazoa; phylum Mollusca; class Gastropoda; order Stylommatophora; family Philomycidae; genus Meghimatium; species Meghimatium bilineatum. Next base: position 22,934,941 of record CM067316.1, on the reverse strand, counting down.
TCTTCTGCGTTCGTTCTCAAACTCCTGCAGATAAGCAGGGATGTAGTCCAGAGAACGGAATGCGTTGTGTCATTGTTTACAGCATTGCTGCTATATCTGCTCCTTTCGGCCTGACACATCCGACTTCATCATGACTTTAGGTTTACTGACCCTGTATGGGATGGGACAGTCAACTCCATCCCATAACCTCCTTAGTCGCCTTTTACGACACGCGTGAAAGGTTAACAGTGTTGCTATTCTTTGCTCCCCTTTTAGGCCACGGCAACACACGGGCGAAACTAATTCTATTCGTACCCTTCTCCCACTCCAGAATTATATAAATCTGTCTCAAGGGAGACAAAATCTGTGTTCCTCCCATTTCCGTTGATTATTTCCCCCTTGTTACATTTATGAAATGACGAGTTTTAAAAAAATATGTTTAATTATTCAAAGATAACAGATTGCATTGTGTCTTATCATTTTTACGCAAAGGCAGCATCAATATTAGCCATTTTACTAATTGAGAATGAGCTGGGAGAGTGATGTCAAAAACAACTGTGTAGTTGCATTCGACGATGACGCCACAAAGTACTAAAAATTTTCAAACGGATAATAATTTAAAAACTATGAGCTCTGTAATCATATGAGGACACATTTTCTAAAGAAGAACCATTTCTACTTCTTTTGAAAAAAAAATTATGTTGTTGTTCAAACTGTAGTACTAAACTTGGAAATAGTCAATAATACAACATGTTATCCAATGGCCTTCTGCATATACGAGGTGTACCTAGAAGTCTATAGCTACCAGTTCAGTACGTTGCCGCGAACTATTTAAAACTCTTTAAAGACATTTGGTGTCATACTTTGGTACTTAAAATTAGTGAAACCGTAGTGAGATCATGTTATTCTGACGGTCCATTTGGGCCACTGACATTTCATAAATGTTGTTATAAATTTTGACATGAATGCAGAAATAGGGAAAGGAAGACGCAAGACCATTGTACGGAAATTTGGACTAGGGACACGAAATGACAGAGGAGAAAGACTTATACAGTTCTGTGATAAGAACAACATGACCATAAGTAATACATTCTTTGAACATGCAAATAGAAGATTATATACTTGGAAAAGTCCTGGAGACAGAAAAAAGAACCAAATATATTATATTATGTCTCATAATTGTTTCATTTGGTATTATTTTTGTTTAATTATTAGCAAGAAACTCTGTTATCAGTTTCGAGCACAGTGGTTGTGTTATTTGAAATTTCGAGCAGGGCATTTGACTGATTATTGATTATGACCTTACGTCCCAGCACTAAAGACAAATGCATAGGTGTTCAGTCTCCCCTGGCAAATATCGAAACGTAAGCATTCCGATGCTCCCGTGACTTGTTAGTTTAACACATTCTGCCCCACAGATGGCAAATTATACTCATGCCAAACAGAAGACCCAATTTTTCGAGATTATTTAGATATATCATATATTGTTGTGTCTACATTCATAATGCGCTCGCCAAGCAAATGTTTCCATAATCCATTCTCAATTTACCGACCGTAGGTGTATTAGATATAAGGCCTAAGCATATCTGTTCTCTTATTCTGGCAAACGCCAACATGTCATTAACATGGTTGACAAATTCCTAAGATTAGGGCCTACACCAAATGATTGTGCCAATGTTTTAAATGGTTTATGTATCATTGAATTATCTTTTATTTTCTTCTTCGTCTGTACTCGTTCTCAAACTCCTGCAAATTATCATGATGCAGTCCGAATAATGGAATGCACTGTGGCATGGCTTAAAGCTCTGCTGCTGTATCCTCGCCCTTCTACATGACACACCAGACTTCATCATGGCTTCTGGGTTCCTTCGACCATAGGCCTATATGGGGTGGGAAAGCCAACTACATCCCATAACATGCCGGGGCCATGCCGGCTGACATGAATGTTTCATTGCATAGAATGTAATTTGAGATGTAGGCGATCATGTTTCTCCACGGCTCGCATTATGTATCAAGATCGTTGTTGTTTTCCTGCCATACCAGGTTGTTAAATATTTTCTCTAAAATTTCTAAAATATGTTAATATTTTCTCACGTTGTTGCCCTTTGTCTGTGTTGTCTTCAGTCTTGCTTGTTGTGACTATGCTCTCCAAACCTCATTGTCTCCTAAAGTGACCAAATAATTAAGATTGTCTTTTCTTATATTATCGATTACGGTCCGTTTCTCATTTGACTCTTTCTACACCTCCACATTAGTTTTACCTGTCAGTCCATGGTATTCTCAGCCATTCTTCTGTAGAACAACATCTCTATTGTCCCAATTTCCCACTTTCCTGTTTGTTAATTGTCCAAGACTCGCATCCATATGTTAGTATATGAATTATATAGCACTGCATAACTCTCTTCCACACCTCTAATGACAAGATCATATTATACAATCTATTTTTCATTTTACTGAATGTTGTTTTACTTGCCCCATTCTGCTTCTTATTTCTGTTGAACTTCTTCCATCTGTAATTGTTGTACCTAAATACTTGAATTGGTTGACCTATTTATAATACTATATCATTCACTTTGATCTTCCAAGTTGTATTTCGTTTCTTTGAAATAACCATTAATTCTATTTTCTTGATATTTGGGCTTTCTCTTTAATTTCTGTGACTACTCTTGAAGGTCTTCCTCACTTTTAGCAATCAGAACAGTGCCATCCGCATATCTTAAATTATTTATGTTGTGTCCTCCCACTGATATTCCTCCTGAATCCCCTCTTACGACATGCATCGTAGTTAGTAAGGTCCCCCCCCCCCCCCATTGACCCGGTAGTTTATTTAAACAATATTTTGTAAAATAACTAATGAAACGTTATATTTTATTGGCGTCCCAAATATATAATTCCTTTTGTTTCGACGCGATACTAACGCTTTTTAACAAAACGAGTTGGCAACACTGCCTGAGAATCCTGATTTTAGTCAGGGTCGCAAATCTTCGAATTTCCACCGAGCCTAATTTTTTTCGAAGTAAATTTTAAGGCTGTATGATAAACTAGAAAATGGATCCCCAAACATATATGGATGTTGCTACAGTAGTAACTAAGTTAAAAATGTACCCATATTTCGACATAGCACATTACATTCTCATGTGCATATCTGTACGGGAGGATATTTTGCCTCAGCAGTCACAAGGTGAGCAAGAAAATGTAGAACAATGCTACAATGAAATGCCTAGTATGACTTATCATACTAGTCTAATTATTTTTTCCTAGGATCCTGTGATGCTGCCTATACTTTATAAGTTACAATTAATACAGGATGAAGGCTGGTTGATGGCATGTGATGTATCCACCGATGACAATATCAAAAGAAGAATTAGACAATTGAATGTTGTGGCAATCAAGACCAAAAAAAGCAAACTAAAACTTACGTAAAACTAGTGAGTGAACCTAGGCTTCCATGATTCATTGACCATTGTCTCAGCTTGCAGTAACTGTAGCCTATCTTACAACAGTGTTCGGCATATGAATTGTTTAGAGCTAGATATGAGATATTTTAGATATCTACATCATCCACAGTGTCGCTCATGATTGCTGTGTGATTTAAGTGAAAAAGCTGTACCTAGTCACTAGTGTACTCAAGTGTACTGTACTGTGACTTACTTATAATTCATAATAATACTATATTATATATATTTATATACATATGAATCTTATAGCCATGCCTATTGACTACGAGGGTCTCGACTTCTATTTCAGGGTGCAGATATGTAGAATAGTAAGGAGTAGTGTCAAATGTAGGCCTATAATCAAAGATCAGTCTTCTTTCTAAGCAGCATGTTGTAGATGACAAGGAAAGTTAAGGATGAGCTGATGATGACCTGTCACATGTTTCAAAAAATAATTTTTGCCGCATGTCTTGTCTACATTTCTTACTTCTATCAAATGATCCCTCATGGATAACGTAGAGATGCATGCCAGAAGACGTTGCAGTTATTGCTTGTTTGTCCTTTCATGGAAGACTCCTAGGTGACGGATGATGCTAGATTGTCTATATGATATTTGCCATCATGACAGATGGGTCAACAAAATTGACTGAGAAATGAGATAGCTGGCCCAGAAGTGTGTACTGCACATCTGGCAGGACATGATGATCCTATGATACTCCACACGGGAATATCTCATTTCAGGGACTAAACATCAATTCCGTAAGCCCACCTAATACAACATGCCTTTTGGACAACCTTATATGAGTCTGGATTACATCTCGGTTACATAGCAAAGAGGAACCTGTGCTTTTGTCTGAAAGGCTGTGGGCTGCCAAGAGCTACCTGCTCACAGTTAAAGAGATTATTTCATTATCCCCTATATTATATACACTACCCTATACTTAGTTATATGTATACACAGCTCAACTTACATTGTGACCATGTATAGCCGAGACTATGCACCAATTTGATTGTAGAGGGGATTTATTTGCACTGAACAGTTTTCCTGTTTCTTAATTAGTTCTTGTGGTAAGGGCTCTTTTATTTCCTCATCAATATTTTGAATCACTAAAAAAATACAAAATAAATTAATCTTGTTTTGTTCACTTGAAACATGTCTATATCTGTAATTCTATCTCCTGAACAAAACTCAACATCCTCTGAAGCTCACAGACAAACTAAATGTTACAAATTTTTCTAGAATAAAGAACAAATTCATTTAATGGGACCACACAACATTGGGGGGGAGGGGGATGTTAGATAAACCCACCCTACTCCTTTTAGCAAAATATAACATGTTGTTTTGTACTAGGCAACAAACAAATAATAGGGCAAACTTAAGAACTGAAGTTTTCCTTTAAAAAAAGAACATTATCTCATAAAACCAACATGATTAGCTCAGTTGTTTTGTTGTGTTTCCTTTCGTGCTGCAGTAGACACATAGGACAGAGGTTTTGATTCTCCATGTGTTGCGGTCAGCTGCCTGCAGTTTTAGTTCTTGTAAGGCTTTGCAGCCTATTATTTCCCCTTCTTTAAGTATGGTGTTTTTTTAGGGTTGCTTTAGGCCTTCTTTATTTTCTTTTACCCTCAGGTGTACACATTAGGGATTGTTAGTTTATTGTTTTCATCTAGTTTTAAAACTTGACCCTGGTATTTCCCAGGTATATCTGCATTTTCTTATGACGTTTGAAACATATTCTTGGGTGTGTTTTGTTTCTTAAATAACTATTTGTGATGAAATCACTCCATTTTATGTTCATCAGTTTCCGGAGATCTTTGTTTTTGAAGCTGTTTAATTTTTGGTCTGCTGCTTGATTTCCAGCTTTCACTTCCATATGTTAATACTGAGACAATACATGAGTTGAGTAGCTTAACTTGGTGTTTCTTTCTAGATCTTTTCATTTCCAGATATTAGTTAGTTTAGTGAATGTGCTAGCTGCAACTGCTATGACACACACGATTAGATAAATAACTGTGGGGAACCTACTTCAATATAAAACAAACAGCCCGTGTGTATGCCGGGCCCGAAAGGGGAGCAAAGAATAGCAACACTGTTTACCTTCAACGCATGTCGTAAAAGGCGACTAAGGAGGTTATGGGATGGATTTGGCTGTCCCATCCCATATAGGGCCAGTGACCCAAAGCCATGCTGAAGTCGGATGTGTCAGGCCGAAAGGCACAGATATCACAGCAATGCTGTAAACCATGACAACGCATTCCGTTCTCCGGACTACAGCCTGCTAATCTGCAGGAGTTTGAGAACGAACGAAGAAGAAGATATAAAACAAACCGCTCCATACATGACCAGCATTGAACTGGATATATAATGTAATTGATCAGAGAAGTGAATATTATAATCACATACCATACAGGCTGACATAAATTATCACGAATTTTCTGTTCCATATAATACTATTATTTCAGATGTAGAGATTAACTCTTTAATTTGAGAATATTCCTGGCTTGGAAGGAATTATTTTTATTTGAACTTTAGATTGGTGGTTCTTAACCTTTTTTTCTCCCTTTTTTATTGGACCAATTTTTCCTTCCATGACTCCGTGGAGTCTTAAAAAAAGCTTGCTAATTTTTCTAAAGGCTTGTTACTATATACCAGTGTTTCATGTAAAGTGAGCATAAACACAGTTTTGGGACGGTGAGAGATTTCCGGGGGTGGGGGCAGTGTTGGGATAATGTAGGGTGGTGGCATTATCGCTTTAGAGAACATCATCTCATAAACCCATAACCCATCAGGGTCGCAGGGTACCACATTGGATGCTTCAGTACACAGAGTTCTCCAGCGATTTAAATCTTCAACAGTGTGGATGAGTGAGGTAAAAATCGTGTCCTGTCCATTCTTTGATGTCTGTCCAATTCTTTATTTGCCCTCCTCTGCTCCTCCCCCCTTTGATGGTTCCTGCAGTTTTGTTTTTGACAATGAATCATGTATACATACATGTCCAAATCATGCTAGTTTTCATTGTTTTACTATTTTCTTCTTCTTCAGCGTTCATTCTCAAACTCCCACTGGATATCTCTTGTAACAGGACCATGGTCCTATTAGATTTCCAGAAGGATGTAGTCCAGAGAATGGAAATGCGCTGTGTCGCCGTTTTATTTGTGCCAATGGCCCGACACATCCATCTTCAGCGGAGTTTTACTATTGAAAACAGTTGTTCTTGTACTTCTGCATACATCTCTATTTATTTCTTACATATAAATTTGTCTTATGCTCCCTATAGGAAATCGTAGAATTCATCTATAGCATTTGTACTCGAAAGCCTGTTAGGGAATATAGAACTAAATAAATGAGGCCATCTGCTACATTTTAAGTTATGATGTAATTCTGGTGATATTAATTAAGCTCTAATCTGAAACCTTTCAACTAGGTTTAATATAACCAGTGGCAAGCACTTCTGTTGGAAATAAAAGTTTTTAACTATTAAAATACAGAAAGAAAATCTAAAACATTTAGTAATAGCAAATGTGTCTTACAGGAACAGTCAAATCTGGCATCATTGCACATGAAATTATGATGCCAACAGGATAAAGAGTTTTTGTTTTCAATATGTGTATTTAGTGTTTTCTTGAAAAAATTTATGTTTTTGTGTTTTTTGAAAAATGATACTGACATTTCTGCTGGGAGTTTTCTTACACTATACTGCTGTATATATTTCTTCTTTCGTTCGCTAATAATGTCTATATCTGCAGTGTTGTTTCTTGTATAAATTGGACAGTGTTTTCCATTTCTTGTTTTGTACCATAAAGTTTAACATTCATTGGTGTATCAGAAGGCCAGTATGTGCATCTTAATGTGTCATAGTTTGCACATTCTTGAAGGATATGTTCTGAAGTCTGGTTGACTTGTCCACAATTACACTTTGCTGTTGTGCCAATTTTAAATTTTGTATACATATGGCTGTTTAGTCTATTGTGTCCAGTTCTCAGTCGAAATATGATGACCTGTTCTTGTCTGTTAAGTAGGTGGTAGTCATCCCGTGGAGGTAAGTTAGGCTTTCGTTGTGCCTTTATCATGGATTTCTTTTGGTGATAGCTGATTGGTACATCCGGTTGCTGCATGTTAGCATCTTCCTTGGCGAGTTGATCAGCTCTCTCATTTCCTGCTATTCCACAGTGTGATGGAATCCATTGCAGTATAACTCTACACCTATTTTGTACTATGGACAATACCTCTTTTAACTCTGGAAGTTTATTGGATTGTAATGCCTCTAGTACTGACCTTGCATCTGTAAGTATTACAATAGGGTGTGAGGTCCTGTCCAATGTTAACAGTTTCTCTGCAGCTGTATAAATAGCTTTGACTTCAGAGTCATAGTTGTTGCAGTAATTCCCTGTTGGTATACAAGTGGAGTGGTGCCATCTGGGTATTCTACATATACAATACTTCCTCCATTTTTTACTGCATTCTGTGCTGATCCATCTGTATATACTCTGGTCCATAGATCACTTGGGTAAACATCATCAAGGAAACTGAGAGCTGCTACTCTTTTCTGCAGATTATTCTGATGTTCATCCCCATGCACACCTGCTACTGTTGTTTGGATGGTCACTGGTAGGCATGTCCGTTTTTCCCATGGGGTGTGTTCTGGTTGAGATGTCAGTGGTAATTGTTACCTCTGGTAGATCCGATACCTGTCTACGTAGACGCTTGGCCTGGTGTATGAAGCTGCTTCTTTTAAGCCGTCCTTGTGATAGATTCTGGAATCTTTCCTTCATTGGGTGACTATGGTGGGAAAGAAACTTTTCTCCATGAATTATAATTTTAGTATCTCTACGCTCTTTCAATGACTGCATCCCTTCGATATTCTGCATTTCTATGATTGGTGTGGATCTCATTGCGCCTGTAATGATTGCTGTATATATAATTTCTGTCCTAGATCATGACAGAAGTGGCTACCAAAAAGAAGTGTCAGTACAGTGCTGAATATCTTACACATAGAATTGTTCCTTTTTATAATAAACAATTGCCACTTTGCTTGATGTGTGAAAATTGTTTTCCAATGAGATTATGACGTTATTGAGATTAAGTCACCATTTTAAGAAAGTTCGCTATGATAAATTTAAGAAAAATGTAATGTATATTCAGGGACTAAGTGAAGAAATGTAAAAAGCAGAAGACAATGCAAAATATTCTTGCCTTTATATCAAGGCATAATGAAGATATTGTTCTGGCATCATAGAACATAGCTTTGCTTATAAGCAAATTCTGGAAAACTTCACACTATTGCAGAAGATTGATCATACTGGCCATTCCTGAAGTTTTAAGAACAGGATCAGTCCCTCGATATGGTCTTAAAAATATTCCTCTAAAAATATTACATCTCTCAGGCATATTGATGAGATGGCGAATGATGCGAAAACAACTGTTTAAACTTGAAAAATAGAGAAATTAGATATCAACTGAATAAGTCACCATCCTTGGAAATGAATCATTGCTTCTCGCATATATCCATTTTGTTAAAGATGGTGAAATTAATCAAGGAATGCTTTTGGCAAGAACAATGGAAACAGATACCAAGGGAGAATCAGTATTTAGCAAATTCCAATTCTTTTTTTCTCTATGACATACATACTCGCTTATGCAATGGATGGAGGACATCAATGATTGGTCACCATATGGGTGTTAGTGCATACCTAAAACAAGCTATTCTCAATGTTATGACAGTTCACAGAATTGTGCATTGACAATATCTTGTGGCAAAGAATGTCAATGGTCATAACCATGCCTCGTTCAATAAAGTCATATCTGTTATTAGTAAAATCAAAGCTGATTCACTGAACGTATGCCTTTTCCGTTAGTTATGTCTTGATAATGATGAAGACTGTGTAAGGTCTAGACCCACACGGAAGTAAGATGACTTTCAAAATATGATTCTTCTTGATTAGAAACTGGCCTCATGGCACGTGGGGCATTCCCATAAGTGCACCGCCCTCTATTCCAGCAGCCATTCGACCTGATGGTGTTTCGAGTCTAATGTTGCCGAAACAGACGTCAACATCAGGGCACAACTCAGGCCCTTGGGACAGGTTTCTTTGTTGTTCCGCCCACCCACGCCGTGCCTGTAACTAGTTCAAGCACATCGGCCTGTCAGAACAACATGGTAACTGTTATCGAAGGTTACGAGTACGGGATTGTATAGATGATGTGCCATGAAGCTTCTATAAGAAGATAACCTCAATATAAAGGCATGTCATCTACTAAGGTTTACTGTTGCATGGTTGGTTTGTCTAGTGAGCCATTGGTGAGACCCACAGACGCAACCGCATGCGCGAAAGATGATTATCTGTCACATCTTTTCTCTCTTTATGAAAGTAAGATTCAGTTCTTGGAATTATTGAATTTCTCTATTGGTCAAAAATGTGAGGTAATTCTACATGATGTTGGTTACCTAGCTGACACACATGCGGTTGTGTCTGTGGGTTTCAACAATGGTCTACTAGACAAACCATCCACACAATAGGAAACCTTAGCAGATGACATGCCATTATATTGAGGTTATCTTATAGAAGCTTCATGGCACGCCATCTATACAATTATGTTTCTCTTGCTTTTATTTTGTTGTTGCAATATGTTTCATGTTTACTTTATATGTATGCACCCTCTGTGGTTGGGAGGGAGCCAGAGATGTACTGTGCAGCATTGGGGAGGAGGAAACTGACAGCACTGTTTTTTTCTATGACTGAGACCCATCATAGAGGGAGGCACAGTGACTCAGGACATGAACATGTGGTTGCATGCCTCGAGCAATAGAGAAGTTTAGCATAACCAGTAGTCAATTGGTGGCGGGGAATGAGCACAGTGAACCCTATCTTGGCTACAGTGGCTCGAAGCAGTGCATAGGTTGAAACCTACCTACATGGAGGTGTGATAGTTATGCTCTGGTCCGGGGTGGGCCGAAAATCCACAGACTTCCCAGCAATATAATGCCATTTAATGGCGGGTCAAAGGGCATGGACCGCTGGATCAGCAACCAGCCAATCAACCTAGCTGACATTTTCTCAAACTTCAATTAGCTCAGCTTGTACAACACATCCAAGTTTATTGTTAAAGGAGACTTGAGAGGTTAAAACTCTCCCCTTAGGAAATCGAAACATGAGATTTATTTCTAAGAAATAAGTATAAAATATTAAAATAAAAAAAAAAGGTAAACACCAGTTTTTCCCAAAACAAAAATCATCAGAAAGAAAATGATCAGCTTTTCAGAAGAGATTGCCCTTACCACATTCATATGTGACCATGAACACATCCTTCATGCATGCATGATCTACTGCTCTACAGGATGCAGTGGGAGAAAATATGGTCTGCAGAGACAGAACTACTTCCAAATCTTTTGGTTCAATGTATAACTTGAAAATACATCTCTGGAGAATACTGGAATCAATTATTTTTTACACAAGAATGCTGAGAATAATTTACCAGTTTAAGCTACTAAAGAGTAGTGTTTATTTGTTGAAAGATAAAAGAAAGAGAAAGTTGTCATATAGAAAGCTCTTTGTCAACATTAGAATGGCTGTATTGAAGCTTTGCAGTCATATGGATTGTATAGTCAACATTGATACCACCAAATTGTTGCAGTCTTTCGTGCGATTGGGTGTCTGCATGCAAAATAGTGAAACATGCCTTCCGCATACACACATAAATCCTCTCTAAGTAGGAGGCTTCTCAAGACATTGCCTACCACTGGGAGTTGAGTCTTCTGGATATTGAAAGAAAACTGCAGCCATCCTCCTTTATAGTAATAAAATAAAACAAGAATTTCATCACTTGTAATTCCTGGGGATCATAACAAACAAATGTCAACAGAAAGAAGCATTTTCTGGTATGTCAAGATAATGATGATGTTTGAAATATAACATGACATAATGATGATGTTTGAAATATATAACATGACATAATGATGATGTTTGAAATATAACATGACATAATGATGATGTTTGAAATATAACGACATAATGATGATGTTTGAAATATAACATGACATAATGATGATGTTTGAAATATAACATGACATAATGATGATGTTTGAAATATATAACATGACATAATGATGATGTTTGAAATATAACATGACATAATGATGATGTTTAAAATATATAACATGACATAATGATGATGTTTGAAATATAACATGACATAATGATGATGTTTGAAATATAACGACATAATGATGATGTTTGAAATATTACATGACATAATGATGATGTTTGAAATATGAAATGACATGATGATGTTTGAAATATTACATGACATAATGATGATGTATGACATGATGATGTTTGAAGTATAACATGACATAATATAACAAAATTATTGTGGGAATGAGACAGAAGAAGAGAGAGATAATGTAGTGTGTACCTGCATGCCACAGAAAATAAACACTCAAATGATGAGTGCTTCAGACAGAGGTTTCTAGCCATTCATGATCACATATGCCAGCCCCATTGTGATGATATAATGTTGTCATATCCACTTTTGTTAGGAAAGAATGCTCTAGTCTTATTTTTTTAAACCCACTTTCTTAATTTCTGAGTATTATCAGACAATTGCCACCATGTATTGACCAAGTGCTCATTCATGTTTTCTTCAAATTATCACAAAGGTCAAATTGTAATTTGAGTGACCTAGACATATAAGCTAAGAGTCTACACACAACAGCATTTTCCATTTTGGCCCAAAGCCACAAATTTCAGTGTATGCCAAACAAATTATCTTGGTACACAGACCTCTACAATAACCTTTCCTAATGTCACTTGAAGATAGAAGAATTATTCACACAATGACCTGTATACTACCAAGTCTTGTGTGTGCTTGCAGATAATGAACTAAAAATACTTTCATTTACATTGGGGGGGGGGGGGATTTTACATTCTAACATCTTCTCATTTACAGTTTCTTCTTCTTCAGAGTTCATTCTCAAACTCCTGCTAGTTGTCTTGTGCAGCAGGACGATGGTCCTACTAGATTTCCAGCAGGATGTAGTCCATGGATTGGAAATTTATTGTGCAACTGTTTTATTTGCGCCAATGGCCTGACACATCCGTCTTCAGCAGATTTGCAGTTTGACATTACTACACAGCAAGTCCGGTTTTCTTAATAAATGCTGCTGTATTTTAAAGCTCCTTGGTTCTCCTTGGTTTTAAAGCTCCATACAGCTTTCTGTGAATATCCGTCTCAGTGGGGGCCAGTGCTCCTCCCATAACTGGTTTAGTGTAATGCAGTCTTACATGGTTATCCGCTATATCCTCTGGTTCTAACAGATCTCTATGTATGATGGCAAAATCAAACACTGTAGCGCCAGTTTGCACAATGCTTCATATTTTATATATATTTTTTTTTCCTATGCGTGATTAAAAAAAAGCCTTTGTGTTTGATATATTGTCTTAGCTATACTTTACAAAACTATCCAAACTCTTCTACAGATGTAGCCCTGTTGGATGGTCGTACATGGTGTTGCTCATTTGTTGATACAAATGATCATTGGTCAATTTGCTTACCTGTATATTGTGGGTTGCCAATGGAAAGTTGGATCAGCCAAGATATGTGACACTGTGTGATAGCATGCAGGACCTATATCTGGAGAAGGGAGTGAATACCGTACTGAAGTTAATTCATGCAATGGCATAACCATTTACGCATGTGGTTGCTTCTGTGGGTCTCACCAATGGCCCACTAGACATACCACCCATGCAACAGAAAATCTCAGTGGATGGCATGCCGTTATATTGAGGTTTTCTTCTTAGAGAAGCTTCATGGTGCATCATCTATACAATAATGCTTTTATTTTGTTGTTGAAATGTGTTTCATGTTTACCTGAATATATATGTATTGTGGTTGGGAGGGAGCCAGAGATGTACTGTGCAGCACTGGGGAGGATGAAACTGACAGCACTGTTTTTTCCTATGGCTGAAACCCATCATAGAGGCACAGTGATGCAGGACGTGACAATCCTTTTGTCTTGAAAATTTGGTTGCATGCCTGGAGCAATAGAGGAGTTCGGCATAACCAGTAGTCAATTGGTGGCAGGGAATGAGCACAGTGAACCCTATCTTGGCTACAGTGGCTAGGAGCAGTGTATAGGTTGAAACCTACCTTCCTGGAGGTGTGACAGTTATTCTCTGGCTCTGTCCCGGGGTGGGCCAAAAATCCACAGACTTCCCAGCATTATAATACCATTTAATGGCATTATGTCAAAGGGCATGAGCCCATGGGCCGCTGGATCAGCAACCAACCAACCATAACCATTTGAGTTTACTGGAAGCCTTGTTATAGAGACCTGTTGTAATGCATCGCTTAGTGCACCTGTTTCCTAAACTGGTTGTTCAAACTGTTTCCAGAACAACCCAACATCAGGAGATATGGACTAAAAAAAATATGGGAAAGTGAAGCTGTTTGCAGTGATACTGACCATGTGTTACCCCTTCTGTCATGTAATTGGTCAGTAATATATATGTATGATAACAATATATATGCAAGATAACAGCAGACTCAGAAATCAAGACTTGAATCGCTCTCACCTCCGCCTTTAACAAACTCTCAAACATCTGGAGATCGAAGATCGTAAGTAAACACATCAAACTGCGACTATTCAATGCACGTGTGATTCCACCATTGACATATAGATGTGAAAATTGGAAATCTACCACAATAATGGATAAGAAGTTAGTTGCCTTCGAGAATAGGTGCCTCAGAAAAATCACAAATACTAATGGGAAAGATTTCAAATCAAACAACATACCAAGAGACGAGACAAAACAAGAATATGTGACGAACATCATCAGAAAACGCCGCTGGACATACATCGGCCACATACTTAGAATGAAGGAAGACAAACTTGCACGACAAGCCTTCATGTGGACACCAGACGGGAAACGATAACAGGGAAGACAAAAACAACTCTGAGAAGAACATTTATGAATGAATTAAAACCAACAGGTACAAATGCACAAAACATGCAATCCCTGGCAACTGACCAACAGGCATTTAGAACTATGACATCCGCCCTATGTGCCAAACTTGGCAAAAGAGGAACTGACTGACTGAATATCACCAAATCCCTCTTATATCTCAATGAGACTTCATTGTACTTATTTTTGTTATTATAGAAGTATCTATCATCTATTTTGATAATGAGTCTCGTCCTAGTTCCAATATTTTAAAAAATCATTTCCCAGTTCAGGGGAATATTTTATGATCATCAACTCTTGGGTTAACCCAACACTTGGCCCTTTAGAACTTACAGGCTTAACTGTTCAAAGAAAATTTCTGTTCCCAGTGACTGATTCGTGACCTATCAGCCATAACAAGCCTTCTGACTATGACATATTACTGCAAAAGGCTACTCAGAGCTTTCTGCTTTCTATTGACTAGCAATATATACGGAAAGTGACAGATAGAAAGCTCAGAGTAGCCTGTTGTAGTCTGAAGGCTTGTTACTGTTGATAGCGCATAAAACAATCTTTGAGAATGGAAAATCCCTTTAGCAGCTAGACCTATAAGTTTCTGAAGGCCACTCCCAGCCTATAAAATAGATATGAGAATAAATCTGTGAAATCAAAGATGTATGTTGTAATGTTGGCCACAACAGTGTAGTATTCTGAGAGTCAAAGAAAAATGTTAAGTCATACACCATATTTAATAGATGTATGGAATGAAATATTCTTTTGTTGTTCTTGTTATTCAGATCTAATCTTTGAATTTTGTTTTCTTTATACATTTCATATGGAACCTCTGCATAACTAACTAAATGTTACTTTTTATGCATATGTGATTGACTGAAAGGCACAGAAAGTTGTAAACAATGACGACGCAATCTATTCTCTGATCTACACTGCTAATCTGCTGGAGTTTGAGAACGAATGCAAAAGAAGAAGAATGAAATTGTTATTTCTTGTTGCAGGTTCTGGAAGTCCATCCCAGCCCTTTGCTCGGAAGCACCCATTGTCCAGTTGGATCTCTTCTATGCTGATATGTTTTGCAGGCAGTCTTATAGCAAATTTACTGCTCGGGGAACCAATTATCACACCGTTCAAGGATCACCAGAGTATTATTACTGCCACAGCTGTTTGGTAAGTCTATGCTTGTGTCGCTGGTTGTCTTGTAATCACACATTAGCCCATAACTGACCTGTTGTATGCCAAATAAGATTTTAGTTTAGTTTTAGTATTCTGAATCAACATCGATGCACTCTGAGCAAACTCTTAGGTGCTCTATCTCTCCTAGCACACGATGAAGAGTTCATGCTGATGGGTTCTTGTTGCTCGCTGGTTACACACCTTAGATCCTTCCTCAATGGAAAATTTTTTAAGACACTAGACTTATATTCACTATATAAGTTCTTATTTAGTCGCTAGACACATAAGACAATAGACTTAACGGTATATAATAAAGATTATTTTTGACAGATATAAATAAAATCATACAGCAGTTAGATCTAAGACATAGTGAATGACAGTATTTGAACAGTATTTGAACCACTAAGATCCTAACACGGGTCAGCATATGCTAAAATCAGATGTGCAGGGCTATACGGTGTAAATAATACAACTCTTCTGTAAACCAGCAACACAACATACTTCATACTTCTCTGCAGAAATCACACACAATTTTGTGTTGGTTATCAGAAAGCTATCACAGAAGGAGGTGTGAGCAAAATATGACCCATGAAATGTATCTGATCAGCCAAGTTATTTTTAATGACATGAATGAGCTCAGCTTGTTATTTGTCCTACATTTATTACTTTAAAAAAATATATATTTATAAAAGAATCATCATAAAGATAAATTACTGAAATAAGTGCAGGAATTTAAATATCCTGGGAGCATTTTTTTAGATGATGGTAGAATTGACAAGAATTTGAGACAAGAATTCAAAAAAATCAACTATTAAATTGTGAACATACACAAATTTTGAAACGCACATCGATCCTGATCGAAACCAAATCATAAATTTAATCTTCATACCAACATTATGTTATCAATGTCAGATTTGGACAATAACTAAAGAATAAGAGAAAGCTTATGTGTGAAATGAGATATCTATGAAAAATCAGCAAACAGAACAAGAAAAGATCACATGAGAAATAAGAAATTACAAAAACTGTTGGAACAACATCTGTGATCAAATGCTGGTATATACTTGTAGAAAACAGACTAAAATGATTTGGCTACTTAATGAGAATGAACCCATATTCGCAAGAGCATACAACATGAAAATGGAAACAAGAGGCTGAAGAAGACCAAGATGAAGGAGTTGCCAATGTTCTGAGACGTTACAATATTACTACATATCAAGTGGTCAAACATGCCATAGCTCGAAAACCAATCGTCATTCTGTCCTGTGATGCCTAACAGCAGAAACAGAGAAAAAAAAATTGTTAGATAAAATAATATGTACAATTAGTAATGCAGTCCCTCCACTGAATGTATGAAAGACACTGGCATCTACATTTGTGGAGAGTGCCAAAGCAGTCTTTAGAGCACATCCTGCCACAATTAAACTGATAATACAGATTACCACAATTTTACCAGAAAGAATGAAAATCTGGACTACACGGTCAACTTATCTGAACCAACTGTAAGGTAAATACCTCATGGGCAAAGTCCTGTTCAAGATCCATACCAGAATGGGCACGTTGCAGACACTAATGTTCCTTGTTCTGTATGTATCAGTGAAGAAGTAATCATCATCAAGTGCAGTTAGTCACAGCATCGAATGTTGACTACTACAAACCTCCAACATCCTCTGTCTTGCCTTGGTGATACTCTGATAAACTCTATCCCGTCCATCTGTGCATGAGTTGGAGGAATCCACACAGATCAACAACTCAAGCAGCAAAACATTGAAGTGTGTGGCACTCACATAACTGAAACATCCCTATTAAAACATCCCTATCTTGATTAAGACCTTTCAGACGAAACATCTATTTAGAGTATTGTTCAACATAAAAATGCTGTTTAACCTCTTTTCATATTTTTTTTTCAATGTTCACTTACCGTTTTTACATTTGTGCACAGTTTTACTGCAGACTTCCGCTCATTAAACTTTTAACTTAGATATGTATTACAACTTTTCAGGTATCTGGTAAATTACTCTCCATTTGACCTTGTCTTCAAACTTTGCAAATTTCTGCCCTTCAAGCTAGTCATTTGTGTCTTGAAGGAAACCCAGCGAGCACATAAAGTTTATCATGGAGTCTTGGTGGCTGCAAAACTGTACCCAAATGCTTATCTAATCATTGTGTTAGTCGGAACCATCAAAGGTCAGTTTATTTTTCTCAGATTTATCAATCATTAGAGACGGGACATGCTCTGCTTGACTGTGCTTTGAAATCAATCTTAATTACAGATTAACTTAACATACATACGAAGACATGATCACTAAATCTGTTATTGTTTCGATCCTCAGGAATTATGAGAGTTGAAGAACTTGTTTCCTATGTTCATTAGAGGGGTTTCCTTAAGAGCTTTCTTTCCTTCCCAGATTTCCAATTCTTAGAGGCATAAATGCTTTAAAAGACCTCAGAGGGGTGGAGTATGTGTATTTGTAAAAGTTAATTCCACTATTTTGTATGCAAGCATCCAGTCACATGAAAGATTGCAACCATTTGGTGACATCAATGCTGGCCATTGTTGATCACATGGTCCAAATGACTGCATGGCTTCAATATGGCCAGAGGTCCATCATTATAACATTTATCATACATGTACACTATTTTCTTACCAACATTGGTGTCATACTTGGACATTAGATTCTAGAATAATACATAAGATTAACACCACTGAAATGAAATGTGTGAGATGTATGATTGGAGTTAGATTGAGAGACAAAATCAGGAATGAGACACTAAGGAAACAATTAAGGATCAAGTCAGCAATAGAATACATCCAGAAACAACAAGTTAAATGGTACGGCCACATAACCAGACAGAAAGAGCAAAGTATTATCCAAAAAACACTTAACAAACGATACAAAAACAGTCGACCTATTGGACGCCCACGTAAAAGGTGGATAGATAGTGTATTAAAGACACTCGGAAATATAACAGCAGAAGAGGCAAATAGAAGGGCAAAAGTCTGTACACTCACTCTCCCCTCAACACCGAAAGGTACATGAGGACAGAAAGAAGAAGAAGATGCATGTACATTCCCCATTTAAAAATTATAAATGTTGTTGCATTGAAAGAGGACTGGGCAAATTAAACTGATAATCACCATCAAAGACAAATATCATTTGTAGGGCTTATGAAATAGCTTTAGATTAGTGGTTCTCAATATGTCATATGAACACCCGGGAGCCGCAGAGAAAAAATGAAATTTTGACACATTTAAGGAAGTCACGGAAAGTGACAGTGTGAACAATATTTAATTGATATTATAAATAGACATATACCCAGCAGTCTTTAAGCCCTGGAGATGGTCAACAAGCTGTATTATTATTCTTTTAGGCTGGTGGGGGGGGGCATGGAAAAATTTGTCACAAAGGGGGTGTGACATTATTACAAATAAAAGGTTGATACCATTGGTTTAGAGCATATTGTGAGAACAATAAGAGCGCAATGGAAAGAAAATATTCTGGACAGAGTCTTCTTCCCTGCATTCATTCTCACAAACTCCCGCTGGATCTCTCTTGTAGCAGGACCATGGTCCTACATTTCCAGCAGGATGTAGCCCAGAGAATGGAAATGTTTTGTGTCTCAATCTTTATTTGTGCCAATGGCCATACACATCCGTCTTCTGTAGGGGACAGTCTAACTTTAGGACATGAAAAAAATGTCAGCATTAAAAAACATAACATACTATATGTCTACATCATATTTGTGTATGTTGCATTTTGTTGTTATCGTCTATGTGAGAGAGGTTGTGTCATGTGACATTCTTTCCCAAACGTAGTCTTGCCTCAGACTCCAACATGAGCTGGACAGCTTTGGATATTGTTAAGAAAAGTATCCCACTCTTATTATTAAACTAGTATTGTCTCGTTTGTTTATTTTAAAAATTACGGTTCATATGGTTAGAAGAATGCTCACTTTACAAGTGAAATACTGTATCCAAGTGCATAAGTCTGTTACTGTGAGGAGATCCCACCTTACTAGCATCAAGGTTTACCTTGTTTTGTGTTAAATTTTTAAAATGAGATTTTGCAGTTTTAGTCTATTAAAATGTAGTTCTTTATAATGCATTATATGAAGCACACTGACAATAAATTTTACCATTCTTTAGGTGCTGGAAGTGGATTGATCAAAAACTTTGACAGGCTGATCAGAGGTATTTGGATACCGGGCAGTAATGAAATCCTGCAGCCTTCCTTGTAAGTTCTTATTGTACTCTTTTATATTCATTTTATTGCATACAGAAAAACATCTAGAACTAAAAATTATTTTTAAAAAAAAATAAAGTCTTAGGAGTGATAGCTGTGTAGTGACTAAATTACTCTGCTCCCGACCAGGTGACCAAAGTTTTCACCTCGCTCACCACTGCTGGTTTACACACACAAAACTCCTGTGGTCCACCCAACGACCAGGAAACCACAGCTAATTTCCTGGGAAGGACAAGGAATATTGTCATCGTTACTAAATGCTGACAGCAACACTAGTCAAGTGGTACCTGGTCAATCACTGCCTAGCAGGGGGGGTCTCCCTTGGCATAATGGTTAAGCCGTTTCACTTTGGGCTCAAGTGGGAAAAATTGTGTACTATAATGCTGGTTTATAATCACTTGCAGTTATTAATTCTTTTTTAAATTTGTTTATTCTGTAAACAAAAAGCTAAGTGAACTAGTTTGCTACCATGACTTGAATTTTGAGAAAAATGATGAAAATACCATGGATAGCTAAAAACGTGAATGTAGAAGTCCTCTGATGCTTGTAAAGAGAGATTGTAACACAAAATAAAAGCAAGCAGCCATGATTTATAGCATGTTTAATCAGAAGAGCGAAATTTAACCTTCACCGCGCTGTGAACGACTATGGTAGAAAAACACCACATTATTTCCGTAGCTGTCCATGACTATGGTCACCCGTTGCTACACACATCTTTGAACCAGGATATCGCGATTGTAAACAAACATCATTCATTGGTTTAACAGAGGAAATGAAAGTAGACATAACTTCTGTTTCTGCTAGTATTCAACTAAATAGGACGAGATATAGATGATAAGTATTGACTGTATTTAGCTGCCAATATAATCCGTCCAAACTGCATCCATTTTTGAGGAATATTTTTTAAATTCTGATTTCTATTTGCATTTTTGTGATGAAATTGAATTAAAGCGAGGGAGAGTTGTGTAATGTCGTCAACCTAACTCTCTTGCCCCTATGCACATAGTCTCAGTGGTAAGACAAAATCAAGATGTCTTGAGAGTGCATCTGGGTGTAGTAGATGACCAGGGTGCATTTATGTCTTACCATGCTTGTAGTGCTCGATGACACCTGCAGAGTAACACCTTTCTGCCCATTGATCCAATGGGAAATTAAGTTCCTTTGTGCATTCTGCACCATCCAGACTGTACCGTCTCAGATGTCTGACCACGAATTTGAAATGTGCTGCATATATCATGTGAAATATATCCACCAAATCACTACTAGTATCACAATGCAGATTAACACTTTCGAAATTACATCCTGCATCAGATCAGTTAATGCTAGAGTTATCAGAAAACATTTTTTCTAAAAGTTTACAAAATTTTCAACTCATTGAGTCTACCCTAAGTCATATTTGTAGGTGTAGGTAAGATTACTACACAAAGAGGGTCCAGCTGTGTCAGCACACAAAAGTAGAAATGATGCTTAAAAGCGTGTCCAATTACAAAAGCTTTATTTTTTATATGACAGCTTGAGATGGCCAGAGTATTTAAACATTTGAGGTGCTTTCAGGAATAAATTATATTAACACATAACCCATCGCTCCTTAAGGAGATGTCTGCAAAATGGCTGTAATTTTTCATTGTATCCTTAAGGATACCTCCACAGCCAAGGGGTTAATTAGATGACTAGGAGACACTGCCATCATAGTTTTTAACCACCATAGCGGTTCCAGAGGTGTGGCGGCTGTCGCATGCTGACAACTGTATGATCTACCGGTTAGGGATGTTTATACTTGATGGCACCCATTCTCTATTTAAATAATCACTGGTGTCATGTGACGTATTCCTTCCAGAACGTTGTCTTCCCAATGAACTCTCTGAACCTCTCTCTGTCTTGGGCGATGTGGCTTGCATTTTCTAGCGATGTATTCATGTTATCTTTAATGTAGTCAGTCCATCGTCTTCTTGGTCTTCCCAGGTACTCTTCCCTCCATTATTTGTCTTTCTAAACAGTTATGTCTCTTTATATGATCAAACAGGCGTAATTTTCTTTTTGTTATTGTGTTTAGTAACCAACACTCTGGAATATTCAGTGTGTTTATAATATCTGAGTTTCTGATTTTATCCTTCCATGATATTCTAAGTATCTTCCTGTAGCATTTGAGCTCGAAGGCGTTGATCCTCTTTGCCGCTGTTTTACTTAGAGTCCATGTTTCACAGCCATATGTTGCAACCGGAAAAATAAAAGTTCGTAACATTAGCACTTTCGTTTCTATTTTGTTGTTTTTCTATATGTTTTACAGCCGTGTTATTTTGCAATATGCCATTGCCAATCTCTTCCTTATTTCTGCCATGCAGTCTCCTGCACCGTTTATGTTTGCTCCTAAGTAATCAAATTTATCCACACATTTTATCTCGGTATTGTCTATTCTGATTTTTGGTTGTTGTGTTGTTATATCTGTTGACATGATTTTTGTTTTAAATACAAATTTTGTGCTTCGCTATATTTCTTTGTGTTCTTAAATAATCACTGTGGCCATTAAATGTCTTGGTATTTCTCTGCCCCTACCACGGACTTCTAACCAAAAGTGTGTGACATCATGTTTCTGTAAAAATAATGTTATAAGCAATTCTAAAAGTTTACTGCGCCTGTGTGTTGCCGGGGCCCGAAAGAGGAGCAAAGAATAGCAACACTATTTACCTTCCACGCATGTTGTAAAAGGTGACTAAGGACGTTATGGGATGGAGTTGGCTGTCCCATCCCATATATATAGGGTCAGTGACCCAAAGCCATGCTGAAGTCGGATGTGTCAGGCCAAAAGGCGCCGATATCGCAGTAATGCTGTAAACCATGAGACCATGACACACCACGTTCCGTTCTCCGGACTACATCCTGCTAATCTGCAGGAGTTTGAGAACGAACGCAGAAGAAGAAGAAAAAAGAAAAAGTTGACTAAATACTTCAAGTGATATAAGTAATTATAAATATTGACTGAATAAGTGATGTTATAAGTGATTATAAATATTGATTAAATACTTCAAGTGATGTTAGTGATTATAAATATTGATTAAATACTTCAAGTGATGTTATAAGTGATTATAAATATTGATTAAATACTTCAAGTGATGTTATAAGTAATCACAAATATTAACCTAAATTTGTTCAAGTAACTTGTGATGACTTAGAACACACTAACACAATGTATGTATTTTCTCGACAGTGCAACAAAGGCCAGCCTGGTAGCATCAATAATATTCTTGTGTGAAAGGCTGAACCTAATAGCTGTGCCGCACCCTCTGATCTACTTTGGCATAGTCCTGTTTTTTGTCTACTTCAAGATCTCTTCGGTTGTGCTGGGAATTCATGATCCATTTGTCCCACTTGAGAACCTCTTCTGCGCAATCTTTATGGGTGGAATGTGGGATGCATTGCGTCGGGCTGCAACCAAGGAACCAGCCAAGGAGGATGACAGTAAAGATCCAAGGAATGATGTAATCAAATCCAAGGATGAGAAAAAGAAAGATTAGATAACACAGTAATCATACGCAGTTATGTTCTCCCTTCTATTAAATGCACAGAATGCCAACATACTAGCTGGTTACATTTATATACAGAACATAGTTTGCAATAGCATAGTCAGCAATCATACATATTTCATTCCAAGAGCAAGACTAATTATATTTATATACATTACATTTAGTCTGGAGTCACACATTTTATTCTAAGGATAATACAACTAACAGATTACATTTATATACAGAACATATAGTCTGTAACTACATTTTCATTTCAAGAACAAGACTGATTACATGAGATTCATAACTTGCATTTTTTTCTCATTCATAAAATGAATGATTAATCTATTCCCATTTTTTCCATTACCTTTAACATTTGGTGAAATTTTTCATAACTAACATTGCATATTTATATCTTCATGAACCATGGTCGTGATAAATCTCTGTAGGCCATCATCCATGTAAGTTCGATAGAACAATATAATTTGAAAGTGATCTCCAGCAATTTGTTATGTGAGAGCTCTCTTTCTGAGAGCATATTTCATATCTGCTGATACAACGTAGTTAACTGCAGATTTTTTTATTATTGTTTTACTGTAAGATCAAAACACAATCAATTTATTTCTTCAGTGTGCTGAATAACATTTTTGTTCTTCGCCAATTTTTGTGTCATTGGTGTTCTCAAATATGCATGCCTTTAGTTTTGTAATCATGTATAAATTTATCCAAGTTCCAAGACATTTCTCATATCAGAAGACAAAGGCTCAACGGGCATGGAGGATTGACTTCATTGTATGCAGGTTACTCCTATATGTACTCCGTCACTCTCAATGAAGAGGTACGTCACTTGCCGAGAGTACCACTCATAGCAAGTAATTCTGTAGCTTCAAGCGATCATCTCCAGGGATCTTTGAAGAAATGAACTTTATAAACAAGTCGCCCCCAGGCCGGATTCGAATCCGCTATCTCTTGAGCACATAGGAAATGGCTTAACCATTATTCCAGGGAGATTCCCTTCGTATAAGAAGAGATGATGCCTGCATCCTCATAGCAGAAGAGACTGCATCCTCATAGCAGAAGAGAAATATGTGCAATGTCAGATTCAATTTTTGATACAGAGAGTGCATAATGTATAACAGTATTGTTGGTAACAGCGTAATCAAGGCTTGCTTTAATACTTTAGTTATTTTTTAATGCTTTTATGTTTGCTGAATCTTGAGTCATGTTTCTGATTGATGTTTGTATACATTGCTTTCATGGAGCCTTCATTTATGTAGCTCAGTGTTAAGTATTAGATCATGTTGTGTTATCTGTTAATTAAGCCAATCAAAAGTGTGAATGTGGAGAAGTATAAGTAGATGATGACAAAACAAAATCTATCTCTTATTTATAGAGCTCCCCCACAGGTGGCTTCTTAATGCATTTTGCGTGGCCGAGCGGTGAAGTCTTATGGATATGAAAGAAAGCTCTGGAGAAACCACCCAAATTGCATATAGGAAGTTGCTCGAAACTTCTGTGAATAGCAACCAACCAGCTGTAACTTCTTTATTTTTTGTATAACCATGTAGATTTCTCTTTGTAATGTTAAATCATTTGAGCATAGATATGTGAGTATGTTTACAAGTAAGATGGTGTAGCAGGAAAAAAAGTATTATATTTACTAGTGGATCTCATCCTGTTTGCTGTTGCAAGCATAAGAGATAGACTATAGCTGAGCAATTCTACTATTCAGGGTGGATGTTCTGTTAACTTTATTAGGGTAAGATGGTATTTCTTTAAAATGTAGGCTTTATTATTGTACTGTTTATATGTTTAAGCTGTTATAGTTCAAAGGTTTAAAATGAATGTATAAAAAAAATTTATCTGGCTTGTAATTGTCATTTAAAATGTGGTAACTTTTCAGGGTTAAATTACTGGATTTTCTAAGTTTTGTATTTGTTTTTTTTTTCTATTTATTTGCTTTATTTGAGAATAAATGTTAAATATCACCAGCTTCTTTTAAGTGGATTCATATTTTTAAGAAAGAATCACTGTACCTAACCAAATATAGTTTACAGGAAAACTATAAAAGGGTTATAGAGCAGATGATTGTTACAGAAATCATCACTATGAAAGCACATAACACTTCAGTGAAGGCTTTCTGCTAACCCTAACTCCACCGAGAACAAGTATGTAGCAATTTTGGAACCCTAATAAACAAAAAATGTGTTATCTGCATCAGTTAAACTGATATAAATATTTCTAGTCACGGTTGGTATGTTACACCAATGCCTGTATTATACATGAGAAAATTTCAGAAGGCAGCACACTGGATTTGAACCAGGTCCATTCAGCTGGCACCCATTCACCTCACAACTCCTCGGGTGCTTCCCTATTATATTATTTATTATATACGAGTGTATGCGGAAGAAGATATGAGTGGGGTGGAGCAGATAAGTTGATATTAGTCTGCATAGATTTTACAGTAACTTTGCTTCAAAAATGCTTAGAATTCCTTGTGTATTTAATACATCCACTACCATAAGCATCAGATTAAGACCAGTAAGTTTATTCATTGTGGCTATAAGCACCTGAGAGAGAGTCATGATTTGTACAAAAGTAACATCAGATTTAATCTTGTGTTCTATGTAACTAATTTAATAATTAGTTATATAGAACACAAAACATCTATTCGTCCAACAGCAAATAAACAAACTAGCAGATTATTAAGAACCACTTCTCGCAGTAGTGAAACTGCACAAGCTTGTTTGGTTTGGACATGTAATGAGACAACTTGCTTTCTAAAATATTTTGCAAGGAACAG
The DNA here is from genome assembly GCA_034231615.1 of Meghimatium bilineatum. NCBI lineage: Eukaryota > Metazoa > Mollusca > Gastropoda > Stylommatophora > Philomycidae > Meghimatium > Meghimatium bilineatum. The sequence continues at coordinate 22,908,849 of CM067316.1, read as the reverse complement.
TTGAAAGTGAAAGAAGAGATGGGAAAAGAAAATCCTGGATTGATACCATCAAGGAATGGTCTGGGCATAATTTTTCTACACCCACGAATGGCTGAGGGTAGATGTGTTTGGAGCACCCTACGACCCTGACGGGTTATGGGTCTTATTATTATTTATAGCATCAGCTTTCACCCAAAGTTTTTAAAATTCAGTAGTGGATGTGTTAAAGCATGTAGTGTGCATTTTTTCCCCAGATTGTTTTTATTTTTAAAAATTACATTTTTCGCTTGCCATATTCAACGGACTTGTTTTTTTTACTTCAACCCAGTCACATTCCACAGGATTTATATTGCTAGAGTTATTTAAGATGCACCTACTTGATAAGTACATTTATTTATCTTAACAAATTGAACATGCATTACAAGAGCAACTTTTGAACAGTGTTACCCTACCACTTGTATGGTCTTGACAAAATATTTAATGCAGATTAAATCCACATCATACTGTTAACATCTCTGAAAGATTACTACTGCCCTAAATACTCTGGCATTTGCATTAATGAGAGAACAAATAGATTTGCATAAATGCACTTGTAGTCAAGTTGGATTACGGGTGACAAATTGAAGTTGTTTGCCAAGCACCTATTGAATGCTGGAACTGCGACAGATGACACATCTAGGCTGTGATTAAGTATAAGTGGGCTTTAGAACTGAGTTGCTGCAGGCAGAATGAGGATTTGTATTTAACTAGCAAGCCACCGGAACAGTCAGTATGCTTACCCGTTAAAATATGCTATAGGAGACTGAATTACTACAGAGGAATCCCTTTATAACAACTAGGTCCGGACTGACAAAATTTGTATGTAATAACAGAAATTCACTATATACAGTACAAACAATATACAATAAAATATAATTTAATAATTATTAAAGTGTATCCTATAAAAGATAGTTTTTCAACTATTATTGAAATTCTAAGAACCACAAAAATATTTCAGTACTTCACCAAACTAAGTGGAATAGCTCAGGCTATGCTTGAGTTTTGAAACTCTGACCAGGTTAATCTTGTCATGACCAGGTTAATCTTGTCAAAGCTATTTTATTGTCCCCTCTACCATGTAGACCTGCAGACCAAGTTTACAAATTGTTAAAAATACTAGGCCTTAAGTGGAGCGCATAGCTGAGAGGTTAGAACGTTGGTCTCACACCCATGAGGTCCAGAGTTCGATCCCCGTTAAGGAGTGGGTTTTTTTTCCTGTCGGAGGGTAAATTAAAAAATGTGGTGACAACAAGTGTATGCGGCCTTTATCACACAGCTACAAAATTCCTCCCTGCAACTCCCCACACTGGAAAAATGCAGTATTGACAGTTGTTTTTTTTAACTGGGCCTTAGAACATACATATAAATCATTATGATGGGATATCTTGAACAACAAAAGTATGAAGCAGTATAAATATCTACTTTTATGATTTGATTCTTGATTGAATTTATGACTGTGTCATTTCAAATACATTGAAAAATAGTATTCAGATCTCTGGAAAATTAACAAACAGAAGAATTTTATAGACATTTCATGAAGACAGTAACAAATGAATACAGTAAAATCCCAGGATAACGATTTGGTACAGGCCAATTAATGATTTATATAATATCAGAAATTTGTTATATACAGTATAAAGAATAAAATGATTGAGGATTTTGAAAAGTATTGTTAAATAGGGAAATGTGTTCAATATATACAGTACAAACAGCACTGTATATATGCGCTACAGATGGATTTCACTGTACATATTATAGAAAAATAATCAAAAATTGTTGACCTGTAATGATACATCACTATTGTTGAAAAATCAAAGGAACGTTTTATTATTATGAATTATTAGTAATGAATAATAGTTCTAATGGAAGTGTACACCTACGGCAAAAAAAAAGGAAAATTTTGCAGATTATCTGTAGCCAGCCACTTAATGAGAGTGAAAATATTGGTCAAGAGCATACAGTGTAAAAAATTTCAAGAGACAGAGGAAGATGATGGAGTGAGGGAGGTAACATTCTCATATTACTGCATATCAAGCGACCAAACGTGCTATGGCCTGACAACCAATCGGCATTCAAACAAAAAAACAATAGATCTGTAATTAACTTTTGATGTGGATACCTATGTTTACACAGACTGATAGCTAAGAAATTTAATATATTTGAATACTCCAATGTTGGATTAGATTTTTTTTTTCACTCTTCTTAAACCTGGCTGGGTATGCATTGTTTACCAAAATAGCTCCTGTGAGCCTATTGTGCTTTGAAATCCCATCTATGTGCACATTTAATTTGCCACTGAACATTTGTTGTTACATGTTAATTTATATATTATCTTTAGCACTGGCCAACTTCCAAGAAAATTATCATGCTCCCTTTCTGGACATATCATTTTATATAGTCCTTGTGCCACAAGGACACTTACAGTACCAGTGTTTTTTACTACTAATGTTATATGTATTTTTCTACTGCCTGTTTGGATTAAGATTAGTGTTTGTTGTATCTAGATTTCTTTATAAATAGTTTATTATTTAATAGTGATGTAATTGTCATGTTTGATTTGGAATCTCAAAAGATATTCTTGTGTTCATCTTCCACTTTTCCCCCACCTTCTTTCCTAATCCCATGTAGTAACAAACCTGAAGTGGAATTTAGATTAAAAGTGCCTGCAAAATAATTGGTGTTTGTTTTTTTTTAAATGTGGAAAGTATGTTTAAATTGAGAAGTGAAAGTGATTTCCCTTTGGCTCCCAAATTTCTTGTTTATTTAACTCAAGACAGCTGCTTGACATTGGAAGTTTTACTAATGGTTTTGCAGAAGACTTATCAGAATTCCTTAATTCTATGAAGTATGGGAGTTTGAATAAGAGAGCACCAAACAATTATTTCTTTTGTTATTGCGTTTTCCAACAAAGCAGTGCAGGGAATAATCATATGCAGTGGAAATAAAGGCCACTTGCCAAAGCAGCTGCTGTGATGTGTAAAGTTTTTACTTTTAATGTTACCAAACTAAAAGAGAAAAATTCAGTTCCAACCATGATTTGAATCCAAGACCTCATTATTGTGGGACATGTTCTAAGCATTCAGTTAAGCACTCCACAAAGCTTTCCAATCAACTATCATTTTCCTGACATGAGTCCAGTCCTTGATCCCTCATTGCTCATTGGGGGTGCAAAGGGATTTGCATTGTTCTCATGCAATCTCAGTGTTTAAAAGATAACCAAGTTCCTAAAATCCTCTACTTGTGGTGAACTCAGGAAAGATTGCTTCAAAGCTCATGTACAGTAATCTGGGTAATGCTTGTCGCCCTGGCAGTGTAGACTGAGATGGAATGGAAATTGGTTGCACAAGACAAATATCTCTGAATAGCACCTTTCATCCTCCACAGCCAAAATAGTCACAGAAAATTATAAGACAATGGCTGACCTGAACTGGTGTATTATCATGTGCAGAAGCTCACAACAGCAAGAATAGTAGGCAAGTCTGAAGAAGGCTCTTTAAGCACTAAAACCAAAATGAAAGCAGGATATATCCTGCCGCCTGAAGCTAAAACTTGGATGTGGTCGTGAAGCAGGTGAGCAAAACCTCGGCTAAGAGGACAAACCAACTGTAGTCACTCTACTGTATATTGTTTTCCATACCCGAACTAGGCTCACAGATAAGAAAGGTCAGTACTCAAGTTCAATGAACTAATTATATGGGTCAAGTTCACTGGCAACGGAACACCTTAATCAAGATGATGTAGTTGACCCAAGTCCAAATCATTGCTTACTGTATCTGAAAATTGCCACCTAAAGACTTGGTTTGGCTTATAAACTATTATGGCGAGAGATGAAAAGGCTGCTAGGGAAGCTCACCTAAATTAACATCATAATGAAATAGAATAGGCTAAGCCCATATGGCAAAATGGTACCACAACGTATTTCATATTTTCCCTGGTGAAAACCACATGAGAATGCATGTTAGAGCTGTTTCTTTAATTTTTCCACCGCTGGAGTTTTAGTTCTTCGCTTGAATTCATCATGGCGGTCTTATCATACCATGTCAAACCTATACTACGCAAGTGTTCCATTGATGAAAGTTTGTAGCATAACCTTTTAACAGCAGTAGGCCTTCAGACTACATCACTTTGATGAGATACTACTCTGAGCATTCTATTGGTCACTGTGTATTTAAGATTATTTAAATGAAAAGTTCAGAGTATCCTCTCTCACTGTGGCAAGCAGTGTCATAGTTTGAAGACCTATTGCTGTCAAAATGTAACGGTTTCTAGTTTTATGGTCTTCCCTTTCAAAAGGCAACTTAGTGAACATGAATTAGAAAATTCCCAAAACTTCTGGGTTCTTCTGCGTTCGTTCTCACTCAAACTCCTGCATATTAGCAAGATATAGCCCAGAAAACAATGTGTTGTAATATCTGCATCTTTCGGCATGGCACATCAAATTTCAGCACAGCTTGTGGGTCACTTTGGCCTATATGGGATGGGACAGCTAACTCCACCCATAACTTCCTTAGTCTCCTCTTGCGACATGCATGGATAGTAAACATTTTCTTCTGCATTGATTCTGAAACTCCCACAGGATCTCTCCTATTGCAGGATAATGGTCCTGCTAGATTTCAGCAGGACGTAGTCCAGAGAATGGAAATGAGTTTTACCACTGTTTTAAATGCGCTAGTGGGAGTCTTCAGTATGGGATGGTAAACAATATTCTTTGCTTCCCTTTCGGGCCTGGCAACAGACAGGTGTACTGCTAGATTGAAGCAATGTTCTGAATACAATAAACCTGTGGCTTCTGACCCCTACCAGGCATGTTCACATGTGGCAGATAGTGGACAAGTCTCAAGATATAGAGGTCAGCCACGATATAAGTCAGATTTTCTCAGGACAAATATGAGGCTGCACTAATATCCCCACAGAAATACCCCACTGTGACCAGCAACAGTAGCATCAAGCAAGTATACACAGCCAACTTGTATTCTTCTCTTTTACACAATTGGGTCCATAAGCAGAAGAGTACTTATTTTGGTTCCACAGACATTTCTTACATAAGTAGTAAGTCTAAGTACTCATCAATTATAATTTTTATTGTAGGCAACAAGAACTTTGCAACAACAGGTGGATACACAAACTTTATAAATGCTAATCGTCCACTCAGTACTATATAAAACACACACAATTGTACACAAATTCTGTCTGAAACTACTACCGGTTAACAGGATCTAGTACTGGGAATTCATATAATAGCAATTATCTATGAGTGGAGCTTAATTTTATAACAGTTATCTATGAGTGGATCTTAATTCATAAAACAGCAGTTAGCTCTGAGTGAAGTTGAATTCTTCTTCAGTGTTCATTCTCAAACTCCAACTGGATCTCTCTTGTAGAAGGACAATGGTCGTACTAGACTTCCAGCAGAATGTAGTCCAGAGAACGGAAATGCACAGTGTCTTTGATTTATTGCGCCAATGGCCGACACATCCGTTTTCAGCATTTATTTGAATTCATATAACAACATTTAGCTATGAGTGGAATTGAATTCAGACAACAATTTAATAAGCAACAAGTTTTTTAAAATGAAACCTGCGGTTTTTAAACACTGGTGCCACAAAATCACTTTGTTTTGTATAATCAAGGTTCTACTCATAAAACTTTATCGCCCGCAAGAATTTACTAGTCACAAAGTTGTGCTTGGTGTTGGCTGGTTATAAGTGGCCGATCAACTGTAAGTGCTTTTGCACATATTCACTTATATAATATACTTTGTTCACTCTGGCTCTATTTTTCCAATATAATTACTTATCTCTTCATGATATGATTGTGTAGTGCATAAAGCAGACCTCCTGTTTGTTCTCAAACTTCTCCAAGTTAGCAGGATTTAGTCCAGAGAAAAGGAATATGTTGCAGCTATATCATGGTTTACAGCTTGACTGCAATATCTTCACCTTTCAGCTAGACACCTGATTTCACATCACATTTGTTTACCTTCAAATTAGGTAGCCAACCCTCACACCTAACACTTCTTAGTTGCCTTTCATGACATTTATTGCAAGTCACAGTGTTACTTTTCTCTGTTACAATTTCAGGTACTTGCAAAACATAGGTGTTCATCTGATTACATTGATATTTCTTAAATGTATCATTTCTGGAATGTGTTGTATATTACTTTCAGTAAAATGGCATGTGAAAACAGCTGTGGCCATTTCATTGTGGTTCTTTTGGAGATGGGTGCTACCATATTAAAAAAGCCTTCTGAACTGTAATTTTGAGAAATGTTCTTTAAGCTACGATGGAGAGTGGAAGATGATGCGGCCAGAAGAAGACATGGCTGGATAACATCAAGGACTTGGCAAGGTGTGAAATTTCTAAACTCATCAGAATGATAGAAATGTGTAGAGATCTTTCTACATGAAATGTCTTAATGTGACACTCCTACAACACTAACATGCTATGGGTTTTATTATTATTACCACAGGTTAAAATACTCTGGTAACTTGACTCAGGTGCAAGGAACTGTAAACTCTGGAATAAATATTTGTATTATCTGGTACCAAATAGTCGGGGATCTCCCTGGCGTAGTGGTTAAGCTGTCACGGGTTTGAATCTGGCTCGTGTCGTCTTGTTTAGAAGGTGGATTTTTTTCAGAAATCCCTGTGGATTATCACTTGAAGCTTTGGAGTTACGTGCTATGAGTGGTACTCTCGGCAGGCGGTGTGCCGCTTCGTTGAGAGGGACGGAGTACATATGGGAAACCGTGTATACTGAAGTCAATCTTCTACGGATTTTAAACCCAATAGAAAACAAAGAACATAAAGACTGACTTGCCATGTATACTGTCTAGCAAGGGTTGTGTTTCCCTGTACCACTATTGCATTCCATGGTCTCCTGTCTAAGGCTTAAATATTCAGTTTTTTATGCATCCATGAGATCATCTTCTCATGTCCTTTGTTTTCTATTGAGGCTTCTTGCATCCTGATAGAATGGGAATATTTCAGGGCGTGCTATAGGGTCTGGGAGCCTGTACCATATATACAACCTGAAATGGAGGATGAAAACTGGGCACCATTGGAAGGCAGATGGCTCTTGTGGTAGAGTGAAAAGTGTACCTAGAACACTAGTTCAGAAAAACAATCTACCTTAGGGCACCCAAACAGAAAGCAGTCGAGTCTACCGACGTCGGAGCAGCACTAGCCCTTGTGGCATGGAGGAACTGAGTGCCCAAACTAATCCTCATATGGTCATACTGTGCAACACACATGACCATGACCACGAAACACAGAAAGTGATCATCATATAAACAAGATACATCTCTATAAGACTATGGTAACATGAACAAATAACATTTCTGATCATCTGAACATTTAAAATACTCTAAACACCAATTGGTCCACATTGAGGATTTGTAAGAAAATCATGTATTTCTTCTTTCTCACTTCCTTTGCTTTTATTTCATTTTCTTTCATTCATTACATGTGTGTGGTCTTTTTCACAACTAAACAATCCGTTCATAAATATGTCTCACAAAAATTCCATGGACAGTGACATTTAAAGTGGTAACATTTGCAGAATTTAGCAAACATTGAGTGATCGGGAGACTGCAGTAAATGGTACACCATATGGTAAGTTTGTTTGTTTGTTTTTCGTTCGCTCCATTGTAACCACCACGGATATCCATGCGATTTCCGCCGGGAGCATGATTACGTTGTGCCACCGTTATGCGCCTTGTAGGCCTAGCACATCCGATTTCGGCATGCCTTGACAATTCGGGTGGGCTACCCTTAGCCTGTGACAGCCTCTATATCTGTCTCCAGGCACGCGTAGTGGAGACTCTTCACCCAGACGATTTTTTGCTCTCGTCTGACTCGAACGAGGTGTTCCACTGTCTATGAACTTGCCTCGTGTAATTGGACGTGCTGTGCCCATTGGGTACTGAACCGTTTCTCATCCATGAGCCTGGTTCCTTAAGGGGAAGAACTCATCAGAGGAGTTGGACCCTGGCTCTTTCGCCCTCTTAGCCGAGGTGTCATTCACCGACATCGTGTACTCCTTGTCCAAGTTCGAGTCTCACACCACGCGTTTGAGAGCAAGGCGTTCTCGAGTTGAGCGTCCTTGTCCCAATAGCGCCTGAGCCCATCAGGTACTGAACCCTTTCTCTCTTCAAGTGTATTTCCGGTGTAGGAAAACTTGACAATATGGTAAGTAAATAGTGGGGAAAAAATTAAAAAAGCTGTTTTACATTGAACAATACACAGGATCAACGTTTCGACCAACAGGTTTTATCAAGAGAGGGACGAACAAACAGTATGGAATCACAAACCGAATCGACGTTTAATAAAAAGGATTTATTGTGGTTGCATGCAGTCTCCATTAGATTTCCATTCTGTGTTTGTTCATTCCATCTTGATAAAGACGGAAGGTTGAAATATCAATCATGTGTATTGTTAAAATTAAAACCGCTATGTAGCCTTTATCACTCCGCATTAAAATTACATGAATTCCCCCTACAGCCTGATTCTTTTTTGACAATTTTTTAAATTTTTTGTGGTGTTTAGAAAACACAATAACCTTTTTGGTTTTAGAGATTTTTGTATATATTTTTTTGTAATGGAAATAAAGAATAGAATGCTGAATCTAATGATGTGAGTTTTGTTGGTTGGATGTGTGATCTGTGAGAAGTTGGTGATGATAAAAAAAATTGTGCAAGCCCACCCAAAACAATACTGAATCACTTATAAATATCCGATGTGTGGCATCTGTGATAAAATTCTCCTAGATATCTAGACCTATTGTATTTATAATGTTGTTTCATAACCACACTAACATGCTCATAATATCTGTGAAAACAGATAAAGCATGTCACAAACCATGTGAGATCCATTTTTCTGGGCTTTGGTCCAGTTGTTAGTTCACAATGTCAATATATCTGGCCCGTTCTTTCCTATATTTCATAATGAAACTAACATGCTACTAACATCTTTTAAAACAAACATAATCTCTTGAGAATTGCTCATCATCAAAATCCATAATTATTTCACTAAAAATTGTAATTATGAACCCTTGAAGACATTCATTGAATATTTTATTTTGTGAAAAGAAATATCATACATTTGTCAATTTATATGACAGATACTTTGCATGTCTGAGAGAATTTTTTCTTAATAGTAAATGATGATGAGAAATAGAAATAATAATTTCACTGAAAATGACTTCCATTTCAACTGATTCATGCTGATCAGGACAGATGGCTAGAAATTAAAGCTCTGATCTATCAGAGTAGGGAAAGAAATGTAGAGAAAAGAAGTAGAAAATAGCTAGCATAGGTGTCAGATTTATAGTCATATGGACCGTATACGCCATGCCATTTCTTGTGGTTACATGAGTGCATAGCAATGGGTTCCTCATGGGACCAATGGCTGTTTATGGATAGAAACTGGTCGGCAACACGTGCCAACTGCATGTTACAGGTTAACCCTTTTTATAATTTTCTTCAATATTTATTTAATTTTAGCAAGTGTTTTGACCAAATTCTGGCAACCCTGGTCTGAAGATCTTATCATTAGGTCACCAGATGAATCACCATGCAATAGCAAACCCCTAATAGATAACATGCTAGCAATGTGATGTTTGCCTCTTATGAAAACCCCCACAACACTTCATGTATACAATTACATATTTATCTCCATCTGAGTAGAAAACTCCTGAATAATTGCACACAACTGAGAGATAAAGCCCTCTGGGTGTGACATACAGCTCAGAATAAACACCCCACGCCAAAGAAATTGTACAGAAGGATATGAGAACCCTATTGCTCATAATTCTTTAGGGATCGAAACAAACAAGTATTTCTCATCAGCATTGTTTACTATTAAGAAAAAAATGGTCAATGTGTTGTGCTCTCTCTCAGACATGCAAAAAAATCTGGCATATAAATTGAGAAATGTATGAAATTTCTTTTCATAAAATAAAACATTCAATGAATGTGTTCAAGGGTTCATAGTTAACTATTTTCTTCTAATGAGTTGTTTACTTCATACCGGAGATTTCATAGTTTTCATTTAATAAACTTTAAAAAATTTACAGTTGTGTTTCTATTTTGTTTTCTTTTCTTTTTTATCATTATCTGTTTCCTTTGTTACATTTTCAGCCTTCTCTGTCTTTCCTTTGTCTTCTAATCCACTACCAAAAAGTATTGTGTACACTGGTGATTCTAATGGTAGCAAAGGATCTTTGACTCCACCGACAACGATGATTAGTCTGAAGATGACAAATGCAACAACTACTCCAAAGTACAACAGTTCTACTGGCATGGTCAGAACTTTTATATGATGGAGAAGAAACAATACGCTCGCATACAGGCTTGATTTGGCAAAACTGTGGAATTTAGAAAAAACAAATGTAGTAAACCCATTAATTTTTACCATTGTTGCATAGAATTAATAAACATTTTATTTATTTGTATCTCTATTATACATCCACTTAGGGTGCAAAGAATAAGACCACTGTCTTCTTTTCAGGTATGTTGTGGAGGTGACTAAGAAAAGTTGGAGGATGGGCTGAAAACCAGTCGTCTGCGAAAAAAATATCATCACTATATGTCTTGTCTTAATTTCTTACTTTTGTCTTCTGCCAAATGAACTCCGTGGACAATGAAGAGATGCAGCACAGAAAACATTGCACTTTTTGTCATTTTGTGGCAGACTCCTAGATGACAGGGAATTTTAGGTGTGTGATAACTGCAGATGTCTCAACAAATCTGACAGAAGAATGATGAACTGTCTAGCCCAGACATATATGATGCACTCCTGGGATACTGCAACACTGGAATGCCTCACTTCAGGGACTAAACATGCATTTCGTGGGTCATTTGGTCACTCAACTGAAGAACACATATTCTTTTGTCAGAAAGGCTATAACTGTCAAGAGCTGCTTGCTCACAGCTAAAGGAGTACTTTATCATCATTAACCATGCATTTGTTAACTGAACTTTCTATTCTCCCCCTGCCCCCCCCCCCCCCACTATACATTTAAAAAACGATAAATTTTGCTTTTGATTCTTCACTTTTGTCAAGTTACATTTGTTTACATTTTTAACTAGGCGACTTCCCGGATTTCTGTTTAACACCAATGAAATTAATGGCTGCCATGACGTCACATCCTGACAATCACCGAGTTCAAATCTGGACACAGACGAACTTACGCATAATCTATTTATTTTCCAATGTACACATTAAACAAAATTTTCCTATTATCTGTACTGAGTGATCAGTATTTCTGCCCGCTACACAAGGAGCGAGGTGCACACACACATTAGAAATATTATTTCTAATCCTAACTATACTCTAAGTACTGGAACCATAAGCTTGCCAAATCACACAACAAAGGTTAGGTAATACCTTGAAACTAGAGCAACGCTCACAACGAAGAATTAAAAGCAACTTGCGCCCAAAAACAAAAAACATATTCAAAGCAGAGACAAACGTCAGAATTAGATAAGAGTATAATGATATAAATACCAGAACAGATAATCATTTTATCTCATTGCTCTAATCACAGTAATTGTTGCTGAAGGTAATGATTTATTTTCTAATTGAATTGAATTTCCTAAGTTACAATTAAAAAAATTCCTTCTCAAACTCCCAGTTAAACTATTTTGTAGCAGCGGATAATGACTCTGCTAAATTTCCAACAAGATTTAGTCCAAACATATTCATTCCATCTTCAAATGTGCTTTTCAAAAACATTTTTAGAAAATTAACCATATCTTATTATGTGTCCAAACCAAACTTACGATGCTTCATTACCACCAAGTGGTTCTTGACAACCTACAAGTTTGTCTATTTATTCCCAAATAAATATATTTGTCTTATGTTTTACATAAATCAATCAAGTGCCATGACAAATGGTGTAGGAGATCATGCTTCTCCATAACTCTTTGTCTCTTGTGTTGTTAATAAGCTCAGTTGGCAACTTCTTTTTGTGCCACAGTGACAACCCATCCAGAAATTTATCTCTCTGTCTCTTCTCCCCTTGATCCTTAGTGGTCACTGAATATTAATTTTTTACTTTCCTCATCACATGCCCTAAAAATCTTGATTCTCTGTTTCTAATTTTCGCTATAATTTGTTGTTTTACTCCAACATATCTGTGATTCCATCATTGACATATGGGTGTGAAAGTTGGAAATCTACCGCAATAATGGTTAAGAAGTTAGTTGTCTTTGAGAATAGATGCCTCAGAAAAATCACAAATACTAATTGGAAATATTTCAAATCAAATGACATACTAAGAGAGGAGACAAAACAAGAATATGTGATGAGCATCATCAGAAAACGCAGCTGGACATACATTGGCCACATACTTAGAATGAAGGAAAACATAATTCCACGACAAGCCTTCATGTGGACACCAGACAGGAAAAGAAAACAGGGAAGACCAAAAACAACGCTCAGAAGAACATTTATGAATAATTAAAATCAACAGGCATAAATGCACAAGACCTGCAATCCCTGGCAACTGACCGACAGGCATGGAGAACTATGACATCCACCCTATGTGCCAATCATGGTAAAAGAGAAACTGACTGACTGACATCTGAGAACTTCTACATTAGTTTTCTTGGCTGTCAATGGAATTTTCATCATTCTTCTTAAAAACCACATCTCAGTTGCCCCAACTTAACTTGGGCACTTTTGTTTTCTGTCCATATGTTCTACATAACTGATTAGTAATATACGTCTGTTGCATTTATGTTAAAAAACCTGAATACTTCTTTCCATATCTGCATTAGTATCATTTGTACTAAACAATAGTTAGCACTTTATGTATAGATTGATCTTTACAGATTTAATTTGTATTAACTATTATTTGAAGCAACATTGTTCTATGTTATTTATGTTTACAAGAAGGCCTTTAGGCCCTTTTAGTATGAATATAGCTGTTCTATGTTTGTGGTTCTGAGGATAATTCAAAACTTGTACAGGATGTTAGCTGTTGTTGTAATAGTCCTTGTCTTAATTGGTCCTTTCTCAGTGTTTGTCCTTATCTTGACAACGGGCTAGTGGTCGTAACAAACCTGTGTATTTGTCCTATTTGTAAAACTGATTCTGAATCATTTTGTTGTTATTTTACCTATTTTCATTTACTAAAGCAGACAGCAAACTGTTGTGTAAGGAAATGACAAACAGAATTGTTGTTTAGTCATAGTGATCAGAATTTGTGAAGGATGATAGATGCTAGTTGATATAGATCATAAAATAGGGAGGAGAGATTCAGAACTCATAAACCATACTTACTAAGTAACATCAAGTACATCATTTGTTGACGGTGTCCATTTTCCTCTTATAAGCCTCTCCACAATCTTTATAAATCCATAACCATTTCCTGAATGAGAATAACATATTCTTAACTATTGATTTATACAACTCAACAAGACCTTACAGCAACTTTATATAAATAACACAAATACAGCATGGGTTTGCTTGGTGGTAGAGTGGTTAGTAAGTCTCACAATCACAACTAGATTGAACTTTCTCACAGTTCAAAAGCTTATCATCGGCATTGAACTGGTGATATGATTGGATGTACTAGCTGCACCTAAAATGTCAACAATAATTGAAAAGCCATGTCCTATACAGGATATGCTTGAATTATGAGTATATTATTAAAACAGTCTGGCAAATTTTTGTAGGATACAATCTGGAGAACAGAATGTGTGTCATAGTTTACAGTTGTGCTGCGATATCGGCACCTTTCAGATTGACACATCCGACTTCAGCATGGCTTCTGAATCCTCGACCCTATATGGGATTGGACAGCCAATTCCAACCCAATGATCTCCTATGCATCCTATGACATGCATTGAAAGCAAACAGTTTTGTTATTATTTGCTCCCCTGGTGGCAACATGTGGGCAGAAACAAGGATATGGTGTCTTCGTCTTGTGTTTATTCAAGTGAAATTAAGATTCATCCTTGTCTTTCTCTTCTTCTGTGTATATTCTCAAACTCACATCAGTTAACAGGATATAGTCCAGAGAATGGACCATGTAATGTTTATAGCTATTCTGAGATATATGTGCATTTCTGCCTGTGTCCACACACCTGAGGGGAAAAGAGGAAGACCCAAAATTACACTAAAAAGCACTATACTTAAAGAAGAAGAAATAATAGATTGCAAGTCCATACAAGAACTAAAAGTAACGGCAGTGGAAATGCATGAAAAATAGAAAAAGTTGCCCTATGTACCATTTGTGGCATGAAAGGAACAAACTGATTAGGGCCACTGATTTCTTTCCATGCATGTCACAGGAAGCAACTAAGGAAAGGTTGTGGATGGGATGACACGTCACCTGTCCAAAAAAGTCATTATCACAGCATTTCTAGCTTTAATTAAGTACTTGGACATCCGGGTCAGAACATGGCATAAATTTATTGCTTAGGCTGTAAATATCCTGTGACCAACTTTTTCTTGGGGAAGCCCAAAAAAACGCTGAATATTTCAGAAATATTGCGAGTAAATGTGTCATTTCCTATAAAAGTTTATATGAAGAAGATTCAATATTGGCAATTTCTGACATAATTTCTGACACAACTTCGATTTTTTTAAAAATATTTCACAATGAAGTAATACTGAATTTAGTGCTTATAAGTATGTTAAATCCATTATATTCACTTTTAAATTAGATTGCAATATTATGTTCTTAGTTTTATTAAGTTCTTGGACCACTTTTATGTTTAACTTTTAAGAGTGGCAGACATTGCTGGAAGATGCAAATAATTTTTAAAGATATCATTTTTTGCTCATATTGGCCATACAACTGTTCTATTTAATATTAGAGGTAAGTTAAAACTTTATAATCTGTTTTAATTTTAATTGCAACACTTTGTTATAAGTTTTATTAAGTTCTTTGACCATTTTTATGTTGATAAATGCAACTTTTAAGAAGGTTAGACATTGCTGTAAATGCAAATAATTTTTTAAGACATCAATATTTTTTTGTTAACAACCTTGTTCAAGTTGTTGTCATCCGCCATTATGACTCTTTGCCATTGCATATGTTACCCAAAGAAGTAGGTAGAGTACACCTATCTCGGGCGAGGAGCTTCGCAGTGGGCCCTGAACCCAATTCTCTCGGTATGAACTATGTTGGGCAATGGCAACAGTCGAGTTGGGCTAGGTTCATAGTGTCATTAGTGACTTGCGCCCACTTCTACATTGCCCACATTGTCCAGAGTCCGAGTCTCAACACTGCTTCGACCAGACATATGAACAATGCATTCCCCTGAAATTTGTTCAATGCTTGTCCTGTGTACAATGGAAAGCTGTATCCAATGTTTTTTTTCCATACCCAGGAGTGCATGTTCAAGTTGGTGTTTCCAGTACCTTGGTCATGATTCCAAATTTGAATGGGGTCAATTGTGGTGGGACATGTGAGCTTCTGTGTGTTCTCAAGCATGACCAGCACTTCTGTAAGTCTGTCTTGTGTTGGACAATTGTAGTTTGCTACAACTATATCGATTCACATATACAATGCTGCCCTCATGCCGTGTTATCTTTTCCAGATTCAGTGTTTACTCAAAGTATCGCCATATCTTAAGAGTTATCTACCCATATCGGGACAATGACCACACCTCCAATGTGTCTGATTTTTTGACTGACTGAGACGGAATACACAGATGTCTTACATCACTGTGTGATGCCAGTGCTGTTGATATGGTAGCGTAGATCTCTGAGATATTGTCTGTCTCTTTGCAGACTACTCTCATTCCATCTAGAGCCTCCACATCCACTGATACGAGCCTAAAAGTGTTGGCCAGGAATACAGTTAAGAGCAACTGTTTTTCTGTTTCCAGGTTGCACCACTAAGAGGCACCTTTAGGATCTTGGATATCTGCTAACCCTGGATCTGCACAAAAACAATGCAAGATCATTATCTCCCTACTATTATTCATAGAACA
The DNA here is from genome assembly GCA_034231615.1 of Meghimatium bilineatum. Taxonomy (NCBI): domain Eukaryota; kingdom Metazoa; phylum Mollusca; class Gastropoda; order Stylommatophora; family Philomycidae; genus Meghimatium; species Meghimatium bilineatum. The sequence continues at coordinate 22,892,882 of CM067316.1, read as the reverse complement.
TGACTATGCATAATATTACATATAATGGGATTTAGGGGGGGAGGGAATACAGCAAAAATAAAATCTGTACTTATCAGTCAATGCATATCCCCCCCCCCCCAACAAGCTGCTCACAGAACTAGACACATCACTATGCACACAATCCATGAAATTTTTGTCACATTTAAAGCATAAAAACATTTTGATGTCAACATAAATGTCTAAGATATTTAACAATCATATATTAAAATCAATTTTAATTATGCAAATTAGCCACAATTTTGAATTTTAATTAACCTTAATTTCATCTGAAAATGAGCAAAATGTAATCAATGGATGCATCTTGCCTTTGTGAACACAGAAATATACATTTCCTGTGGTATTTTATAATATTTAATAGATATATCATTTATTTCCATTTTAATTATGCTAATTAGCAGCCAATTTTAATATTAATTAGTTATGTGCACATCTGAAAGTTACAGAAATGTGACAACAGATGCGTCCTGTCTTTGCGAGCACAAAAAATATAGTTTCTGTGGTATTCTATAGTAACTGGAATATATTTAATAGCTATATAATTTATTTTTATTCTTTTAATATGCTACTAATTAGCTGCCATTTTGAATATTAATTAGCTCCTCGTGCATCAGAAAATTATAGAAATTGGATCAACAGATGCGTCTTGTCTTCACGCACTAAAAAATGTATAGTTTGTGTGTTGTATAATTGAAAATAACAAAGATAATTTAGAAATTATCAGCTCGGCTACATTTTGTGGTCAGAAGTTTTACTTATATTTTCCTATATGTTTCATATGTACAAGTGGGAGAGTAACATCATGAGATGGTCAGGTTACAGTCTAGCAGAGTGCACCACCACTACAAGAGATGTTGGAGGTCTGTTGCAGCCAACCTTCGTTGTGGATATGGCACTTCATGATGATGATATGCTTTATGTAAATTATTTTTATGCCAAATTAATTCGGAAAATAAATGTATTACTATTTTCAAATTTGACGTACAGACTTGGTTGAGGTATCGTTGAAATGCAATTTTCAAGGGCTATCTAACTACATAATGTTTAATGATGTAGCAGAATTTAAAATTTTTTGTCCTAGTACCTACTTTAATTTCTTACTTTTGTCTTCTGTCGAATGGTCCCCCTGGATGACGGAGAGATGCGGGCCAGTGAACATTGCACCTTTGTCCTTTTGTAGCAGAATTTAACAATTTTTGTCCAAGTACCTACTTTAATTTCTTACTTTTGTCTTCTGTCGAATGGTCCCCATGGATGATGGAGAGATGCGGGCCATTGAACATTGCACCTTTGTCCTTTTGTAGCAGAATTAAAAAAAAAATTTTCAAGTACCAACTTTAATTTCTTATTTTTGTCTTCTGTCGAATGGTCCCCATGGATGACGGAGAGATGCGGGCCAGTGAACATTGCCCTTTTGTAGCAGACTCCTAGATGTGGGGAATGCTAGATGTGCTATCACTGCAAATGGGTCACTAGATCTGACTGAATAGTGATGAAATAGTTGTTCCAGACAAATACACTGCAACTGGCAGGAAGTGATGACCTTGAGATACTGCCACACTGGAATGGGGACTAAACATGCATCCATAAAACCCCCTTAATACAATGTCTTTGATACAGCAAACATGACCGGTTGTCACCTCAGCTATACATCTAAAAACGTGTGCTTTTGTCAGAGAGGCTATGAGCTGTTAAGAGCCATAGCTAAAGGGATTATTTCATCATCATCATCTGTGCATTCCACTTAGGAGATCACTGACATTAGCTAATCTCAGAATGTCATTTAAGGGTTCACTGACATTAGCTAATCTCAGAATGTCATTTAAGGGTTCACTGACATTTTTCTTGAATGAGTATCCAACATCACCTCCCGATAGTCACCTCTTACACCATGCATGGCAGTTGTTCTCAGTGGTTACAGCACAAGTACATCATGATGCTAGTTTACAAAGCAGCAATATTTGTCTTATGATTTTCATCCTATGTATGAGTCTTTTGGACAAGGACACTAGAGTTGATGAGATTACTATTGAGAGACTGAAGAAATTTGGAATTACTCTGGGAGACAGTGCAGGAGGACAACTGAGGGATAGGATGAATAAAATATGTTTAATCAACAAGATAGGGAACAATCAGCATACATATTCTTCACCAATGATTGCCGAAAAGATATTCTTCACTATCTGCTGAAATAGAGTGTACTCTGATGGGGATGCCTGGAGTGTATCACCATTGGTACAGACAATAACTATACACAATCAGGAAAAGAATATAGGAAAAAACCTGACCAAAGTAAAAAACAATGGTAAGAAATATCCTTATATCTCTTTTATAGGGCAGTGGTTGGTTGATTGTTGCTGGTTGGACTTACAATCTATGCACTTTTATAAAAACTGTTTGTGCTGTCACTGACTGAAGGTTGTGTCCTAGATACAAAATAGCTAATGTAATTGTAAGTTTGTTGAGCTTACCTGCAACCACTAAGATGTAGTAAGTCTGTTACAGTCAAGAGTGTTCTGAGCATGAAGCGCTGAGGCAGACATATTGGCCAGAGGAAACAACACTGGAATCAAAACTCTATGGGCCACTGTATGAACTACAAAAGACAGTGAGTTTTATTAAGGAGACAGAATTACAGATATAGACATGTTTCAAGTGAACGAAAGAAGAAGAAGAAAATGTTACAGTCCCGAGGACTGCTGCCGGATGCAAAGATGTACGCACCACCCACTGAGAGATGGGTAACTTTCAAGCCTGGTGGTCAGTGATTCAATTCTTTGGTTCAGAAAATTACTAATCACCTCCTTCCCAGATACACTATCGTTAGTTGCCTTTTACGACATACATGGTATCTAACAATATTACTATTCTTCATTCCCCTTTTGCAATCTGGTAACATACATCAATAACCTATCTCCCTGTGACAAGGCTTTAAAACCTACATCAAACTTTTACTTTTTACTTACCCTTGATAACTCCACCTAGAATGATAATGACGTATGCTCCAGGATATATGCTGGCAGCCCGTTGTAGTCCAAGATAGATAAACCTGACTCTAAGACACTCTTGTAAAAGGAATGCTGACAATAATACTGGACGGAATGTGGCAACTTTGTACACAACATCAAACGGTGAGTAGTTCATGAGGTACCTTCAATACAAGTGGATAAATGGATTTTTTAAACTTTAGAAAGCATGTGTCTTTAATCAAATAGTATAAGGTCTACATGGTAAAATTAAAATGTTCATGAAAATGTTCTTGCCACTGTTTTGCTAATGAAGAGTTAGATTAATATTATATACCATCAGAGTGAGAAACTAATGAAATTGAAGGCATATTTCAAACTTTGAATGTGGTGACAATGCTATATCTGATAATTGGCAATTTTGCTGATTTTTAGAACATTTTAATAGCTAGTTAGTCGTCAGATCCTCATCACTGCAAACTGGACATGTTCAGTTATTCCAATCTCTCCCTGAGTGTATCCACCATTACACTTCTGCTGACAGTACCGGTCCTCTGCTGGTTGACCATCCATCTTCTGTGACCTCCAAAAAAATTCACTTCTAGCAAAACTGCATCCTGTTCTTTAATCCTGATCATTGAAAAGAAATCATCATCCACACTAATTTCATATTTTAATAATATATAATAACCAAATTCCTAACCGATCAAGATCATTGAGATGCCTCCTGGAGACATCAGTTCAAAAAGACAGGATCCATATTATGCAGATACGCCAATGGTACAATTTAGCAGACAGAATGTTAGTGGAGCACATCTAGTCTCAGGAACTTTTCTTATCGGCAAGAAAAACACTATACATTAATACAGATGACCTGGATGTGTAGAAAGAATGGAAGAAACACCTATGATAAAAAAAAATATATGCAAACTTATTTTGTGTTCGTTCGTTCTCAAACTGGGTCTGTCTTATAGCAGCACGTTTTCACTAAATTTCCCACATGAAATTTCCAGAGATGTCCACAGAAAGTTAGTCCAGAATGGATTGTGTTGCAATTTTATTTGCACTAATGGCCCAAAACATCCAAATTCAGAGGTAGATCTATGCTGGTCAGAAATTGGAGAACAGAGATAGGTGAAGATGAATTGTGTCTGTAGAAATAAGCCTTGATAGTTTGCAACACTAAATAAGATGCATCATAAAATATTTGAAAATTACTCAGAGTTATTAAGATTGTATAATAATTAGTCCACTACACTCGATGCATTCTAATTTATGCTCAGTCTCAGCAGAAATTCATAGCAGGAAGACTGAAATAATACCACTACTACATACCAAAAGGAGAATGAATAATAAAAAACATATAGGGGAATCTCTCTATAACGCATTATTCTATAACAAATTCCCTATTTAAGAATCATATTGCTAATTTAAAAAACTACTGGTAATTCCTAATTTAAAAAAAAAAATAACACTCCAGAATAACAAGTTATATTTATTCTTTTATTGTTTGTACTATATATAGTGAATTTCTGTTATTACATACATATTACGTTGGTCCAGAACAGGTTGTTATAATGGGATTTGACTGTATATACATTGATCAAAGTGACTTCTTCTTCTGCTTTTGTTCTCAAACTCCAGAGATTAGCAGGATGTAGTCCGGAGAACGGAATGTGTTGTGTCAAGGTTTACAGCATTGCTGTGATATCTGCACCTTTTGGCCTGACACATCTGACTTCAGCATGGCTTTGGATCACTGACCCTATATGGAATGGGACAGCCAACTCCATCCCATTACCTCCTTAGTCGCCTCCTTTTACGACATGCATGGAAGGTAAACAGTGTTGCTATTCTTGCTCCCCTTTCGGGTCCAGGTTAACACATGGGCGAAAGTGCCTCAAAACCATGCTGAAAACCACTACACAAAGTTTATATCTTGCTAATGCACAGGAGTTTGAGAATGCACACAGAAGAATAAGAGTATAGTAGATCAGATCGAAAAGCAAACACAAGAATGAAACATGAAAAATGATGGGACTTGCCTTTGTGTGATAAGTTGGTAATATATCCTATTCAGAATGTAGCAATCAAACCAGCATAATTTAGTTGGTAGTAATTTTCTAGGCAATATAAATATGTTCAGTAAGTTGAAATTGCTTTCTGAAATGCCCAGATTCACAATTACCTGGAGGGCAAAGAGCCTGGTACATCAGCCATATGAGATGTACCTCACTTTCACTCAAGCGGACTCCTTTGTGTGATCCTTCAGGAAAATAGTGAGTGGTGTTTCAATAGCAAGTTAACAGAGTAAACAACAGAATAGAGGAAGTCACGTTGTGCAAGTGTATGAGAATTTAAAGCAGGAAATGGTTCTAAAATGTAAGAGTGGAGAACATTCAGACCAGTGTCAGATAGTAGAAATTGATTACAGTCACATCTCATGTAAGATATGTCTAAATATGGCTGATCTCATAACTTTTAATGCATTTTCAAATTGACCAAAATTACAACCAAAAAAAATGAACATATCATTAATTTCAAAATTTCAATGCCAGAAATACTTAAAAATGGCAATACTTTGTGAAATGGCCAAACTATGGTAACCTCTAGTTCGGAGCAAGTTGCTTATGAATTCTAGTACTGCTAATTAAAATAATTCTCAATCATAAAGTGCATACTGTTGTCTTATGAATTCTAGTACTGCTAATTAAAATAATTCTCAATCATAAAGTGCATACTGTTGTCTTATGAATTCTAGTACTGCTAATTAAAATAATTCTCAATCATAAAGTGCATACTGTTGTCTTATGAATTCTAGTACTGCTAATTAAAATAATTCTCAATCATAAAGTGCATACTGTTGTCTTATGAATTCTAGTACTGCTAATTAAAATAATTCTCAATCATAAAGTGCATACTGTTGTCTTATGAACAATGTTGGATGCTATAACAGAAATATCAAACATGGTGTGTTCAGACTAGCAAAATCACTTAAATTTGTCTTTGCTATTTGATTGTATGTTACACTCTTAGTTTGCAGCAGTGCTGTAATACTTCCATCATTTAGTCTAGCATATCCATTTTCATCAATGTCTGGTTTTGATTATCTAAGATATGAGGTAGCCAATCTCACATTCAAATCTACTGTATCACTTCTTATGACATGCATTGCAGTTCACCTCGTTATTATTTACTCCAATTGCAGGGCCATTAACAAAGATGGGTCAAAGACCACTGAAATGAGTGAACATTGAGGTTGAGATTCTGAGACAAATACAACAGAGATGGAAGCAGAGGGAGTAGTCTCCAAGTCTCCGGCAAGTTTCTATATGTACATCTAATGCAGATGAATAGAAATTATTTTGTAAATAACATTTATGACAGTTTCAAGTGCACGTTTACATACATTATATAATTTATCATTACACTTGAAATGGAATGCAGGTACCAGTAGTCATTAAATAGAAAAACTAATCTACAAATTAAGCAACTTAATAACTGACAACAGCAAAAATGATGTGGTTGTATCATAGATGTCGAATTATTTTTTCCATAAATTTGTATTTTGTAGAATATTATATGTGGACTCTTATAAGAACAACCATATTAGAAATATTACTGAAATTTAACTCACACAAACCCCACCCAATTTTTTGGGTTAACATGTATATGTGAGATACACATCACTGTAAATCTGTATCAATATGGAAAATCTGCATGAGTTGACACTTATGTCGTATATATGGTTCTGTTCAGAGGGGTCAAAATCAGAATGAGACTTCCGTTACTCATAGAGGTAGTCATTCCTGAATGGTATGGGGAGTAAAGTATGGCAAAATCCATCATGAAAATGGTGATATAGTTTATCATTATCATTATCATTAAGTGCCGTTTCCGCAATGAAGGTTGGCTGCAACCTATCTCCAACATCTCCTGTCTTGGTGATGCACTCTGCTAGACTGTAACCTGTGATATAGTTACAGTGGTCCTAAAATGGGCATCTGAAACCATAACACACTGAGTAGTTGAAGTACATGGGGTTTCATAAATGCAGAAATATACATGGATTTTTGCCATGGTCATGATAGAGTTCAGGGTAATGAGATAGCTAACAGACTGGCTTCGAGAACACAAATGGAACAAGAGGAACTTTTTTAATTTGTCATGTCTATTGGATGACATGGTGTATGAGACTGTTATTAAGATATTAAAGGAGTTTGGAATTTCTCTGGGAGATGTAGAGGACAGATCTATCTATCTATCAACCCATAACTCATCAGGGTCAGAGGGGTACCACAATGGATGCATCAACCCACAGAGTCCTCTAGCGATTTCTATCTTCAAAATATGGAAAAGAAAGGACATACCTTTACCTGTCCAGTCCTTAATGTTGTCTGTCCATGATTTTCTTTTTCCCCTTCCACCAGTGACTGTTCCCGTAGTATTTTTTTTTAATAAAGAATCATGTTGGAATATATGACCAAACTATGAAAAGTTTTCTTCTTTTCACTATTGAAAGTAATGGTTCTTGTGGAGAAAATTAAGTTTACCCTTGCATGTAATCTCTATTTTATTTCTTACATCCACATTTGTCCTATGCTATCGATAGGAGATTCGTAGAATTCATCTGTAACATTTGTATTCAAAGGCCTGTATTTGCCTGCCCATGACTGCAGTAAGTGTGAGACTCTCATAACCATATAACACAATAGCCAAGACCAGCAAGTTATAACGTTTGTTTTTCACTATAATACATCTCCATCGAGACCAGCACCGTGCAGAGGTGATGGGGCTTAGTTCAGCCATCAGGGGCTGGAAACTAAGACTGGTCGGGCAGTCCCACTCGAGCAGGACCATAGTCCTGCCCTAGTAAGCAGAGTGCTGAAGACGGAGGCATCCAGCCAAAAGGCGCACAGATAATCAGGATGCCACGCACAAAACACAATGGAAACATGTCTACATCTATAAATAGTTATGGTGCCTGCCCTGTGGTGGACGTTCAGGCAGGGACGGTGCCGGGCCCTATACCTCGAAAGGGCCCAACCTCAGTTACTGGAAGTCCTTCTCAATTGCCCCGAGGAGCCAGGAGGCAAGGGAATAGAGCTACTGGCCAAACAAACAAACGACCAATAAAAATAATGCACTGGAATGCTGAGGGTGTCAACAGTAAAAGAGATGGATACAGCAAAAAATTGGAACTTGAAAATGTCCTCAGTGAAGAACAAGTTAACATATGCTGTATCCAAGAAACACACCTCAGCAGCGACATAGCCTTCAAAATCAGAGGCTACCAGTGCTACCGATCTGACCGAAAGGACAGGCGAAAGGGTGGAATTCTGACACTTGTTAAAAACAATATCAGCGCATGTCAGCTTGAAGTATATATGGAAGGGGCAGAATACCAGATGCTCCACCTAAAAACAGACAGTGCAGAATTCCATCTCCTGAACTACTACTGCCCAAATGATAAACCATTGGCACTAGACACAATTCCAGACAAAGAGAGACTTATGGTGTGTGGTGACTTCAACAGCCACTCTCAGAGCTGGGGCTACGATCATATCGACAAGAGAGGTGAGGAACTTGAGAGCTGGCAGGATGAAAATAATCTCATCCTTATTAACCAGCCAGCAGACTCGCCAACCTTCTACTCGAGAGCATGGCACACCACCTCTACACCAGACCTAGCATTCCACTCACCAGGCTTGGAATGGAACATCACACGTGTTGTTGGAAAGCAGCTTGGAGGTAGTGACCACAGACCAGTATTTCTGGAAATCCACAATGAATTTACCAAGGACAGCAGCACGCTCACTAGGTGGAACTATAAAAGGGCAGACTGGAAAATGTACCAGCATTTAACCAGTGTTCTAGCTAAGGACATGAACTTGGACAAAGACATCAATAGAGCAGTGAGTGAATTTAATAGATGTATACTACATGCTGCTAGTAAAACCATACCCAGGGGGGCAAGCAAAAACTACAAACCCTACTGGAATGATGAACTGGAAAAGCTGCAAAATGAGATGGAAACATCTAGACAGCAGGCTGAGAACAGACCTAGCCAAGAACATCACAACAAATATCAGCAAACAAAGGCTAAATTTCAAAGAGCCAAGTTACAAGCCAGACGGAGCAGCTGGAAAGAAAAAACAGAGTCGCTGAACCTAGAAAGAGATACTAGGAAATTATGGAAACTTGTAAAACAACTAAATGATGAAGGTACAGGGAGAAATACCAGGATCACACTTTATAAAGATAGAAACATTTTAACAGGTAAACATGCAGCTGATTACTTTGCAGAAGACAATAATGTCAAAGTCAGCCCAGACAAACAACAGGAGGTTCGAGAGAACCAGCAAAACATTGGACAAGGTGAACCTATACCTGAAGTCATGGAGGCACCAATCACAATGAGAGAACTGGAGCATGCAATATCCAAATTGAAAATGAAAAAGTCCCCTGGAGCTGATGGAGTGTCCAATGAAATGATTAGAAACCTGGGAAGTGCAGCAAGAGCAAAGCTACTGCAGATCTTTAACACAAGCTGGTCCACAGGTAATGTACCACAGGCTTGGAGAGAAGCAATAATGATACCACTCCTCAAATCAGGAAAAGATGGCAACACAGTCTCCAACTACAGGCCCATCAGCCTCACAAGCTGTCTATGTAAAACAATGGAACGCATTATCAATCTTAGGATGCAGTGGTACCTTGAAAGTGAAAACCTTCTGGTATCACAGCAAGCAGGTTTCAGACAGTGCTACTCTACTGAAGATCAGGCAACCTACCTCTCCCAAGAGATTGAGGATGCCTTCCAAGAAAAGAAACTTGTACTAGCAGCATGGATAGACCTCAGGAAAGCATTTGATAAGGTCTGGAAAGAAGGGCTCCTAAAGAAATTGCGAAATTGCAGGGTTAGCTCAAGAATGTACAAATGGGTAAAAGCATACCTGCATAATAGAAGAGCCAGGGTACAATTAGATGGTCGCAAGAGCAAGAAAGTTCTACTGCGTCATGGAGTCCCCCAGGGAGGAGTCCTGTCACCCACACTTTTCTTGGTTTACATCAATGACCTAGTTGCTGAACTACCACACGGGATCAAAGTGGCAATGTATGCTGACGACCTGGTGATCTGGTGCACGGAAGAACATGCAACAGTGGCCACTAAACAAATACAAAGAGCTATCGATGCCCTAACCTTATGGGCTAATAGATGGTGCGTCAGCATTAACACAGATAAGTGCAGCACTACACTCTTTACCCTCTCACCAAAACAAAAAGCTGGTCATATCAAGATAGATGGAGAGCTCTTGAAAGAAGACAAACAACCCACATACCTCGGTGTTACTTTTGATGATAAGCTGACATGGAAGCAGCACATAAACAAAGCAACAACAAAAGCCAGGAGGAAGCTAGCTATCCTGAGAAAACTAAGTGGAACCACATGGGGAGCCAGTGGAAATATACTCAGTAAAGTTTACCAGCAAGGCATAAGACCACACCTGGAATACGGTTCAGCTGCGTGGTGTCCTGCATCAAACACCACATTACAAGATCTAGATAAAGTGCAAAACCAGGCACTTAGAATAATGTTGGGAGCAATGAAATCAACACCCATAGCAGAGATGCAGAAAATGGGAAGAATGCAAACACTTGGCGAACGCAGAGACACAAAAGTACTAATTCAAGCAGAAAAGTTTCAGTGTATGCCAAGTCATCCAATGAAGGAAAGATTCCAAAATCTAGCAATGGGACGACTGAAAAGGAGCAGCTTTATCCATCAAGCTAAACGACTCCGTAGACAACTTACAGACCTGCCTGAAGTTGACAGCCCCTTAAGGTCTGTACCAGAGCAAACCCCGTGGAGTGAAAGCCATGGAATGCCAATATACATTCAGACCCATGTTAAAGGAATACTAAGCGAGGACGAACAGAACAGTGTGCAGCGAATGACAGTCACCCTCAGTTTCCTGGATGAGGAATATCCACAGGATATATGGGTCAGAGTGTACACAGATGGGTCAGCACAGAATGCTGTGAGGAATGGAGGTGCAGGTGTATATATAGAATATCCACACAAGCCTAGAGATACAATCAGAACACCGACAGGAAAATTCTGCAATAATTATGATGCAGAAATCCAGGCAATTAGTGTGGCAGCTAAAAAACTGCTGAACTCCAACTCTGACCTACAGCCTGTGGTATTCCTGACAGATGCAAGGTCAGTGCTTCAAGCTCTCCAGTCTGGAAAACTAACAGACTTAAAAAAACTACTTAGCGAATTGTCTTACCAGTATAGGGTAACCATGCAGTGGATACCCTCTCACTGTGGAATACCAGGAAATGAAAAAGCAGACCAACTGGCTAAGGAAGGTGCTGCCGAAGACCAACCAGATATACCAATCACCTACCATCAGAAAAAACAGATGATAAAGTCAATAAGAAAGCCACAAACACCAACACAAGATGACTATCACAATATGAACAGATCAGAACAAGTTATAATTCTACGTCTCAGAACAGGACACAACCGACTCCGCAGTCACATGTATACAAAGTTCAAGATTGGCAACACGGCCATGTGTACATGTGGACAGGCAGCACAGAGTGCCAAACATATACTTCAAGAGTGTTCTGAGCATGAAACGCTGAGGCAGACATATTGGCCAGAGGAAACAACACTGGAATCAAAGCTCTATGGGACACTGTATGAACTACAAAAGACAGTGAGTTTTATTAAGGAGACAGAATTACAGATATAGACATGTTTCAAGTGAACGAAAGAAGAAGAAGAAGAAAACTATAATACATGTGTTGCTTTTCCAGATTAGCCTTGACATTGAAGCGAAAGACATCTCCAGTGTTATCTTTATTTCTGCTCTGCATTTTCCATCACTGCACATGCTAGATTTGAGATATTTGAAAGTACTCACTTCCTCAAGTTTATACCCATTCATCATTTTATTGGTTTGTTTGGTAATAATAACACAAATACAATAGAAAAATCTGAAAAGTAAGACTTACCATAAAACTGTAATGAACACAATCAATGTGTTCTCTTTCAATATATCAACCAATGGATCACCAAACAGGAAGCTTGCCAAAAATACTCCAGATACACTAGCAACAACAGTGCACAACCACATAGCAAATGGGTGGTTTTGTCGAAATTTTGTGCCTGAAAACAGATCATAAATAATTCCTTATTCACGGTACAAGTGAGGTCAGAGTGCACATAATAGTTTAATAAAATTGTACTGTACTAATTGAAGTGTATCCTGTATAGGACATTGCTGTTCAACTATTGTTACGTTGTGAGGCAACACTAATACACCCAATCGTATCATCAGTGAAATGTGGGTGGTTGGTGTTCGAACAACATAATACTTTACTACCAGTTAAATTTGAATGAGTAGTGAATTGGTTGTAGAAATAAGGAAAGTAAATTTAACTCATAGCATTTAACTGCTGTAGGGGTGTCAGGTGTTAGTGATCTCACATCTCAGAGGCTCTGCTATAAGAGGGCAGTAGCTACCTCTTCTCCCTAGCAGTCTTTACTTTCAGGACTGATCCGATTCAGGCTTGATCAACCAAGGAGCCAATATGGTCTTGAAAATCAATTCCGCCTCAATTGGGGAATGAACCCAGGACAGCTCATATGTCAAGCCAGTGCGCTACTCTGCCCCCTAACCATGTTGTATTGGCTGTAGTCACTGGTGAATCATAGTTGACTGCAAGTACTAGAGTCCACAAATCATAGATGGCAACAACCTTAGTTCACTGCTACATGGTGCTTCTGGAAAACAGGATTTCACTGGGCAATTTGGTCAAGGGTGTCATCCATGGTGTCTTGAATGAAGATGTATGCTGATAGATATATTCATGTCAAAAATGATGTATTTTATTTGAACAAAATCATTTATACAATTTATTTGAACAAAGAGACTAGACTGAACAGATGGACCATGGGAAACTGGGAGAGAAATCTATAAATATATGGCGAAGTTGAAATACCAAAGATAACATCAACCTCCTGGAAAGGAAAGATCAAAGTACCATCTTCAGACTTTGCAACCGCCCATGAAAGTCAGGAGAACGGAATGCGTTGTGCCATGGTTTACAGCACTGCTGCGATATTTGCGTCTTTCGGCCGGACACATCCGACTTCAGCATGGCTTTGGGTCACTGACCCTATATGGGATGGGACAGCCAACTCCATCCCATAACCTCCTTAGTCGCCTTTTACGACATGCGTGGAAGGTAAACAGTGTTGCTATTCTTTGCTCCCCTTTCGGGCCCCGTCAACACACGGGCGTCCAAATGTTGATGTATTTACTTAATGCTGCAAATGTTAATGTTTTATTTATTTATAAGTTTTCTATCTTTAACTAATGGCTGTAATTTTGATTTGAGAATATATTTAAAATGTAATCTTTACTTATCAGTAAGTGATAATCAAATGCTGTCTATTTCACTCCATACTTTGTCTGCTTCACTCCACATATCTTCTGGTGATGTTCCAAACTCTTTATTAACAGATATATGATCAATCTTGGTTTTTTTATATCTGCTCTGTGATCTGGTGATCTCCATAAAAATTTTGAGAATCATGTGCAAGCCTACTACCATAAGTTGATTGGATATATGGAAAATAGTAAACATTTCCTTACTCACATTTGTGTGTTTTTTTCAAACTTCTGTTTAGCATGAGTGTTGTTCAGAGAATGAAATGCATTGTGTCATTGTTTACAATTTGGTTGCGATAACTGCACTTTTTAGTCTGACACATCTGACTTCAGCATGTTTTGTGCCACTTTATCTACAGGGTGGCACAACCAGCTACAACCCACAACCTCCATATTCATCTCTTATGACATACATGGCAAGTGACATTGCTGCTATACTTTGCTCCCATTTTGAACTTTGGCAATGCATGGGCAAACAAGACTTAAGTGTAATAGGCTCACTTGTATCACCAAATCTGAGCTCACAAATTAATCGTTACAATAATATATGAATACTATCTGTCTGTTGTTGTAGTCTGAAAGGAAATCGTGAAAAAGAATAGTGACATAGTTACCTACCACGCATGTCGTAAGAGGCGACTAAGAAGGTTTTGAGGGTGGAGTTGGCTGTCCCATTCAATAGAGAGTTAAAGTTAGAAACCATGCTGAAGTTTGATTTGTCAGGCAGAAGAGTGAAGACATTGCAGTAAACCATAACACAATGCATTCCATTCTCTGGACTACATCCTGCTAATCTGCAGGAGTTTGAGAACAAAGGTATTAAAAGAAAAATATATATATGGATCAATGTAAAATTGTTATTACTGTAATTAAATGACAGGAAATGTAATAAAAAATTACAAATTTACCCAGGTCTTTTGAGTCCTCTCTGATTCCAATAGAAGCAACAGTGAAATGAGCAGTAAAAAAGACAGGGAACATGTCTACATTCATCACATACAGAGCAAGCTGGGTAAGCTGATCATCTGCTGTCGTGATGTTACCTGCCATTGTTGATGGTTACTGCGTTTGTAGGTGGTCAAGATATTCTTTGATCCAGATATTCCTTATAATAAAACAATATATTATTTATTGATACAATAATAACTAGTATCTTTTGGTCATGAATTATGGATGTGTGTACTTCCATTACATGTTTACAATAATAACTAGTTACTTTTGGTCGTGAATTATGTATGCGTGTGCTTCCATTACATAAGTATAAGTCATAGAGGATTTACTTCACTGTACTCGGTTTCCCATATGACTTCGTCACTCTCAACGAAGCGAAACGCCGTCAGCCGAGAGTACCACTCATAGCACGTAACTCTGTAGCGTCAAGCAATAATCCACAGGGATCTCCGAAAAATCCACATTGTAAATAAGATGACACGAGCCAGATTTGAACTCATGACCTCTTGAACACAAGGCAAACAGCTTAACCACTAAGCTAGGGAGATCCCTGCTTCCATTACATGTTTATTCATCTAAAAATACACATCCATACATAATCTTGTTAATGTTTATGGTCCTTAAGGAATTTACATACCTGTGCATTGTGTGTGTTGTGTACCTCAATCAACCAGTTCCTATTCTTAGACGTGAGAATATACACATTGTATGTCTTGAATAAAATCATATTTTTTATGAATGCAGAGTGGTTAAATTCAGAAAATGTGTGTAGACTGAAGTTGTGAGGTGAATCAGTGTCAGCTGAACGAATCTGGTTCACATTTCATCTGCTACCTAATGAATTATTTGATGGATAATGAAAACTTAATAAGGTTGCTTCATGAATACATGCTTGCTGGATGTGAACATTGCAATCGATAATGTATCTAGGTTTCAATTTTCAAAATTAGGTATTAGAAGTGGTATGAGCAGAAATGGAAAACCACAGGGCAGAGAAAGAAGTGTTTTTAGCCAGAGAACAATGAGAACTATCAGCATACATATCCTTCAATATTTTCTTGTAGGGAGGGGGTAGCTGAGAATCCATTGATTTGCCAGAAGAGCAATAATGTTGGTTCTTCTTCTTCAGCATTCATTTTCAAACTCCCGGTGGATCTCTCTTGTAGCAGAACCATGGTCCTACTAGATATCCAGCAGGATTTAGTCCAGAGAATGGAAAATGCGGTTTGTCGTCATTTTATTTGTGCAAATGGCCAACATTCATCTAACATTCAGTGTTAATGTTGGATCATAACTAATACCAACAAATGACTATCATTTAGCCAATTACATCCCTTGTGCTTTCAGCAGTAACAAATGCATGCAATTATTCTCTGCCCTTGACTATTTTCTGTATTGTGCTATAACTGTGGTTTATTGCCTTCGATTTCCACTCTATTGTTCTCCTTTATGTTATGTCTTTCATGCTTTCTCCTACTTTCAGTTGTCCTACTTAGTGCAGTTCTAGCAATTGAACATATGCAACATGTCAAAACCAGAGTCAGTGCCTCCATCTCTGATGATGATAATCATGTCATCTTGCTAGCAGCTGATCATTAACCCTTTATCTGTGGAGACATTTTTAAGGCTAAGATGAAAAACAACCACCATTTTGCAGATTCTCCTCTTCTTAGCTTCCTCTGAAAGAAATTCACCTGAATGTTTATAATAAAGTATCCAGATGAATTGTTTCCCTGGGAAACTAAGAAGAAGATCTCAGCAAAATGGTGGAAACTCCTCATTGTATCCTTAAAGATACCTCCGCAGCTAGGCGGTTAAATATATAACAAAAGCTAGACATCCCCATTCTAACAATAAAGCATATATAATTTCTTCATAGGCAAGAACTAGAACATGACATGTATTCTGAATTTCTGTTAACATTCATGGTAGAAAGTATGGAGTACTATTTTCTAAAAATGTATAGATCATACCTTGTTGGTTATACCCTTGTGGGTATGCAAGATTTGTAAATTATCTATCTACTTATCATTACATTTGACATGGAATGCAGGTAGTCGTAAAATAGAAAAACTACCAGTAATCTACAAATTATACAAGTAATAACCACAACATCTAAAATTATATGATTGTAAACATTGTTGGTTGCATTCAGAGGGGTCAAAATCAGAATGGGATTTCTTTGTCATTATGAGGTAGTCATTGCCAATGGTGCGGAGAGCAGTATGACAAAATCGAGAATGAGAATGAAGTAGTTACAGTGACCCTAAAATAGGCATCTGAAACCTTGGCATATAGAGTTGTTGTTGTGTCAGACTTTTCATGATCCCCCACCATTCAGAATGGATTGCTGCACACTGAGTAGTTAAAGTACATTGGGGTTTCATAACTACAGGGATGTACAAGGATTTTTGCCATGATCATGATGGAGTTCAGAGTAATGAGAGAGCTGACTTCAAGAACACACATGACAATGAACAAGAGGAACTTTTAAATTCTTTATGTGTACCGGTATGTCTTTTGGATGAGGATGCCATGTTGGTAGCGACTTTTATTAAGACATTTAAGAATGGAATTGTTGGGGGAAATAATAGAATGAGATTTTCCTGTTGTTCTAAGAAGTAGCAGATTTGTATATTTGTGACTATAGAAATATTCTGTATAGTCAACTCTGTATAGTATATATTCTGTATACCCGTAGTTAAAATGATTTTTATTTTGAAATCAAATGAGCAACATATCCTAATATCATTTTATGACGAGTGAGCATCCTTTTTGTGTGACATGTGCTCAGAACATACTTATATTTTGTAATTACCATCATTGGGGCTCACATTTCATGTTCTTCTTCTGAAGAAGGGGAAAATAATTGGTTTTCTTAGGTAAAAAGAAAGATGGGGAAAGATCATCTGGAAAAAAATTATGCTATAAAAACATAGAGCCTTCTGGAGACAGAAGTTAGATTATGGACTTATTATTAATCTTTTTACTGAGTAACTAAAAATATATGGAGATACTGCTATAAGAAGACCATCGTATAAATCTTGGACACATACTCACAAATGATGATAGCTGTGAAACATAAGTTAAAAAGAAAATAGGATTTGCTAAAAGTACTTTCAATGACATGAGGAAACTACTAACATCGATAAAAATGACAAACGACATCTACTTTTTCAATTTTGTCAATTCAAATGGAAATATTTATACATATCCTATGGTTAAGAGGTCAACCCAGTCGAAATAGGTACAAGCTCTGGGAAAGTAAAGGCAGTGGAGTGATGCTGACAATGTCACCCTAGGTATGCCATTGGTCAATTAAAAACATGGAACTACCACAGTATTTCTTGATACACCTATAGTATCTTTTTTGATGTCATGTTGACATACTGGTCATAGTAACTTGTGCATATACATTCTGGATGTCTGAACTAAAATTGTTTCTTTTTTATGGATTTTTTGGTAGTTGAGATTTTTAAGTTTTACCTAAGTGTCAATAATCCACCCGCCCCATAACCCCTTCTATTGGCTTTAGTAAGTATATTTGTTTTTCAAAGGTGACAAGTTGTCAGCCTAACCCCTAACTTTCCAGGCATCTCCTATGGCATGCCTGGAAAGAAGATAATGGCCCTATTCTTTGCACTCTGAACTAAAAGTCCAGATTAACCAGTTTGCCAGATGGGTGCGAAAAATATGTATAAGTTAGTAAAATGTTTTAATGATTAAATATACAACCATCTGTAATGAGTATCTGCAAAATTATAACCATAAACCATGTGTAAATGAAGAGTCAACACCTAAAAGTGAAATCAGATACCAGGTAGTTAATTAAGCAATGCTGCTTTAATGAGGCTAATAGATTCTGATCTATAAAATCAAATTATCAGTGTAGGCCTTTAACATGACATTTACAGGGTGTTATTTATGTCCCATGCACAAAAAATCATCCAATTTTGTATTTCACAGAAATGCTGTGTAACACGGTAAAATAACGAGTTCATTTTTTTCCAGTAGCGATTAACTAAGATAGGGTGCCTACACATCATGATAATAATAATTATTTATTTTAATCACTAATTAATCATTGATTAGTAGTACTAGAGTAACTAGTTAGTACTAGCTGCATAGTGAGTGATAGTAAATCTGCCGGCCGGTATCCTGCTAGTGTGTTGAACTTAGTTGAGATTATAAAATTATTAATTATACTATTAATCTACATAATAAATTAAATTATATAAATAATTAGAATAGGCTTAATAATCGCACAGTGGCGCAACTAAAACTAACTAAACTACAACATAACAACTGTGCTCAAAGGGCAGTTAAGTAAGGCCAATGAATGGTCATCCGATCTCTACCGACTCTACGGCTCATAATTATCCTTCTTTGCCGAGAAAAGTGACTTCACACAAAATAAAATATAATAATTACTTACTTAACTAATCGCGTCCTATTTGTTGATAAAATACAATTACATTCCAACTCTTTGAGTATGTGCCATCGTGTCAAAGGAAAGTACAAGTAATTTACAAACTAATTTTGAAAAAGATGGACTCAAAATTCTAACTCGTAATATTTCGCAGACTGTACGCTTGACCCTTGACCTCGATCGATGCGTGATTGACGTTGTCATATGTTCACAATCACTGACCGCTTGATGTAACATACGAGACATGACAAAGACGGTATATGCATAAGTGGATTTATTTTTTTTTGTCTAACAGAACCTTGATTATCAACGCTGTAGGTACGTCGGTACGTCTCAGGTAAGAATGTAAACAGAAAAAGCAAAGCATCTTGATTTTTTTGTTAGATCTTTAATTTTTTACTTGGGCTTGACAGGGGCCCCTATACAGAAAGTAAACATGACCTGAAAGGTCTTTTTACTTTTTATTATTTCCATTTCGCTGTTGGCTTTAAATTTTTTTTTTTTTCGGCATGAAACTCCAAGTATGTAAATAGTGACCAACGAAATTCACGATAATAATCAAAAACGTAACGACTGAAGTTTTGTTTACTTTCTGTACATAGGTCTTTACTGCTGGATGTCTTGACTTGGGAGGGGGGGGGGTTTGATGGAAATCCATTAATTAAAAGGGGAGGTGGGATATCCTTTGTTGCTTACAGCCTAGTTCTAATTGTAGACCTAATGTGCAAATTTTCGAAGAGAGTGAGAGGGTACTTTGAAACGATAATTCCCCCCCCCCTCCCCAACACAGTAGACTCAGCTGTAAATGATTACCTGACGCATGAGTTAGGGGAGGTAAAGACAGCAAGGAAAGGAACTGGCCACCCCCACCTAACAGTTGCTGCGTCTTAATTACTAAGCCAGGTTGCTGCGATGGGACATACCTTTATCCCAACACACACACACGTTATTCGTGGGAGTGATGATCATTTAACTTTCGACCATGCGTGCTCGGATGGGGACACAAGTGCCATTGTCATCGCCATGTGTTGGGTAGAGTATGAGGTCATTGATCACAACATTGTATCCGTAGTAAACCTACTGTGTATCGCCCCACCGCTCACTCTCAACCATGCCACAATATCAAACTATCAGTGTGTGGTGTGTCTAACCCCCCCCCCCCCCCCATTTTCCCACCCAACAATACATACACACACACACACTCCTCATAAAATCATAACATGAGTAGACCTAATATTTATAGAAATTTAGCTAAAAGATGGGTATAACCCCTCTTTTCACTATTTTTCACATAAAGGTCATTCCATGCTTCATCAAAAGAGGGAAACAAAATCAGACGGATCACCTTTTTTTAAGGTAAAACTCCTCTTTACTGAAAATATATATACAGGCCTGTCTACGCTCCTGGTAGGACGCGTGAACCCGGAATACTGCTGCATAGTAATGCCTCCCTTCTTAACTAAGCATGAATCCATAAACTCTCCATTCCACCCGATACACAATAACACAACCTTTGAGACAACAAACCGTATACGGGATTAATTCATCATCATCATCATCAAGTGCCGTCTCTGCAAAGAAGGTTGGCTGCAACGTATCTCGAACATCCCCTGTCTCTTTTCTTGGTGGGGCATTCTGCTAGACTGTAACCTGTCCACCGTGTGATGTTACTCTCTCATTTGTATATCTGCCTACCTCTTGCTCGCCTCCCTTTGACTTTGCCCTCAAGTAAAGTCTTCAATAAGGCGTCATGTCTTTTAATGTTTTATTTGCCTGATCTTTATTTCTCTTAGTAGTTCTTTCTTCATATTAAGTGTCTTTAGCACCTGTTTATTTGTTTTCTTCTCTTTCCATGATGTTCTCCCTATTATTCTATATACCCACATCTCAAAGGCATCAATTATGTCTTCTAATTGCTTATTTAGTGTCCATGTTTCTAAGCCATACATTAATATAGAATAGATATAGCATTTTATTAATTCATCATCAACCTCTGAGCATGCGCAGAAACCCAAATACATTGAAGTGAATCTGCTATGCCCTTTGATCCCCCTTTTTAAACAGACTTCCGAGTAAAAAAACCCCCACTTTAAGAACAAAACAAGTGGGGGGGGGGGGGTCAAGTGAAACGCGCAAAAAACACTAATGGTCATCATGCAGGACCGTAGATATGATTACCTTAAGGAGGGTATTTTAGCTAATTTTTAAGGCCGTTTTGTGATAAATCGCTAAAGGGGAGGGGGACGGTTATCGACCTTTTAGTTAAGCTGCTAGTACTAAAAGTTATGTTCATATTTGCTACGGGAGGGGTTTGAACCCCCTCCCTCAATTTCTCCATTATCTACTGGACTGTCATCATGACATGATCTTCATTTGTCATACCGCAACAAATATCGCCGACCAGATATTAACAGAACCAGCCGCGACATGAATTATTCAACCAATACACGCGTTGCAAATTATAAGGTAGCTCTGGTTACCGATATAGTTATAGGGAATGGATGACGTAACCGACTGAGGAGAAGTAGTTTGCTATTACCCTCTACTTATAATATGTCAAGCTTATTTAGTATGATAATGATGTGACAGTTGTTGCTAATTATAATGATTTACTGAGATAATAAGAGCAACAATTATTTACCAACATAGGGCCTACTAATTAAAGAGTAACAATTAGTTACCAACATACTAATTAAAGAAAAACAAGTAGTTACCAACATACTAATTAAAGAGCAACAAGCAGTAACCAACATACTATGTAACGAACAGGTGAAGATGATTATGAAATGACCATAAAATTTCTTAAGAGTCCGTGGTATTTCTGACAAGAGCATAGGTCCTCCCCAGTTGAGTAACAGATGTGACATTCAAACGCATAGGGTTTGCTGTATCAAGGGCATTGCTGTACCAATGGGATCTAAGAATACATGTTTAGTACTTGAATGGAGATATTCCAGTGCGACAGTGTCCCAGGATCACCACGTTCTGCCAGGAGTGCAGCATATACGTTTGGCCTAATAAATTCATCAGTGGCGCATCGTCAATAAACACCAAAACGCTCGGTGTCCCTTTAAACAACGTAAATATCCCCAATAAATGAATATATATTTGCTATTATTTTATTGATAGAACACCTTTTATTGATTATCTATTTGCTATAAACATTACAATAAGATAATAGCTGGTTTATTTTTTATTTGACAGGTATCTTCCCTTGATGAACACACTGAGTATTCGCCATTGAAATGTGACGCCAGAAGCTTTTGGCGTCCATAAAATCTATCTAACTGAAAATACTACACTGAAAGTGTGGCGCCAAAAATGTTTGGCGCCCAAAAAAAGTATATACAATAGGACAAAAAGAAGTCGCTTAGTGCCTCGTGTTGTTATGTTGTTTTGTTATTTGTTTGTTAAATGGGGGTTAATGCCTCTTAGCTGAGGCACGATCCTTTCAACCTAAGACAGAAGTCTATTCTGGTTATATCAGTCATGTTAGCTTTTATCAAAGTGTGACCTAATGGTCTGGGAATTTCGAAAGCCGTGTGTGCTATTGCTAAAAATTATATATATTGCTAGGTGGAGTTGATGTTTATTTCTGGCCGAGATGCCTTTTATCTAAGCGTCATGTGATCCTAAAGTCTGGGGAAATTGAGAACTATGCGCGCTATTATTGCCAAAGAATTTTATGTTGCTAGTTGGAGTATTATGCTGTTTATTTCCGGCCGTATTGCCTTTTACTTAAGCGTGACACTAATGTCTGGGGGAGTTCGAAAACCATGCGGTGTTAGTTGGTGGATTTGTCTGTCTAGAGTCAGACACGCCTCTTTCAACCGTGGAATTGTTTTCCGTTGGTTATATCTGGCGTAAAACCCGTGCGTTGTAAAACCCTTTGATCTTTATATATCTAACTAAGTTGATATATGTTCACGATTTAATAATTTAAATATTAGTTTTTTAGGGTTTGGGTTAAAATAGTTGTGATTTACATAACTAGCCCTAACCCTAAATAAATAAACATTTTGATTATTAAATAATGACCATGAAATTTAGAAACATAGACAAGGGAAATAATTAAACATGTTGTGACGTCTATTTGTACTGTACCTACATTTATGTTAAAATTAATAAAGGATAAACATAAACTGGCAAACATTGTCAGGGGAAATAATCACATCGGGGGTACTCGTTCCAAACAAGAACCACAATAAGTATTTATGAACATACTAAGTAAAGAATATCAAGTAATTATTAACACACGAAACAGTAAACAGTACGAAGTACCTATCAACATATTAAGTAAAGAACAGCAGTTATCAACAAACTAAGTAAGGGGCAATCTATAAATTACGTCAACATTCTTGCCAATCAATGTCAGTAAGTGTCAAGAATTTAGGGATCCCGCACGTGCTTAATTATGCCAAACTCTTCAACGCTCCCCCACCCCAACAATTTTTAAAGCAGAAAAACTACAAAAAAACTATAGGTCTTTGATGTGCTTCACATTTTTATAAAAAGTTCCAAATTCAAACACCAATAATTAGTGTATTAAAAATAATATTGTTGACATCACTTTTTATCAAACCCTCTCTCCTTTGGCAACAACTTCTAAACCTTTTCAAACCTCCCCTCACCCCTCACCGCCACCACATATACAAACACTAATTATTGTAATTTATGGACATCCTCTATTTAAAAAAAACCACCGCTGTCTCAATTAAAATCAATTGTCATTTCTTATCACGGTGTCATTCACTAAAGCTTAACAACTTAATATAAGTTCTTTTGCTGCCTCTGACTCCAGCATGAGCGATATACAGCAGACTATGTAATACTTTGAATGTTGTTGGAAAAAAAGTGACTAGCTCCTTTCTCGTCATACCCGTTTCTATCTTTCGCAAATCGCCCTGGGAAGCTGATAAGGTGACTTGTAGGTGTTGGTGGATGGTTCGTCAGCCAAATGAGAGTCACTATCACCATCTATATAACCATTCCCTTACCCGATGTTGTGGAATCGGCAGTAAAGGAGAGCGTCTCCGCTGCAAGGATAAAATATTTGCACTTCACGGCCCAGAAAATTCTCTTTTCAGCAATCCTTTGTTTAGTTTCTTCTTCTTCTTCTTCAGCGTTCATTCTCAAACTCCCGCTGGCTCTCCCTTGTAGCAGGACCATTGTCCTACTAGATTTCCAGCAGGATGTAGTCCTGAGAATGGAAATGTGTCACCGTTTTATTTGCTCCAAAGGCCTGACGCATCCGTATTCGGCGGGTTGTTTAGTTTGACTTTCTAGAGTAGTTAATATAGGTCTACTTGTAAACTTTCCTTAATATCATCTGCGACATGTGTGGTAGATAACAGTGTTACTGTTGTTCTCCATTCTTTTAATGCGCGTACAGATGGAGTATCAGAACTACTCACAACAAAAATAGGAGTCAGACAGGGATGTATTCTTTCGTCTATTACATTCAACGTCTACATAGACAGAATTATAAAATAAACAAAAAAATGAGATATATTTAGAAACAACAGAGAATTAATATCTTAACAACGAACTCAATGAACTGCATCTCGTTGACGATCAAAACATGATATATGATGAGGAAAAAAACTGCAAATTCACATCAACTCACTATCAAGAATATGCAATAAACACAACATGCGGATTAGCACAAAAACGGCTAAAGCTAAGCAAATAACAAGACCAACAGACCATTTAAACATCCAAATAGAGAACACAAAAATAAAACAAGTCAGAGTTGAAGTACCTAGGAAGTTTCTTCACAGAAGACGGACGACTCGATAGAGAGATAGAAACAAGATGTCTAAAGGGAAATGCTGTGACATACAGATAGAAACAAAATGTCAAAAGGGAAATGCTGTGACATACAAGCTGTTACCTTTGCTATTGCACCCAAAAATCAATATGGAAGTAAAGAAACAAATGGTTAAGGGCATCTTTTTACTAACACTATGATACCAATGCCAGACATGGCAAGTGACATCTATACATAAGAGACAGATAGAAACTTGCGAAATGAAATGTATAAGGAAGGCTATTGGAGTCACCAAGACTCGACAAAATGCGCAGTGAGAACATCAGAAAGATATAGGTATCACATCATGCATCGAATATATAGAGAAACAACAGATAAAATGTTTTTGACATCTTATGAGGATTCTTCTTCTTCTTCTTTCGTTCGCTAATAATGTCTATATCTGCAGTGTTGTTTCTTGTATAAATTGGACAGTGTTTTCCATTTCTTTTTTGTACCATAAAGTTTAACATTCATTGGTGTATCAGAAGTCCAGTATGTGCATCTTAATGTGTCATAGTTTGCACATTCTTGAAGGATATGTTCTGAAGTCTGGTTGGCTTGTCCACAATTACACTTTGCTGTTGTGCCAATTTTAAATTTTGTATACATATGGCTGTTTAGTCTATTGTGTCCAGTTCTCAGTCGAAATATGATGACCTGTTCTTGTCTGTTAAGTAGGTGGTAGTCATCCCGTGGAGATAAGTTAGGCTTTCGTTGTGCCTTTATCGTGGATTTCTTTTGGTGATAGCTGATTGGTACATCCGGTTGCTGCATGTTAGCACCTTCCTTGGCGAGTTGATCAGCTCTCTCATTTCCTGCTATTCCACAGTGTGATGGAATCCATTGCAGTATAACTCTACACCTATTTTGTACTATGGACAATACCTCTTTTAACTCTGGAAGTTTATTGGATTGTAATGCCTCTAGTACTGACCTTGCATCTGTAAGTATTACAATAGGGTGTGAGGTCCTGTCCAATGTTAACAGTTTCTCTGCAGCTGTATAAATAGCTTTGACTTCAGAGTCATAGTTGTTGCCGTAATTCCCTGTTGGTATACAAGTGGAGTGGTGCCATCTGGGTATTCTACATATACACCACTTCCTCCATTTTTTACTGCATTCTGTGCTGATCCATCTGTATATACTCTGGTCCATAGATCACTTGGGTAAACATCATCAAGGAAACTGAGAGCTGCTACTCTTTTCTGCAGATTATTCTGATGTTCATCCCCATGCACACCTGCTACTGTTGTTTGGATGGTCACTGGTAGGCATGTCCGTTTTTCCCATGGGGTGTGTTCTGGTTGAGATGTCAGTGGTATTGTTACCTCTGGTAGATCCAATACCTGTCTACGTAGACGCTTGGCCTGGTGTATGAAGCTGCTTCTTTTAAGCCGTCCTTGTGATAGATTCTGGAATCTTTCCTTCATTGGGTGACTATGGTGGGAAAGAAACTTTTCTCCATGAATTATAATTTTAGTATCTCTACGCTCTTTCAATGACTGCATCCCTTCGATATTCTGCATTTCTATGATTGGTGTGGATCTCATTGCGCCTGTAATGATTCTAAGTGCTTGGTTCTGTACTCTATCTAGGTTTTGTAGTGTAGTGTTTGATGATGAACTCCATGCTGTAGAACCATATTCCAAGTGTGGTCGAATGGCTTGTTGGTATACATTTTTTAGAATTCTTTCATTAGCTCCCCAAGTTGTCCCACTCAGTTTTCTGAGTATAGCCATCTTCCTTCTAGCCTTTGTTTCTGCTTTCTTATGATGATGAACGATCTACTTCCTATAAGAGCTTATAACAAGATTTAATCCGGATACAGAGCTAATGACAGACCTAGGAAAAGATGGATAGACGACATCTAGACCATCTTGAATAAAAATGACTACACCTCAACCAGAGCAACACACTGGCTGGTACACAGGCTACATCTCCTTTACAAACCCCTACGCTCAACCGCTAGTGTGGAAGCTACGATTAAGAAAACCATCTGGGGATAGACAATAGACAATAGTGCACGCACTCTAGCAAATGGCGACCTGCATATTAATCATTTGGGCAACATCTGTTCAAAAGAATAATGTACACTGTTACCACTGACGATTTAGAAATAACTCGAGGTAGTCATGTAAAACAAAACCAGATGAGCTCAGGCTATACTATGCAGGACCACGCCGTGTTATGATGCAGAGAGGCGGCTACATCAGTAGGCACCAATCAAAATACATTGTCGGGGGCGGAATTTCGAAGAAAAACTATTTGGGGAGGGGGGGGCGGAATTTCGAAGACTTGCATCCTATTTAGAAAGTTCAACTCCCACCCTTGATATTATACATCTAAATTCTTCTTCTTCTTCTTTCGTTCACTTGAAACATGTCTATATCTGTAATTCTGTCTCCTTAATAAAACTCACTGTCTTTTGTAGTTCATACAGTGTCCCATAGAGCTTTGATTCCAGTGTTGTTTCCTCTGGCCAATATGTCTGCCTCAGCGTTTTATGCTCAGAACACTCTTGAAGTATATGTTTGGCACTCTGTGCTGCCTGTCCACATGTACACATGGCCGTGTTGCCAATCTTGAACTTTGTATACATGTGACTGCGGAGTCGGTTGTGTCCTGTTCTGAGACGTAGAATTATAACTTGTTCTGATCTGTTCATATTGTGATAGTCATCTTGTGTTGGTGTTTGTGGCTTTCTTATTGACTTTATCATCTGTTTTTTCTGATGGTAGGTGATTGGTATATCTGGTTGGTCTTCGGCAGCACCTTCCTTAGCCAGTTGGTCTGCTTTTTCATTTCCTGGTATTCCACAGTGAGAGGGTATCCACTGCATGGTTACCCTATACTGGTAAGACAATTCGCTAAGTAGTTTTTTTAAGTCTGTTAGTTTTCCAGACTGGAGAGCTTGAAGCACTGACCTTGCATCTGTCAGGAATACCACAGGCTGTAGGTCAGAGTTGGAGTTCAGCAGTTTTTTAGCTGCTACACTAATTGCCTGGATTTCTGCATCATAATTATTGCAGAATTTTCCTGTCGGTGTTCTGATTGTATCTCTAGGCTTGTGTGGATATTCTATATATACACCTGCACCTCCATTCCTCACAGCATTCTGTGCTGACCCATCTGTGTACACTCTGACCCATATATCTTGTGGATATTCCTCATCCAGGAAACTGAGGGTGACTGTCATTCGCTGCACACTGTTCTGTTCGTCCTCGCTTAGTATTCCTTTCACATGGGTCTGAATGTATATTGGCATTCCATGGCTTTCACTCCACGGGGTTTGCTCTGGTACAGACCTTAAGGGGCTGTCAACTTCAGGTAGGTCTGTAAGTTGTCTACGGAGTCGTTTAGCTTGATGGATAAAGCTGCTCCTTTTCAGTCGTCCCATTGCTAGATTTTGGAATCTTTCCTTCATTGGATGACTTGGCATACACTGAAACTTTTCTGCTTGAATTAGTACTTTTGTGTCTCTGCGTTCGCCAAGTGTTTGCATTCTTCCCATTTTCTGCATCTCTGCTATGGGTGTTGATTTCATTGCTCCCAACATTATTCTAAGTGCCTGGTTTTGCACTTTATCTAGATCTTGCAATGTGGTGTTTGATGCAGGACACCACGCAGCTGAACCGTATTCCAGGTGTGGTCTTATGCCTTGCTGGTAAACTTTACTGAGTATATTTCCACTGGCTCCCCATGTGGTTCCACTTAGTTTTCTCAGGATAGCTAACTTCCTCCTGGCTTTTGTTGTTGCTTTGTTTATGTGCTGCTTCCATGTCAGCTTATCATCAAAAGTAACTCCGAGGTATGTGGGTTGTTTGTCTTCTTTCAAGAGCTCTCCATCTATCTTGATTTGACCAGCTTTTTGTTTTGGTGAGAGGGTAAAGAGTGTAGTGCTGCACTTATCTGTGTTAATGCTGACGCACCATCTATTAGCCCATAAGGTTAGGGCATCGATAGCTCTTTGTATTTGTTTAGTGGCCACTGTTGCATGTTCTTCCGTGCACCAGATCACCAGGTCGTCAGCATACATTGCCACTTTGACCCCGTGTGGTAGTTCAGCAACTAGGTCATTGATGTAAACCAAGAAAAGTGTGGGTGACAGGACTCCTCCCTGGGGGACTCCATGACGCAGTAGAACTTTCTTGCTCTTGTGACCATCTAATTGTACCCTGGCTCTTCTATTATGCAGGTATGCTTTTACCCATTTGTACATTCTTGAGCTAACCCTGCAATTTCGCAATTTCTTTAGGAGCCCTTCTTTCCAGACCTTATCAAATGCTTTCCTGAGGTCTATCGATGCTGCTAGTACCAGTTTCTTTTCTTGGAAGGCATCCTCAATCTCTTGGGAGAGGTAGGTTGCCTGATCTTCAGTAGAGTAGCACTGTCTGAAACCTGCTTGCTGTGATACCAGAAGGTTTTCACTTTCAAGGTACCACTGCATCCTAAGATTGATAATGCGTTCCATTGTTTTACATAGACAGCTTGTGAGGCTGATGGGCCTGTAGTTGGAGACTGTGTTGCCATCTTTTCCTGATTTGAGGAGTGGTATCATTATTGCTTCTCTCCACGCCTGTGGTACATTACCTGTGGACCAGCTTGTGTTAAAGATCTGCAGTAGCTTTGCTCTTGCTGCACTTCCCAGGTTTCTAATCATTTCATTGGACACTCCATCAGCTCCAGGGGACTTTTTCATTTTCAATTTGGATATTGCATGCTCCAGTTCTCTCATTGTGATTGGTGCCTCCATGACTTCAGGTATAGGTTCACCTTGTCCAATGTTTTGCTGGTTCTCTCGAACCTCCTGTTGTTTGTCTGGGCTGACTTTGACGTTATTGTCTTCTGCAAAGGAATCTGCAAAGTAATCAGCTGCATGTTTACCTGTTAAAATGTTTCTATCTTTATAAAGTGTGATCCTGGTATTTCTCCCTGTACCTTCATCATTTAGTTGTTTTACAAGTTTCCATAATTTCCTAGTATCTCTTTCTAGGTTCAGCGACTCTGTTTTTTCTTTCCAGCTGCTCCGTCTGGCTTGTAACTTGGCTCTTTGAAATTTAGCCTTTGTTTGCTGATATTTGTTGTGATGTTCTTGGCTAGGTCTGTTCTCAGCCTGCTGTCTAGATGTTTCCATCTCATTTTGCAGCTTTTCCAGTTCATCATTCCAGTAGGGTTTGTAGTTTTTGCGTGCCCCCCTGGGTATGGTTTTACTAGCAGCATGTAGTATACATCTATTAAATTCACTCACTGCTCTATTGATGTCTTTCTCCAAGTTCATGTCCTTAGCTAGAACACTGGTTAAATGCTGGTACATTTTCCAGTCTGCCCTTTTATAGTTCCACCTAGTGAGCGTGCTGCTGTCCGTGGTAAATTCATTGTGGATTTCCAGAAATACTGGTCTGTGGTCACTACCTCCAAGCTGCTTTCCAACAACACGTGTGATGTTCCATTCCAAGCCTGGTGAGTGGAATGCTAGGTCTGGTGTAGAGGTGGTGTGCCATGCTCTCGAGTAGAAGGTTGGTGAGTCTGCTGGCTGGTTAATAAGGATGAGATTATTTTCATCCTGCCAGCTCTCAAGTTCCTCACCTCTCTTGTCGATATGATCGTAGCCCCAGCTCTGAGAGTGGCTGTTGAAGTCACCACACACCATAAGTCTCTCTTTGTCTGGAATTGTGTCTAGTGCCAATGGTTTATCATTTGGGCAGTAGTAGTTCAGGAGATGGAATTCTGCACTGTCTGTTTTTAGGTGGAGCATCTGGTATTCTGCCCCTTCCATATATACTTCAAGCTGACATGCGCTGATATTGTTTTTAACAAGTGTCAGAATTCCACCCTTTCGCCTGTCCTTTCGGTCAGATCGGTAGCACTGGTATCCTCTGATTTTGAAGGCTATGTCGCTGCTGAGGTGTGTTTCTTGGATACAGCATATGTTAACTTGTTCTTCACTGAGGACATTTTCAAGTTCCAATTTTTTGCTGTATCCATCTCTTTTACTGTTGACACCCTCAGCATTCCAGTGCATTATTTTTATTGGTCGTTTGTTTGTTTGGCCAGTAGCTCTATTCCCTTGCCTCCTGGCTCCTCGGGGCAATTGAGAAGGACTTCCAGTAACTGAGGTTGGGCCCTTTCGAGGTATAGGGCCCGGCACCGTCCCTGCCTGAACGTCCGCCACAGGGCAGGCACCATAACTTTTTATAGATGTAGACATGTTTCCATT
The DNA here is from genome assembly GCA_034231615.1 of Meghimatium bilineatum. NCBI lineage: Eukaryota > Metazoa > Mollusca > Gastropoda > Stylommatophora > Philomycidae > Meghimatium > Meghimatium bilineatum. The sequence goes on along the minus strand of CM067316.1, from coordinate 22,862,017 downwards.
GTGTTTTGTGCGTGGCATCCTGATTATCTGTGCGCCTTTTGGCTGGATGCCTCCGTCTTCAGCACTCTGCTTACTAGGGCAGGACTATGGTCCTGCTCGAGTGGGACTGCCCGACCAGTCTTAGTTTCCAGCCCCTGATGGCTGAACTAAGCCCCATCACCTCTGCACGGTGCTGGTCTCGATGGAGATACATCTAAATAAGACCAGATATCATATCTTCAGGAAGGAAAGCGGGCTTTCTAAAAAAAGGGGGGGGGTTGGATCGTTCACCTATTATTGCGTACAATGTCCACCAATTCCATGAGATTTTTGATAAAATATTTTTAAAACAAAATTGTTACCAGTGGGAAGATTTACCTGCATTTTGGATATATTCCTATAACTAAAAGTCATATTCTCATTTCCTAAAGGGGATTTTCCTTTTAAAAAATATAGCAAATTTGGTCCAAAAAACGCATCATCTCCAGGACTAAATCATCTCCAGGACTAAGGCCAGAAACGCCCAAATAAGTGGAAAAAAACCTCACTTGCGGCATCGCTGCTTTTCCTAAATATAGTAATTACTATCATCTTTAAAATATACATTGTATTGCAGCTTCCAAAACTACTATGCCATTACAGCTCTCCTAATTTGAGTTATATACGACATCAGCTATCGAGTTATAGGTCATATAGGCATACTTACGCCAAACATTTTGAATACATTTCATAATTCATAGCACTATTCATGAATATAAATGATTTACTAGCAAAGTGACATGAATATTTCTTTTACAAGCGCACGTGAAAATATTATTAAGTAGATATTTATAGAAAATATGTTACTCGGTTTAAATAACAAATAAAATATTATTTTATAAACTATAATAATGTTATATGTTTGCATGATATAGAAGGAAGCAGTGAAACCATAAACAAAACGGAGAAATGTACAAATATAGTGTTTGTATAGGCCTAAGTGCAACAAATACATTTGTCAAATGTATTAACAGATTGTATCGAAGTTTTGACCAGGAGGCCTCTAGCAAGAGAAAGATATGCATATAAAATGTTAAGTTCACGTCTGATATGCATTTGGGAATATAGTGTCAGGTCTCAATTTTTCATACGACGGCATACCAACAGATGATGTGATTAGCATTACTCCCACTACTTTACTTTTCCAGAATATCTGGTACCCATTTCCTTAGGCTAGGATTTCCTAGGATCATGTGGTGATTTTAATTAAAATATCTTCAATTTAAATTGGAGTTTAATCTTGGATCACTAGAATATGAAGTCAATGGACTAATCATAATATAGGGCCTATAGTTAAGGTGGAAAATGACGGCACTGTTAAACATAGACAGAATAGAAATTAATTAAGAAATGTCCATACAACAAAAAATAAAGAACACAGAAGAAGAGGGAAATGTGGAACTTCATCCCCCTGCCGGGATTCCACAGATGAAGCACCAAAACGAATCGTCTGTAACCTTTTATTTGACATGTGAAGTCATTGCGTGGCACTGTCGATTTCAACCTTGGCAGTCATGCCCTGGCTGAACTATGTTGTACCTTTGGGTCCAGTGTCTACGTCTTCCATCTTACTTTTGGGTCATGATGTGTTTCACTAACCCTTACCCATCCACGGATTGTTCACAGGGCAGTGGAAGTTTCATTTTGGAGTTTTCCTTCTCCTAGAGCTTGCCTAACATGGTTAACGAGCACCATCTACCCGGGGTTTGAAGTCAGAGTTCCCCTCTCCTAGCATAATTTTTGTTAATACTAAATTAAGTAAAAAAAAAAGGTCAATAGAAATACCTAACTATCGATGTAAAACAAAAGTAAATAGCAATAAAACAAAGGACAATTATCCACATATCGGTTAAACCGGTACCTTTTTCTTGAAACAAATAACGATAAAATAAAACAAAACCATAAAAATGTAATATTGAAAACTAGGATGACTTTGACAATGTTTTCCTTACCAAAAAAACATTGCCAAGTAACAATGCACCACGCATGTATTATAAATGGCACGATGCGTGCGTTCAGTATATGAACTAAAGTTTGCCCAATACTGATAGACAGAAAAGTGATAATATTCAAGATAATATATTTGATAAATTTCTATAGAGAAGGAGACAGAAGGCAGTCTGAAGTGCATAATTGTCCTAGTCTTTTGTTTTATTGTTATTTACTTTTGTTTTACATCGATAGTTAAGTATTTCTAGTAACCTTTTTACCTTATTTATCATTTAGCATTTATTCGTTTGGTTGCTGCGGCACCTTCCATTTTGTCGGACACCCTCCGATATTTTGGCTATTTATAATGTTTTGTTGCCAGTAATTTATTATCCTTCCTCTGTGGTTTATTCATTGTGATCTAAGGTACCTCCCACTCAAAGATGATGATTTAAGAGTATTCTTCTCTGTTGTTCCAATGTCCATATTCCCCCATACCCAACCCTCTAACCTTAACTAACACCTATCCCTACCCTTCTCCTCCCTGCACATTACTGGTGTGGTGTCATGATCGGTGTGGTGACACCACACCAGCGATATAAGCTTATAGCGGCTCACACTAGCTTGATGCTTACGGTCGCTGGACACATGGGTATTTTGTGGAGATATCAGCGCCGCCTGTTATCCCGCTCGGTCCTTGTAGCAGCAGCACCGGTTTGGTCAGCGACTACTCAGTTTGGTCAGTGGAAACTCATGGTAGGGATCGTAGCAAACCACAGGTATATACTACTTATGTAAGCCTATTCCATACCTGAAGTGCGGAACACTCAAGCTGCAGTCATAACCCTGCACACAGTAAGATCATGGCAAAGGGTCGCTTTCTGTAAATTAAACACAAAGCTTAAATTGGATTCGGCAACCCTTTGGTCGATTGAGCAGCCATATTCATGATAGCTCTGATCACCCCCATAGCATGGCGAAGAGGATATAAAAGATGTTCTAAAAATAGCCTGCCTAACTTAACCTGGTAAACATACTACGGTTGGCGTGTGCCTAACCACAGCGGTAGAAATACACACAACAAAGATTATAAAACAACTATTAGTGGGAACATGGAATGTCCGCACACTCACTAACATCTAAAGACAGACCAGGAAGAATAACAGCCTAGTTGCAAAGAAATTGGTCCGATAGAGGCTCGGCATTGTAGCTCTGAGCGAAACGAGATTATCGGATGACGGCCAGCTTACAGAAAGAAGAGGAGGGTACACATTTTTTTTTTTTTTTTGAGGGGTCTCAAAAGCTCAGAGCGACGGGAATCATGAGTTAGATTTGCAGTTAGAGCCGACCTTGTACAGGGGCTCTCAAGTATTTTCCTGGGACTAAGCGACCGTCTCATGACATTACGTATACAAGTGGGAAAGTATTAGTTTGCAACCTGCATATGCTCCGACAATGACAATCTAAGATTTAAAAACGACTAATTCTATGAGGAGCTTGATGCAGTGATATCATCTACGCCAAGATCGGACTAACTTATCGTTCTGGGTGACCAGCGTGAGAGTTGGAAATGACCATCATTCCTGGAATTAAGTCTTAGGACAGCATGGGGTCGGCAAATACAACAGCAATGGGTTACGCCTCTTGAGACTGTTCCACTAATGATCTCACTATTACCAACTTTATCACTATCTTTCGAATGCCAACACGCAAGAATGCATCATGGGTGCATCCACGCTTTAAATAGTGGCACCTAATAAATTATGTCATCACTAGGAAGAGACGTGAGAGACCTACGTATAACTAAAGCTATGTGTGGTGCAGAATGCTGTACTGACCACAGACTGATAGTGTCTAAATTCAACTTTCACATCATGCGACAGCGGCGTACACAAGGATATCACTTATAATTATAATTCAATCTTGGGAGGGTACAGACATTCCATGTGAGTTCATTTTTAATACTAAGGAAGACTGGTTGATGGTCACTACCTCGAAGTTGTTTTCCAACTGTTCTGTTGATTTCCCATGCTAAGTCTGCTGAGTACAATATCAAGTCTGGTGTGGAAGTGGTTTGTGGAAGAAGATATTTCCGCGTATTAAGTAATAGAAGACCTTTGCCATCTTGCTATCTTTCAAGTTTTCTCTTTTATCCATGTTGTCATAACTCCAGCTCTGTTAATGACTGTCAAAATCTCCACTAGGTCTGCTATCAGTCTTCATCTGTATGGCATTATTCCAGGGCAAGTAAAAGGTTGGTCATTTGGACAATAGTAATTTAGTCAGTGGAAAAGGCCTATAGATAGGGAGTTTCGGAGTCAACATCCACCTCGGAACGTGACTTCTAGCATTAGGAACTTGACCAAAAGGCGTGCCAAAAGTCACCCCCTTCCCGCCCCTCCCCTGTAGCGATTTTTCACGAAAAGTTCATAACATTTTCCCTCAAAAGGTGAAAGTGACATACAAAAGTTAATATTGACATACAAAAGGTAAAATTTATATACAAAAGATAAAATTGTCACACGAAAGACATCTTTTTAGGTATAACATCTCTCCCCCAACCTTTAGGTAAATTATTCTACGTCCTTGTGTGGAATTCTGTGACTTGGGTCCTAAGCTGATGGACCTGGTATTCTGCTCCTTCCATGTATAATTTAAAATGCGCTGATATCACTTTTATCTAGTGTAAGTACGCCTTCATTTCTTCTGTATATTCCATCCACTCTAAAGTACTAATAACCTGTAATTTTAAAGGCTATTTCTTTGCTGGTGTATGTCTCTTGTTTGCATACTATTTCTGATTTTCCTTGAAGAGGGTGTTCCCTAATTCTAATTTATTGCCAAAGCCTTTTTTTCTTGTTATTTACACCGTCATCATTCCGGTGCATTATTGTAAGTTGTGCCTCATTGGTTAGTAATGTTTGTTGGTCAGTGATATACTCTTGTGCCACCTGGTTCCACAAGGCAATCGAAGAGAACGCCCGGTCGCATGTGTTGGGTCCTATCGAGGTGTAGTGCCCCGTGCTACTCTTCCTAGTGAGTGGGAACAGGGTTAGAACCTTGGTGGGATAGTGCAGAAATAGACATTTCTTCTTCGTTCGTTCTCAAACTCTTGCACATTAAGTAGTCCGGCGAATGGAATGCGTTGTGTCATGGTTTACAGCATTGCTGTAATATCTGCGCGTTATGGGTCACTTTGACCATTCTATGGGATGGGACAGCCAACTACACCCCATAACCTCCTTATTCACCTCTTACGACATGCATGGAAGGTAAACAGTGTTGCTATTCTGTGCTCCTATCTCGGGCCCCTGCAGAAACATGCGTTATAGAAATTTCATGTGCGATAATGCATGACAGTCTAATTGTTGCGGTGCGCATTCTGGCGCCAAATGTCACTGACTTCAGCACCTTTACTTGCCAGGCAGAACTATGGTCCAGTCCTTCTTCTTCTTCAGCGTTCATTCTCAAACTCCTGCTGGATCTCTCCTATAGCAGTAATACTAGATCTCCAGTAGGATGCAGTGCAGAGAATGAAAATGCGTTGTGTCGCCGTTGTATTTGCGCCAATGGCCCGACACATTCGTCGTCGGCGGATGGTCCAGTCCAAATTTAGAAGGTCCCGACCAGTCTTAGTTTCCCGCCTCTGCTTACTGGACTAATCTCCATCTCCTCGCCAAGGAGCCGACCTCGATGGGGAGGCTATATATCAAACATAGGTTATGCAATGAATATATAGGCCTATATATGACTGATAATTATGGTATAAAGTTATCAAGAGATGATTGACTTCATCGTACTAGGTTTCCCCCACTACACAAAACACTGTGCTGCCAACCAAGAGTATCTCTCATAACACGTAATTAATTAGCTTAAAGAAACAATACTAAGGGATCTCCAAACAATACACTTGTAAACAACATGTCATGGTATGGTATATAACCCTCAGCCTCTCTGAGTATAAGGCAAATGGTTACATCACAATGCCACGAAGAACTTCTCGTATCCTGATATAATACGCGGTAACAATAATTCGAATATAATAATACAAATAACATTAGATAACTTGCGAAGCCTACTAATGTAAGCAGCATGATTAAATAAAGTTAAACACATAAAATTAAATTGCAAGAGTTGATTAATACACTACTACATATACAGTCTCACTCTTGACCTCACAGTTGCCAGATAAACAGATAAGTGCGCATAGGATTTTGTCGCGTTAATAAAATGGCAGAAAAGCGATGGATATATCTGCTGCATATCACACAACCACGTAGGGAATGAATATGGGGATAGAGGTTGTGGTGACGGTTTTAATTAGTCAAGTTTCGCAACAATCTACATACAATTATTTTATATCGATTTCTACAGCATAGTATCTTGACAAGAAAGGCGTGGGTACCCTTTTCAACAACGGTTATGTGTAGAGTACCACATCGATTTAATGAAATGTGGGAGTCAACGACACCATTTTAGGAGATAGCACAGTGATGAGAAGTGACATGTATGCATTAGTTGAAGTAGTCATAAATTATTTACTGTTCAAAAAATAAACGTAACATTACTTCAAACGTGTACCACAATTGTATTTTACAGGATTAATGTTTCAACCTTGGCATGAAGAAACTTTCAGGTTTTAACTAAACCTTTTCCATGTATTTTTACCTTGACCTCATTCATAACCTTACGAATCAAGAGGTGAGTACAATTCGGGTAACAACGAGAAGTTAATGATCAGGTGGACATAGTCGATAGGTTGAGTGATGTTCATTCAGCGAATATCTTTTTATAAAAGTAACTCCAAAAAAATTGCGATTCTTTATTTAAACAGTACATAGAGACACCGCAAAATAGCTATGAGGAAACTAAATAAATAAATCAACGACGGATGGAAATAACATTGACTGGTGACGAGGGAAGAGAGTAAAATGTTATTCTATATCATTGCATAGTTGTTTCTCTCACAGAATATGCATTGACAATTCTTACTCCCAGCTAAATGCAGACTGAAATATTGTAATGAAGCGATGCGTATCATAGATGGGTGTACTATAGAGACATCAGTACGAGCCATGTGATTCTTATGCACAAGCCTACCTACAAATCACAGCCAACAAAGTACACAAACCCTACTTATCATCATCATGTGACATATACTTTCCAGAACGTGGTTTCAGTATAGATTCTCTAAACACTTCACGATTCTGGGCGAGTTGACCTGACGTAGCCAGAGACGTGTTAAAAAAATATGATATATCATTACACCATCGTCGTCTTGGGCGCCCTCTTCCCTTGTTGCCGTTAACTCTGCCTTCAGCTATTAGTACCTTACTGCATTCTGAAATTAAGAAAGTGAAAGGTAGTAGACTGAGAGGACGAAAGTCACGAATGGGAATACAAATAGGAATGTTTGGCGGACGTATTATATTTTTGTCCTTATCAGGACACGAAGACCACACCCCAAGTCAAACCACCAGTTCCTAACAGGACAACCCAGGCCATTAGGCCACAATATACGTCCTGATGTAACCACAGGAAAACCATTCCATGGTTGAAACCCACCAACAAACAAACAAACAAGAGAGTGGATCGGTTAGCCTTCACTGTTTTTGTGACTGGCGGTAGAACAATGGATCGTTCGGACATTTTGAACTTCTTTTGAGAAAAAACACGGACAAATGAAATTAATATTTATTATGATTCCTGTCCCATGTCCAGAGTAAAGGAGACCTGGTAAGTGGTAATTCCAGAAATGACTGCTACTGTGGTCCAAGACCATGCGGTAGATTTTCTCAATATGATGCAAGTCTTCGAAATCCCCCCCCCCCCCCAACCATTAAGAATTTTGTTTTCCGAAATGCTGCTCCTGACAATGTATTTTGATTGGTGCCACCTGATGAGACAGCCTCTCTGCACCATAGTACGGCACGACCCCGCTGTGGACTTATAAGAATGTTTGTCAACCAACAAATAACTGAAACTGTCGGTCATCGTGTAATCGTGGTTACATTAAAGTGGAGATCGAAGCCGTTTTGGAGGTGTCCGATGTGTAATGATGATAATCCGACGACTAACGAACTAACTTACTAACTAACCAATAACTGAGTGGGACAAAAAAAATCAAGGGTCATGACGAGTGGTGTAGACGATCATGTTTCTTCACACCTCCATGTCTCTTATTTTGTTAATTAGTTCAGTTGGTGACGCATTCTGTAATGACAATGACAACTACGAACCAGTCGATTACCCTATTAACCTCGACTGTCTACCCTCTAATGTTTGTTGAGTCGTATATTCAATAGAGATTTCATTTGTACTCGTGTTGTGAGACAATAGTTCTTGATTCTTGATTAGAAACTAGCCTCACAGTACGTGGGGCATTCCCATAAGTGCTCCGCCCTCTGTTACAGCAGCCATTCGACTCGATGGTGTTTCGAGTCGAATGTTGCCGAAACATACGTCGACATCAGGGCACAACTCTGGCCCTTGCGACAGGTTTCTTTGTTGTTCCGCTCACCCACGCCGTGCCTGTAACTAGTTCAAGCACAACGTCGGCCTGTCGGAACAACATAGTAACTGTTATCGAAGGTTACGACTACGGGATTGTTTAGATGGCGGGCCATGAAGCTTCTATAAGAAGATAACCTCAATATAAAGGCATGTCCTGCATGTCATCTACTAAGGTTTGTAGAACAAAAATGTGGTGAGTTTTACAATATATTTTTATATATTTTATTTGTACTCCCGTACTCCTCACTCAACCGTGGACAGAATCCAATTTACTTATTATAACTTAACTTTTTGACTAGAAACAATAAAGGAACTTCAAGACATCTCTCAAGCACTACAGGATTGCTCAAAGTTCTTGAATAATTACAATCCTCGACCCCCCCCCCACTTCCCCGGGCCCAGTCTGACATGACCATTTCAGTACGGGTATTAACAGATTGAAGGCAACAGAGACAGAGGGCGACAACGTGAGTTAATATTAGACAGTTTGACAGCCTGGCACGGCAAGGAAACAACAACGACTTTGATACATAATACTGTGGACAGAGAGCTGTGGAGAGCCATGGCCGCCTACGCCAGCCGGCATAGCACCCGATGATGATGATGATTAACAACTTTGAAAAACAGAAATACTGTAAGCAATTTGAAAGAGACAGAAACAAGAAGTCAGATAGCTTCCCTCAACTAAAGACCATCTTCATTCCTCTTCACAGAAGAATCAGTATTCCCGAGCCAGAATTGGAATCTCCGGTCATCTACAAACTCACAAACACCAGACCTAATTGACTTTTCCGACGCCATGTTACCACGTTAATCTTTCTTCGCTTGTGACGGAGGTACTTATAATCATCAATGTTTGGTGTACAAATCGAGATCAAGACAAGAATCAGAAACGCCAACTACGTACATTATGAGCTGACACCAATTTTGAAAAATACATCTATCCCGATGAAAACCGAAAGGCAAATAATATATTCATTCTTCCATCATACCAACATTGTGTTATCAGCGTCATGCGTTGACACTAACTAAAGAACAAGAAATGAAACTTATTACGTGTTAAATGAGATGTCTAAGAAAAGTAGCACAAGAAGAGGCAATCTGAAGAATGAATAAATTACAATAGCATAACTGTAGAAACTACGTATGTGATCAAATTAGGCCTAGGTCTATATTTAAAAAAAAAAACACCAAAAAACAACTAGGCCCTATATATTGAAAATGTTCCGCCACTTAAATCATAATGAACCCATATTGCCAGCAACAAGATCATGCAACCTGAAAATGTAAAAACAAGAAAAAGAGAAAAATCCAAGAAGAAAGAGAGCAAAGGGGTAGACCAAAAGAAACACTCAGAAGAACAATACTTAGAGAAAGTAAAACTACCAATATTCATAATATTCAAGAGCTGCACAGAAAAGCTTTGAACAGACAGAATTTGATCTGACCTCTGCGCTAACTTCAGCGCAAAAGGAAAATGAATGAACCAAAAGTGTCTTAGCCAGAAAACCGATCGTCATTCAATATTGGGATGCTTAACAGCAAAAGAAGAGAAAATGTGATGATGAATTAACCCCGTGAGCTGATAGCGCTGAGTGACCAGTTTTTGAGAAAAAAAACTATGGAAGTTAAAATATATTGTTTTACGCAATTGGATTCGTTTTTTTTATAATATGTACGTATTTGCTTATAGAAGAATGTTGGAGCAGGGTTACCACATTGACCTCTCTAAGGCCAAATTATATCAATTTAAGATTTCTCAGGTGTGTTTAGCTTCAAGAAAATTGGTTTGGCGTTTTGGCCTTTTTTGAAATTTTTAAAATTAGTAATTACTAATATAAAAGTAACTTTGCAATCTATATTTCTGTACGGTAAAATGAAATTCCGATATCCCGGTGTCTTTGTTTAAAAAAGTTGTAAACATCCAAAAAACAAAAACATGATAATCAGCAAAGTTACAGAAGAACAGGTGCTAACCATAAAAGTACATGGAGAAAAACTACAGCAATTAGAACATAGTCAATATCTCGGACACATAATCACAAATGATGGCAGATGTGAAAGATGTGAAACAGAAATTAAAAGGAAAATAGGATGTGTTAAAGTATTTTACAGACTCTCAAAGCATGTTGCGCAAGATAGAAAAGTACATGCTGAGAAAAGAATGGTGGGACTTATTGAAGAACTCCGTTGTCCAGAGCATTACATGGATATACTGCCCTGTTGATGCTGAGGTCAGAGAAAACGAGAGAGCCGACTTATTGGCAGATAATGCAGCGATAGACGACACAATGCTGAGAAGAAATAAAGCAGACTTGATCAAGGCAGTAACAAATTCATTTCAAGATGAATCTGATGTCAATGAGATTGAGAACGTACACAGACAGAGAATGTTAGAAATGGGAGTATCTAGAGGTGAGGGAAGGAAAAGTAAATCTTTTGGAAAGTCTCGAAGATCACGCAATCAACACCTGACCGCGACTCTGAGTCTACATACATTGGGATGGCTGTTATAACGGATGGCGAAGCACTTGGGAATGCCACACGTGCCGTGAAGTCAGCTTCTTATCAAGAATCAAGAAACTTTAAATGACGTGAGGAAAATATTAACATCTAAACAAATTATAAAGAAGCTAAAAATGAAAATTTCAAAAGGCTAAATCTAAGCTATATTAATGTATGGCTTACAAACATGATCAATAATCAAACTTTATAATGAAAAAGTTATATAAATTATCATGCAGAACTATTACTTTCAAATAAATGTTGTAAGGGCTTCCATGCAACAGAAAAATGTTCAAAAACGTTAATGGTCCCACTTTTTCAAATGAGAAGGACATTAGTGAGATGGATCGCCTGTGTGTTGCCGGTGCCGAAAGGGGAGCAAATAATAGCAACGCTGTTTACCTTCCACGTATGTCGTAAAAGGCGACTAAGAAGGTTATAGGATGGAGTTGGCTGTCCCATCCCATATAGGGTGAGTGACCCAAAGCCATGCTGAAGTCGGATGTGTCAGGTCGAAAGGCGCAGCTATCGCAGCAATTCTGTAAACCATGACACAACGCATTTCGTTCTCCGGACTATATCCTGCTAATCTGCAGGGGTTTGGGAACGAGGAAGAAGAAGAAGAAGTGAGATGGATATCGAATTTTTCATCTGTTGTATCAAAACTAGTATAAATTAATTTGGCATTTTTCTGGTGCGATTTGACATGTTTTTGCCTTATTTGTGTTGCGATTTGGCTAATTTGTTTATCAAAAATAAATCTGGCAATCTTGTAGCGCGTTAAAAACTGGTAAGAAAATATTAAATATGGTAGATCGCTTGGTATTTGATTGTGTACGTGTAAATACACAGTAACATTCGTTTTCTATGATCCATTAAAAGACATTCAAATTCGCAAAATAAGTGATGTCTGAAAATGAATATTTTGTCATTGAAGTGTATTAAAAATACATGTATGACTATGAAATGATTTGAGTGAAAGGGAGACTACTAAAACTAAAATAATACTAGGCCTACTTGAACAGTAACAAAACCCCTAGTAGATCTACACTGACACACTGTGTGACAGAGGTATGAATGGATTGAACAAATAATCATAATGGCAATATGAATATACCTAACTGGTGAAAGTAAAGAATAAGTTTTCACTTTGCATAGGTACTTGGACAAAATTTTCAAAATAGTGCTACATAATTATTACAAATAATATAATTATAGTTAGCCCTTAAAAATTGCATTTCAACGATACCTCAGCCAAGTCTGTACGTCAATGCTGAAAAAAGTTATGATTTTTTTTCTAATGAATTTGACATCAAAATAATTTACATGGAACATATAGGAAAATATAAATAATACTTGTGACTACAAAATGTAGCCAAGCTGATAATTTCTGAATTATCTTTGTTATTTTCAATAATACAACACACAAACTATACATTTTTGTGTTTGCGGAGACAAGACGCTTATGTTGATCACATTTCTGGAATTTTCTTTTGGACACAGAACTAATTGATATTCAAAATGGCAAAGTTTGCACTTTCGACTTTGTTAACTAGCCGACGTCACAGATTTCCGTAAAACTATGCCCAATGCTCATGTACAACAACAGCTACACATTCATCAGAAACAAGATTTTACAATTTTTTTTCATTTCCAATGATTTGTACTGCGTGCTCATTATTTCTGCCAGCTACACACTGAGAGAGGACCCGTGATTGACCAGCTAAGATAAAAATTGTCTTATTTATAAATACAATTTGTAGTTATCCTAACTTCAGCACATCCAAAGGTTAGGAAATACCTTGAAATTATAGCAAAGGTCACAGTGAAGACTTATACTTTACCTACGCTGCCTAGCTAATAGGCCTATTCTAAATAATGATATTTGTAGTCGTAATAAAATTATAAACGGGACATTTATTTATGATTTAACTTCAAAGGGAAGACCAGGAAGTGAAAGAGATGGATCGATAACATCACGACCACCCTCCACAAACACGGACTTAGTACAACTAATGTATCACATCTGGCCTTGAACAGAAACTTACAGCTCTCACCCCTACACTTAACATCACGTGTGAATGCTATCAACCAGCTTCCACTTGGGAGTAAAACTACGGTTTAGTTCTTCACTGTGCTATAAATAGTACACTGTTTATATTTTTAACTAGCTGACGAAATCCCAGGAAGACCAACCATTACTTGCTACTGCGCATGTGCAGTCACTACAGAAGAAAAGTTCTTCTCTCGACACATACAAGATGTTACAGAATGTGTTTATTTTCCAATGATTTATACTGCACGCTACACACTGAGAGAGCCCCGAAATTGAGTCCATAAGGTATTACATTGTGCTAATTTTCAGATGAAATTAGGGTTAATTCTAATTCAACATGGTGGCTAATTTGTATAATTAAAATTGATTTGAACCTGTAGTAGCCCAGATAAAAATAATGCATACTTCCTCTGGCACCGTGCCATTTTTTATGACTGGTTTTTCTGCATGTGTTTGCTTTTTTTGGCGTAACTTGTTTATTTATTGAGTTATTGATTTGAAATTTGGAGACAATAGAGTTAAGTGAATGCTGTAGGTACTTGGACAAAATTTTCAAAATAATGCTACATCATTAAAAATAGCCCTTAAAAATTGCAATTCAATGATACCTCAACCAAGTCTGTACGCCAACCCTAAAAAAAGTTATTAATTTTTTGTGAATTAATTTGACATCAAAATAATTTACATGAAACATATAGGAAAATATAAATAAAACTTGACCACAAAAATGTAACTGAGCTGACAATTTCTTAATTATCTTACTTATTTTCAATAATACAACACACAAACTATACATTTTTGTGTTAGTGAAGACAAGACGCTTAAGTTGATCACATTTCTCGAATGTTCAGATGGACACAGAACTAATTGATATTCAAAATGGCTGCTAATTTGCATAATTATAATGAAAATAAATTAAATATCTATTAAACATGATAAAATACCACAGAAATTATATATTTTTGTATTCACAACAACATCTGTTGATCACATTGCTGTGATTCTCTGAAGCATGTACAACTAATTCATATTCAAAATGGTGGCCAATTTGCATAATTAAAACAATTGTTGATGTTTTAAAACAATTAACTACCGTTTCCTGCATCCTTAAATGTTACATATATAAAAAGAAAAATGGTTACAGAAGTTAATAAATCAAGTAAAACATGTTGAATGATGTCGTCACCAATTTTCACTAAATGTCCCAAGAAATTTATAGCCTAAGCAAAATTTTCCAAACACGCTTTTCCCAGATGTCCAAGTACCTACTGGATATGATTTGGAGGTGTTATTTGCTTGTGTGCGTGTATCAGTGGTTGTGCACAACCAAAATCGAGAATGTGGACAAACGCATACAAAGAACTCACTGATTATGGATGGAAGAGACATATTGTATACCCTCTATGAGCAGTACTTAGTGGCCGGATCATCATCTATGTAAACTGGACATGTCCATAGTTGCTGCGATCTCTCCCTGAGTGTATCCGCCATTACACTTTTACTGACAGCACTGGTCCCATGCTGGCTGACCATCATTCCTCTGCGCCCTCCAAAATGTTCACCCCCAGCAGCACGCACCTCAAACACCGATCTCCAATCCTGGCCACCGAAAAGGAAACATCTCAGTACTTGAATGAGATTTAGTCAATTAAAAATTATACCAGAAGAAAACAGGTGGAAGAGAATGAGGTGAAACATTTAGGAAGGAGTACAGCCAATAAGTTCTGGGAATTGTTCATGTACATATTCTTTGCCATCTGTTGAAAGAGTTTCTGGGGGTGTACCCTGATATCTATCATGTGATTTAAGATAATTTCTCTGAAATTATTGCTTGCACACAATGAATTAGTTATTTTGTTGCAATCATTTTTTAGAATATCTCAATGTTTGCTTACAGTGTTCAGGGATTCACAATTGGTTCAGGTCATGTGGATGTTTATCAGTGACTGCTTATTACAAGTCACGTACTGAACAATGACAACAGTTGCGGAACAGACGGGGGTTCAGTCCATAGAACAGCGTGTTGAGAGTCTCATTGATGTGATTTTTGTAAGTTTCATATTTTTTCACCCTGTTAACTCTGACATGCAAACGTTATTTTATTTTTTTAAATGACACAATTTCTTTTTCTGTTTTGTCCTAGTAAAATTATGTTTAAAAATTCCAACAAATAATTACATCTTCACCCAATAATAACAGGTACAGTACTAGTAGACGCCATCACATGTTTAATTATTTCCCTCTTCTATGTTTGTAAATTCCATGTTCATCCATTAATAGTTAAAATATAGTTAATATTTTACAAAACAAGTTGACTTGACATTTTGACCCAAGAAAAAAAAAAGGAGAAATGGAGACCAAGCAATAAAAATAACAATACTGCACATGGAATAGGCTGCACACATTTAATAATAACCAAAAAAACCTGTGTACTAATTTAATATGTTTATTAATGTCAAAGGAGAACTAATTTAATATGTTTATTAATGTCAAAGGAGAACTAATTTAATATGTTTATTAATGTCAAAGGAGAACTAATTTAATATGTTTATTAATGTCAAAGGAGAACTAATTTAATATGTTTATTAATGTCAAAGGAGAACTAATTTAATATGTTTATTAAATTGTCAAATGAGAACTAATTTAATATGTTTATTAATGTCAAAGGAGAACTAATTTGGTTGGTTGGTTGCTGATCAAGCGGTCCATGGGCTCATGCCCTTTGACCTAATGCCATTAGATGGCATTATATTGCTGGGAAGTCTGTGAATTTTCGGCCCACCCCGGGACAGAGCCAGAGAATAACTATCACACCTCCAGGAAGGTAGGTTTAAACCTATGCACTGCTCCTAGCCACTGTAGCCAAGATAGAGTTCACTGTGCTCATTCCCCGCCACCAGTTGACTACTGGTTATGCCGAACTTCTCTATTGCTCCAGGCATGCAACCAAATGTTCAAGTCAAAAGGATTGTCACGTCCTGAGTCACTGTGCCTCTATGATGGGCCTCAGCCATAGGAAAAACAGTGATGTCAGTTTCCTCCTCCTCAGTGCTGCACAGTACATCTCTGGCTCCCTCCCAACCACAGAGGGTGCATACATATATATTCAGGCAAACATGTAAAACATTTCAACAAAAAAACAAAATCATAATTGTATAGATGACGTGCAATGAAGCTTCTATAAGAAGATAACCTCAATATAACGGCATGTCATCCACTAAGGTTTTCTGTTGCATGGTGGTATGTCTAGTGGGCCATTGGTGAAACCCACAGACGCAACCACATGCGTGAGAACTAATTTAATATGTTTATTAATGTCAAAGGAGAACTCTCTGATTGGGACAGCTTTTAGTAGCATACTAATAAAAAGACCAGGACTTACTTTACAAGACAAGTGTGTGGAAGTAGTCAAGGAGTTCTGGACATCACTTTCCACAGTGAGTAATGGAATTTTACTATTTTACTAGCATTATCGTGATTTTGTCCGTTGTAGATTTGATTTATTTGTGTGTTTACTTAAGATTCTAGGAAGTCTAGATAATTTATGTTTTTGTTTAATTTCACAATCATTCATAACATACTTGTATCTATTATTTCATTGATTTATATCTGTGGGCTCTCTAATAGAATTTTTGCCATGTGTTCTGATTTTCTATAGAATAAGAATTCTATATCACGTAGAGCACGGCTGGTCCAACTGGTGGCCTGCGAACGGCATGCAACCTGCAAGAACATCTTTTGTGGCCCTTGAGATATTGCAATTTTTGTTAATATAGCGTTGTTATGTAGTTACTCTTGACTAAATATTTTTATACTTATCTTTGGTAAAGATAAGTAAATATTTATCGTAAATATTCATCGCCATATAAATTACAAATAAATAATTACATTTGATCTATATATGATGGTGAAAAATCCCTTTAGCTATGATCAGGTAGCCTGTGACAGTTCATAGATTTTCTGACAAAAGCGGAGGTTCTCAGTCGAGTAGCTGACATAAAGATATAGTTGTGTTGTGGGGATTTATGAGTGCATGTTTAGTCCCCTAATGAAGGCATTCTAGTGCATTCCGGGATCATGATGTCCTTCCAGAAGCGCAGTATACACTTATGAACCAATCTCATTTTTCTATCAAATTTGTTGACCCATTTGCATTGTGAGGTCATAAGAGAAAGATTGGGTGTCATATCAATTCTACAATACATACAAAATCAACAAATGCAATGGTTTTGTCATCTGGAAAGAATGCAGTGAGATTTATTAGTTTGTAAAGCATATATGAAGAGAGGAGAAGCAGAAAGAAGAGCCAGGGGTAGACCCAGAGTACGCTGGATCGACAACATCAAAGAGACATTAAATGAACACCAAATAACATTATCTGAAGCTGCCAGAAAAGCGAGAACAAGAACATTGTATCTCCCTCGACACCCGTATAGGGTCAAAGAGGAAGGAAAGAAGAAGACAATTTACACATCTAGCATTTCCCACCACCTAGAAGTCTGCCAAAGAAAAGTTGCAATGTCTATTAGTCTGCAACTCTTCATCATCCATGTGGATTATTTGATGGAAGACAAAATGTAAGAAATTGAGACAAGACATAAAATGACAATTTTTTTCACAAGTTACAGGTTGTAAACCAATCCTCTATTTTCCTTAATCATCTCTTACGAATGCCTGGAAAGAAGGTATTGACCCTATTCTTTGCTCCCTGAACTAGAAGTCCAGGCCCTGTTGTCACATGGGTGATCTATATATATTTTTAGACATTGCAATTACCATATCCTTCCTTGTATATGCTGAGAATTGTTGTATTTTTCCGCAGTTGATTTAGGGGGTTCGGAATATATACACTTACAACAAATTAAAAAAAATAGCAGTAGAAACACAAAAAACAAGAACATCAAATACTGGTAACAGAGGAAAAACTTACCCGTACCAGTACAAACAATTATTCAAATCCTTCGACGTCAGAATTCTACATCAGTCCTGCGAAACTCATGATGCCACAATTAGTCCCACAAATTTCCTCCTCATTGTCTGAAAGACTAGGCCTATCTAACAAAGGAACTTCAATGTCACTTTCCACATTATATATTGTGTGCAAGTCACCTACATCGTGCATATTTCCATAACTATGGCTGTGTCATCTGTGTAAAATAAAAATTAGCATATCCTATTCAGGATGTTGCCATCGACCCAGGATATTTTAGCTGTAGTTATTTTGTAGGCAATATAAATACATTCATTAGTTTGTCATTGCTTTCTGAATAATCCGGATTGATAATTGCCTGTGGCAGGGATAGAATTCGGTACCTGGCTGTCACAAGTGTGTTCTAGAGCCGAGTCATCAGTGTACATACGAATAATATCATCCATTGCAAAACAATAGGGAAATTCTGCAATAATTATGATGCAGAAATCCAGGCAATTAGTGTGGCAACTAAAAAAATTAGAACAACTCTGGCCTACAGCCTGTTGTATTCCTGACAGATGCAAGGTCAGTGCTTCAAGCTCTCCAGTCTGGAAAACTAACAGTCTTGAAAACACTACATAGCAAATTGTCTTACCAGTATAGGGTAACCATGCAGTGGATACCTTCTCACTGTGGAATACCAGGAAATGAAAAATCAGACCAACTGGCTAAGAAAGGTGCTGCAGAAGACCAACCAGATATACCATTCACCTACCATCAGAAAAAACAGATGATCATGTCAATAAGAAAGCCACAAACACCAACACAAGATGACTATCACATTATGAACAGATCAGAACAAGTTATAATTCTACGTCTCAGAACAGGACACAACCGACTCCGCAGTCACATGTATACAAAGTTCAAGATTGGCAACATGGCCATATGTACATGTGGACAGGCGGCACAGAGTGCCAAACATATACTTCAAGAGTGTTCTGAGCATGAAACGCTGAGACAGACATATTGGCCAGAGGAAATAACACTGGAATGAAAGCTCTATGGGCCACTGTATGAACTACAAAAGACAGTGAGTTTTATTAAGGAGACAGAATTACAGATATAGACATGTTTCAAGTGAACGAAAGAAGAAGAAGAATTGCAAACACGTTGTCTCAAAATTTCATAAGTTTAAAAAAAATTTCATAATAAATCAGTCCCATGTGATATTCTTGTGATGTAAACATGAATAGAAAGCGTGAATTCTGAACTGCACAAAGTTCACAGTTTTAAATTACATCTGAGCAGACTCAAAATAAAATATGGATCCAGCAAAATAAGTTCCAAAAAGTTACCTCCTGCAACTCTAGTGGTCAAATGGTTTAATACTTTACTAATAATTTTGACGGTCGTCAAATTTTCGTTGTGGAACCTTGGTGACAACTTCGGCCATCATTGAAACTGCTGTACTTTAGAATATGGGAAACCTCTGTTGCGATACTGTTGCTAAAAATAGATTGTCTGGGAAAGTACGTTTTTCACAATGCGGTAAGCTATGATAAAACGTCTTTAGATGTGAGATTGTATGCTTTATAGAAAGTAGGGCTGGTAACGATTAATTAATCACAAATTACTGCAGCCCTAATAGAAAGTAATGTAATTCTAGGCTTAGCATTATAAGAAGTTGGATTTTGCACTTGATATAGTTCTGGGACTTTGAAATTCATTCAGAAAGTGCAAACATTCATAGTGACACATAGAAAGTTTCAAGGCTCCTTCGCGTGAGTCAGTTTTTATATAGATTTTTAAAGATGGCGATGTCATTCTAAAAGCTTTTTTTACACTCTCGGTAATGGCGCATAAGAATAGCCTTTCTTTCGCTTTATGCCTTGCAGTGTCAGGGGTAGAAGAGTTCTCTGGAGATGGCTTTTTTGTGTGCTTCATATATGTTTGTTATCATTGAATTTTTCTGTAATCTATCGTTTGCAAGGTCTGCCCCTGGATTTGTATCCATCCTGTCTGTATAGTAATGCTCTGTAATAGATAAGAATAGTGAAATGTTGAAACAAATACATTTTCGTTTCTAGCATTTCGACAACTTCTGTGTGAGTTTAGTGCTGGTTCATAGACACAAATGATACGGTAATGCAACCGTAGTGGTCAACCTTCTTGAATAAATGAATAGGATAGCTGGGAACAATGCTGGTACATGTCAGTTACTGGTTTAATAACCTCTGACACTGCCGCCTGATAAGGTCACGCTGTAAATTTATCTTTGTATTGTATTTAGTGGGGCAAATGAAAGATGATTTTGCGTCTTACAGTTGGTAAAGTTTGTGTTCATTTCCTTTTAGCATGATTTCGCTTGTTCATTCATTTTTATAATAACTGGATTCCATAATATTATCAGTATTATTACCTTTTCCCTACTTCGGCATATACATGGGTTTTAGACTTTTGTCACATTTTGGACATTTAAGTCACTTCATTGGCTTATACATGGAAACATGCGGTAAGCATACATTTTACACAAATACTTAGTTTTAAAAAGTAGCAAATTCTCTGTTTAAGTATAAAAAATTGCAGATACTTCTCAAATTTCCACTGATTAGCAGGATATTGTCTAGAGATAAAAAATTATTTGATTATGGAGATGGAATATGTCATGATTTGCAGCTTGGTTGTAATGTCTTTGCCTATTGGCCTGACAAATAGTAAATTAAAATGAATTAAACAGGTTACTAAAAACACTTACCTTGCCTATGAATAAAAATATATAAAAAAGTATATATAAAAAAACATACAATAAAACTACACAGGACAATTCTCCACGTATCGGCTCAAATGGAACCTTTTTCAAGAGACAAATAACAATAAACACCACAATAATAAACAAAATAGATGACTTTCATCTCAAGCCATGTCTCCATGACGCAGAAAAATATATACTTTATATATTTTTTTATATATACTTTTTTATATATTTTTATTCATAGGCAAGGTAAGTGTTTTTAGTAACCTGTTTAATTCATTTTGCTTTACTATTTGTTCATTCGGTTACTGCGGCACCCTCCACTTTGTCGGACACCCTCCGACCATTTGGTTATTTATATTGGCCTGACAATCTCACTTAACATAATTGCTGATACTGTATTGGTTAAATTAGTCTTTGTGCTGCCCACAAGCTGTCTAGAAATATAGAATACAACTTCAAAGTTGAACAACTATGGTGTAGAGAGTAATGCCATGAGCTAAACAGTTTTTACTTTGGAGGGAACTCTGCTGCTGTGACTCTTGCAACCTTGAGTTATGTGCTGCAGATAATATGGCTGACTCTCCCAGTTCAGGTGTGGACCATCACTAGGTTTCATCTTAGTCTGGTTGCATGTTTTATTGGGCAACAAATCTGTTAATAAGACATCCCTTGATATTGTAAAACAAGATCTAAGATTATGAGTTCTAACCTTGATAGACGAAGTGCAAGCTTTGCTTATCAACACATCCCATACCTTCTGGTTAAACACCACTTCTTCAGTCATTGAGGCTTCTGTCATACTAGTGCATTGTTTAGTTTAAGTTAATTCAGTTATCTTAGAGATAAATACATTTACCAATAGATGGCGACATGATATAGTTTAATTCAATGTCTACAGAAAATTATAGAAACAATATTTTGTCTCGGATTTTCTCTTCAGGAACCAAAAGAAACCCGTGATTTGGCCTTGCGACTTCTTGTGCAACATTTGCATAAGCAGTGGAATCAAGCAAGAGTAGATGCTCTCTGTGCTGCACTAGATGGTCTTATTGAAAATACACTTGTTGAAGCCAAGTAAGTGCTGCAATATCTAATTCTGCTGGATAATGCAACATTGAGAAATCATGCAAAAAATAATAGCAATGATTGGAAATTGTTCTAGTACTAAAATAAACTTTGCGGAAGCTTGTATATTCATGATCACCATGTGTTACTGGGTTTCGAAGGGGGGATTAAATAATACGCAACAATTGAAAGACCTGGCAACACAAAGACAGAAATGGAAAGCTATGGTTTCTGCCCTATGCGCCGCCTATGGCCCTGGAGGAACATAACATAACATAATATGTGATTAAGGAAGGTTGACTACCCCACCCTGTAAAAGGTCAAAGTGACATACAAATGTCATGTTGATGTTGAATGCCGACCAAAACAGTGCAGATTTCGTAGCCAAGCTGTAAATTACAGCACAGCACATTCTGTTCTCCTGATCAGCATCCTCTCTAAGCTGTTCCGCTAAGCCCCTCTATATGAATACTCTACACATGGAATCTAGAACTATGATACTAAATAGAAAAAAAAAGAATCAGGTACCTCATGAAATAGTTTACACATGTGATTTTATAGTTGTCAAGACTAGTCTGATCTGTGCAAGTCCAGTACATCTGATATGTGCAAGTAGGCTTCGTCTTAGAAGGACATAGAATCTGTCAACACTCTGCTGGGTGGTAGAAGTTTGAGAACAAACGCAGAAGCTTCTTTTGTGTAATCCTTCAATGTCAATCAAATCTCTTATTCCACATTCTCTGTGATTCTTCTGCAAACCTGCTTCCTATCTCAATCTACTAGAGCACTGTTTCTCAGTGGATGTGCTCCTTCCCTGCTATAGGTGTTTTGGAAACATTACGGTGCATTGTAAGCTGTTATAGTTATATTTTAGCCAGTTTAGTATACTTCTTTTCTTCTTCAGTGTTCATTCTCAAATTACCACTGGTTCTCTCTTGTAGCAGGACAATGGTCCTACTAGATTTCCAGCAGGATGTAGTCCAGAGAATGGAAATGTGTTGTGTTGCTTTTTTTATTTGCGCCAATGGCCCAGCATATCCGTCTTTGTCAGGGCTTAGTATACAACAGAAGCTTATGCAGACCTTAGTTAACTGTATACTGAAATATGTAGAATGGCAAAAAATTGTAGGATTTCAACTACTTTTCATAACACTTCTTTTTTTATAATTCTTGAAATTGATTTGTTTAACTTTGATGCAAATTATTTTTATTACTCTAGTTCTAGGTTGTGTTTGTGAGGGATACAAGATTTATATGGTGAGGGGGAGGGGTGTTTCAAAAATTTTTGCCTTATGAAGGCTGAAAAACATAGTGCTACAAGAGTAAACAAGTACATAATCATCTTTAGCACCAGCCGTGGCTCATTATTCTGGGAAATTTGAAGCAATGGAAAATAGACGTTGAAATTTGTCAACTTACAGTGATATTTCTTCGATGATCTTGCTGTATATTAAATGGTTTTCTGCATTGTGATAAATCTAGCTCCAGGGTTTTCTAGCCAGGACACATTGTAGCCATCATATAATAGGACAGAGCATGCGGAAAAACTGCTTCTAATATGACAGTGAAAGGTAAATAATAAAGATAAACAATATATGTTAAATAATATAGAGTTATGAATAAGTCTAATAACATGCAATTTTATTGATAAGTGTTATTGAAGGAGGAGAAAAGTCAGAGGATGACAAGAAGAAAAGTTGCTACTTGGGTTGTCATCATGGTATGGGAGAGTGCAACTGACCGAACTTATTAACAACATTAGACAGGGAGCTATGGAAAAAGATGATCACCTAAGCCACTCATTATAGCACTTGATTGATTGACTTGCCATGTTGTGTATTAATTTTTATGTGGTAACAAAAACAGCAGCTTTGTTTACAAGTGTCATGAAATGATTCATATCTGCTGTTACAAATGGGAACTGTCATTTCAGGGCAGTTTGTGATGCACTGCTGTCATGTGACAAGTTATCAGTGGATGAGGAATTGCACTGGGTTGCTAGTTTCAAGCTTGTGCACAAAATTATTGGAGGTGTGGACTATAAGGTTAGTTCTTTGATATATCTAATGTAATAATGTATTTCCTTTTGCCAATAAGGGAAGATTTGGAGAGGAGATTGGCACCACAAAGTAAAATTTTACAAACTGGTATGCTACTGAAGTACCAGCATAATAAGACCCTGACGGGTTCTGGACTTTATACTTATAGTGTAATATTTTTTAATGTTGATGCTTTTTATGTCTTTGTGACTTATTTTCATATCTTTCTCTTATGCATCAACTTTACCTTACAGTACTTCTGGTTTTCAGCAAAATGTTGCATCTTTTTTATGTGATCAACATATTTTTTTACATATTGTTATTTTACACAATATTTAACTCTCAGTTTCTAAAGTTTCTAAGGCCTATCTATTTGTTTGTTTCATTGCCCATTCTTCTGTTGATCCCCATCCATGTAGTCCAAAGCTTCCTTTTCATCACCTTTGGTAATGGATAGTAAGTAGGAAACTATGAGGAATTATGATAAAAATCAGATGATTGCACTCAAATACAGTGTTTCCATATGACACCAACTGACACTTAACTGGCTGGAATCGCAAGCATATTCCCATGCGTGCATACTAAGTGACTCACTGAATATGATTCAGAAAGTCAAAACAGGTGATGTTCATAGGGAATGGGTAGAGTCATTAGAGAGAGCTCAAATACTGGCATCACTGAAAATGCAAGTTTTTTTGTGTCCCCGGACACACGGGCGTGAAAGGAAACGAACAGGCCATCCAATTAGTCACGCCACTACAACAGACAGTCAGCCTCTGGACTGAGCAGACATGCTCAATGCTCTTATGAGTCCTCACGATCAGAGGATTTTGAGATGAATGAGCATGAGTCAATATCGAGAATGTGAGAATTGTGAGTGAGGATGATTGTGGCCCGTAGAGAACCCCTGACAAAGACTTCAAAAAGAGCAGTGAACCAACATAGAACCAAAACCATCAGCCATTATATACTGAGAGATTAGCACACAGTATCCAGTATGCGAAGAGGGTAATCAACAGACCTAATACCAACCAACATTATCACACAGACTATTTTTACTAACTTTATAAAGCCTGTAAATGATGTTACTTATACCAAGTGTTCTAAATGCATTAGCTTAACACTACCTTGGAACACTGAATATGAAACATACACACAAGTTACTCAGGTAAAAAGGTTCCCAACCATTGGCCAAACAACAGGCCTAAAATGCTGACAAATATAAATAATGCACACAACAAACATGCTAGCTTCAAGTACATAGAGATTATGCGGTATTAAAACAGTTGAACAGAAAATTATAACCGATATGTCCATGAGTCATCAACTGCTAGTAAAGTGACAAATCATTTCTTCTAGCTGATTGAGGTATCAATATTACAGCATAATTTCTCTATGTAATTGTCCTTGTTTGTCTTTTTCTCAGGGAAAGCCATTAGTTACTTTCTAAATTTGCATTTTTTTCACATGATTTATGCATTGACATATCTTGCGTTCTTCAGTTTTCCTTACTGAATAATGTTCATAAAGTTTTCTTTTGTTGACAGGGTGTTCGAGACCTCCTCAAAGTTGTTTTAGAGAAATGTCAACTTCTACACAACACTAACAATGTGGCTTCATTCCTCCTGATTAAAGTTGTTGTATCTGTAAGTAAAAACTGTGTAATAAACTTTGTAGTCCTAAATAAAAGTAAAAAAAAGTAAAGGTAGGTCCCATGGCATCTGCCGTCAGGGATGAAGATAACTCTTCATGTACTAAGCCGCAGCAACTATTAGGTGGGGTGGCCAGTTCCCTTCCTTGCTGTTTTTTTACCTTCCCTAACTCATGCGTCAGGTACTCATTTACAGCTGAGTCGACTGGAGGAGTGGTCGTGTCAAGTGAGAAATCTCAACCCGGATTTTTTGTTTGTTTAATGTCCGGACGTGGTTTCGAACCCGGCACGCTGTAACCAGATGATAGCAAGCAAGCTCACTATCCACTAGGTTACCGCGCTCCTCAAATTAGCTTAATTTGAAATAAAAGTAGGTTGAAAAATAAATTGCAGTATCTAAGGGATGTAGTTTAAGCAAGTTTCCAGTTAAGCACTTCTAAGGCGTAATAGCCTCCAAGTACTGAGCTCATCTCAAGACCTTTATGTGGAACTAACAGGAGCATTTTGCTTTTGCTAAGAACAGAGACTCAATAGAATAACTGGTGCCTTAAAATCAATTCATTTTTATGGATATAACTACTATCTTTGGTTGCTAACATATCGGGATGAAGGTTAACAATAATTTCAAACTTTTGGGATCACCCATTTTTGGAAAAGACTTAGGGATCATGAAGAAAAATCAGGATCTGGAGTAAATTTGTTATTATTTGCTCTCAAACTCCTGTTGGATCTCTCTTGTAGCAGGACAATAGTCTTACTAGATTTCCAAATACAAAAAAATTCATTGTGCTGCTGTTTTATGTTGCACCAATGGCCGAGTACATCCAACTTTGGCAGCACCAGTGTCCCTAAAACATCATTGCATTGTTTTCATGTTGCTATTAATGCTTTGAACTTAATTGGCTTAGAGGATTGACGTAATTGTACTTGGGTTTCCCCCTGTATGGAGCTACACCTATTTACAACAGAGCAGTAATCTACCTGATAAGAGAATATATAACCAAGCAGTTCAAGTGATAATCCCCATGGATTTTTGAAAAATGCACATATGAACCAGTTGTAGCTGCCTGATTTTGATGCTGCAATCATGTGAACACAGGACAATTAACTTGACAACTTTGCTTTGGAAATCCAAAATATTGTTCATTTAGTATATCAATAACTAGTAGCTAAGCTCTGTAATGGTGTAGTACAGAACACGTATGTGATGGTCAAGGTACTGGGTTTGAATCCCACCACAGGCACACTCAGCTGAAGGATACATATTGCTTATTTATTGATGTAAGGAACTCCAGATAGTGGTAATGCTCATCCAGAAGACTTGTCTGACAATATAGAAATCAAGCAGTGAACTAAATAAAAAAAAACTTATTCTGTATTCTGGAATCTTCTTCTTCCTAGATCTTCAGACCAGTTGCCAGGATGAAGCTCCCAGTTTTCTCCTGGTCAGAGCTGCTGCTCTAAAGGTTTTTCCTCAGTTCTGTCTATTGTGGTCATGTTTTGCCTCGCAGTCTTTGTATTCTGGACAGTCTTGGAGTATGTGTTCAGGGGTATAAATGCCATTTGCGCATGGACATTCATTTGTGTGGGCCACCCTCTCCTGTACATGTGTCTCGGTAGCTTGCAAGGGCTAGTTATATATCAAAAGATGATGGTCTGCTGTTGCCTATGAAGTTGGTGTGTGGGGTCCTGTTACAAGTCAATATCCATATCTTTCTTCCACTGTGATGTATAATGGTTGTGGATTGGTGTTTTAGCCTCACCAATCCATTTTTTGGCAGAGGATAGCTGAATTGTTCCATTTTACCTCCTGCTTTTGCTAGGACATCAGCTCTCTCACTTCCGGTAATATCACAGAGGACAGATAGCCATTGAAGAGTGATGTTTGAGCTTTTTATTTATAGAAAGAACTTATTTCTTGATGAACAAATCATGTTATATTATATCATATCTGAACAAGTCTATATGGATAATACAAAATATAAAAAGCCATGTAAATGAATGTGTGCGTGCGTGCTCCCATGTTTGGGTAGTGGGTACATGCGATTTTTATTTAATTTTTTTATAACAGTGGTTTTTGCAGGTTTGAACATTTATTTTAGTTGCAACATTGCTTTTAAACACATTACCATTATTTTCATTATTCCCTGTGATTGTTGTCTTTTATTCGGAACTTAGAAATTATTTTTGTCCGCGTGCATTGGCAACGTAAGTACATATCTCTGTGTATATACATCATTTATATTGTACGTTTTTATTTGCCTAGTAGGTAGTTTAGGCCTAAAGTTAAATAATGAAATATGTATAGCCTAAATCCGACCTTTAGGTGTATAACTTTAATAGTCCATATACCTGGTTTAAAATTATTCATGACATAGAGGTAATATCGGCACAGAAAACCTGCTGCAGAGAAAAGACAGAACAACAAATGGTATTTCAAATACATAATTGTGTGATGCTTGTTCTCTCATATGATGCTGGTAATGAAGTATCGTGCTTCTTTATGTACGGCATATTGAAATATTATATATTAGATCTGTGATGAAATATATATCTTATCCTATATTAATATTAGGGCCCAAATCAGATTTCTGTATTGGCAGGGTGTAAGTGTAACAAAAACATCTGTTAAAGCAGGAAAGGCAAAGGAGTTGGTGATGCTTGGTGTCATTCAAACCCTTTTTTGTAAATGGGGGAGGGGGAAAATCAATTTAAATCATTCATTTACACTGAACAGCAAGCAATGGGTGCTAAAACAGACATAAATCTTCCAAAGACAAGACAGAAGCACCCAACTAAAATGTAATAAGGGTTTTTAAAAAAATAAACTGTTTATGTCCAAGGACAGGGCCGCAGACAGGAAGATGTCAACCCCCTTTAGCAAAGCAGATCAAACATTTGAGTAGGCTACTATTAATTGTATTACTTGACTTAGCCAGAGGTCTACAAACACCCCCCCACCTAACATGGTTTTATAACTTTTTGTAGAATTTTTAGTCTCAATAGGTTGACACTTATGTTTGTGTGTTTTTTTTCCAATGTGATTTTCTTTGAAATGATAACTGAGTAACAATTTGTGTTATTTACTTTGTTGTTGCAGCTGTTGAAGTACATTATCAACAGGAACTCATGTCTAATGCCTGCCTATCTTGCCATCTATGAGATCTCAAAGTTTGAGTCAGACAAGAACCAACTATGGCCTCATTGGGTAATAAATGTGATGTGAATAGTACTGTATATGTTTCAGTTGCAGCTAAACCATATATTTTAGTTATGAAATAAATATTTGTACTCATCGTTTCAAATATGAAGAAGTCAGATAGAGATTGACCATTGCATCAAATAAACTGATAAATATGAAGAACATATGGCTGGACCCTACATAGATTATTACAAACATTTGTGAACAACTGATTTAAAAAGATTTTAAATATTAAATGGTAAGACAAGATCAGAAACGAAGAGTTTTGGAGAACATCTGCACGAGACACTATCTACCTAAAAATTATTTCCAGGCAATGGAGATAGATTGTGAGGAAGGCATAAAATTGTATAAGACAGGCATTGACATGGAATCCACAGGGAAAGAGGACAGGAAAAATCTAAAACAACATATAAAAGGTAATACTGCTAGTAAAACTGTATGAAAATAGTACTTACGTAGAAAACAGGTGATGAAGTTTTACTGCACGACGACTAACACACTATCACTATCAGAAGCTTAATGAGCTTCCAATAGTGATAGTGTGTTAGTCCTCGTGCAGTAAAACGTCATCACCTGTTTTCTACTTAAGTACTTAAACAACATGGAGAAGAGAGGCAATAAAAAAAACACTGAATGATATCAACATTACATGGAAACCTTGGAGATTACATCTAAATGCATGGTAGATTGTAGAGAATTTATCAGTGACATGCTTTTATGACAGCTAGGGACTTGCTTGATTGATTAATAATATTTTGCATTCTTTTGGATTTTAAAAATTATAATTGTTGTGGCATATGTTTTTCACAGTAGTGATCTATGATGTCTTCTATTCAAGTTAATGTATTTATTAGTATTATCTGTCATGATTAGTAAGAAAAGAATTTCCATTTGTATCCAAGATCAATGGGAATGACCCAATGGCATCAGATGGAAGAAGTTCAACAGAGATACGAAACAGAATAGGACACGCAAAGGCAGAATTAATACAAATGAAGAATATGCTGTGTAATATGTCTCTGTCAATAGAGTTGAGGAAGAGAGTTCTCAAAACAGATTCTAACATGAGTGCAAGTCTTGGACAATAAATAAACAGAATAGTGGAAAATTATAGACAATAGAGATGTGTTTCTATATAAGAATGCTGAGTGTACGTACCATAGGCAGCTAGAAAGACTAACAAAGAGGTGCTGGAAGAGTCTGCGAGACAGGGATTATATTATAATATCAGGAAGAAACAATCTTTATTTTTTTGACACGTTATAAGACAGTGCGGTCTGGAGAACATAGTTTCAACAGTCAAAATAGAAGGCAAGAGAGAGAGGAAGATGACAACCTGAGAAAAAAAGAGTCAATGATGATCCTGATAAAAGATACGGAAAATAGGGTTGTTGAGATCATGATATGCAAGTTGGCACGGCACCTGATGATGATGATTGTGACTTGGGCTCTGTTGTATATTTTAAAAGTTATAATTATCTATCATGTTTTACACTCTCCAGCCTTTAGGGAAAGTACTATGTGATTTTGTGGATAGCTTCAGACATTGCGCACAGATGGTCTCCATATCAGGTAAGAATTATTTTTGAATGTCTGCTTTAAAACAAACGTTTTTAGGTTACTTATCACAGTGAGATCTTGGGCAAGATTTGGGTTTATTATGAGATCTAAGATGCACCACTGAATGATGAGCTGTGTAGCACAATGGTTAGCGCACCGACTTTGCATATGAGTGGTCCTGGTTTCATTCCCCAGTTGAGGCGGAAATGTTTTTGAGATTGCAACTTCTCCCGGGTCAACCCAGCCTTAAATGGGTACCGGATTAATCCGGGAAGTAAATACTGCGAAGGAGAGGAGATGGCTACTGCCCTCATATAGCAGAGCCACTGAAATGTGAGATCGCTAACATCTCATACCCCTAAGGCATTAAAAAATTCTACTTTACTTTTACTGAATGATGACAGATGTCAGGATCCAGGTCATTGAAATAGACCTCATGAAGACCCTAACTCCATCTCCAACTGATGGCCCTGGTAACTTGCTTATTCATCGAAGTTAGATTTGGTGACTATTGAAGAGGGAAGGCTATCTAAAAATAACTTGTGCAATTAGATTTAGTGATGTAACATTTCTTGATTCTTGATTAGGAACAAGCGTCACAGCACTGGGGGCATTCCCATATATGCTGTGCTTGCCGTTCGTCAGCCATCTAAAAGTGTATAAGCTCAGTGTCCCAGCCAGTTGCTGATTATGCGTTCTTCTGATCTTTCCGGAGAGGGAGCACTTTCTCCCATCACCTCTAGTCACTCCCATTTCTACCATTCTCTGAATATGTACATTGTCACGTTTGACTTCCTCCTTGTCTTCTCGTAGGGTATCCATGACTGCTCTAATCAATTCAATCCTCTCTTCTTATCTCGGTGCTGTTCACCAAATTTTTACCAGCCAACACATCGGCTCTTTCGTTTCCAGTGTAACATTTCTATACATATGCAGATTTAATCATGTAGCATTTCTATACATATGCTGATTTATTGATGTATATTTCTATACATATGCTGATTTATTGGTGTAACACTACTAATACTTTTATACATAGCAAATTTACTAGTGTAATATTTCTGTAAATCTGCAGATTTACTGGTAGCAATAGTTCTATACACCTACAGACTTGCAAGTGCAACATTTCTATATATGTGCAAATTTACTAATGTAACATTTACATACATCTGCAGATTTCTAGATATTTGCAGATTTACCAGTATAGCACTTCTATACTTCTACAGTTTTACTAGTAATAATATTTCTATACACCTGCATATTTACAAGTGTAACCTTTATATGCATCTGTAGATTTACTGCTGTAATATTTCTATAACATCTCGACAGATAAAAAAAAATTTTCCAAAAAAATGGATGCCATTTCAAACGATCTTGATGGATTGCAGAAATTAACTCACTATAGTTGTAATAAATGTAACCCTACTTAGAATACTAACAGAAATGGAAGTAAATTATGTCTACTTTTGATCCCCATGTTGCCTGAATGAATGACATTAGTGTACAATTGTGATTTCCTTGTTGAAAGAAGTGCATACCAATGGGAAGAAAATTACGGCCACAGTGACTCAAAATATATTGACCTTGGAAAATTTTATGCTTACAGCGTGCTAAAGGTTAACATTTATTTCAGTTTCATTGAAAAGAGATGATGATCGATAATAAGGTGAGACTGCGGTATAACTGTACAACAATAGTACTTATGCAAAACACAAGGTTGTTCAGTTTTACAGTGCATGCACACTCTACTGGGTAACAATTTTTGAGGACCTATCTAACTCTATCATCAGTGGAGCAAGATTATATTGCAGTAACCTGTCATTTCTGTTATCATTTTTAAATGCTGTGACATGCAATATATAGAAGAAACTGGTTAAAAAATAATTGACCGTTTCTGCCAACATCCTCATGCCATTAACCACGGATCATCTATTCCTGTTTCTATACATTTCAATGATGCTGATCATCATTGTGCTTGTGACATTAAGAACACTGCATTAAAATCATTACAATAGACCTAGATAGGCCCTTGAAAATCATTACATATTGCACTTTGGTACCTTTAAGTCATTTGGTCTTAATACAGATCATTCATTTATTTAGATTTGGGTGGTATGCCTTTTTTCATGTTGTTTTGTAATTCTATTTATTTTCAATTATAGTTGATTTAATGTGTTCTCATTCCCCATATTTTTTAAATGCCCACCTCTATACCAATACTTGTATGTAAGTTCAATAAACAAACTAGAAAGTTGGAAATTATAGGCAATAGAGATGTGGTTCTATAGAAGAATTCTGAGAATACCATGGACTGCCAGAAAAACTAATGTAGAGTTGTTGAAAGAGTCAAATGCGAAACAGACCTTAATCAACAATATAAGAAAACAGACAATCTTCATATTTTGGCCACTTTATGAGACAAGGATGTTTGGAGAACATAGTCACAACAGGCAAGTTTGAAGACAACAGAGACAGAGGGCGACAACGTGAGAAAATATTAGACAGTTTGACAACCTGGCACGGCATAGAAACAACAACAATCATGGTACATAATACTGGAGATGAGAGCTGTGGAGAACCATGATCACCTACGCCAGTCAGCATGGCATCTGATGATGATGATGATGAGTCTCGAAAATGTACATTTTAGTGGCTCAGTGAACGACAAGAGTTAAATGTCCACATAGCTGTAGCTCTCTTCGTATGAGTATATTTAGAAACCGTCATTCATTTAATTTCAGTATTTGTGAAACTTCTATGTTCTTCATTTTCTCTGTCCATGATATTCGTAGAATCTTTCTGTTGCATTTTATTTCAAATAAATATATCCTTCTTGGTATTGTCTTATTTAAAGTCCAATATCACAGCCGATTGTTTGTGTAAGTACTATTTTAAAAAAATTAAAAATTATAATTAAACTGTCTTTTCAATTACATTAGGCAGACATCAGTTACTTCCCATTGTTGGTCATTCTATGTCTGCAAGCAATGTATGGAGGCTGAACAGGACCACTCTTAAATTTGCTCTGAATGGACATTTGCCATACAACAGGGTATGTCATTATTAGTTGGTCAGTGAACATAAATACGGCAGTGTCTTGTTTATTTTTCATATTTTGTTTTCTTTTCGTGTTAAGAAATATGTTTATAAAAAAAAATTATAATTCTATATATTGTAATGAATAATAGGAAAATCATGGTTAAAATGGAGTTATATTAGTAAAAAATACATGCAGAATTGATGTTTTGACCTGAAGGCCTTTAGCAAGATGGAAACAAACACAAACATGGAAAAAGAATTGATCAAATTTAGGTAAGTGAAATCTACATCTTGTGGTGAGCTGCTCTTCTTTCAGCTGTTGAGATTAGAGCTTTTAACCATAAAGAATTATTGGAGGTCATGGTTCTGATAATCTAGTCACCACGACCTCCAAGTAGTAAGAGCAATTCAAGAATAATTGAACAAAACTACATGAAAAGAGGTTATGTTGGCATCTGTGCAGAAGAATCAGATACATAGGTGTCAATCTCCCATAAATAGCCGTATTTTGTACGGTTTCACCAAGATTTACGGCTGTATGGGCGTACATCACCATTTACGGATTTTTACATGAATTTCTGTAGTTCTGTACATTTTGGGTTTTTTTTTACTAAATTTAGTTATTTAGTTGCGACACTGATGTTTTTGCATATATTTTAGTGGCAGCATTGATTTGCGCGGTTTTTATTTAATATTTCTTACAACAGTGGTGTTTGCGGGCTTTAACATTTGATGCTGGTCTTGGTGTGCAGTGTTGTTGGAAACAATGTTTTTAACACACTACCAGTACTTTAATTATTCTCTGTGCTGTCTTTATACCAAACTTAGGGAATTTTTGTCAATGTGCATTGACAGTGTATCTACAGTACGCATATATTTTGTATCTAGGCCTATACATCGTTTAATTTATATTGTAAGCTTTTGTTTGCCTTCTAGGTAGTGTAGGTAGGCCTAAAGTTACAGGCCTACCTACACTACCTAAGAGGCAAACAAAAACTTACAATATAAATTAAACGATGTATAAATAATAGAATATGTAGGCTGAAATCTGATCTTTAGACTTATCTGTGCATAATACATTTATGATAATTTGTATGGCATAAAGTTGTAAATCTGCTGCTGGAAAATACAGAACAACAAATACAATGTATATATATCATTGTGTGTTTGTTCTGTCACATATGATGCTGCATTACGCTTTTTTTACGGCATATAGAAATATTATATTTTTATATATTAGATCGGTAATAAAATATATATTATGCTTTATTAAATTATAATATTAGGTATGGCTCTGTGACAGCATGGTACAGATCGTGTCTGTGACGGTTGAGGTACCGAGTACCGAGTTCGAACAGGCACACAAAAACAGAAACAAACTATTGAACATATTTATAATTGCCTAGAATATAATCATCATCATCAAGTGCCGCCTCCGCAATGAAGGTCGGCTGCAACATCCCCTGCCTCTTGTTTTGGTGGTGCACTCTGATAAACTGTAACCTGTCCATCTTGTGATGTTACTATCCCACTTGTATCTCTTCCTACCTCTTGCCAGTCTTGTTCGCTTCCCTTTGACTTTACCTTCAAGTAAGGTCTTCAATAAGGTGTCATGTCTTTTAATGTGTCCAAAATATTTTATTTGTCAGATCTTTATTTTTCTTAATAATTCTTTCTTCATATTAAGTGTTTTTAGAACCTCTTCGTTTTCTTCTCTTTCCATTATGTTCTCCCCTATTCTTCTATATACCCACATCTCAAAGGCATCAATTCTGTCTCTTAATTGTTTTTTAGTGTCCATGTTTCTGAGCCATACATTAATATAGAATAGATGTAGCATCTTATACTTCTCATTTTTGACTTGTTTGTAATTTGTTTAGATGTTACTATTTTCCTCTTGTTATTGAAGTTACTTTTAGCCATTCCTATTCTCCTTTTAACTTCTGTTTCAAACCTGCCGTCATTTGTTACTATGTGTCCAAGATGTTGATAATGTTTTACTTGTAGTTTATCTCCATGTCTTTATGTTTAGCTCTTGTACTTTTGTGTCTTTGCTGATTATAATTTTTTTAAATATTTATATCCAGTCCATATTCTTTGAAAAGAATATATTCCTAGTCTAGAAAAGTCCGTATTCCTAGAAGATCACTACATAAAAGGCTGGGTTGATGACTATGTCCTGAATAAGATATACAGCCAATTTTTTTTTCTGTTAGGACCTAAATCAGATTTGTGTATTGGCAGTGTGTAACAAAAACATCTGCTAAAGGAGTTTGTGATGCTTGGTGTTGTCATTCTTCTTCTTCTTCAGTGTTCATTCTCAAACTGCCACTGGATCTCCTTGTAGCAGGACCATGGTCCTACTAGATTTCCAGCAGGATTTAGTCCAGAGAATGGAAATGTGTCGCCGTTTTATTTGTGCCAATGGCCAGACACATCCGTCTTTGGTGGGGTGTTGTCATTCAAACCCTTTTTTGTAAAAGGAATGGGGGAATGGAATTATGTAAAAAAAATTACATGATCAATGTAAATCATGAAATTTCCGCCGAAGACAGATGCGTCGGACCATTGGTGCAAATGAAACGGCGACACAGCGCATTTAAATTCTCTGGACTACATTCTGCTGGAAATCTAGTAGGACCATGGTCTTGCTATATGGTATAGTCAGCGGGAGTTTGAGAATGAACGCTGAAGAAGAAGAAGAAGAATCATGAAATTTACACTTAGCAACATGTAAGGGGTAAACCTGCACAAACAACTAAACTTCCACAAACAAATGTGGATAATTGTACATTCTACAAAAATGAAATAATAGGTAAAAAAAAAAATAAATTATTTATGACGACAAGGCCGTAGATAGGAGGGGGATGTTCACACACCCTCCCAGCAAAACAGAATATGAATATGAGCATTGAGTAGGCTGCTGATGATTGACACACCCAAAAAGGGTGGGGAAAAAATTGAAGGACCTTTTTTTTTGTTGTTGTGTGGAGCCCCCCTCGACACTATGCAGATAAGAAAAGTATAACATGGTAGAAATATCCTGTTATATGTCAGGATGAATTAGCATATAACACAGATTTGAAAATAAATGTATTAAAAGTAAACAATTCCACGAAAATGTATTGAACAATAAAAAAAAAAATCAGACAGGAATATAAACAGGTGTGGGGGGGGGGGGAAGAGCAGAAGTACAGGGGAGATTAGTTAGTCAGAGAAAGCAGTAATTAGCAGTGGTTCTAACACAGGAGGAACCGAGGGCAGAATGGGAGAAAGGTTGGCCATACTGGTATTTTTTTTCTGTCTAAGCCATTTTGAATATTCAAACTAGCCACTTCACACCCATTTTTTTGCATGCTTTGATTCAATCACTTTGTTAGGCATACCGCTGGATCCTGATTTTTTATTGGAACTATATTTTAAAGCTTCTACTTCCTAATTTGGTATTTCTGAAACTAGGTTTTGGTGGTTGTTTATAATGTTCTGTTAGAGTCTTAGATAGATACAGAAATGATGAGCCAGGCATTAAAGGAACTGAAAGCTATTGTTTGTTATATGCCATTGTGAAGTCTGCTTATTTTTATTTGTCTGTTATTGCTTGTCTCGAAAGTGTCATTGTTTTCCTCTGGTCATTGTCAGAGACAATCATTGTTTGTCATGTGTCGTTGTATGTAATAGTTTATGATGTAATTATGAAATGTCCTCTATCATGTAACAAACATTGTTTGTCTCTGTCACCTCTGTCATTGTCTGTATGAATGTCACTTGTCATTGTATGTAATAGTTTAGTTTGACAATCACAAATATTTTGTTGTTTTTCTACTGCTCATCACATTTATTGTTTTTCATGCCATGCTCATCTTTGCTTGCGAAGGAGGAACATCATCATCAATAGTTTGCGATGTAATTGTGTAATTGTGAAATGTCATCTATCATGTAACATTGTCTGTCTTTTTCACCTACTCTGACTATCCATCTGTGTCTATTATTTTCTGTTTTTTTAATGTAAAATGTCAGTTTCTGTTTTTGAAATGCCATTTTTTCTTCAATGTTATTATCACTGATGCCATTGTCTATATGGCTGTTTGCTTCATCTTAGACATTTCAAGATACTACAATTAATAAATATTTTCTTTGGCAGGAGTTACAGGAGCCTCAAACTAACCTTTTACACTATGTGTTGGAACAACCTTATTCCAGAGAATTAGTATGTAACATGCTAGAACTGAATATTCAGGTAAATGGAAAGTGAGAATAACAGTTACTTGGTCATTTTTCTAAGGGAGAAACTAGTGACGTATTAGTTAACCTTTAGTTAGTTAGTTATTCCTCTAGGGTCAAAGACGGATAGCACATAGGACGGATGTCATAGATTTCCATGTCTCACGTTGCATTGCAATTTGTTTTAGGTCTTCATTGTTTCTTATAACCTTTAGCAAGCCAAATTATAATTATGCATTCTTGCCCCTGCCACCAGATTATTTATTTTGACAATTTGTGTTATTGTTGGTGAATGTTTTGAAAACGCGATAATTTTGTTGTTGTTAGTCCATCACAAGTGATGATGACCATTTGTTACATCCACTTTTGAAAATTCAATTAGAGTTATGTCCGTAATTATGAGTTCGTTGATGGCTAATGAGCCCTATTCGAGCTGTAAATGTCCTTGGACAGTTTGGGCATGGATGGACCACTGTAGATGGATCTTGTTAGAAATTTGGAAATGTATTAAATATAAAGGTTGATTTATATAACTGACTAGATCATGATTGTACATTAATACCTGACAATTAACTTATATAACTGACTAGAGTATGATTGTACACTAATACCTCATAGTTAACTTATATAACTGACTAGAGCATGATTGTACACTAATACCTCATAGTTAACTTATATAACTGACTAGAGTATGATTGTACATTAATACCTCATAGTTAACTTATATAACTGACTAGAGTATGATTGTACACTAATACCTCATAGTTAACTTGTATAACTGACTAGAGTATGATTGTACACTCATACCTCATAGTTAACTTATATAACTGACTAGAGCATGATTGTACACTAATACCTCATAGTTAACTTATATAACTGACTAGAGCATGATTGTACACTAATACCTCATAGTTAACTTATATAACTGACTAGAGTATGATTGTACACTAATACCTCATAGTTAACTTATATAACTGACTAGAGTATGATTGTACACTAATACCTCATAGTTAACTTATATAACTGACTAGAGTATGATTGTATATTAATACCTGACATGCTGATCTCTTGGCAAGGAAAGGAAGTTCATTAGAACAAATAGAAAATGGTGTTTCATGTCATGAATGTGAGACCAGGATGGCCCTGTGTTGTCAGGACCTGAACACGAAGTAAGACATAGCAACACTGTTTACCTTCCATGCATATCGTAAGTAATGACTAAGAAGGTTATTGGGTGGGGTTGGCTGTCGCATTCCATATAGGGCCAAAGTGCAATATCAAGCTACATGATATGCTGCAATTGGATGTGTCAGATAAAAAAGGATCAGAAATGTTCAGATATCGCAGACAAATTATAAACTATGACACAATGCATTCCATTCTCCAGACTACATCCTGCTAATCTTCAGGAGTTTGAGAAGAATGCAGAAGAAGACACTGATAACATCAAAATTCAAGGAAAAGTGGAAGTAGTGGAGAACTGCAACTGCAGAACATGATGATCCTTACCACCATTTGTCATACAAACCATTATCTTAACTTTTATCTTGCCATGGTCATTTGGATACACCAAATTTGTCCCTTATATTGACAGTGACTGTCGAGTTCATAAAACATTTGCTATGACCCTATTCAATGAAGTTAAATTCATACGAAGATTAGTGTCATGTGACCAGAATTAGCGAAACATAGCTGGCAGTAGTTTCCCACTTCCGATATTACAATAATGATGAAGTAAATACCGGTAGTTTGTAGAACAAGAAGTTATAAGTCGTGGGATATCCAGATCGATTTTAATGGCAGTCAATATGTATAACTGATGTACAATCATTAAAGATAGTGATTATGATAGCAAGTAATCCTTGGGAATATCATTGGTTTTCAAATCATTAGGTTTCCTAATGAAATGACATGATGGAACAAGTATGGTAATGTATTTACCGGATTGTTGACAACATTAGGTCTAACTCTCAAGTACAAGACTAAAGCCTAACTTGTATTTTTAAATGGTGCTCATAAATGCAGTGCATTATGTCTCCTCTGACCATAATCAGCAATCTGAAAACTTGTACCCTAGAAATGAATCTATTAGCACTATCATTACCCTGTACCACAGCATAACCAGGGCAGTGTATTCATACAATATCTCGCATGTATGGGTATCAATGGATATTCATTGATATCTCAATTATTATCTGTACATTGCAAATAATGATTTTTATTCTGTTATCAGAAGATTATATAATAGAGTTAATAGAATCTATAATAGAGTTAATAGAATCTATAATAGAGTTAATAGAATCTATAATAGAGTTAATAGAATCTATAATAGAGTTAATAGAATCTATAATAGAGTTAATAGAATCTATAATAGAGTTAATAGAATCTATAATAGAGTTAATAGAATCTATAATAGAGTTAATAGAATCTATAATAGAGTTAATAGAATCTATAATAGAGTTAATAGAATCTATAATAGAGTTAATAGAATCTATAATAGAGTTAATAGAATCTATAATAGAGTTTTCCGGAAGAGAAAATAGACAATAAATGGGAAAGCCTAAAGAAAAGTATTCAAACATCAAGTAAAAATTTACCAACAAGAAATACCAAGAACAAACAAACATGGTTGACAGATGAAATATTAGAGAAAATGACAGAAAGAAAGAAAGCTAAAAATACACCAAAATACTCAAGTATAGACAAGGAGATACATAACATGTGCAGAACAGCGAAAAAACAATGGCTAGAAACAAAATGCAGTGAAATAGAGGGGATGTCCATACAACAGAAGACAAAATTAATGCATAAGGAGATAAGGCTGATCACAAATAAGAAAAATCCTATAAATGGGGGTGGCTGCATTAAAGATAAAAATGGTAAAATAATATTTGATAAAACAGAAGCACTCACAAGATGGGCAGATTATGTAACAGAACTGTTTGACGACCAACGGAACAAAAAACCAACAATACACAACAATGATGGACCAGCAATACTGAAATCAGAAGTAGAACATGCAATAAATTCAATAAAATGTGGAAAAGCTGCAGGCTCTGACAACATAACAGCAGACATAATAAAAACTCTAAATGAATTTGGTGTAGATACTATCACAGAAATTTGCAATGACATATACGAAACAGGCCATATACCTAAAGACCTAACATCATCAATATTCATACCACTACCTAAGAAGCCCAGGGCTGTGGACTGTACAGAATATAGAACAATAAGTCTAATGAGCCATATAACTAAAATACTTCTCAAGATAATACATGAAAGAATTAAGAACAAGATAGACATGGAGGTCGGTGAAGAACAATTCGGTTTTAGGAAAAACAAAGGAACCAGAGAAGCTATACTGAGTATCCGGCTAGTGATAGATAAATATATAGAAGTCCAAAAAAGTATCTATATTTGCTTCATAGACTACAGCAAGGCCTTAGACAGAGTCCAACATGAAAAATTAATCAAATGTCTTCAAGAAATAGGCATAGATGGAAAAGACATCAGGCTGATTAGAAATATATATTGGGAACAAACTGCATCAATAAGGTGTGAAAACAGCTACTCTCCATACATAGAAATAAGAAGAGGGGTAAGACAAGGATGCATTTTATCACCAAGCCTATTTAATATCTACACAGAGAATATCTTTAAAAATATAGAAGAAATACCAGGACTCAAGATCAATGGGAAAATAATAAACAACATTAGATATGCAGATGACACTGTTCTTTTAGCAGAAAGTGAACATGAACTACAAAGACTAATAGATCAATTCAATAAATCAAGTAATGAATATGGACTGGATATAAACATTCAAAAAACAAAAACCATGATAATCAGCAAAGACACAGAAGAACAGGAGGTAAACATAAACATACAGGGAGAGAAACTACAACAAGTAAAACAGTATCAATATCTTGGACACATAGTCACAAATGATGGCAGATGTGAAACAGAAGTTAAAAGGAGAATAGGAATGGCTAAAAGTACCTTCAATGACATGAGGAAATTATTAATATCTAAACAAATTACAAACAAGTTAAAAATGAGAATTATAAAATGCTACATCTATTCCATATTAATGTATGGCTCAGAAACATGGACACTAAATAAACAATTAGAAGACAAAATTGATGTCTTTGAGATGTGGGTATATAGAAGAATAGGGAGAACATCATG
The DNA here is from genome assembly GCA_034231615.1 of Meghimatium bilineatum. Lineage (NCBI taxonomy): Eukaryota > Metazoa > Mollusca > Gastropoda > Stylommatophora > Philomycidae > Meghimatium > Meghimatium bilineatum. The sequence goes on along the minus strand of CM067316.1, from coordinate 22,820,358 downwards.
GAAAGAGAAGAAAACAAATAAAGAGGTTCTAAAGACACTTAATATGAAGAAAGAACTATTAAGAGAAATAAAGATCAGGCAAATAAAATACTTTGGACACATTAAAAGACATGACACCCTATTGAAGACCTTACTTGAGGGTAAAGTCAAAGGGAAGCGAGCAAGAGGTAGGCAGAGATACAAGTGGGAGAGTAACATTACACGATGGACAGGTTACAGTCTAGCAGAGTGCACCACCAAGACAAGAGACAGGAGATGTTGGAGATAGTTGCAGCCAACCTTCGTTGCGGAGACGGCACTTGATGATGATGATGATAATAGAGTTAATAGAATCTATAATAGAGTTAATAGAATCTATAATAGAGTTAATAGAATCTATAATAGAGTTAATAGAATCTATAATAGAGTTAATAGAATCTGGAGTTCCAATTTGAGATGATCGTTTAAGAAGGAGAGGATTGTCACTTATTTAAGGGCTGAGGTAATAGCTTTAATTTCTCTTCTCATGTTTGAGTTAACAATCCACAATCTAATCAGAGCAGTCATAAGTTTGCTGCAAAATTAAGAAAATTAGGCTGGATATGTACAGAGAATAAATGGAATGAGAGTAACCAGTGAATAGGGAAGAAATTGTGTTCTCTCTGAAAAGATCCAAAGATCACACCTGAACACTCTTAGGTGGCTGCTGGAATGGGAAGTGGAGCGTTTATGGCATGTCCCCTTTGCAATGATGCTAGTTTGTAATCAGGAATGCCTCTCAATGATATATTTTCTGTTTGAAAGGTCATAAAATGCCACTCTAATTTTGACCCTCTCACAACAAATCTATCAGTGTAAACAACGTAAGTTCTAAACAATAACAGTGTTATGGACACTATAGCAGCTATTTAATCAACTGATTCAGATTGTTCACTATTTTTATTTCCATTTAATATCTGAAGGCAAAGCAGCTGTGTGAAGTATTGGAACAACAGTTAGTTGACCTTCTTGTTCTTGCATTGGAGAGGTTTGAGAATGATACCAGCGGACAGGCAGACTCACAACTTCATTGGCAGCATCTCTCCTCACAGCTCATTTACTTTGTTCTCTTCCAGTTTGCCAGCTTCTCACATATAGTACTTTCCCTTTATGAAAAGGTATGTGCTCGTGTTTCAGGTAATTAACCCTATCACTCCTATGAGATTTCCCAATTGTCAATCCCCCATCCCTAATACAAGGGGCATAACTCCTCCAAATTGTTGATATGATGATATTAAAAATGCATTTTCGTTAAAACTGTCTGTCCTATCACACTCAGACGTGGCAGATAAACAGAAAAATGAACAGTCTCACAGGAAACTATACCAACAATAATCTAACACTTATACATTCCAAAAACTAAACTGTTAAAGTTAGAATAATGAGGGGAAAAAAATTTGTAACTTACATTTTCAGCACAGGAAAAGTATCTGGACTCATCAGTAGTCAACTTGTCAATGTTGCATGATACTGCGAGAAACATTCTCCTTTGCCCAGCCGAATCTGACACAAACTACAACCATAAAGGTCTCATGTGCCCTGTTTCTGCTCCCATGCTGCCGGTTCTTCACACACCAGAAACATGCCCTTTTGTTCCCTACCATACGAATAAGCCTGTGCTCAAGCAGGTTATTGTTACGAACACCCGAAGTTGCAGCATGATTGGTGGGAGCCTTCCTTTTCTTTGATATGTTGCCACTTAAGAAAGCTGAGCTCAAACTCAATCTGAAGGCTATCTGCGCAACATTCTTTTCCTTCGGGTGGGGTCGATGGGAACAAGAGTGAAGGATGGAGCTGTTGATGATGGCAGTTTTCAGGAGGAAGCGAAACATGTACCTCCACCATTTGACAGATTTCCTGCCCACAGGGTAATAGGAACAGAGTTGGTCGAATCTGTCTACTCCTCCCATAGACTGATTGTAGACAGCCACCGGGGATGGTATCTGCAAATCTATTTTGCCGTGTGGGGTACGACATGCCACAGTTGTGAGACCTGGTGTTGTGTTTGTACTCAGAATGGATACAAATCTCTTGTCTCTTTAAACAGTGGCCACTGTGTTACATTGCTACCTATACTGCACATCACCTCGCTTCATAGATTTGGTACTCTTAGGTTTGAAAGCATCTGGCTATCCCTTGCGATTTGGCCATATCGTGGAACATGAGTATGATTTGTTTTGCAACAGATCATTTGCCAGCTGAACAGATGAAAAATAATTGTCATAAAAAATATGGTGATTCTTTCCAAAGAAAGGCCGACATAATTTAGTGACAACATAATGTCCAGATCCATGTGGCATTGGTTCCAGAACTTTGCCAACATAGACATCAAAGTCTAACAGATAACCTGTTGCACAGTCGGCCGCACACCAGACCTTGATCCCCTATGGGTGTAGCTTACCCTTGATGTACTGCTTGAAGGAAAGACGACCATTGTAAGCTATCATAGCTTCATCAATGATTATGTTCTTTCCAGGAGAGAAAACAGAAGCAATATTCCTTTTGACCATATCCAGAAATGGTCTGACTTTATATAGGGGGGGGGGGGATCATAATCTTTGTGGCCTTTGGGATGTTGCCTAGAAGAATCATTCAGATGAAAATATTGAGATATTTTCTCAAATCTATTTTTCCCCAAGCATGATGATATACCTGAACATTGAGCCTGTCATCTGTACTCCAATACATGCTATACTCAGGCAATACATGTATGCGCATCACGATGTAAATATGGAAAAAGAGTTTTATTTCGCCGGCAGTTACGGGTGACCAGTACGTGTCTTCTTTTCTTGCTAGTTCTTGACGCTGTGTTGCGTACAAATTGGTATAATCTGCTGCAGATTGATAAAACTCCTCATTGACGATGAGACTAAAGTAATCAAAAGGAGTAGCATTCGCATCAAGATCATGCACAGGGCCAACGTTTTAAATAAAGTTCTGTGAAAACAAACAAGTTCTCGACTTCCTCAGGAAAAATTTCGTCACTCCAGTCGTCATTCATGACGCTACTATTAGTGTCACTAATTTCGTCCTCGTGGTCCGAATCACTATCGAAATTGAATATAGGAACTTCAACGTCGCTTTCAACATCTTCTACAGCTTGTAAATCACATGCATTGTGCATATTTCCATCGTAACTGCGGCCGGTCACATCAGTATACATACGAATAATATCTTCCATTTCAAAAACTAGGTCTAAAATTTCGCTAAGTCTAAATAATTAGTATAAATTCAGTCCTACGTCCGTTCGCTCCGATTGAAAAACTAAAAAGGAAGCTAAACCACAGATCTGCGCAATGGTCGTGGTTTTTGATAAATCCGGCGGAAACTAAAAATGTACTATCGATCGCAACGGTACACGTAAAAAAAAAAGCGACTCCGCGCCGCTCAAAGGGGGAATCGGTTAATAGAACGACATTACATTTTGTTTTCATATTTTACTATTGGCATATTAAGTTTTACTTTATAATCAACTATTATGAACAAGTATTTGTGCATCTTTGAAGTATATATAGTTTTATACATAATTGTTTGTTTTCACAGAGCTTTGTTATGTTTTGCAGTATCATGGTGGAGAGATCTCTCTTGTATGTTTCTTATATAAAGTTGTTTTTGTATCCTCTGCTATCTGTGTAGTTCATCTTTTGCATTGGTGTCCCCTCACTATTTCTATTGTATCTGAAGAGGGATGCTATCTGGATGAAGTCTAGTCAGATGGCCGAAACATTTGACCTGCTATATTTTATGAAATCTTAATAATATATGAGGCAGCTTCAAAAAGTTCCCAGAATAGTCGACTAGTGTTTGAAGGAAAGATGATTTTATGGAGATTATATGTTTAGAAATTGGTAATGACCTTGACGAAAGGACATGGCAGACATAACCTTCACATATACTCTCAAGGAGAAGATTAAAATATTTGTTTGTGTATTGTGATGGAGGGAGATGGCGGTTTGCCATCTTTGCTTGCTGCAAATGACGCAAAGTTTCTGTGTTTTCTAGATGGAATATGTGATTTCTTTTCTGAATGGGATAGATTAGAACACTGTTTAACCATTTAGAGTCACTGAAACGACACTGTGACTGGCTTAGCGACCCGACAGTGTAGAAATAGTACTAAGTAATATCGCTCGTAGGAAACAATAAAGAGTACAGTGAAAACGATGGACCACTGAAATAAAAGAGGCAATAAATTCCATAATAAACTCAGCACACACGAGGGCCATTTCCATAAAACACTTCTATCCCGGACGCTGAAAGGCAACAAATGGTTTAGCGAATAGATAGATAGAATCAATATATGTTGTGCAAAGTAATGGAGATTGAACACATCCATGTTGCACAGCAGAGTGTGTGGTATTTGAAAACCCAACACTCGTTCTAACTGCACATTAACTACCTGTGTAACTACTATTGCCCAAGTTGATTAGGTGTTATGGAACCCCATATTTTGATAGTTTATTCTTTACATAACATTTAGTGATAGAGGTCTGCAGGCTGTGATTTTAATCAGCCTGTTTGTATTGTTTCTTAAAATATGTTTTTAATCATTTGTGTGATTAAAGGTCATTTTAAATTTGTGTCTTTTGTTGATTATAATTTATTTATTTCAGTTAAAAGGGAAAAATTTGAAAAAAGGACGACATCATCTGATGTGGGTTTTATTGCAGTTCATCTCAGGAAGCATTCAGAAAAATCCTGTAAGTTCATCAATGTGTTCTTGCTATCTTGCTTACATGATTGTAGTTTGGCAAATCCATAGGAGCTCAGTCTTCCCCAGCAGATGTCAAAGGGTTGTCATGCTGTGGCTCGCTTGTTAAAAACTCTCACTCATTGTATCTTACAGTTTCCAAGGACTACTATCAATCAAGTAAGCAAGTGTTATGACAATTGATTTAGGTGATTGTGTTTCTCCACAACTCCCTGTTGATTATGTTGTTATAAGTTCAATTGGTGACATTCTCCCATGTCATGATGACAACCCATCCAGCAACTTATCACTTTGTCCTGCTCTGACTCTTCCCCCTTGATATTGATAGTGGCTACTAAATGCTCAAGCTTTGCTTTTCTCATAACATTTTATAAAATTGTGGGTCCTCTAAGTCATACCCAATACAGAGTTCCATAAATTTCATCCTCTGTGCATCGTCTTTAATAGTTTTAACATACAATGGGGTCTCACTAGCATGCCTCCCTCTACTCTTATATACTCTGAATGCACCAATTGTACATGCTCCTTATGCAAGTCTTTGTATTCTCTCATTGCAAAAACCAGATGAAATATACCTTTATGCACAATCTAAAAGATTGAATGAGATAGGTGCAGACACTAGAACACATATTACAGGATTGTCCCAGATTTACTGTTCACAGACCAACAACCTGGCACAATGAAGTGTCTCTGAAAAACATACTCTGGGGAACCAACAATGACCTAAAACAAAATTGCTATATACATGACCAATATGTCGGACTGGGTCTATAATAATTGATTGCAAAATAATATTAATTTTATAAGTGCTGTTCTGATTACTCTGCCACAATGTTTGACCTTATTTATTGCATGGATCTTTTGCTTGTAGAAGGCATGTTTGCTTTAAACATTGAGTTAACCTGTTGTAAAGTGAACGAATATGTAGAGAGAAAACATCATGAGATGGATAAGATACAGTCGTCAAGATAGAGTGCTCGTCCAAGGCAAGAGACATGTTGGTAGACATGCATTTAAGCCAACATTTTAGGTAGAGATGGCACCCGATGCTGATGACTTTGTAGAACTATCTTTCTATGAGTTTTGTACCTTTACTTTTGAAGTCTGAATTTTTCATTTAGTCATACGCAGTACCATGCACAATCTTTGTGTTTTGTTCCTTTATTTTTAAAAGTCTTTTTTTCATTTAGTGTTCCCAAAAACAATTTCACTCATAATCTTACTTTGTGTTTTGCTTCTTTGTTATTGAGTTTGAGTTTTTGATTCAGTTTCTTCAAGCATAATCTTACTATATATTTTGTTCCTTTGCTGTTGAAATCTGAATTTTTTCATTTAGTTTCTGCAAGCAATCTCAAGCACATCTTTACTTTGTGTTTTGTTTTCTTACTTTTAAAAGTCAAGAGTTTTTTTCATTTAGTTTCTTCAATCATAATCTAAAGTATGATCTTACTTTGCTCATCAGCCCTGTCACCAGTGATTGTTGTTTAGTAATATATATGTATATACTTTTTTGTCAGATTGATGATTTCCTGCCTGTTATGAAGCTATATGACTTGCTGTATGATGATAAGGAAGCTATCCCTGTTCCTGACATCAACAATCCTCAATCTACCCATGTTATGGCAGCTACTTGTATTTGGATTCATCTGAATAAGAAAGCTGGAACAATCAAACTCCGTCCTATACCAGCATCATTACGAGAGCATCTAGAGTAAGTATGCGTGTGAAATTTATAGTGGTTTTTTTTAAAGTTTATGTTCTCTGTATTGGGTATTCTGTTGAATATCTCGTTTATCAGTACAATGGTCCTACTAGATTTCCAGAATGTTACCTATGTACCAAACTTGATGATTGCAACTAACAAAAGTCAGATTCATTTCTTAGAAATGAGATATCTGAGAAAAGTGGTTATAGTAACTGAACAGGTATAGTTACAATTAGATATGTCCAGATTTTCATCTTCTGTGTTTATTCTCAAGCTTCTGCAAATTAACAGGATGCAGTCTGAAGAGCAAAATGCATTGTGTCATAGCTTAAAACTTATCTGCACCATTTGGCCAGGCACATTAGACTTCAGCATGACTGTTGGCTCACTTTGACCTTCCATGGATTGTGGCAGCCAATTCATCCCCAAAACCGCCTGTGTGTTGTCAGGGCCCGAAAGGGGAGCACAGAATAGCAACACTATTTACCTTCCACGCATGTCGTACGAGGCGACTAAGGAGGTTATGGTATGGAGTTGGCTGTCCCATCCCATATAGGGTCAGTGACCCAAAGCCATGCTGAAGTCAGATGTGTCAGGCCAAAAGGCACAGATATCGTAGCAATGCTGTAAACCATGACACAACGCATTCTGTTCTCCGGACTACATCCTGCTGATCTGCAGGAGTTTGAGAATGAACTCAGAAGAAGAAGAATCCCCAAAAGCACCTTAATAGTTGCATTAAATATTGAAGCATATCCAGTACAGAACATTAGTTAGTTCCATTTGTGCCAAATATGTCCCATACAGGAGTAGCCATTTCTTTACATGTTAAATGTTATGTTACAGATTTCTGTAGTTCTTGTGTATTATGCCCTATATTGAGCTTTACCTGTTGATTGTTCTGCATAGTTTCTTTTGGGTGACCTACTTTTCTTTTGTCTTCTGCCTTCCGCATGAAAGTATGTTTAGGACATCTGTTTTCATACATTGGACATCTATCTATCTATCTGTATTCTGTGGCTGGCCCTATTCTGTGGCTGGCCCTTGTTTGCATTGCGGTATCAGAGGTAGAAGAGTTCTCTGGTGATGACTTTCTTGTGTGCTGTTTGCAAGCTTGTTCCTGTGGCTTCTTTGATTTCTGTGAACCATATTTTTATATGGTCTGCTTCTGGCTTTATAGCCGTGATGTCTATGTGTCATGGCCATCTGTGGCATGCTGTCTGTTGGTAGTTGGAGGTGTACGAAAACCACTTGATCTGTTGTCTGTTGATGTGTTCCATTGTTTTTGTTATCTGTCTAATGTTATCATTTCTAACTCTATCTCTTAATGACACCCCGAGTATTCTTCGTAGACATATCATTTCTGCTGTCACTATTTTTCTTTTGTTCTTGTGCTGTCATTGTCCAGGTTTGGCCCTGGTAGCAAAACATGATCTGTGTAATTCCAGCATCTTCTCATACAATTTGACATACATTCTTGGTGAACATTGCTATTGAACTGTTGTTGAATTTTGAGATGCTGAGTTGATTGGCTACGTCCTGAATTGGATATATTACCAATTATTTTTTAATACGGAAAGATCATGTCTGAACTGTTCAAACACCAGGCTCACCATCGTGACCTATAGTAAGAACTATATTTTTCTTTGCTGGGATTAAAATAAAACATTTACACAATATATATCATGTGGAAAATATGTCTTTATTACCACAAACCCTATACAATCCTTTCTGAACTCTTCAACAATAAAACTTGCAGTAACAAAAGATTTCTTTTAGTTTTAATGCAATAGCTCTGGACAATTTTGTGTTTGTGTAATAATACTCATGCTGCTGCTCAATATTTGTGCTTGTCAATTTGTTTTGGATATAACTACAGCTATTTAGAAATTATCTTGCCATGGTCTTTGTTTCAATAAATATATTTGTTTATGCAAGGAGCAATCATTAGAAATGCTTTAAAACTAAATTGTATTTTTAATCCAAGGTTTTTCAAACAGAACTTAAAGTCACTGACACTACATGGTTTTAGAATAGCTCTCATGTGCAATGCTTGTAAGTACAAACCTCTGATTGTATATTTTCTGTTCTTAAATGCTTCTAAGCCGTAACTTCTCATTTTGTATTCGCTGTTCTTAAATGCCCGTAAGCACGAACCTCTGATTGTATATTTTCTCTTCTTAAAATGCTTGTAAGAACCTCTTATATATTTTCTGTTCTTAAATAGGTGTAATAATGAACCTCATTCTATATTTGTTGTTCTTAAATGCTTGTAAGAACTTCTAATTGTATATTTGCTGTTCTTAAATGCATGTAAGTACCTCTTACTGTATATTTGCTGTACTTGAATGCTTGTATCCTGTCTGAGATGGATGTGTCGGGCCATTGGCGCAAAATTAAACGCGACACTGCATTTCCATTCTCTAGACTACATCCTGCTGGAAATCTAGTAGGGCCATAGTCCTGCTACAAGGAGATCCAGCAGGAGTTTGAGAATGAATGCTGAAGAAGAAGAAGAATGCTTGTACATCGAAGAGGGCTGGCTACCTAACAACATCCTAACAAGAAAGCTGTATTTTTTGGTTATATAAAGAGACATAATAGCATGGAAAGATGAATAGCTGAAGGCAGAGTTAACAGGAACAGAGGAAGTGGGTGCGCAAGACGACGATGTTGCAGTGATATATTAGATTGCTTAAACATGTCTCTAGCTGCGGCAGGTCAACTCGCCCAGAATAGCAAAGTGTTCAGAGAATCCATAGGAAGACCACAAGATCTGTAAAGAAGCAGCTTTGACATTTATTGATCTGAACACTTCTTGATTTGTAAAAAACTGCACAACATATTCTGTTCCTTGGACTATATCCTGCTTACTGGAAGGAGTTTGAGAGCAAATCCAGAAGAAAATGATTCATCCATTCCTTTTTATTGCGATATTTAATTTGTTTTTAACTAATCACAGACAGCACAGACACAGACAACTTTAGCCGACCAATGGGATACTTGGTGGAAACCATCTATGGAAACAACAAGAATACCACCATTCTACCTGGCAATGTTGTCGCCTCAGCACCAATTACTCCACTACAGATGAGCTTCCTTGATTCTCTCACTGTTCATGCTAAAATGAGGTATTTGCATTTTGTATACATTAAGACATAGGTGGGCAATTTGTGGTTGACAGGCTTAATTTAGCTTTTTTTTAAATGTATGGAGTTGGAAAGCTTTTTTTAGCCCCTTGGAAGAACAAGGAATGTTCTAAGCTTTGGGGGGGGGGCAGTGTTTACTTTTAAATCAGTCTGGCAGGCTAGAAGAAATGACTTGGTGAGCCAAATTTGGCCCACCAAATTTGGGGCCTTTTTTTGGCCCACCCAAAAAAATGTGGGCAATTTTGCCCGCTACTGCACTAAGGAGATAACAGAGCAAAACTTAGAAGTCTTTAGATATTTTATATTTGTCTTGTCTTGGTAAAGGTGCATTTATTACATTGTAATAAATAAATAACTGAATGTGATGTCTGATCTTTTGGATAGATCTGTTACCTATTATCTTTCCCTGGGTGAATGGATGGTTGGTTGTATCCACACTTGCCTTTTAAGAGTAGGCATGGGAGCCTCAGTTGTCGTTCCAAGGTCAGATGTGTCGCCTTGTTTGAGTTGAGTCCATGTTTGTTCAAGGTTGTCTTTATGTTTTCTATCCACCATTTTCTTGGTCTACTTTTGGCTTTATATCCGGATAATCTTTTGTTATGTGCTCCTATTGGTATTTGATTTGGCTTCATTCTCATACGGTGATCTGTCATCAGTATGTCATTTCTCAGACCTGGTTTGCCTTCTCTTTTTAGTCCCTACTTCCTTAGGCAGACTCATGGTAATCTGTTACCAGGGCCATCATTTGGACTGCAGTTGTTTCTCTGCCTACTCTGTTTTCTTGACCCTGATACTGATTTCTATTATATTTTTCACTGTTGCTTTTGCCCATTTAAATGCATATTTAGCTAGCTACCTACATGCCTCCTAAAAATGTATTGGATATGCAGATGCAAAATTACATTTTCAAATCACTCTTGCGGTAATAATTGAAGAGATTTTTCAGATCCACCACTCTGGAATTTGTGTGCAGAGTGTAAAATCCAGTACCTACAACCATTTGGTGGTATAAAAGTTAGTCACTTTTGCCCACACATTCCATTTAGCTGTATGGTTTCATTATGTTCATGCTAAGGGTATAAGATACAAGTAAAGCAGATTATGGTTTTCCTACATTGATAAAGACCATTTGTCCTTAGATACAAATAAAGCAGATTTTTGTTCTACACTGACAAACATTTTGGTTAAATTGTCAATCTATAGCATGTTTCACTAGCTTTGTCTAACTTCAAAATGATGTATCTCAGCAAATATGTAACACATATAATTACAATTTTATGTATGAATTTGAAATGGTATAGACCCTATGCATTACATTTTTCATTAAAATGCAGTTATTGGTTTCAATTTTCACTTACGCACGATATAAATTTAATAAAGTCTACTTGTCAACACACATTCCAAACACATTTTTTAAGATTCTGTAGTCAGTTATAAGACTTTATGTACACATGATTCATTTATCATACGATTGGCATGATTTAAGCATAAAGTTGTGCTATTTTGTACTCTTGAACATAAGACAGATGGTGTTTAAGGTTGTATCCAGTGTAATATCTGAAAGGGTAAAATTTCTTTTCTCAATATACAATAAGTATGCCAACAAAGATCACAGGATTTAATTTGTTTATAAAAATTGGACATGAGACACAAATATAAAGTATATATTTATTGGATCTACGAAATATAACATATTATGCAAAAATGGCATTAGTACGTTATATGATTAATCAGATAATTTCATCTGTTCATCGGCATAGTTAGTGAAACGTGCTATAGTATGGTTGTGCTTTGCAAAACTTCATATAAGCCATTTACCAATTTTCTTGCAGGAGAATATGACAATTTTCTTGATTTGTTTTTTCAGCTTAATACACAGTATTGTGACCAGAGTGATCAAACTGGCCAAAAGTAAAGCTTCAGCAGCTCTTGCTCCATCCCTTGTCGAGACATACAGTCGTCTTCTAGTTTACATGGAGATTGAGAGTCTTGGAATCAAAGGGTTTATTAGTATGTACAAGTTCTTTTGAAGATAATGGCTACAGATGTTTGTTACAAATCAATTATGTACAAAATAATTTTGTCACACATGACAAATATATTTGTTCTAGAAAAGACAAACTTGCAGATAGTCAAGAACCATTTATGGCAGGAGTGAAATAATGTAAATCTTGCATTGTTTGGACATTTAATGAGACACAGATCACTGTCTGAAACTGTTTAACAAGGAACTATTGACGATGGAAGGAGAAAAAGCAGTCAGAAAAGATCTTGGATTGACAGCATCAAGAAATAGTTGGAGCATGATTTATCTACACTCACCCAAATGACTGAGATGAACTACTAGTGTATTGGTGGAGCTTGTAGGGAGAGCTAAAAGGAACACTGCCACCTACCATGCTTGTCTTGGGAGCTGTGATAATGTAATGGTTTTTCACCTGCTGACCAGTAAACCCGGATTTGGTATCCACTTGTTAATAAAAATTACTGCTGTGGTTCACCCAGTGACCATGAAGTAGGGTTCCAAGACTTATGGAAGGTTGATGAATGACACCATCGCTGCTGAGCAAGTGCAGTATGCGATGGTAGTCAGGTGTTTCTGGTCAACCACTGACTAGGCAGTTGAACACTTATGGAAAACCATGTTCTATGATGCTAGTTCATAACTTATATTACCTTTACCTTTATGCATTGTCATAGAAGATGACTAGGTAGGTTGAATATGGAGCTATCTACCCCTGCCCATGATCTTCACTGTGATGAGACCTGGTAAAGACCCATATCTGGAGTGCTGGGAGGGAGTTTACTCTTCTATCTGCAGTATGCCTCAAGATAGCAAGAAAGTCACAGCAAAGTTATCTTCAGAATAGAACACTATCCTGCTTGTGGTAATGCACTCTACCGCCACATTGAGCAGTACTCATCAGAGACTTGCGCAAGCTCTGGAAAACCTCACCATGAAAAAATAATATTAGAGAAACTCTGGAGCTGAAGGTACAACTACGCCACTCGGAATAGTGTACAAGGAGAACAAATGTATTGTTTCTTAGGGTTCCATCATCAATGTATGGGGAACAACTGTCATGAATAATTGCTGTAATATCTTATCACTTATTTCAATTTGATATTCATTTTGGTTCATGTTAGGCAGATGTGACTATTTTTTTACGGAATTAAATTATAGTTTCATAAAAAAAGTAACCGGTTTTAGTGTACGAAACTCGGTAGGTGAAGATAAGCAGTGTTAGCAAAAACATTACATTTATTGTGTCCTTTTACTCGAGCACAGTTGATGAATATATCTTGGAGGGGTGATTTTAGTTTTTTGGGGAGGGTATAGTATGCCTCAAGATGGCAAGAAAGTCACAGCAAAGTTATCTTCAGAATAGATGGTTAGTTAGTTGTTGGGGTTGGAGGAGTTAGAAATTTTGGTGCTGATCTTTACATGTGTGTGCTGGCGGTATCGACTTCTGTTACATTTCAATGGAATGCATCCATCATTATTATAATATACGGTCATTGGGTGATCATGACTGCATATCTTTCCTCAATATAGCAGTCATCAAGTCTATAACAAACGTACATCATTTTTCTCTATAGCTGGCAAGCTCAGTAAACAGAAATCTGCAATTGCATTAGCTATGTTGGTTTAGTGTTGAGTCGTCTGCTAATGACATGAGATTTCTATGATAACATGAAAAATGTGCAGACTATAACAGAGATTGCATGGTTGTGCTCATAACATTACAAAAGTTTCAAAAATTTGACTCTTTTCATGTTATGAGGCCACATTTGCCTAACATGTGCCTTCTTTTTAATTTGATTTATATCTTTGTTGCTTTTCAGATCAACTGCTGCCAACTGTGGTGGAGAATCAGGCTATTGGTATCTTGCATACCCTCTTAGAGATGTTCACATACAGACTACATCACACACAGATCAATTACCGTATTCAACTTTTAGCACATCTTCATCAGATGTCCAACAACCAACCCATTAATCAAAACCAGCTTTACATGTGGTTTGTAATTTGTCTTTGTATGTTTTCTAAAATAGCATAAAACATTAATCTTTCTCTTCCACTCTCTCTTTTAATTATTTGCTTTCTGTTTATGTCAGTATAATATGTTTTGCGTAATGTCTCTGCTAATTTTGTTAATGCTAGCTGTCCATTTTATAATTCAGAAGCATCAAGACTGCAAAAGGAACAACTGGTTATTGTTGTTTTAAATATTACATTTTCTGCTGCGTAGTTCTATTCTTGGCAGCTCAATGCCATTCTTAAAGAAGTGCAGGTCTTCTGAAGTTGACTTTGTGATACATATCTATCTATGTCCCTTCAGGGCTGAATACAGTGCATGGGCCAGAAACCAGAGCTCTCCAGTTCAAGCGGTGTGATACTACTCTGTAATTCTTACAAGTTGTTGAGAACTATAATCATACTCTCTTGTTCTGTGAAGAGTCTGTCTTTCTCTTTTTCTTTCGCTATCTGGTACCCATTTTAATGCTTGTAGTTACAGTCTGTTTTCCATCATTCTAAGTAGATGTCCAATTTAACCTTCAGGACTCAGATTAAAATTACGCAATTTTTCCCCTGTGCCCAGATTATTTTTTGACAAATTTTTTTGTGTGGTGGGTGTTTGGTAAACGCAATAACTTTTTGTTTGTAAAGATATCAAAATAATTTTTGCACATGTAAACAAAGGAGTGAATAATGCATATAATCCTGTTTTTTGTTTGTTCTTGTATGTGTGATATGACAGTTGGGAGCAAGTTGTGAAGTTGAAAATTGGGGGGAAAAATCACAAAATTACAATATTAAAAAAAATCACTAAATAATTTCGTGACGCACCTATACTTTTTCTGGCAACACTGATAAAATCCTCCTATAAATACCTATTCCTGTTGTATATATGTTGATTTATATCCAAAATAAATTAATGTGGACTGAATAGATTAATAAAACACGCAGAAATCATATACAATGTCCGTCCATTCAACACTAGGTCTAGGCTGACATACAATGTAATTATTTTCCATGCCGATGCGTGGCACCCCTGGTACATATTGTGTTTGTGTTATTCAATGAATAAACAAGAATTCTAAATAATTCTTATAATATAACAACAGCTAAAACATGTAGATATTATTTTCCATGACAATCACCATGCACTAGGTTTGATAGTAAAATATGGTGTCAAAATCAACAGAATTGTTCAAGAAATTTGTTGACATAATCATCCGGCATTCTCCTTCTTACAATCGTAATGTGTAAAAGAATTTTACCGTTAGACTGTGACGTGTTCCTAGCTTCATGTTGTGGGAATTCTATGTCATGTGAGCTTAACTTCGTGTGATTCTGTAGGAATCGGGGCATAGTAACGGAGGTGATTGTAGACGTGGACAGGCGCTGGAAATGTAATGGCGTTGGCATCTATAGAGCCCGTAAGGTTAAGTTATCGTTTTCTTTTTGTTGTAGAAACATATTGCTGCTTGGTGTCTTCTCTTACTTGCGTGTTTCACTTTAATTCTTCCCAACCAATACTTAAGAGTTTTCTAAGACTGTTATACATATAGTGAATTAGTAATTGTTAAGGGTGTTTGGAACAGTTTTTTCCTGGCAGTTGAGAGGGAAGGGCAATCAATAAGCAGGGACAATCAGAAAACTACAAACTTTCATGAATGGATACCTGCATGGAATAGAAGGTTTGAAATGGTATAAGACCACCAATGAGGAAATCCTACAGATCTCCATTGGAGGAAGAACTAAAGAAATGGCTTTGGAGATGAATAGGACATACATTAAGAAGACCAAAAGAGAGCATTGTAATCCAGACATTGTTCTGGAACCCACAAGGAAAGAGAAAGATAAAGAAATATCTGAAGGAAAGAATTAGAGAGACACAGGATGGACAGGATATGGAAAGAGCTGGAGGTAATGGCTAAAGATAGGACAAGAGGGATGAGATTTTTGAAGACCTTTTCCAGCAAGCAACTAATAGGCATGTAGATAGAAGAATGACTGTTATGGTGATGCATCCTTTTCAGCAGTTGTACATGTACTTCTTTTTTCATGAGAGCACATTAAGTACTCTTTATGTTATAAATGATTTTTTTTTCTGTCTCTGTTCTCAAACTTCTGCACATTCTAGGATGTTATCCAGAGATTGAAATGTATTATGACGTACAACTTGGCTGCAATATCTGTGCCTTTCATTCTAACATATCCAACTTCAT
Organism: Meghimatium bilineatum; assembly: GCA_034231615.1. Taxonomy (NCBI): domain Eukaryota; kingdom Metazoa; phylum Mollusca; class Gastropoda; order Stylommatophora; family Philomycidae; genus Meghimatium; species Meghimatium bilineatum. Next base: position 22,804,538 of record CM067316.1, on the reverse strand, counting down.
TATTATCTTCCAGATCCATTTTTCCTATATCGCTGACCCCCTTCTGCATTTGTTCTGAAAATTCTGCAGATTAGCAGGATGTAGTCCTGAGAACGGAATGAGTTGTGTTGTGGTTTACAGCTTGGCTGCGGCTCCACCTTTTGGCCTGACACATGCAACTTCAGTATGTCTGTGACCCTCTGTATCACAGGTTTCCAACCCAAGGATAACAAGGGATTTCTGTGGAGTTTTGGGGGAAATAATCATATCATTGCATCTGCACAGATTTTTTAATGAGGACGGCATTAACGAAAGATTAAATCGCAAATTTTGAAGTTTGTTAAATATGTTACAATGTTAATCATCGCATGAAATATGTCATAAGTTAAAATGATATTGAATTATATTATAGTTGAAACAGTGGAGAGTTTTTGATGTGTCTTCTTTTACCTTATTAAACTGTATTTTTTAAAGATGTAATGGGGTCGCTGGTCACTTTCTTCTATAAAATGGGGTCATGTCTCAAAAAATAAATAACCTTTGTTTTATAGGATGGGACAGCACCTTAGTCGCCTCTTATAACATTCATGGTAGGCCACAGTGTCACTATTATTTGCAACAAATAGATAGTAATGAATTCAAACTTAAAACTACTTGAAGAAGATTCATATTCCTCATATGTATGTATAGAGATCATTGGTGGGCAAATACATTTTTTCAGGATGATCTAAAAGTACTATAAACACTGTGTTCCCCTTACAACTCAGTAAAAACGTTATTTGGGAGCTCCAAAGGTACTTGAGAAAGCTTTTTGTCTCATACCACATGAAGATAGTTTCTTGTGGCCCCCTACCCAAAAAGACTGCCCGTCTCTTTATCATTTCTGTAAAATCATGTCTGATAATGCATTCATTGTATGGATTCTGTGCAGTGTTGAGAGTACAATACTCAAGTTGATTATTGGATTGGGCAGCTCAGAAGTCCAGCCACAGTTGTCCAGAATATCTAGTGAAGCTAAAGGTGGAGCATCATTCCTGGTCAGTGACTCGGAGGAGCTCAATAGGGCATTAGTGCTGACCATTGCCAGGGCCATGCATGTAACAGGTAAGTGTACAGATTTATCTGTAGCACACAAATTTACTACAGTGTGTTTATTCTTGCTTCTGTTAGGCTACTTTTTTAATGTGATCCGAGGCCCATCTTTTCATAATCTTTTGTCTTTTCTCAATGTAGATTGACACTTATTTCTGGTATGTGCCATGCTGTATTTTTATTTTTACTTTCATTTATATGTAGTTGTAGTTGCTGGGCAGAAATACAAGATCTTCAAAACTCTTGTGGCTTCTAGTTGTTTCTTTATTTTGTCTATTATTATAGTGCGAAAGCTGGCTACTCAGAGGATAATTGTGTTCAAAAGTTCCTTATCAGCATTACCAAAACATACCTTTGTGTAATAGCACCTTCAGTCATCTTCTCTGTCATTATTAAAGGGTGTAAAATACATTGTTTCAAATTGAACATCACCATCATTCCTGCACTGCTGTCAGTTGTTTATAAATGACTTGTACTGAATCTCACTATACACTTAAGTTTGGACAATTTTCTCATCTCATCAAGGAAGTCAATGCCTTTCATTTTGGCTTATCATGTCAGTGTTCTTTTCGACATCTCTTTTGGTTAGCCTATTTTTCTTTCCTCTTTTGTTTCCCCAGTTTGATGTGTGTTTCTTTGATTGTTCCTTTTCATTATGTGTCCTACATATTCTTGCCAACCTTTTCTTATCATCTTTTCATATTACATTTGGGATGCAATGGGTTTTTGCATTGGTCTTAAGCAACTCATAACAATGTGATTTTTACAGACTCTATGTCCGCTCTTCAAGTACTAGAATGTGATGGACATTGTAAGCCTGAGCTTGTTGAAATATATCACCATGCCAACCAGCTGCTTACATATTATGAAGTCAGCATTGTTATGCAGTGGATTCCTGGTCACTCAAACACACCTGGAAAGGACAAGGCAGACAGACTAGCAAAGAAAGGAGCTCAACAAGAACAGCCATATGCACAAACAACCATGCACACAGTTTACATGATGTTGAAATCTATGAACAAAGAAATCTGGATGAACAGATTCTTCTTCAGCGTTCATTCTCAAACTCCTGCTGCATCTCCCTTGTAGCAGGACCATGGTCCTACTTGATGTCCAGCAGGATATAGTCCAGAGAATAGAAATGCGTTGTGTCGCCGTTTTGTTTGTGCAAATGGCCCGACACATCCGTCTTCGGCGGAGGATGAACAGATGGGTCATGGGAAACACTGGGAGAGAAATCTATAAATATATGCCCAGCACAAATTCTAAAGACAACATCAACCTCCTGGGAAGGAAAGACCAGAGTATCATCTTCCGACTGCGCACACATGTACAGTTTAACAATCACGTGAACAGAATACAACCACAACACACTCCAGGGTGCCGGCTGTGCACTCATCCCTATGAAAATGTTGACCACCACCTTTTTGAATGCCCAGAGCCGGTTGACATCAGGAAAATTCTTCTCCCTTCAGGGCCAGATAAATGGAACACATATGGAACAAAACAACAGCTCACAAACACATGCATATATCACACACACAATGGCATTGGGTCAAAGGGCATGAGCACATGGACCGTTTGATCAGCAACTAACCAACTAACCATGCAACTCAGTGCTATCAGATAGCCAAGACCCTAAAAGGCTCATAGGGTAACCTGGAAACAGGTAGTTTTGAATCTTGTGCAAATCATCATCATTAAGTGCCGTCTCCGCAACGAAGGTTGGCTGCAACGTATCTCCAACATCTCCTGTCTCTTGTCTTGGTGGTGCACTCTGCTAGACTGTAACCTGTCCATCGTGTAATTTTACTCTCCCACTTGTATCTCTGCCTACCTCTTGCTCGCTTCTCTTTGACTTTACCCTCAAGTAAGGTCTTCAATAGGGTGTCATGTCTTTTAATGTGTCCAAAGTATTTTATTTGCCTGATCTTTATTTCTCTTAGTAGTTCTTTCTTCATATTAAGTATCTTTAGCACCTCTTTATTTGTTTTATTCTCTTTCCATGATGTTCTCCCTATTCTTCTATATACCCACATCTCAAAGGCATCAATTTTGTCTTCTAATTGTTTATTTAGTGTCCATGTTTCTGAGCCATACATTAATATGGAATAGATGTAGCATTTTATAATTCTCATTTTTAACTTGTTTGTAATTTGTTTAGATATTAATAATTTCCTCATGCCATTGAAGGTACTTTTAGCCATTCCTATTCTCCTTTTAATTTCTGTTTCACATCTGCCATCATTTGTGACTATGTGTCCAAGATATTGATACTGTTTTACTTGTTGTAGTTTCTCTCCCTGTATGTTTATGTTTATCTTCTGTTCTTCTGTGTCTTTGCTGATTATCATTGTGCAAAATGCCTGTCTAATACCTTAACCTTTAGCAAGCCGGATTAAAAAATACAAAACATCTCCTGCCACCGGATTCTTTTTTGAGAATTTTCATCTTTTCTGGTTGGTGTTACGGAAACGCAATAACTTTTTTGTTATTCGAGATAAAAAAAATTTTTAAGGGCATGTAGATGCAGAATTGAATACCGCAAATGTATGTGTATTTTTTTTTTTTTACGTAACCTACCCGGGGTTTGCGCAAGAGGTGAAGACCTTTTTTTCGCAAAAAACCAACAAAAACAACAAGACATGGGTTTCGGAAAACTGAATACCATTTTTGTTATTAGAGCTTTTTAAATAATTTCAACAGATTTAAGTGCAGAATTGAATACTGCACATGGGTGTGTAATTGGTTTTTTTTTATGTATCCTACCCGAGGTTTGCGCAAGAGGTGAAGACATTTTCTCGAAAAAACAGAAAACATGCAAAAAAGACATGGGTGTTTGGAAAACTCAGTACCATTTTTATTACTAGAGCTTTTAAAATAATTTCAACAGATGTAAATGCAGAATTGAATACTGCAAATGGGTGTGTAATTGGGTTTTTTTTATGTATCCTACCCGAGGTTTGCGCAAGAGGTGAAGACAATTTATATTTTAAAATTACATAAAAACAACAAACACAAATGACTTACCCACTGGATGTGCAGTTCTCCTACGTGCTGTGCAGCTCAGATGTACACTCAGTCTTGAAAATTAATAATGTGTGGTATCGATGGAAGCAGGGATATGGGCACAGAGTGACCTGACATGCTGCACACACGTACTGAGTCTGGTGGCGCTTCTTTGTCCGATCTGAACAGACAACACAGTCAGGAAATGAATGCCTGCCACTGGACAACCGTTTAGGATTTATAGCAATGTGGTGTGCTGGTGCTAGTGTCATCCTATCCGGTGGGTGGCTTGTTCTTCTTCCAGAACTGGAAGATGCAGGCCTAGAGTAGCAACCCTCAAGAAGCCCATGAATTATCTGCAAGCGAAATTTTTCCGCCTTGACTCGGCCAAGATGTTTAGCCCGCCACAGGACAGATGAATTGACAAAGCAAGCTTCCAACAAGTAAAAGAAAATTTTCTTCCACCACTTGCAGGACCTGTGGCCTAACATATAATATGTTAGCTGCTTGTCAACACGATCAACGCCTCCCATATGACGGGTATAGGCCTGTATTGCGCATGGTTTTACCACATCCCTCACATTACCACCATGGCGTTTGGAACGGACCTTCCTATTGAGGGTCTGCGCATCGTGTGCAGATGTCATCAAATTGACTTGCCTCTTGTCATACCATGACAGGTAGAGAATGTTGTCATCACTTTCAGTACGAAGTGGGTCACCAACCTTGAGTTTTAGACCCTTCAACGCAGGGGGGACCCCTTTGCGATTCAATTGTAGTGTGCCGCAGGCGCCTATCTGGTTCTCGGCAAGCTCCTTGAAAAGGGCTGGAGAGGAAAAGAAGTTGTCCATGTAGACAATATGGCCCTTACTGTGCATTGTGGCCAACAAATTACTCACAACACAGTGAGCCAATCCCTTCTTTTTGTCATAGATGTCCTCCTTCCCAAGGTACAGCTTCCAGTTCCAGAGATAACTAGTCTTCGAGTCAGCCAGTACCCAAGACTTTATACCCCACTTTGAGGGTTTCTTGGGCATGTACTGCATAAGACTAGTCCTACCCTTGAAAGCAATCATGCTTTCATCGATACTGATTTCTTTGGAGAGGCCGTAATATTGTTGGAACAGAGGAATAAGTTTGTCAACAAACCCTTGTATCTTGAACGCCTTGCTGTGACCGGGTTGCCCTCGTGCAACAGCTGTTGTGTTGTCTACAAGGTGCAGGAATGAAAGAATAGCTAAAAACCTATTCCTACTCATGACATTCCTAAACCCAGGCATCTCGATGAGACCATCATTAGACCAATACAATTCATAGGAGGAACGTTTGGTCAGTCCCATCAAGAGGATCAAAGCAACAAAGGCTGTCATCTCATCAGCTGTGACTTCCTTCCACAACTTCACACGAGATGCATAGCCGGCGTCCTGTCCCTTCGATTCACTAACCTGCTTAGCGTACTGATTAGTTTCAGTTACCAACATGTTAAGAATATCATCTGTAAAAAACAGACGAAACACGTCTACCTCACTAAGGTTATCAGCTAGGCCTATAGGTCCAACAATTTCATCGAAATTTCGAAGCCAATCATGGCTATACCCCGAAGGGACACTTGAGTTTTCAACTACCTGGTCCTCCAAAATGTCTTCTTCCACGCTGCCCACAGAATCAGTATCACTAATATCATCTCCATCTAACCACACATTATCTAAAGGAGCTATATCTGTATCGGTAAGCTGCACAGTTTCTTCCTCATCGGAATCGTCATCCATGATGAATTCGAAATAAATTGCATCCATAATTGAAGGCTTGGGTGTCGGTACAAGATAATAGTTTACAACGTCTTGCTGCTACACAGAATTTTTTCAAATGGACAGGGCGAACGTGGAGATGTTCCGGTATCGATTGCGCATGTCCCTAGCTATGTGTGTGCATTAACTAAGCGGGCTGTGGTACGTGTAAATCTCACGATAATCTCGCTGGGTGGGACGTCCCGCCATCAGCGCGCGCGGCCATTTTGTTTTTCGGCGGCTGGATATCATATCGGCTTGGTGAAGGTTAAATATTGTGTCAGCGCAAGATGGAACAAGAATTGATTGTGTAAGACAAGCAATATCTCTGAATGGCACCTCTCGTGTCCCACAGCTAAAACACAGCGTAAGACAGTGCTGTCATGTCTCATAATCTTACGACAGCATGAGCATAGTGAGCAAGTCTCCGGAGAAGTAAGGATAGTCTGTTAGGTACAATGCAAAGGCAACACAGTGCTGTAGGTCAAGTACAAATCAGAAAACTTAGTACAGAAGCATATAAAAGCAGTGTTCATGCTTGAGATCAAGCTTTCAATTATCTTTTGGAAGCATGTTGAGTGGAAAAGCAAATGGTAAACAACCATGTCATCCCTGTCTGCAAATAAATATATGTGTAGAGGCTCAGACTTGGAAGAGGTATTCACTTGTCTGTGAACAAAACATCGGCTAAGAGGGAGCATCAATCCTAGTCCAACTCTGCTGTCAATTGTTTCCTACACCTGAATCTGGCTCTCAGATGAGAAATAGTTAAGTATGTACAGGCACAAGGGGCAATGGACCATCTAATTGTGCAAGATAAGTTTTTCAGCGGTGGACAACTGTGTATGAGATAGATGTAATCAACCCATCCCTGCTTATCATCTCCATTTCCAGAGACTGCCACCCAGCAGCATATTTTTGCCTGTAGAGACCAAGGACTCAATGGGTGATAAACTGCCTTGGCATTGGACTGATGTGTACACAGACCTGGTGACAGATAAGAAGGCTGTCACAATCTAGAAAAGTTCAACTTAATTAAAATCATGCCAAAATTGGATGATTGCATAACATACTTCACGCTTCCCAGTGAAAATTCATGTTGGTTATTTGAGTGAACACAAAGAAGAAGATATTACATTTTTATCATCACTACATCCTCATGTTGGAAATAGGTGATGTCATTAGATGATGTCATATAAGAAAATGTGTTAGTGAAAATGGGAGATAGACTCCATTTATCATTATTATTTCTACTTCTCAGCTGTTGACAACATGTCCAGTGTATGGTGTGAGGACATCCTCAATGTCATCATGCAGAAAACACCTATCAGCTGGTCCACAAACACACTCCAGTGTTTTCCACAGGTACACTAAATCTTTTGTGTGTTTGTTTGAGTTCTCCTGTAACATGTTCTTGACATATAGTTTGAGAGTTGTATTTGTTCAATTTAAACATGTCTACAGTATGCAGATTGCAACTTAGTATAGTTATGTAAATGTCAGTAAGTTTGTTACGATTGAGTAGAATAGTGATACGAAAATTAGTGGCTGTTGCGATTGAGTAGGATAGTGGTCAGTAAGTGAGTGACTGTTGAGACTGAGTAGAATAGTGGTCAGTAATTGAGTACTGTTTATACAGAATAAAATAGTGGTCAGTAAATTAGTGACTGTTGAGACTGAGTAGAATAGTGGTCAGTAATTGAGTACTGTTGATACCGAATAAAATAGTGGTCAGTAAATTAGTGACTGTTGTGACTGAGTAGAATGAGATCACAAACTTGACAGGTATATTTCTTAAAAATGAGAGTGAGATTGAACATTTGTGAAAGGAAACTGTGATATAATGAATGTGTGTGACAAATGACATGAACAAGTCATAAGTACAAATGTGTGAGATAGACATGTGTGTAATATGGTTGTTAAGAGGAAATCTAATAACTGTGTTTATATGTGTACTTGCAGAGCTTGGCAGACTATTTCCAGAAGAATAGTGTCAACAATAAGGACAACAAAGTACAGCTCAAGAACTCTGTGGAGAATGAGTACAAGAAATGGAGAAGTGAGCTTTTACTATAATTTATATATGAGGTAGCTTGAAAGTGTTCCAGGAATATTGACTAATGTTTGAATAATGATGATGTTATGCAGATTATATTATGAACATCAGATGGCAAGACAAGATTCCAGATACCACTGTCCTTGATAGAGCTGGTATCCCAAGCATTGACACGATCCTGATGCAGACACAGATTCGTTGGGCAGGTTATTTGGTGCGTATGCCAGACCATCGTCTGCCAAAGATACTTCTCTATGGTGAGCTAGAGAAGGGTATACGATCTCAAGGTGGCCAAAGGAAGCGCTACAAGGACTTGTTAAAGAACTCACTGAAAGCCTTTGAATAGACCACGATACATGGGAAGAACTTGCACAAAATAGATCTACATGGCGTTCTAGAATAAAAAAGAGCGCATCATCTTGTGAAAAGAAAAGAAATGCAGCAGCTCAACAGCGGAGAGCAGCTAGAAAGTCACGGATAGATCAAGATCCGTCTACAGTCGTCATTCCATGTCCAAACTGTCCAAGGAATTTTACAGCTCGAATAGGGCTCATTAGCCATCTACGAACTCATAATCAAGGACATAACTATTGAATTTTCAAAAGTGGATGTAACAAATGGTCATCATCACTTGTGATGGACGAACAACAAACATATTTAGAAGTTTGTAATACATTGACAAAAGGACGTAGCAGACATGACCTTCACATATACTCTTGAAGAGAAAATACAGATATTTGTGTGGTGTGGTAGTTGCATCAGAGTTGAAAATGTCCTGGATTGAACAAGGTACAAATATCAAGTTCTGTGTTTTGCTTGAGAAGTCACCCTCAGAGACACTAACTTTGCTTAATAAAGCATATCAAAATGCAATTAGAAGAAGCTATCAAAAGAAAACGACCAGCAAAATGGAGAATAGTTGGATTATGCTGCATGACAATGCACCGGCACATAGATTCCTACTGGTAATGTAGTACTTCCCAAAACTCCTTAACACTATAAAAATGTAAAATTTAATCTAACATATTTTAGACATATAAAAAGACACAAAATAGTTTAGTAATATTTATCATGGAGAGAAAAGTTCCAGGTCAGAGAACAATAGGCAAACCAAAACTACAATGGCCGTGGGATATTGAAGACCTGAACATGTCACTGGAACAGGCTGGACAGCTTGTACAGAACCGAGAGGCTTACATAGTGGAAGTGAGGACAACGTTCTGTAAAGGGCACATGACATAGATAGTCCATGTTTTGGAGATATAATATGGTGTCTTCAATGCAAACGCTTGATAGATGTGTATCTGTTAGTATTATTATTTTTATTACATGATTATTGTATGTGTAAATTGTTTTTCCATTGTATCATTTATGATTACACCTGTATGTTGCCGGGGCATCAAAGACAACAAACAGTGACACCTGCCAGGCATGTCGTAAGAGGCATCAAAGGTGGTTTAGGGGATAGAGTTGCCTGTCCCATCCCAAAGAGTGCCAAAATAACTTATATGCCATGCTGAAGTTGGATGTGTCAGGCCTGTAGGCACAAATATCACTTCTATGCTATAAACCATGACACTTCATATTTCATTCTCTAGACCAGGGGTCGTCAACCTATGGCACGCATGCCACACTTGGCACGCCAAGCAATTTCAAATGGCACGCAGACTCTTCACGTTTCTTGTATAAAGTTGATTATAAATCGATTAGGAGGGTTTCCTCGCTCATTTCGGCTATCGCCTAACGCCTGAACATTCAGAAAATTGTGTCAAACTCAAAGTGACAAAGTATGTTGTCGATATTGAGCAACTGGCCAAGACCATGCAAGGGCAAGGCTCCCATTAATAATAAACAATTTTTTTGTAAAATATTTCAAGAAACTCTATTTCTTTCAATGTTGTTTAAAACTTTACATATTATTGAATATCACTATATATTAATTAATTAAAATATAAAAATAAAATATATGGTAAAATAAGAATATTGGCCTCGACTTGTATAAAATGATATGTGATGTTGGCACTCTGAATAATTTGAAACTTTAAGTTGGCAATCAGTTTGCAAAAGGTTGCCAACTCCTGCTCTAGACTACATTCTGCTAATCTACAGAAGTTTGAGAATGAATGCAGAAGGTACAATCATAAGAAAATGACCAAGAAAAATGGAGAACAGTTGGATTATGCTGCATGGCAATGAAGCTACAATGCAATGATTAATGCTACTTTTATGTATGTTTGATATAATCATTTTTTTATAACTGCTACAATTAATGATAAAAGTAATAGATTTGTGTATGATATAAGATATTTGTGTCGTTTATGCTATGTGTTAAAAGAGAAATTTGTGTAGTTTTGAGTGTCTCGTAAAACATCATCACCCGTGCTTTTCACTTTATGCAGATGAGATCATAGTTTTACACCAGTCCTACCTTTTACTGATAAAAAGTATATGTGATAATGAGTCTGCAGTCGTGGTGGCATACCTGGAAATGAAAAGGCTGATCTCCCGGCAAGGAAAGGGGGATCACTAGAACAAATAGAATGTGATACTACGTACTATGAATGTAAGACTATGTTAAAAGCAGAATATAAGAAAAAGTGGAAGCAGATGCACCCAACTGCAGAACCAAATGACCCCTACCATCAAGGAAATGTCATGCAAGGAACAAACTATTATCTTCAGACTACGATCTGGCCAAAACTGACTGAGAAGTCACATGTTCCAAGAGCTCAAGATTGGCGAGACAGACCTGTGCCACTGTGGACTGAGCCCAGAGACTGCAGAACACATTCTTCATGTCTGTCAACTCTACCAAGAAGAGAGGGAGAAAATGTGGCCTACTAAGATGGCACTACTTCCAGACTTAAGGGGTTCCATGTATGACCTGAAGCGAATCACATAATTCATTGAGGCCATTGGCTGATATCTGATTGAAGAACGATGAATAAAAAGATGTATTTTATTATATAGGTTATTACTAATGATAACACATAGATTTATATATGACATCACATATAATTGTGATATCACATATAATTGTGTTATTTATTAATGTTATAAGTTGTAGGTTTCAATTATGATTAATGCTCTAAGCCAGGGCTATTCAACTATATTTACTCGGGGGCCAAAATGTAGAAAATGGGGATCATCACGGGCCAAAGGTCTGAATCCCTGGCTACCAAAAAGATAAGACCTAGGTCAGTAGAGCTGGTCACTTTTACTCAAACAGATGTAAAATGCTAGGATAATTTTTATTTTTATCATAGATTTATAAAAAAAACACGTTGAATGATTTTATACATTTATTTTTTTTTATAACTTTATTTCACTGTTTTAGCAATGATGCACGGGCCACTTACTAGGCTTGTTAATTGAATAGCGCTGCTCTGAGCTGTACATTAACACTTGATATAATATTGATCTGTTCTATTAGATATGATTAATGGAAATGAGAGTGGAACCATTGCCCATTTTTCAGTACAGAGTAACCCTCCTCTCTTTCTGTGGTAAGTAGTATGGGATTATGTTCTCATGTGTACCTGGCTTTGATGTCAGATTTATCCTTGATAGTAAAATTGTGTATTACTACGGCAGTTCTATTTCGTTTAATCTGTAGCTACTCAGGAATATTATGCAACTTCCTCTGTAACCTGGCCATTTTTTATGATTCTTGGTTTTTTTGGCATAACTGTTTTAATTATTGATTTCAGATGTGTGGATGTTTTAATTATTGATTAGAGATGTGTGGATGCTGGATATGGTGGTATTGTTTGTGTAAGTGCTATGTGGATAACCAACACGGACAGTGATAGCAATGACAAAAACATATGCACATAAAGGACTTACCTGTATAGAGTTAATCCATATCTGCAGCGGCAAATAACAATATAGATCTAAGCATTGTGTCAGCTATCATTATCAACTGATTGTCAACTAATCAATCATATATATACTAATACAACACACTGAGGCCTACAAAATCTTTGTCTGAAATCAGCATCCATGAAGAATTTATGAACAGTGGCGTCACTAATGTTAGGTCCGTTCAGTATAGTTTGCAAACATGAAGAGGTCAAATAAATTATGACTTTTTATATATCGCTGCAAAAATTTCAAGGAGAGTCACTCTAGCAAATATTTATTATAAATGCATGATGGGAAATTAACATGGGAGATTATTGTCCATGACTACACATGGCTTCCTCAATGTGACATATGCCGACATTGGCTGTCTATGGAAAAAGTAAGCACATCGAAAAATGTAAATATTGGGCTACTACAGGTTAAAATGTTGTATTTTAGTACACAAAATTTGATAAGCAGATGATCTTTTCTTCACCATTTGCTCTCAAAAAGGGGTTGTTGTCAATATCCAATTGTTGCTGAGTAGTTGTACTCTTGGCAGAAAAGGGGTTAAATTGTCACAGATTACAACAGTGACAGGCAACAGTTTTTGGGTTTGGTTGGTCAGATTGAGCATTTTACATGTGGGATGTAGCCACCTATTTTTTATTTAGTAATAAGACATTAAATTAGTGCCTAGTGCCGAAAACTTTCTGCTTTGTGAGGCTTACCTCATTTGAAACCTCCAATGTTGAATATCCAAAGTTGGCTTCTTTCAGCTAATGACATAAAAGGTTTGACATAGTATTGTCTTCCTTATCACTGTTTAGCATCATATTTTACAGTTTGGCTTAGATAGCTTGTGATGTGATATTTTCTGATTTGAAAGAAGAGCATAGTGCGTCAGCTACATAAACTATCATCATGTGTAGCCACTGTCATTTGCGGAATCGGAATTGAGTACATATGGTTCATCATAGCTTTTTTATGGTGGTCAGTTATATTAACATCCAAACAAATTAAACAAATAATCAGAGTTAAAATTATAAAGTGTTACATCTACTCTACAATAATGGATTGTTTCATGGATTTCACATGGATAATGAATAAACAGCTAGAAAACAGAATTACTTCTTTTGAGATGTGGATATAAAAAGGAATAGTGAGAAGTTTGTGGAAAGATTTTGATTAAATGTGCATACATTTTTGTGTTGTTTGTTTGTTTGTTTTTCGTTCTCTCCATTGTAACCATCACGGATATCCGTGCGATTTCCGCCGGGGGCGTGATTACGTTGTGCCACATTTATGCGCCTTGTAGGCCTAGCACATCCGATTTCGGCATGATTTTTGTGTTAAAAAACAATTACATTTCTGAATGTAAAATCTACTTATCAACTCATGTATAAAGACTGAAACATATTTGTGAATGCTCCCATAAATATTAGAATAACTGTCATCCATTTGTGAACATAAGTATTAGCTTCTTGTATTATTTTGTTTTTGTTTTATAGCACAATTCAGTGAACCATATTATAATTGTTAAAAGTTACATTTTGAGACATCCTCTCCCCCCCCCACCCCTTTTCCTAATCAAAACTAGATTATTCTTTTAACAAATTATTATTCCTAACCAGCAGCTGATGTGTAAAGTATACATAATATTTTGTCCTTTTTTTATATCAATAAAGTTTTACTTTTCATTTAAAGAACTTGATTTACTGGGTTCACTCTACATTGTGTAAATTAAGTGTAAATTAAAAAATCTCACCTTAAACTGACATGATGACTGCAAGGGCATGCAGCCTTTATCACAAAAGTCACTTAAATACTCCCTGTAACACCCTAATTAGAAAGATAGAGTATGACAGTTTGTTTTTAACTCTACATTGTCAGTGTAACAAAATATAAACAAATGGATGATGTTATCATTTACATATTTTTACAGAGAAATTTCATATAGAACACGTTGCATCCATTGTGAAAGTAATGTATTCAAGAGTTATATAACAGTGGCTTCCCCTGAAATAAATATCTGCATTAATAAACACGAAATATATTACAATTGTCCGATGTACAACTTTCTTCTGGAGATTTTTATATATAAGAAATATTCTACGACCGTTGTTTCAATATTTAAGAATTCAACATGACGCTTTGTGAGATCTTACTTGAAGGTAGAGTCAAGGGGTGGAGAGCAATAGGTAGATAAACATGCAAGTGGGAAGGAAACATGAGTTTGACAGGATACAGTTTCTTCTGAGTGCACCACCAAGGCAAGAAACAGAAGATGTTAGAGGTCTGATGCAGCCAACCTTCAATCTTGAGATGGCACTTGATGATATTAACCAGCACTAACAGAAGTATAGATTAGTATATTCCATAGTATTTTCTCTGCAACAGAAGTATAGATTAGTATACTCCATAGTATTTTCTCTGCAACAGAAGTATAGATTAGTATACTCCATAGTATTTTCTCTCCAACAAAAGTATAGAGCAGTATATTTCATTCTATTTTCTCTGTAGCATTATCTGGAAAAACATTCAAGATGAAAACAGAGTTCCACCCACAGCATTCAAGTAAGTTTGTACATGTCTCTGTTTCCTGAGTTACACTGTCAGATTTCAGCTTCAGTTTTCTTCCAAGAAACCCTGTGCTCATGAGTTTTATAATTACATAAGGATAATATGAGAGGATTTACTTTGTGTCACTGTCTTGACAGGATTAAATTGTTAGCTAGGTATAAGTTGTCACTGTGAGTGAGAGATTGTATGAAAAGTGTGAGAATTTACTTTTTTTTAAAAATTACTTTTGTAAATTGATGATCAGAATATTATATCACCTGTGTGTTACTGAAGCTGAAAAGGGGAGAAAAGAATATCGATATAGCTATCTGCCATGCATGTTATAGACGGCAATTAAGAAGGTTTTGAGGGTGGAGTTGGCTGGACCACCCAATAGATGATCAAAGTAACCCATAGGCCATACTGAAGTTGGATGTGCCAGGACAAAAGATGCAGATATCGCAGCTAATCTGTAAACCATGACACAACACACTCCATTCTCTGGACTACACTCTGGTAATCTGCATAGGTGTGGAAATGAACAAAGAAGAAAAGTATTATATAAGTATAAGTCCTTTTTTTTTTAAATGAGAGATATGGAAAACATCAAAAGTGAAAGATCTTCCTTTTTGTTTTATTTTCTTAAAAGTTTTGTTTAGGTATAAATAGTTATGTAGAGAGAGAGAGAGAGATAAAGGTAGAAACTTCTGCATTCATTCTCAAGCTCCTTTAGCTTAGTAGGACACAGTCAACAGAATGGAATGCATTGTGTCGAAGAGACCAAATTGTGCCATTCTTAACTTGGATATTGCAGCTAAATGTACCTTCAAAACCATAAAACAACAATTTCAGTCAGTGGTCACCCTCTGTGCAACTTGCAGTTTACAGATGACATTGATATTATGGCTGACAGTGAGAAAACTTGAAAAAATATGCAAAATGTATGGTATGGAAATAAACATTGAGAAAAGCTAAATAATGGCGAACAGAGATGACAACACAACTCCCATTAATATCAATTGAATGGACAGAAACTTAGAAGTTGATATCTTTAAATACTAAGTATCTTACATGAACAAAGATGGAAACACTAATAAAGAAATAAAGATTAGACTTGATATAGCCTGGGCTGCAATGTTCAGATTAAATACTGTATGAAGGAGGAAAATAAGTACAACGGTGAAGATGAGCCTATATAAATCTCTAATAATACCTATTCTTTTGTACGGTTTTGACAGTTACAGTGGAAATGGGAAGGGGAATACAG
Organism: Meghimatium bilineatum; assembly: GCA_034231615.1. NCBI lineage: Eukaryota > Metazoa > Mollusca > Gastropoda > Stylommatophora > Philomycidae > Meghimatium > Meghimatium bilineatum. Next base: position 22,788,943 of record CM067316.1, on the reverse strand, counting down.
GCTTTTGAAAGCAAGTTTTATAGATGAATATCGAGCATCCATTATACAGAACATAAAACCAACATATACTTGAGAAACAAAATAAATACTCTTGCAGTACATCAAAAATATCTCATGGCAGTGATAAAACATTGCAAACTTGTGTGGTTAGGCCATGTGATGAGGCATAAATCCTTCCCAATAATATCCTACAAGTAACAGTTAAGAGTGGAAGAAGAGGATGGAAAAAGAAAGTATGGATTGATAATAGTAAAGACTGAACAGGGTTAAGATTCTCCATATTTAACCTTCACCATGCTGTGAGCGACTATAGTCGAAAGATAAAATGCATTTTCCATAGCTGTCCGCAACTACAGCCGCCGATTCCTACACACTGTTGTGAACGAGAATATCATGATTGTAAACCACCGTTATTCATCCAGTTAGCCTAGAAAATGAAAGTAGACCTAATTAGTTTTTGATTCCACCAGTGCTCAATTAAATAGAACGAGTTATAGATAAACTATGACCACCAGCCAAATGTGTTCGAAATTACAACCATTTTTTGAGTTTTTTTTCTAAATTCTGATTTATTTTAGCCTAGCTAATAATGTTAGTTTGATTGATGTGGTTCTTTTTTTTTCTTAGATGAATGTTTATAAACACCTAGTTTGATTACACAAAAAACGACGGAGTAATCGAGGCCTAGTCAGTGGCATTCCATCCCAGATTTAATGTATCAGAGTTTTCACAGACATTCTAGACCTAGTTGATAATGTTAGTTCCTAGTTTATCTCAGATATCATATATACACCAACAAAACTTACATCATTACATTCAGTAACCATTCCTTTCTTTGCACACACACAAATTATACACACAGCTTTAAAAACCAAAAGAATTATTGCATTTTCCAAATACCCTCCATAAATAGCGCGTACGGGCAAAAAATGATGCAGTGGCAGGCAGAAATTACTTAATTTTATTTTAATGCAGCGTGGTGTAATGCACCGTGGTGATGGTTAAACAAGGAACTGAGAACAGAGGCAGGATATTTTTTGGATGTTTCCAGCGTGTCAACAAATATGACCCTGAAGCGGGTTATGAGTTGAATAATGATGTCCTTCAGCGCTAAATACAGTGCATAGTGAAGAAACCAGTGCTCACCAGTTTTAGCAATGTGATACTGCTGTGTTTAGTTCTTGTATGTTATCCATAGTCATACTCTCTTTAATGATTGTTCTGCAAAAAGTTTCTTTCGATCTTCCTCTCTCTCTTCTGCAGTTTGGTATCCATTTTAATGCTTAATATGGCAGATACATTTTGTAATACTCTCGGTAATACTCACAGTCTCAAAGCATGCTGCACAAGATAGAATAGTTCATGCTAAGAAAAGAATGGTGGGACTTATTGAACAACTCAGTTGTCCAGAGCATTACATGGATATACTGCCCTGGTCATGCTGGGGTCAGAGAAACTAGAGAGCCGACTTATTGGCTGGCAATGCGGCGATAGACGGAACATTGCTCAGAAGAGATAAAGCAGACTTAATGAGGGCAATAATAAATTCATTTCAAGATGCAGATGATGTCAATGAGGCTGAGAACGTACACATACAGAGAATGTTAGAAATGGGAGTATATAGAGGTGAGTGAAAGAAAAGTAAATTTTTTGAAAAGTCCCAAAGATCACACAATCAACACCTGACCGGGATCCCGAGTTTACATACACTGGGATGGCTGCTGGAGCAGAGGGTGGAGCACTTATGGGAATGTGCGGTGAAGCTAGTTTCTAATCAAGAATCAAGATACATTTTGTTCTTTGTACTAAATACTGTTGAAAAGCTGCATTTTGAGAATGAATGTAGGAAATTTTGTACCTGAATCACTTAACAGATAATTCAAACTCAGAATAGCTGGGGTGAAGGGTTAGAATTATAATAAATTTAACATAAGCAAATACATTTCTGGTTATAGTTAATGGTAGCTAATTTAAGACTGTTATCTTAAATTTTCAGAGTTTTGGACCGCCTTGGACCTCGTGCTTTAACCTCTCATCTTAGAACGTTTGCTGATTACCTGGTGTATGAAATAGCTTCGAGTCCTGCCATGCAGAATTCTTCTAAGGTTATTATCTTTTGGCAAACATAGATTCAAATAATAATGAGGATGTGATTGTCATAATCAATGCACACATGCAGGTACTGTGTTCTCTGTCATAGTAAATTTACCAGGGCATATTGATTCAATTCCTCCAAGAAATGATATATTCATAGTGTTACCAACCAGATGTGCGAATAACTTACCATCAGAGGAAAAGAATATTAAAAGCAACCAGAAAGTCACCAATACCAAAACAAGATGACCACCAAATTATGAAAAGACCAGAATAAGCTGTCATTCTATGCCGCAGAACAGGATACAGTTATCTCTGCAATCACATGTATACATAGTTCAAGATTAACAACACAGCCATGTGCACAGACATCTTCAACTGCAGAGCATATGCTTCAAGAATATCCCGAACATGACATGCTGAAACAAACACTGGCTCAGAGAAACAATACTCAAAACAAAACACTATTTATCTCTGTATGAGCTACAAAATGCAGTCAAGTTAATAGAAGACATACAGATATAGGTACATTCCAGACGAATAAAAAAAAAGAAGAATAGTGGAACTGATTGTGGCTTAAGTAAAGAGAGATGGATATGCTATATGAGTGTGTGTGTCTGATTTAGGACTTAATATAACTGACCATGGGAAATTAAATAAAAATCTGATTTATGTAAGAACTCTTTGTGAAAGTGAGTAGCCTATTCCGAATGCAGCAATCAACCCAGAATTTTTTGGTTGTAGGAATTTTCAGGTACAATTCTTATCACAGGTAATTATGCACCCGAAACATTCAGAAATCAATGACAATCTACTGAATGTATTTATATTTCCTAGAAAATATTATAGACAAGAAATTCTTGGTTAATCTCTACATCTGAACAAGATATACTACAGGTACCAACTTGTATATAATAAGTGAATATAAATCGTGTGTTATCTAATGTTAATAGCAAGTAGAAGCTACTTCCATAACTAACAAAAGTACATCTTTTATACAGTCCATCGATGCTTTGACAGACATGATGTGGAAGTACAACATAATCACAATTGACAGGCTTGTTCTGTGCCTTGTAAGTATCACTCTATTAGTATCCTATACCAGGTAGCAAAAGTATGATTCAACATTTAGTACCCTACAACCCTTCTGCTTTTCAGTCTTAACACTTCACTGACCAAATTTGACAGGTGTGTAAATTTCTGTTACAAATCCTTGGGGACCGACTTTGACAGTTATGATACTTAAGAAATATGGCAACTGTAGTGATAGTATTACTAAAAATAGCTCGCTCGGGATAGTACGTTATTCCAAAATGGCGGCACCCATGTGGTGTATGGGTATTAATTTTGAAGAATATCTGGTGTTTCAAAGGTGCAATTTGTGATATATAGATCCACGTCTATATAACTCCACATCTAGCATTATAACAAATAGGATTTCACTTTTTAAATAACTCTGGGGACTTCAAATTCATCCAGAAATGTATTCATTTGAACACATAGAAAGTTTCAAAGCTCTCCCATGTGAGTTCAATTTTATACAGATTATTAAAGAGAGTGATGTCATCGTCTAAAACATTTGCGAACACCTTTGGTATTGGGAAATAGATACACTCTGGATTGCTGGTCAGCAAAGTATTAACACTCTTCATTTCTAAATACCTGTTATGTTCTATCTTCTGTTTGTTTTGGCTTTGACACTCCATTTTTTTGTAGAACTATTTCATGAATTTCCTTCCAGTGCTCATGTTTTCATTAATACGGATGTCATCTTAAGCAGTGCCATCATTTTCCTCCCCATGATATGTTTGTTTTGATTAGGATTTTTGGTGGAAACATAAATGTGTGTGTTTTCCTGTAAACTTACAGTGATTCACAAATCTTCATTAACCTTTTTCTTTCAATTCTCCTCTTTTAATATCAGCTAAAATTAGTTAAATAGAACGCAAGACAAATATATTCATCCCGCAGCAAGTAAATAAACCTGCAGATTATCAAGAACCATTTTTGGAAGTGGTGAAATAGCATAAACTTGTTTGGTTTGGACATGTAACGAGACATGGCTTACTTATTAAAACTATTTTTCAAGGAAAAGTCAAGGGTAGGAGACAAAGAAAATTCTGGATTGACCACATCATCGACAAGGCCCGGGCATGATATTTCTACCCTCATCCGAATGACAGAAAAAATGTTTTGAGGCTTTTGTGTGTTGATGTCTACAGTGTGGCACCCCTACAACCCTGATGGGGGGGTTATGGGTCTTATTATTATTATTATACTGCATTATAATATATATGATGCTGACAGGCATAAAGGGGTATACAGTGGGGAAAAATGAAAGATCCGCAGTTGAGTTATTTTTGTGACTTGTATTATTTTTCTGTTGTCTGCAGAGCTTTAAATCCACAGTAGACCTTGACATTTGTATGAGAGTCTGATACCTGTGATGTAAATAATAAACTACACGATTAACAATTTAAAATATATATATAGTCTTGTGAGGCTTAATGTTATAAATTTATCATTGTGTCATTTGTTACTTGCAGGCGTTGAGATGTTTGGAAGGTAAAGAGGCTCAAGTTCAGTTTGTGGTGATTCAGTTTTTGCTAACAGCAAAAGCAGACTTTAGAACTCGTATTCATGACTTTGTGAGAGAGGTATGTATTAAACACTTTTCAATTAAAATTGTGTGAGATGTAGGTATTAACCTTACAAACTCTACAGGCGTCTGGAAATGCTACTATAAGAGGAACCGTAGGCATCTCCAGTCACACCTGTTACTATGTCCCGATTCCTCACTATGAAATAACACGAAGCTAGGAATACGACGCAGCCTAAACGTCAAATTCTTTTACACATTACGATTGTAAATAGGAGAATGATTTTGTAAACAAATTTGTCTGGAATTACTTTATCTATTTTGGACGCCATATTTTAATATAAAATGTAGTACAGCGTGGTATAGTAAGTGATCATCATGGAAAGTAATATCTACATGTTTTAATTGTTATATTATAAGAATGCTTGTTTATTCATTGAATAACACAAACACAAAATGTATCAGGAGTGACACGTGTTGACATGGAAAATAATTACTTCGTATGTCGGCTTAGGCCTAGTATTGGATGGACATTGTATGTGATTTCTTCACATTTTTTACTTTGTTCAGTTCAGTTCATATTATATTAGTTTGGAAATGAAATAACATATATACAACAGGAATAAGTATTTAGGTAGATTTTATCAATGTTGCCACACATTGCTCAAGTATTAGGAGAGTCAAAAATATTATTTTTCGATTATTTAAATGGCTATTTCAGATATCCCCCCCCCCAATTTTCAACTTCACAACTGTCATATCACACATCCAACAACCCAAAAAAAAACACAATTATATTCATTATTCAGTCCTTTATTTACATGTGCAAAAATTATTTTGATATCTTTACAAACAAATAAGTTATCGCATTTACCAAACACTCACCAAAAATAATGCACATTGTCAAAAAAGAATTTGGGCCCAGGAGAAATTGCTTAATTTTAATCTGCAGCCCTAGAGGTTAAACACTTCTCAATTTTAATGATGAAAGAGGTATTGATCAAACATTTCTCAATTAAATGTGATGAGAGGTGTGTATTAAACAGTTCTCATATAATTTTGTTGTAAGAGGTTTGTATTAATGACTTCTTGGTTCTATGATCGCAAATCATCCCCCTATAGCGGGATGTGAACAAAACAAGATTCAATGCACATGTTTATTGGTAGTGTATGATGGTTTGCGCATTGTTTCCATTTTATTGCACGGTCCAAGAAATTACATCACTTGCAGAACGTTAGTACAACTGTAGGATACTATTTCTTCTTCTTCTGTGTTCGTTCTCAAACTCCTGCATTTTAGCAGGATGTAGTCCGGAGAACAGAATGCATTGTGTCATGGTTTACAGCATTGCTGCGATATCTGCGCCTTTCTGCCTAACAAATCCGACTTCAGCATGACTTTGGGTCACTGACACTATATGGGATAGCCAACTCCATCCCATAACCTCCTTAGTCGCCTTTTATGACATGCATGGAAAGTAAACAGTGTTGCTATTCTCTGCTTCCCTTTCGGGCCCCGGCAACACACGGGCGTAGGATACTACTAAATTTTAAGACCCTGGGAGGGAGGGTCAGGGTTAGGTATAGTGTTTACAATAAATCTAATGCTAGTGCATGTCCCACCCCTTTGTGGTGAGGGAGACAAACAAGAGTGTTCTTGCTATGATCATTTATTACTTCCCCTGACAATAATTAACAAATAGCGGGTGTGTCTGTATTTAGAATCATGTAAATGTAATGAAAGGGAGGGGGTATTATGGATGGGAACATACATGGGCTAGGAATGGAAGTAGGGTGTTTTGTGTGGGGTTCGCACAATATTGCAAATGTCATCTGGTGAGCCCAATCATAGCAGAATTGGCATATCTTCATGAGCGAAAGCTTTAAAAACTGCAGGCAAGTGCCTACATTCACATAAATCTGCTGTTGGTCTGTTGGTATTTTTTGGAACTAAATTTCCAGCAAATTTGTCCATTAGAATGGTAGATGAATTTCGTCCCATGTCCCTGTACGCATATCTTTTCACTTGCAAGCACTTCTCGCATTTGTAACAAGAGAACTACTTCTTTGCCTATGGAAGGCAAATTCAACAATGATACAGTAGCCATTGATATGTACCAGCAGAATAACGTCACAAAAAAGTTGCGTCTCTCAGCGTCATTCTAAAACAATAAAAACTTTTACGGGTGCAAAATTCTTAAAAACTGAACAGGAAGTAGTAGGGGGTATGCTCTGTGATTACTTTTACGACTTCTTAATTAAATGAGAGAGGTATGTATTAACACTTTCTACTTTCACCTTTCAATTAAATTTGGAATGTGTGTATTTAAACACTTCTTAATTATATTTGACGAGAGAGATGTGTATAATAAAAACACTTTCATTAATTTTGTGAGAGAGATATTAGCAAAATTATGTCTTCATTAAACTGCATAAGATAGTTATGTATCAAATACCTCACCATTAAACTGAGTGACATGTGTATCAAAGTATTTCGCTATTAAACTTGATGAGTAAGATTAGTGTCGTATCAAAACATTTCTCTTCTCTATTAAACTGGCTCTGTCACTGTAAAGATCATGTAGAGCTTTAGTTTGTTAGCCAGATGAGTTGGTAGAATGCTGCATTGTTGGATGGGTGAATTAAAGTCTAGGTCAGAAACTGTTTAATAAACAATAACACAGCTGCTTGCATATGGCTATGTAAAATATAAAAATGCACTATTAACTTTATTAATTTTTTTTATTGCTTATTGTTATTATTATGGTTGAGGTTTTAGTCATCATCGATTACGATGGATGAACATCATATTGAAGCCATGCAGTCATATGGACTGTGTGGTCAAAAGTGGTCAACATTCATACCATAAAATGGTTGTAGACTTTTATGTCATTGGTTGTCTGTATGCAAAATGGTGGAATATGCCTTCTCCATACACACATATGGCCGGCCACCTTTTGACCAGCGGCAGTAGAATTTTTCTCAAAGCATTAAAAAAAAAAGTAAAGTAACCCATAGCATTTATTAATCTGAAAAACATTTCCTCCTCAACTGGGGAAAAAACCCAGGAACCACTCATATGCAAAGCCAGTGCACTAACCACTGCGTTAGGCGGCTCCCTAAGCATTGCATACCGCTGAAAGCTGGAGTTTTCTGAGTATGAAAGGAAGTTTGGAAATAATTTTGCTCACTATTGCACATATAAAACAAGAGTTTCTTTCTATTATTGCAGAATACCTCGGAGCATTGGGCTCAGTCAAACTGGCATGATGTTCATATGGCATTCCATAAGGTAAGATTATTTGTTTAGTAATAAAATTCTGTTATCTTTCCAATTACAACAAATATTATTGGTTATGAATCAGTATCATTGCATTTCTAACAGACACATAGGTGCTCATTCTCACCCAGCAAGTATTCATACTGATGACCAATGATCCTTTGAAACAGTATTGCCACACATTTGTTAATGAGTGCATTGCATGAAAGTTTAGTACTTCCCTCACAAAGTCTTCCCTCACAGTTATCAATGAAAAAAAATTATGAGTACTACAGAATGATTAGAATATGCGAATTATCGTCATCCATGCACACATAGGAAAAATTGTATAGGGAGTAGAACTGATCACTCTATTACCCACTGGCTAAATACACTCTTTGTTTTGCTCTACATGTGCACTGGTGCTATAGAATATAAAATTGGAACCATCTGCTGTTATACCCTGAGAGATTTACTGAAGCGGAGATCTGAGCACATATGGACATGTCCACCATGCGAAGAGGATAATCAATATATCTAATACCTAATCATACCAGTGATATTGATACTATATTTTTTACCAAATTTTCCCATGCACAACCTTGATGAGTAAATTCTTCTGTTACGTTCGTTCTCAAAGTCTTGCAGACTAGCAGTATGCAGTCAGGAGAACGGAATGCACTGTGTCGTGGTTTAGGACTTTGCTGCGATATCTATGCCTTTCAACCTTGACTTCAGTATGGCTGTAGATCACTTTGACCCTTAAGGGATGGAACATCCAACTCATCCCATAACCTATTTTATCACCTCTTATGACATGCATGAAAGATAAACTGCTATTATTTGTTCCTAGCTACCCTTGGGCAGATGAATCCTCTATTTCAATGTACATATCCAGTCAGCAGTAGCTAAGCAACCTCTCCACACATCAGCCTTATTCATCCTCACATCACTGATAAGAAATTCGTGACATGCAAACATGTCTGCCCTCTCATTACTATTTCTACAAATGCTAGTATATTCAGGGAACATCAAAATGGTGGAATATGCCTTCTCCATACACACATATGACCACCTTTTGACCAGCAACAGTAGACTTTCTCTCAAAGCATTAAAAAAAAGTACAGTAATCCATAGCATTTATTAATGCCGTAGGGGTGTGAAATGTTAGCGATCTCACATTTTAGAGGCTCTGCAAATGAGGGCGGTAGCCATCTCCTCTCCCTCGCAGTCTTTGCTTCCCGGATTAATCCAGTAAGACAACATCAAGGAATGGACAGTACAAGATATTTCCACACTCATCCGCATCGCTGAGGATAGAATTCGCTGGAGGACTCTGTGTGCTGAGGCATCCAATGTGGTACCCCTACGACCCTGAAGGGTTACGGGTTTATTGATTGATTGATATTCAGGGAAGTAGAACCATGTAATATCTATTAAGTTGGTAGTAACTATAGATACCAATTCATTTATGTTGACAATGACCATTATGAATATTCTGAAGCATGCATTGAGTCTGACACAATAACTTAGTAAATGGAGACATCAGAGGATGAGATAGTAATGGTCTCAGCCTTCATCTTCATACTGGAAATAGTTGTTCAATATTTGTGCTCAACACCAGTCCTACCACTTGCTTGTGTGTTGTTGGGACCCAAAAGGGGACCTAAGAAAGGTGACTGCACTAATGTGCCATGTATATTGTAAGAGGTGACTAAAGGGGAGGGAGGGAACTGTTCTATCTTAAAGAGGGTCAAGGTGACTATGAAGCCGTGCTGAATTTTGATGTGTCTGACCAAAAGGTGCAGATATAACAATCAAACTGTAAACCATGACATATTGCATTCCTATCTCCGGACTACATCTGGAGATCTCCCATCAGATCATTCCCACATGCAGATTTACAATGAACACAGAAGCAGAAGTCCTACTAATAGCACTGACTATAAAATCCCAGCCAGATTTTTCACCAGATACCTAAATCCGTCTTTGAATACAATGACATCATCCTCCCCATAACGTGTTTACATGCAGTACTTTCAACTCATGTTGGTTTTCTAGTCAGTTTATTTAAGAAGATTGTACTTCATGTGGGTTTTCCAGTCAGTATTTTTAGAAGATTGTACTTTCCAACTCTGTGTGTATTTTTCTAGCAACATGGCCGAACGGTTAGAATGTCATTTGGATAAACCTGATACCACAGATTCAAATCTTGGTAACAACTGAATTTTTCTTTTTAAAGTTTAAAATTTTAAAAACATACCTGTAAATCTGCTATGAAGCAGCCAGTATTTCTACAGCTAATAAAATGCTCCTTAGATTTCTTAACAAGATCGTGCAGTTCTAAAAGTTTTATGAGTATTTTATTTGTAGAGCAAGATTATTTTTTTGTTCTTCTTCTGCGTTTATTTGCAAACTACTGATGAGAAGGATGAAGTCTGGAGAACAGATTGCGTTGTGCCATGATTTACAGATTAGCTGCAATATCTGCCCCTTTCGGCCTGACACATTCAACTTCAACATCACTTCTCGGTCATTGACTCTCTATGGGATGGGACAGTTAACTTCAATCCAAAACCTCCTTAGCGGTGTTGCTATTTTCTACTACTATCGTGGACGGAGATAAGATAACACACTGACAGAGCAAGATTGTACTTTCAACTTCCTATTGATATTTCTCTCAGTAATTTATTTAACTGAATAATCTCTAGTACTTTCTCTAAAATCCCAGACATGCTTGATACTTGTCTGTCTTACAGTGGGGTTATGCTGTGTGCCAGACAGTCTTCTCCAAATAGAACTATTATTTAGGATAATACTGCAAGCCAACTCCACATAGCAGCAAACAAAATAAAATAGCAATAAATATGTATTGAAGTCAATTATGTATGTGTTTTTGGCAGAAATATCCAGAAAAATTCTACTATGAAGGTACTCAGGACTTGAACAACCCAATTCAGCACCAATATCTGCCTGTGTATTTTGGAAATGTGTGCCTTCGGTTCATACCCGTAAGTCTTGATTTCAAAGCTGTTATCTTGTGAATGTGTTTTCTCATTTAAAAACGGAACGGAATACACTTAATATTATTGATTCTTTTTAATTGTTGTATATTTAACGTGGAATGTACGCACATAGCATGTGTGCAGCAAGATCAAAGAATTATCGCATTATCTCTATAGATATAGTTGGGATATCCTAGGCATAGCTGATATGAGATGGACAGGTGAAATTACAACAGATGACAGGCATAAGATATGGTTTTAGCTAGGATGATAATACACATCAGCATGGAGTTGGTTTTATAGTTCATAAGAACAGAGTGAATGCAGTCATTAGTTGCACCCCCATATATAGTATTACAAATTGCTGCTCAACCCAAGAATATTTCCATCATACAGATATATGCCCCCATTACTGAATACAAGGAAGAAGTCATTGATAATTTTTACACACAGTTAGAGGATGTAATAAACAAAAGAGCAAAAAAAAAAGGATGATGGCAACTCTGGAAATGAGATGAAGCTAAGACTCGAGATGTGGCTACCATGGCAAGATTGAATAGGATTTGGAGAAGTAAGATCAGTATTAGAGTAAAGATCAATCTATTCAGTTTGTTAGTGCTTAACCTTTAGCAAGCCAGATTAAAAAATACGAAACTTCTCCCTGCCACCGGATTATTTTTTGATAATTTGTTATTGATGGTGACTGTTTTGAAAATGTGATAATTTTTTGATTGTTAAAGATATTTAAATAATATTTGCACATATAAATAAAGAATTGAATTCTGCATATATTGGTGTAATTTATGTACGTGTGTGTGTGTGATACCAGACATATGAGAAAGTGATACCAGACAAAAAAACATATATTTTATAACAAATAAAGAGGGAAAAAATTTGGAAAAAATAACTTACCTTACTTATCGATTTCCTTGGCAACACTGTACACTAAATCACACGCAAATCTGTTGTATTTATGTTCTTTCATTGTGAAATTATCAAAATATTGCTGGAGGAACTGTATAAAACATGTAGATTTGCAGTAAAATCGTTCTTTGAGCTTAGGCCTAGAGTCATTTTTGGTGCCACTTTAACATATTCGATATCACACATCTACAAGTCTCCAAACCAACGCAGTATTCTGTATATTCACTACTGTGAAACTAAATAACCTAATAATTCATGATTCAAGTCACGATTCAATGTTATTTTATTCAAAATACGAGGAAGGAAAGGTCTATAAAACCGATCCACCATCATGGCATCGTACCGGTGTGCAGATGTGGTCAGGTTAATTGCTATACAACGTGTAACTTCCATCTTGACATCTTTACAACGATCATGCAGGATGTGGGAATGTACCGGCTTCAATTGTGTATGTCCTGAACTATATACAGGCTGTGGTAGGCCTATTTTGCACAATGTCTCATTGAGCGAGTGCACCCGACAACAGTAAACAGCCGCCATCTTTTTTTGTGTCAATCATGCTTAACCAAAGTGCGGTGTTCGACTTACCCTCAATTTTTCTTGTCCTGAACTGTTGATATCCAATCTTACTAAACTATATGCATTGACTGTCCATATACTGATCATAATTATTTTATTTGAAGTACATCTTTCAACTGCCTAGTGTTTTATGCCATTTTGTGTTTTCCATGTCTGATTTTAGAACAGAACAAAATATTATGAAAATGTTGGAAATATTCCCAAGTGTTCATAGTATTAGATTTCCAAAGTTGAACTTTATTCTACTCAATATTATCATTAGGTCTAACTCTATTTTCTGTATGATGTAGTGGAATATTATCATTGCTGTCACTAGGTCTATCTAACTCTTCAGAAACAATAGAAGTGTGAACAGTTTTATAATTGTTTTGCTTTTATTTATTATTAGGTCTAGGTCTATTTTTTCCGATTTTCAACAAGTTGGTAATCTCCACTGTCATAATCGAAAAAACTGTTTTTTACCGAATCATCACTTGAACTCTGTTTCTAGTAGAAGATAAAGCCATTTTGCTAATTTCTGGAAAGCAGCATCTACATTGTTCAAATTTTAATTTGAAATAAATATGTCACGCGTCTAATCACACAAAAACATGATGGTTTCTTTTTGTTAGCCAGATTTCTAAAAATGGCTAAATAAGTTGATACTTGTCATTTACAAACCAAACGAAGCAAATTTAGATGGTATATATGAAGGACCGATATATCATGATTATGTCTGAAAAGGGTGAAGACTCTGTCCTGATATATCATGTTTACGTACAAATTGAGTTAAGAATTATTTATATAGAACACAAGACAAATATATCTGTCCAGCAGCAAATAAAGAAACTTGCAGATATCAAGAAGCACTTTTGGCAGTGGTGAAACAGTGTATACTTGTGTGGTTTGGACATGTAACGTGACACAACTCTCTCTCTAAAATCATTTTGCAAGGAACAGTTGAGGGTGGAAGGAGAAGAGAAGAACAGAGGAAATCCTGGATTGATAACATCAAGGAATGATCTGGGTGTGATTTTTCTATACTTCTCTGAATGACTGAGAACATAGCTATTTGGAGGGCATTTCGTACTTGTGTATCCAGTGTGGCTATGACCCTTATGGGTTATGGATCTTATTATTATATTTCTTAGCATAATTCAGATTATTTTAGAAATTGTGTGTTGGCTAGATGGCAATAGAAGCTTAGAGATGTTATTCATAAACTATTGTAGAGTATGAAGATTTTATTGAACATCTTGAGACAACATGTTAGCAGTCTTATCTGCTTATGACTTGCAGACATCTCGACTTAAATCGTATAACTTCTTTTTTAGTGTCAAAAGTTTGCTGTGATGGACACCCGAGTTCAGCTGTCTGTTGCCTGGACTGTACTCCCTGACAAATTGTAGTTTTTTTATCTCTTACTGGTTTTTCACCAATCTCTATCATCTTTATGTCGATCTTCAACTTTACCTTCCAGTATGGTTATCATTGCTCTGTTTAGTTTGCTATAAATGATAACAAAAAAGTAAGACACTTGGAGATTACTGAAATTTGATTTTTCAGAAATTAGCGAATTAGATATTTTTGCAAGGTCAGAAAGTGCTAGTTTGGTTTGTCTTGCATATATTTTTATCATATTTTGTACTGTTATATACATTTTTCACACAGATTCTTGATTTGACTATACATCGGTTTTTGGAAGTTGCACAAATGCAGAAGTCACTGGAGATTATTTTGGATCAAATTGGAGGGTTATACAAATTTCATGGTAGGTTTTATTATTTCTATCCCATATGCTTTATTCCTTACTATTTATTCCTTACATCCTGCATGTTTTCCTTCATTTAATGTTTATAGATTTAATGCAATTGAAATTATTAGTTTCTTTTCTTAATTTAGAAGACTGTTTTTTAATGTATTAAAATCTTCATTGGGAGAAGCTATGTACAGATGATCATAAAATTGTTCAAGGATGTTTTCCAGATGTTCTTATATTTCAGTTTTGGTCTGCCTATTTTTACTTTTACCTTCCACCAAATGAAAGCTGAACTTTAAAAATGAACTTTAGAATTATACCTAGTGTTGTCTGCAATCCTGTAAATACATTACCATACTTGTTCCATGATGTCATTTTATAATGAAATGTAAGGTGTAACCATATCTAATTTAAAAACAGACATTATTTGCAAGAAATTCCTTACTATTGAATCACAATCCATAATGATTGTACTTCAAGTATACATATTGACGGCCATTGTAACTTTCCGTTAGATGTCTCTCGATATTGACAATGTTTTGTTCAACAGTCTTCTATACTACAATACTAGACCGGCAAGGTGGAAGTGACGTATGTCTAGCATCACTCGTGCACATTCCCTATCACATGACATTATAATGATGGCATTCCCACATCACCAAATATAGTCATAGCAAATGTTTTATGGACTCAACAGTAGCTGTAAATACCAGAGACAAATTTGTTGTATCCAAATGACCATAGAGTGCTAATGGTTAAACCTCAGGATTTATAAACGATTAACTTCCTGTGTGCAATGAGGTGGTTTCTCCAAAGCTTTGTTTCGTGCCAAGAAGACTAACTCTCAGTGGTGTGCTATACTGGTTTCTCTGAATTTTGCACCACACTGGGAAACATGATTATACAGATCAAATTCTGCATGGCTTCCGCAAGAGGAAAACCTCACTATAGTGGCATGTTATCTACTGAGAGTTTACTGTTGCATAATGGTTTGCTAATAGTGAGATCTTTAGATGTCAGTTCTAAACAGTTCTACTTCAATTATTATAGCCTTTTTTTTGTTGTTCCTTTATATTCCATCAGATCATCCTATCACTTACCTGTACAATACACTCTTCTACTATGAAAAACGATTGGCAGACAAGTCTAACATCAAACGTAAACTAGTCAGTGCTATCATTGGTGAGTTATCATTATATTGTTTATTTCTTGCTTATTTCTGTTATGTTAGAACCATTATCATGTGCAATTTAACCTGTCCCCATCTATACTTCAATCTCTTTCTTATGATCTCAGCAGCAGTGCACAAACAGTGTAACACCATCAAGAGTCACCGATGCATTTTCATTTTGTTCTTGTGATGGTGATTTATTTTTTGAAATTTTAAATATTACTAAATTTTTAACCCAAGCAGATATTTAGTACAAATATCAGCTTATTAGCCAGGACTTCAGATTTTGCACAAACTAGCTTTTAGCCTGCCCGTCTGTTGTCAATGCCCAAAATAGTTGCAAAGAATAGCAACAAAGTGACCTGCCATGCCATCCTATAGAAGGTCAAAGTGATCCAAAGTCTTGTTGAAGTCAGAAGTGTTAGGCCAAATGGTGCAAATACACCACAAAGCTGTATATCATGACACAATGCAATTCTGTTCTCTTGATCTCTGGACTATATCCCGTAACCAAAATGAGTTAAAGAATGAATGCAAAGAACCTTTTTGGCTTAGACATCAGTCTCAACTACTTGAGTTCCTCCAATGTTTTTCATTCATCTCTAACAGAACTAGGTACGTGACCAGCCAGTATTGAGAGTCACTTCAAAAATTTTTCTGAATTCCTTCATTAGTGGCATACTCAGGCCCTGCAGGAAGAGTGACTAGTGCAGAACCGCAACACCATGGAAACAAACCACTGTCTATTTATAAATTCATAGCTAAATGTGGTTATCTTTTGTTGTTTATAAACTAGATCTAAAAAAAAAATCAGTAGCATATCCTATTCAAAATGTAGCCATCAACCCAGAATTTTTTTGATGTAATGATTTTCTAGGAAATATAAATATGTTAGTAGTAATTTCCATTGCTTTTTGAATGCTCAAATAAAAAAAAAAGTCTGTATGCTCAAATGCCTGTGGCTGGGATCAAACTCAGTACCTTAGCCGTCACAGATGCGCTCTGTACCACTTCACAGAGCTCGACTCTAGAAAGCAATCTCAGAAACTAGATCTGCAAAGCACATCTCTTCTTCAATGTTTATCTCAAACTCCTGCAAACTAGCAGGATGTAGTCCGGAGAATGAAATGAGTTGTGTCATGGTTTATAGTTTAGATACGATATCTATGCTTATGCAGCCTGACACATCTGCCTTTATCATGTCTTCTTGACCCTTCATGGCATGAGACAGGCAATTCCCCTAGACCTCCTTAGATGTCTCTTATGACATGCATGGAAAGTAAACTACTTCTTCTTGACTGTTCATTCTCAAACTTCTGCTGGATCTCCCTTGTGGCAGGACCATGGTCCTACTAGATTTCCAGCAGGATGTAGTCCAGAGATTGGAAATGCGTTGTGTCGTCGTTTTATTTGCGCCAATGGCCCAACACATCTGTCTTCGACAGGGGGAAATAAACAGTATTGCTATTATTTGCTCCCGTTTCAGGACCAACTACACGTGGGTGATAAATCATATAAATATATACAGCAGCCCAGCAATACTTTTAGTGCAAATGCAGTGTTATACTCTTACAAAAAAAGACCCCAAAATCACAGTTAATTTGTACCGCTCTGTTGGCGTCACGTCATGTGGTGTGTCTACTTGTAAACTACTGTTGACGATGCACTTCGCTCATTGATATGCACTACTTCAGCGATGTGATTCACATGATTATTAATGTCAAGCTACTAAGAATTTGCTCCATTATAAGCTAGGACTACTTCAAAGCATTCATGCTTATTCCTTTACCACGTAAGATATACGACAGATAAATCGTGTTTAATTTCTACTGTTTTTCTGATCGGAAGAAATCTGGAATCAACACCATAGCTCATGAACTTTTGATGGATTCAGAATCCAATAATAAGAAATTCTTGAGATTTATATTTGTTTTTAAAGAAAATATTATTAGCACGTTAGTTTTGGAGAATAGAACCAGACATTTCACCACATTTTAAATGGCGTTGGATATAATTTTGTTGTGTTTCGGACTTCATCATTTCTAGGCCTAATTTTGAATGTGCTGGCAAGGTAAGTGACGTCTACATGTTGTATTTGTTTATGCAGTGTTTTATTTGTTTCAATATTATAAGAACATTAGTTTGGTTATGAAATAACATAAATACAATGGTTCTAGGTAAGTAGAGGATTTATCAGGGGTGCCAGAGATCAGCAATGGGTATAATTTCATTGTGTGTCAACATGGACCTAATTTATAATGGCAGACATAGTAAATGATATCTACCTGTTTTATTTGTTTTCACAGATGATATCATGTTAGTTTGATTATGTAACAACATAAATACAATAGATTAGGTATGTAGAAGGACTGTATCAGGGTTGTATCGATTTTGATTTTTACTGCTTCTCGCTCCTCTCGTAATATATATAAACAAACAAAACACAATTATAATCTTTATTCAATTCTTTATTTACATGTACAAAAATTATTTGCAAAATCTCTAAAACCAAAAAGTTATGTTTTCCAAACACTCACCAAAAAACCCATAAATTTTCAAAAAATTAGTGGCAGGGGAGAAAGAAATTTGCATTATTTTAACTCAGCGTGCTAAAGGTTAAATGAATTGTTTTCTCATCACTATCCTCAAAGAAATTTTTTTAATGTTCAATATGGAATGAAAGAAATAAAATGGTGGATCTCTTTGTAAAAGATAACTGATCACTTAAACAAGTAGAAAATGACAAAAGAAATTTTTAAAACTTTGATAAAAGTGGAATTTAAGAAACAGTGGAAGCAGAACCACCTGTCTACAGAAAATAAAAACTCTCACCAAAAAACCATCATATTCAGTGCCAAAGGAGATCACAATTTATTGATAGCCTCATTCAAATCTTCACTGAAGTTATTGATACCTGATGACTGACAACCGATAAAAAAGAATTGCTGAAGGAACACCATTATTACATATGATGCTAACCGTACAGTATTTCTGGGGGATTTTTGTGTGCCAACATGCTAGTGTATTCAATAGTAAGTATACTTGTCCATGGCAGTGGTGAAGCATCATAAACTTGTGTGATTTGGCCTTGCAGGGAACAGATGAGGGTAGAAGAAGAAGAGGAAAGTATGGATTGATTTGTGTTGATGTTTCCAGAGTGACACCCCTACAACCCTGATGAGTTATGGGTTTCATGATGATGATACTTGCTCTACAATTCACAATGTACATAGATTTCTTCCCACTCCAAAAACACTTCAGTTAACTCATTGTGTCTCATTAAGCATGCCTTACTATTCACTTATTTTTCTTTACAAAACTTATCTGAAATATTTTTTGTCTATAATGTCACATACATCAACATCATGTGAAAGTTTGTTTTATGTTGATAGGTGCCTTCAGTGATATTAGGCCAGAGAATTGGTGTTTGTCTGAGGACTATTTGCAGTACCAACGGCGGTCACAAGATGAGTCAGCCTGGACACCGGAGCCAGAGTATTATATTAAGCTCATTGCTAGGCTCAGGAGCAGTATCCTTTTACTTACTGGTCCCGAGATTAATCTGTATTTTCTATGGAATGGCACTAATATTCTCAGTGAAATATGCCACGTCTGCAAAGACATTCTTGTAGTAATATATTTGTTACAATGTCTGGTGTGACATTCTTGTAGTAATATATTTGTTACAATGTCTGGTGTGATATTCTTGTAGTAATATACTTTGTTGTATGTCTGCCATGACATACATTTAGTAATAATTTGTTTTGTTGTAATAATTTTCAGCATTGCTCTCATAGTTAGATCAAAATATAAAAGTTCTGAATAACCGTTCAAAAATGTGCCTCTAATAGGAGGGTTTTCCTTAACTGCTAAGCCATCCTTGGAGAACTGCCTCCACCTTATCAGTCAGCAGACTGGAGGTTTAATGAGTTCCCAAATGCAGCAGCTCATGCATTACATTCAATTTGTGTAGAACTAATGGCATTGCCAGTGCCAGCACAGACAGTTGGTGAAGCTCTGATAGATGTCTCTCTTAGACCGTAAGTGCTTCCGTTACAATCCTGATATAGACATTTATTCATGTATATAAAGCAGACGCATATAAAAGCACATATTAAGTGGAGCGCATGGCTGTGTAGTTAGAATGCCATTCTCAGACCCCTGAAGTCCTGGGTTTAATCCACAGTTGGAACAGGATTTTTTCTTTCGAAGGTACAATCATGTTGTACAATATTGGAGGTTTGTTGCAGCCAACCCTCGTTGAAGAGACGGCACTTGATGATGATGAGTTAGGAGAAAGATACACTTGACGTCAGCATGGCTTGTGGGTCACTTTCACCCTACATGCGATGGGGCAGCCAGCTCCACCCCAAAACCTCAGTAGTTGCTCTTATGACATGCATGAAAGGTAAACAGTATTGCTGTTCTTTAATCCCCTTTTGGGCCCTGGCGACACACCGGTGATCTTCTCTATTCTATTTATTGTCCTTCTATAGATGGCTCTAAGCATAGGTGAGGGTGTTTTAATTTACTATGCAAGCAATCTGCGTCACTTGTTGCATTGTATCCATATTTATTTAGTGTATTCAAAAAAAAATAATTTTCCCTCTACTCTATGTCCAGATCATCATATATTGTAACCACATGATGGTAGTTGATAATTCATTCTCATTATATAACCGAACCACGTAATTTAATATTTCTCTATAAATTCGTTGCAGAATGTTATACCTATCATAATTTTGATGATTTCATACAAGGTAGCTTCATATAGTTCATAAGGAATTAGTGTATTATATAGAAATAAGTAACAATAGAATTATCTACACTACATTTCTTTCAAAGTAGGTTCCCTTCAGCAACTACACATTTTTTGCCAACATAAATAGGGCTGCTAAAAACATTAATGGAACCCATTCTTTGACACCTATCTCAGCTGTCTTGTCACATTAGTGATAATGTCATCTGCATCCTTGAATCGCTGTACTTTCAGTGCCAATTTCAGTTGAGTGAACAAGAAAAAATCAGCCGGTGCATGGTTGGAAGAATATGGAGGCTGTTCCAAAGGTAATCATATTGTGCTTTGTGAGGTACTGCTCTACCAATCTGGACTGATGTGCTGCCGCATTGTCATGCAACATAGTCTGTGTCATGACCTTCACCAAAATTCTTGTACCACACAGATACTTACAATTTCTTCATTGCGATATCAGCATATGCTTTATTATTGCAATGTTAATATCTCTGAGGGTAACTTCTCAAGCAAAACTCAGAATTTGATATTTGTACATTATTCAATCGAGGATATTTTCAACTCTGATGATGCAACTAGCACAATACACAAACAGACATCTGTATCTTCTCTTTGAGAGTATATGTGGTCATGTCCTTTCATTAAAGTCATTGTCAACACCTAAAAATATAATCTCCATAACATCTTTCATGCAAACACTAGTCAACTATTTCCAGGAACTTTTCTGAAGCTACCTTATATTCTGTCATGAGTAATGAAAAAGTTGTTAGCTCCTGAATTTATTTCTATATCTTTGTGTTCAATCACTACTCTTTCAAACTATGAGAAAGATTTCAAATGACTTTTCTTATGCATTATGCATGATGAGCTTGTTCTGGTGATAGTAGAAATAAACGTGCATAAATTGAGTTTGAAAGAGTAGTGATTAAATATAAAAGATATAGAAATAAATTCAGGAGCTGACAACTTCTTCATTATGATTTGTTTTCCAGGTCATCCTTGCTGCCACCACAGAAAGATATGATGTCTTGGTACAATGCAGTGGGATTGATTCTCACAGCTCTCCCAGTAAGTTGTTATTTAACAAATAATGGTTCAACTCTCATAACCCGTGCTGAAATAAAATGGTGTAAATAAAATTGTTGAACAATGTGTGCTCTCTGGCTCAATTCACAACCAGAAGTCTACCTTGTTATATTATTGTTGACGTAGACAACAAATTCTTTGACTGTTGATAAAAATATGTACCAAACTGTCTTGCCTTGCATAATTTTTGTTCTTTGTAGCTAGAGCTTTGAATAGACCTTCACTATACAACCATGAGACAACAGTCTTGAGATGGAGATTAAGGCTGTGACAGAGGCACTATCATGGCTGATGTCACAGGACTATTCTCATGCATGCATACTTCGTGGCTCATTGACATGATCCGCAAAGTTGAAGTGGGATTTGTCTGACGACAATGGGTGGAGTTATTGACACAATCCATGACCAGAAAGATTACCTTAATATTCATGCCAGAACAATGCAGGAAGCATGTTCACCTCAGTGTCAATGCAATGTACATCAATGAATCAATCTGACATAGTTACTGTACCTCATCCGCTCAGAATATTTTCATAAGTATGAATCATTGTTGCTCTCAAACCTTCATTTGGTGTAAAGATCAGAACAGCCCGTAACTAGAAAACATAATAGATAATACAAAGAGATTGATAAATCAGCATTGAACTATAACTTTTCGCTGCTACACTCTCATGGATTTATTGAGACGGAGATCATAGCACCTTTGGACTAGTTCTGTGTGTGCTGCAGATAACCTGCCAGTCATAACTCATTACAGCTACCTTTGTCGCATGAAAATAATATAATTTTATAATTGAAGTATATCCTGTATAGGACATTGCTGTTCAAGTATTTTGGATATTTTAGACATCACATATACATTCAGTAATGTTGCATAAAATGGCAAGATTTTTTGCTGTGCTTGATTCATGGCCGACCTAGTATATGCAAGTTGGGGCTGTCAGAGTGTCCTACAAAATTCTCTGCCATGGAAACTGAAACATACTTGTGTGTTGACATAAATATTCACGTATAATCACTTTTGTATTCTGCAGTTTTTTTTAAATTTGATACTTGTTGTTTAGTAATGAGGATGAAATGATCTTTTTAGCTGTGAGCAAATGCATGTGGTTGCGTCTGTGGTTATCACCAATTGTCCACTAGACATACCACCCATGCAGCAGAAAACCGTAGTGGATGACATGCCGTTATATTGAGGTTATCTTCTTATAGAAGCTTCATAGCATGTCATCTATACAATTATACTTTTATTTTGTTATTGTAAAATGTTTCATGTTTACCTGAATATATATGTATGCACCCTCTGTGGTTGGGAGGGAGCCAGAGATGTAATGTGCAGCACTAGGGAGGAGGAAACTGACAGCACTGTTTTTTCCTATGGCTGAAACCCATCATAGAGGCACAGTGACTCAGGACAATCCTTTTGACTTGAACATTTGGTTGCATGCCTGGAGCAATAGAGAAGTTCAGCATAACCAGTAGTCAATTGGTGGCGGGGAATGAGCACAGTGAACCCTATCTTGGCTACAGTGGCTAGGAGCAGTGCATAGGTTGAAACCTACCTTCCTGGAGGTGTGATAGTTATTCTCTGGCTCTGTCCAGGGATGGGTCGAAAATCCACAGACTTCCCAGCAATATAATGCCATTTAATGGCATTAGGTCAAAGGGCATGAGCCCATGGACTGCTGGATCAGCAACCAACCAACCAACCAGCTGTGAGCAAGTAGCTCTTGACAGCCCATAGCCTTTCTGAAAAAAAAGCACATTCATTTCAGTTGTGTAACTGAGCGACACCCAGACATATAAGGTTGTCTCAACTGCATGGTTGCATAAAGGAAGTGTATGGATGCATGATTAGTCCCCGAAGGGAGGCATTCCAGTGCATTAGTATCCCAGTATTACCACATCCTGCCAGGAGCACAGCACACACTTCTGGGTCAATCTCATCATTCTTATATTTGCTGACCCATCTGCAGTGATGACACATCTAGTATTCCCCATCACCAAAGACAAAGGTGCAATGTTTGCTAGCCTGCATTTCTTTGTCATCCATGGGAATTATTTCATGGGAGACAAAAGTACGAAATGGAGACAAGACAATGTCACATGTTGGGTTGCAGGTTATCAACTCGTTCTTCCCCCAACTTTCTTCAGTTGCCTCCTGTGCCATGCCTAGGAAGAAGACAGTGGCCTTATTCTTTGTACCCGGAACCAGAGGTCAGTTCCTGGTTGTCATACGGGTGAGAGCTTCTTAGTGAACTGTTAAGTGACATATCACTGGATGTACCACTTTCCAGTTTACCATATGAAAAACTACTCTAAATATTCAGAACATATGTCTGTCGATATTTGCAATCATCAATCAATCAAGCCCATGTGTTCCTAGGTTTTCCTGTTTGTTTTTCCCTGCTATTTCTTTTACTTGTTTTCTGAGCATGTGTCCAATCAATCTCCATTTTCTGAATCATTTATTGACTAAAGCTCATCTGAGATTTAAAAGTATATTACTGATCAAGTCTGTCTGCTTTGATGGTAGAGTGGTTAGTAGTCCTTCTCACAAACACAACGCAGTCAAACTTGCTCATGGTTTGAAAGCTAATCATCAACTTTGTACTGGGAGTGCATTTGGATTTGTTAGTGGGCTCTAAAAATTCACCAGTTATTAAAAAAAGCAATGTCATATACAGGATATACCACCGAAGACGGATGTGTAGGCTATTGGTGCAAATAAAATGACGACACAATGCATTTCCATTCTCTAGACTACATCCTTCTGGAACTATAGTGGAACCATTGTCCTGCTACAAGTGAGAGCCAGTGGGAGTTTGAGAATGAACATTAAAGAAGAAAAAATATACAGATATGCTTGAGTTATTTATTACTGATAATTTCAAGTTTTTGTTAATCATTTATTTATTCAGTAAAATTGCTTTACATGCTATATTTTTTAATTTCAGATTTTGGTTCAAGGTTCTAAACATGTTATAGACTGTTCTATATTTTCATAGATTCAGAGTTCTAAAATGTTGTCCACAGGAATCTTACTGGACTGTACTTAATGACTGGATTCTGAAGGCTATCACATCACCAATGCTGGAAACACCTGCTCCACATCACAACCCTTTCAAAATATTAAACATCAGTCTTTCACACCATCAGAATGCTGAACACCAGTGCTCCACTGTGCTAGAACTGTGTCATGGAGTGTGGCATCATGCTGGCATTGGGCAATTATCACATTTGCCACAGTAAGTTTGAATCAAATTGTATTTAATGTATGATTTCATGCTCTCCTTCCACAGAATGTTACAAGTCGCTATAGCTGTGCAATGTCTAACAATTCCCTTTTTTTCTGTAAACCGTTTTATTTTTGTTCTTACTGTTCCACATGCAGAAGGTGTGAAGATCTAACCAATGGCCCACTAGATCAATCACCAATGCCTAGTAGATGATGTTGCCTATAAAGTGAGGTTTTCCACTTGTAGAATCTACACAACTCTTTTATGTACAATTATGTCTTTACCCCCTCATAGTAGAAGTCTTTGTCTCACAACATTGCATATGCTGAGAGTTAAGTCTTCTGAGTATGAAATAAAGCTCTGTAAAACACCCTCTCCTCTCCCCAAACATTGCACACAATGGTACAAGAGCACTGTTGCTTGTAGTTCCTGAAGATCCAAACTCTCACAACCTTTATCCCAAAATGTTTACCTAGTTGAGCAAAATATCATTCTCTTTCATTGCTATTTTTCAGTCATTTTTGTGTAATGCTGGTTATTTTTGTGTATTTAAGACTTTTAATAGTCTGGCTTTTAATATTTATGTTTATTATCATGTGACATATTCCTTCCAGAATGTTGTCTTTACAATTGATGATCTGAACCCAACTCTATCCTGTGCCAATCTTCCTGCCTCCTCCAATGATATCTTCATACAGTCTTTGATGTCATCTGTCCATCTCCTTCTAGGTCTACCTCTTCTTCTACTTCTCAGAATTCTTCCCTCTAATATATGTGTGTTCATGTCATTGTATCTTTTTATATGTCTGAAATATTTCAGTTTTCTATGTAAAATTGTATTCACCAGTCATCCTTCCTCTATATATGTTTTTTATGGCCCATTTAATTAGTTGTTATAATTCGTTATTAAAGTACTTCCAGGAAACCATATTTTTTTATGTCCTAAAATAGATTTGTCAAAGAAAAACTTAAACCAAAGATCAAGCATGAAAACCAGTTCATTTTTCTATGCCACTTGGTTGGGCCATTTCTGCAGCGTTTCCACATGGAGAGGACTAGATGTCTTCTTGAGGTAATGAATTTACTGTTTAACCTTTAGAGCCCTGGCTTAAAATTACAAAACTTCCCCCAGGGCCTGACTTATTTTTTGGAAAATTTGTGTTATTGATGGTGGGTGTTTTGAAAATGTCATAACTTTTTTGTTTTAAAAGATATCAAAATAATTTTTGCACATCTAAATAAAGGAGTGAATAGTGAATATTATCGTGTTTTTGTTGTTGTTGTATGTGTGATATGACAGTTGTGAGCAAGTTTTGAAGTTGAAAATTCTGGCGAAAAATGCAAAACGTCATTTTCAAAATCGCAAATATATCTTCGTGACGACCCTAATACATGAGAAATGTGTGACAACATTGATAAAATCCTCATAAATACCTATACTTATTGTATATATATATATTGTTTTATATCAAAACTAATATAATATGAACTAAAAAACTAATAAAACGTGAAGAAATTGCATATAATTTCCGTCCGGTCAACACTAGGTCTATGCCGACACGCAGCGTAATTATTGTCCATGCACACACGTGTCACCCCTGATACATATTATTTTTGTGCTTTTTAATGAATACACACACATTCTTATCAAATAACAACATATTAAACACAAAAAAACAACAATTAAAACATGTAGTTTATAAGAAATTGCATATAACGTCCGTCCAGTAAACACTAGGTCTATCCCGACACGCAGCGTAATTATTGTCTAAGCACACACGAGGCACCCCTGATACATATTATTTTTGTGTTTTTGAATGACTACACAAACATTCTTATCAAATAACAACATATTAAACACAAAAAACAACAATTAGAACATGTAGTCACGATACTTACCCATGCCACTCGGTACTCAATTTGATAGTAAAATACGGCCGAAAATGGCTAAAGTCGCTCTAGAAATGCGTTGACAAATTCAACCGGCTTTCTCTCTCTTACAATCGTAATGAGTAAAGGAATTTGACCTTTAAACTGTGGCGTATTCCTAGCTTCGTGTTGCGGGAATTCTACGTCATATAAGCTTTAACTTCGTGAAGTTCCGTACTCGGGAATGGAGCGATATCGTATAGCGTGTGATTGTGACCACAGGCAATACGGGATGCACACGCAAGGTGCATTGTTGCGACCATAGGGGCCTAAAGGTTAAGTTATATAGCTTTTAAAATATATTTTTTGGGTTATAAATATTTCTACGGTGTAATGTTTTTAGAAGATATCATTGTGTGATGCTTTTTTTACCTTCATGATGAAGATAGACATAAGACTAGAGCATTTTTCATGAAATGCTCTGGAGGAATTTGAAAGTAAAAAGAAATCCTGGAGAATTCGGAAATGGAAAGAATAAAGTTCCTGAGAGATTTAGAATTAAAAGAGATAAAAATACATTAATAAGTCCTAGTTAAATTTAGAATTGAAAAAAAAATGAAAAGAATAAAAACAAGTTTTGCTTTTATTTTAACTTATTATTTAACCATATCCCCCATTACTGTTGCCACACATCGCTACTACTGGTAGAAAACTACAGTTGCCGTCATTTACTTTTTTTTTTTACTTGTTTGGTTGTGATAAATATTACATTTTAGTTTTCACTGTTAATCCATGGCTGTGACCTTTGCATAAGTCACAGTTCACGCTTTCTCTGCATATTTACATCGTGGAAATATGTCTTGACTGATTTTTTTGGAGGATTTTGTTCATATGTGCACTGATAATGACAGCCATAGTTATGATGGAAATATGCACAATGTAGGTAATTTTCATACCAAATGTAACGTAGAAAGTGACAGGGAAGTTCCTTGTTAGATAGACCTAATGTTTCAGATAACAAGAAGAAAATTTGTGGTACTAATTGTGACATCACAAATTTTGCCGGAGGAGTGTTTCGAGAAGTTGAGAATTATGTAGAAAACTTTGGGCATGTATATAATTGAAGAGAATGCCAATAAAGTATGAGTACTTTAGCATCATTGTCAACAAGGAGTTTTATCAATTTGCAGCCAATCAAACATATTTGTATGTAACTTAGCGCATAGAACAAGCAAGGAAAAAAAGACACGTGCCACACATCTGTAACGGCCAGTGAAATAAAACATCTTTTTTATATTATGATGGGTCTAAGTATTCTGCTTGAGTATAGCATATATTGGAGTACAGATGATGGGTTCAACGTTTCGGGCATATCAACCTGTTTGAGAAAAAGGAGATTTGAGAATATATTTTAATATTTTTGTCTCAATATGACTTCACTACTCAAGGTAAAAAATAAAATTTTCACACATTTTGTTGAGCTTGGCAGTTAATTTTTTTAAAAATATATATGTGTTAAGTTATTTTTGATAGAGTTTCATGTGAGACTATTCATTTTTCTGTTGATCTTCCAAGTCTGAGCATGATATTATGAATAGTTTGAAAGAAAATGCATTTTCAACATCATGTCGACAATTTGGAGGAGTTGTTCCCCTTTGGAGGAGTAATGAGGGATTGACAATATGGAAATGTCATAGTGACGAAAGGGTTACGTTTTATGTAAATTGTGTATATTCTTTCTTTTTAAGTTGACAGTGGAACTTTATGAGATCTTGCTAAATGTGGACAAGGCCAGTGAACACCTGTACCACATGGATGCCATTTGTGACTACTTGTATCCTTTTGTGTTTGTTTTTTACAGTGTCCTAGTCTGTACCACTACATGCAACTATTAAAACACATTACACCTATTTAAACCTTATTTTTTATTTACATAATGAGCATAATAATAATAATAATAATAACTAACATAAAGCTTTTATTACTGTGTGTTTTCTTGTTAAGGAGTGCAGGGAGGCTTTTTTGGCTGTGGAAATAAAGGCTGCTTTGCCACGATATGTACAGGAATAATTTTTTATTGCACCCCCGAAAGACAAAAATCCTTATCCCAACCGTGGATTGAACCTGGGATCTCGGATTTCTGAGCCATATTTCTGACTAACATCTTCCAACTTTGAGGTGAGCTCTTAGAGTTCAGATTTGGAACTGACCAAGTGATCGAAATCATAGGCATAATGCAAATTACAAAGTGGTCTAGCCATAGACCATGGTGCCACATGTGATCATATGCCTTTGTGAAATAAATGAAATTATTATACAAAGAATGTTGATGTTGTGAATGTTTTTCTATCAATAATTTGAGACTACAAATATGTTCGATAGAGGATAGACATGCGTGGAGATCTTTCTGCACCAAATGTCTCAATGTGACATCCCTACAACCCTGATGGGTTATGTTTCATTATTATTATTGTCCTTACTCTAGACGAAGTAACAGTAGATTTTGGGAGATGGAGTTGATTGTCCCTTCTCATAAGTTAAAGTTATGCAAAAGTCATACTTAAATTACATGTCTCAAGCACAAAAGATGCAGATATTGCAGACGAACTATAAACTATGACACAATGCATTATTTTCTCAGAACATTATCCTGCTAACCAGCAGTAGTCTAAGAACAAATTCAGAATAGGAAGAAAAATAGTGACTTCTAAATACCGGTATACTAAAGCAGAATAGAAACAAATCCTTTCATCGATCAAGAGTTCATGTTCATCCTATCAATCTGTATTGCTGTTTCTAATGGTGTAATATAATTTTCACTATTTGTTTCTCAGAGTCTTCACTTTTATTTGTGCATATTTAAATTCAGTTGAAGTTTAAGTTAAGTACCCCCACAAAAAGTTACAGCTCATTAACTATTTATTTATTATGACCAACCTTGACCTAATATTTACAGATATCATATTAAATACATGTTTGTTGGAGATGGTGTGAAGAGCGACGCTGAGAAAGTCATATGTAAACTTCGGCCGGCCCTCAAGCTGAGACTTCGCTTTATGTCACATCTCAACATTGAAGAGACATCGGTCGTAGCCTCTACTCCAAGTACACCGTCCTCAAAAACATTTTAAATGATATTTCAGATGCAAGATTTGATGCTTTTTCAAATGAATTCTTGTTTAATGATTGTATCATAGTTGTTATTATATCATGTTGTTGTTGTACATGCTAAAACCATGTTTACTTTTGAACTCATGACATTATTTTATTCTAATGATAAATGGGTGACTATTATGTCTTTAATATTTCACTATTCTTTTATTAAAATGTCTTTTGTCACCGTGTGTTGCAGTTTATAGTGATGCGCAGTAAATGCACCTTTGGGTTGGAGACATGTTTTTAGTACAGCATTTTTGGGTCCAGATTTGTTTTCCCTCTTTACTATTTACTTGCTTATCCAGATTATAGTGATGTAATCTGTTACAAAGACCACTTCTTGAAGATTGAGTATTATCTTAGTAAACTCTGTTTTGTTACAGTGATTTCTTTCATGACATTCACTATATGTTAGACCCCTTTCTTCAGTGTATAAATAATGACAGAATTTGAGTTTATCACTCTCGTTTCCTGTGCCAGGCAGTGAAGTTTTGCTTTTAGCTCCCAAATATTGATGTGCTGGACCAGAAGGCGCAAAATAACGCAGCTCTGCTGTGAAACCAGCAGTACAATTTACTTCATGATCGCCAATGACAATCACAAGTTTTTGTGTTGGTTATCAAAGAGCGAACGCAGAAAAAACAACTTTCAGCTCTCATTTGTTGCAACACATATGAAGAAAACCTATGCAAAGATATTACGTTTTGTGGATATTATATTATTAATTTTAAAAAATCAGAAGACCAATTAATTTGTAAAACTTGTTACCAAAAAAAGTATGGAGGAGTTTGGCTTTTAAACAATAATTTGGCAGCATATCCTATTCAGGATGTAGCCATTAACACAGCATTATTTGGCTGTAATTATTTTAGTTGGCAGCACTTACAGTAAGTAGTTTGCCATTGCTTTCTGAATGGTCCTGATGCACAATTGCCTGCAGTGGAATTTGAATCCTATACCTTGGCTGTCACACACACTCTGTACCTCGCCACCATAAAGCCAGACTGAATTAGTCCTATGTGAAAGAAATGCATAGATAAATCACCAGAGTCAAGAAACAACCAAACACACTAGAGATATAAAAGTGAATAAGTAAATATCTGTTACAAATACCTACAGTTGTTAATAAAAAGATGATTAAAAACAATTATAATAAAATACATATGATGGTGAAAATAGTTGACGTTTAGATCAAAGATCTTCTATGAATTAACACATAAGAAAATAAATAGAAATAATATAACCAGTATTAAAAATATTTCCTTATATCGTTCTCCATGTCACTACAGTCAGTCAGTTCCTCTTTTGCCAAATTTGGCACATATGGTGGATGTCATAGTTAAGTTATCCATGCATGTCGGTCAGTTGCTAGGGATTGTAGGTCTTGTGCATTTATGCCTGTTGATTTTAATTCATTCATAAATGTTCTTCTGAGTGTTGTTTTTGGTCTTCCCTGTTTTCTTTTCCCATTTGGTGTCCACATGAAGGCTTGTCGTGGAATTTTGTCTTCCTTCATTCTAAGTACGTTGCCGATGTATGTCCAGCGGGCGTTTCTGATGATGTTCGTCACATATTCTTGTTTTGTCTCCTGTCTTCGTATGTCGTTTGATTTGAAGTCTTTCCAGTTAGTATTTGTGATTGTTCTGAGGCATCTATTCTCAAAGGCAACTAATTTCTTATTCATTATTGCAGTAGATTTCCAACTTTCACATCCATATGTCAATGATGGAATCGCACTTGCATTGAATAGTCGCAGTTTGATGTTTGCGATATTCGATCTCCAGATGTTTGAGAGTTTGTTAAAGGCGTTAGAGGCGACAGCGATTCGAGTCTTGATTTCTGAGTTGATATCCCCGTCTGCTGTTATCTTGCTTCCCAAATATACGAAATTTGAAACGTTGTCTAGTATATTACCATCTAGTTTAATTGATTCTGTCAGGCCGGTAAAGTTCATGATTTTTGTTTATGTGTGTTTATTTGAAGGCCTGTCTGTTGTGAAAAAAATGTGACTCTTTCTGTTTTTTCTTGGAGATCTTGGTGTATTGAACTCAGGCGAGCAATATCATCAGCGAAGGTTAGATCTTCCAGGGTCTTGTTGTTTACCCATTTGATTCCTAACTGTTTTTGGTCTGTGCATTTCCTTATGTCACTACACTGAATGTTAATTTTTGTTGAAAAGTTCTTTGTAAATTAATATTTTTTCTACATTTATAGTTTTCTTATTATATGTTCAGATGAAGATCTTTGATCTCAACTATTTCCGTTCTTATTTATTTTATTATAATTGTTTTTAATCATGTATTTATTAGTAGTGGTAGGTATTTGTGACATATATTTAATTATTCACTATTACTTTTATATTTGCGTTATTCCCACCCATTCCTAATTGTTGGATCTTCTCTGGATTTTTGGTAATTATACACTAGAGATATGATGGATGCAGCATGTTGGAATAAATAAATACAAGTATAAATGCTGTTCGTATACAGCAAAACTGATCTTATACCTATATTCGTTTATCCCTGTTTATGTTGAAGAGGAAGATTAATGCAGAGAAAATGTTTGGAGAAAGATGAGCAATAAACAAGAAGATGGGCTTAACAAATCTTATTATTGGTTGTGGACTGGTATAATTGGAGATGCATAAGCATTCAGTCTTTTCTAGAAGATGATGATGTGTATACATACTGTTAGTTCCAGTGGGGGGTGCAAAAGGAAACGCACTGCTCTCAGTGAACCCAGAGTTAGTAGATAACGAAGATCCCAAAAGTACCTCCTGTGGTGCATCCTGGAAACAGAAATACAACTGCTAGGGTAGAAAGAGTAAGGTCCAACTCTTCTGTCGAGTTCTTCCTTAGTCGGAACCAGGATCGTGGATGAGAAACGGTTCAGTGCATGATGGGCACAGGCTCAGAACATCTAATTATACGAGGCAAATTCAGACTATGGAAAACCTCGAGCGAGAGATAGACGTGAACGACAATCGTCTTGGCACACCTGCGTGCCCGTCGACAGATTGGCAGGCTGTCACAGGTTAGGGAAGCCTACTACCCGAATTAAACACATGACGAAAATGGATGTGCTCAGTCTCTGATGTCCAGACCACAAAGTGAACCAACTGAGGTGCAAATAACACAATTCAACTGTGGAACTTATGTGGCACAACGTACTTCACGCTCCCCGGCAGAAATCACACAATTGATTCATTGTGGTTAAGCGAACGCAGAAGAAAAAGAAGTTCCAGTCGCTCAGTGATTTACCACATTTCTCATTCTGCTGTGCTGGCGTTCAGTTCTATTTGTGCCACACGTTGTACTAAGTTCCCCAAATATCAGGTAGGTATGTCATCAATCTCTGTATCCATATCTAGAAAGCGCTCTTGAAGCAGTTTCAGCACATCCTTCTTATACAATGTCATCTCCCCATCTATTGATGCCTTGGATGCAAGCATGTTTGCTCTCTCATCAATGAATAACAGCATGCCCTGACCAGTAGATCTATGTATACTCTGACGATTTGATATAGCTATAGATGCCATCCACTGGCCATTTTGGATTTTTCGCAACATACCAGTAACTGCCCTAGTAAATGGGGTCCCAATAATTATTTGAATGGCAGCTGTAACAACCTCAGGGCTTTATACTATCAATAAAAGGATTGAGAGGTTGTGTATGTGATGATTGCCTATATATGTTTCAGGTCAGGTCCTTATATTATAGATGATGGGAGTACGATATTTTCACTCTTGTCCCTGTACCAAAAATGTAAATTATACTTTTTAGCTCCAGATTAATGTTTGGTAATTTGTTGTTTATGGGAAAGTTTTCCTGAAATGTTGCAAGTCCCAAATGACTGTCTTGCTCAATGCTGCTGTAGGTTGAAATGTCACAATAAGGGTAGTCTTTGGAGGAGGCTGACTTTCTTGTAATCTTGGAGGAGCTTCAGATAAGAGAGTCGATGCCCTTCTATCAGTCCAGATGTGGGTCTCCTGCTGGCTTGATCACCGCAGAGATCAAGGGATGATATAACAAAATTCCCATGCCTAGCCTTCTTAATCACTTCTTATGTCTTCATTGCAAATACATGTGGCAGTGTTACTATTCATTACTTTCCTTTCTGGCCTTTAACACCCAGGAGAGGCCCCTCAGAAGAAGGTATAATGCTGCAAGGAAATGTGAATGTTTATTTTGAATGAGTGCTTGTGTTTGCAAGTGTGAGGATTTGTCAAATTCCAATTACTGATTTTTCATAAAAATGCTAATGTTTATGTCATTTTATAAATAATTAAAGTTATTTTGCTTTTTAATATAAAAGGATGGTGGTGTTTTTTTGTTCATAGTTCAAAATAAATCATGTGACCAACATTCCCTCTGCCAAAGACACTACTCTATGGTAAGTTGCAGAAGTGCATACATTCTCAAGGTGGCCAACAAAATCGCTACAAGGACGTGTTAAAAATCTCACTGAAAAACTTGAAATAGACCAAGATACACGGGAATATGCTGAACAAAATAAAGCATGTAGCTTTATGTAGACACTGTACTGTCAAAACAGATGCTACATCTTGTGAGAAGTGGAGAAATGCAGCAGCTCAACGGCAAACTAGAAAGCCACAGGTAGATTTTTAAAAACCCATCTACTGTGTACTTACTGTCCAATATAAGAAATACTGCATGAAACGGAACAACAATAGTACTTACGTGGAAAACGGGTTTTTTGTTTCAGTCTTTCTCAAGAATATATAAAACAAAAGTGAAAAACAGTAAAAATAATGTTACTACCACAGAGACATCTTATCACGCAACTCTGAGTTTCAAAAATGAATATAACATTTGGTCATCATCATCATCACTAGTGATGGACGAACATTATTGGTGGGATAGAATACCAGATAATGAGGTTCCTATGAAATATAAATATGCTGGCATCTTTCATGGACAAAAGTCATGTTACATTGAGGGGAAGGGACGAGTGTGTTCAAACCACCCCCTCCTCCAGTTTCCTACGAGCCGGTCTTGGTACTAAACATTTAGGCAGAAAAGAACAGACGCCGGGAACTGTATTACAATATTAAATAAGGTAGGACTATTTTGTTTTAAACTAGTTAGTGTTTGATATAGCACCGTAAATATGTGTTTCTGGTGTGAAAAAAGAGAGGGGGAGAGAATTCTACCTACAAATAAAAAGGTCACTCAGTGTCCCCACTGTAAAAATCCTTGCCTTATACAAAAATGGGTTCAACGAAGAAACCAAAGCTAAGTTTTTATGCCACAATTGAGACACTCATCAACCCAGAAGTCCAAAATAAACAAGTATGGTGATGATGATGCTCCTCCTTCGCAAGCGAAGATGAGCATGCATGAAAAACATTAAATGCGATGGAAAAAAAAAATATAATAATTAAAATTAGTAATTAACTAATTTGGTTTGTGATGATGAAAGCCATGACTTGCGCTATGAAAATTGGATTAAAGTGAGGGAGAGCACTGTCGTCAACCTCACTCTCTCTCTCCCCTACACATATGGTCTCAGTGGCAAGACGACTGAGTGTGTGTAGGGGTGCAGTAGATGACCAGGGTGCCTTACTGTCTCACCGTGCTCTTTGACGCTCTACGACACTAGCTGAATGACGCCTTTTCTGCCCAGTGGCCCATGTTGTTTGTTTGTTTTGCGTTCGCTCCATTGTAACCATCACGGATATCCGTGCGATTTCCGCCAGGAGCGTGATTACGTTGTGCCACCGTTATGCGCCTTGTAGGCCTAGCACATCCGATTTCGGCATGCCTTGACAATTCGGGTGGGCTACCCTTAGCCTGTGACAGCCTCTATATCTGTCTCCAGGCATGCGTAGTGGCGACTCTTCGCCCAGACGATTTTTGTTCTCGTCTGCTGACTCGTACGAGGTGTTCCACTGTCTATGAACTTGCCTCGTGTAATTGGACGCGCTGTGCCTGTGCCCATTGGGTACTGAACCGTTTCTCATCCGTGAGGCTGGTTCCTTAAGGGGAATAACTCAACAGAGGAGTTGGACCCTGGCTCTTTTGCCCTCTTAGCCGAGGTGTCATTCACCGACATCGTGTACCCCTTGTCCAAGTTCGAGTCTCACACCACGCGTTTAAGAGCAAGGTGTTCTCGAGCTGAGCGTCCTTGTCCCAATAGCGCCTGAGCCCATCAGGTACTGAACCCTTTCTCTCTTCAAATGTATTTCCGGTGTAGGAAAACCTGACAGTAGAGTTGGGCCAGGACTACCATCGTTGTCTCTTTCTTGCCTAAGCCCATCGGGTACAGAACCCTTTCTCTTCGCGAGCATATTTCCGGTTTAGGAAGGCTCGACATTAGAGTTGGATTAGGTCTTCTTGCTTTACCAAACGCCAACGAATGGGTCTGGGTCTCTGCCTGTAAGGAACACAGGTAACTAGAAGCTCGTCTCGAGCTGACGGAGCTTGTAGTTCCCCTTTCCTAGGGTCTTTTCACTTTCTATTTACAGTTCGCGCTGCCCTCTAGCGCTGTTCTGCCCTTTCATTGTTTAATTGTACTCGGTATGAAATCTATTTGTCTCTCGCCATGCATCTACCTTTACGTGCATTTTACATTGGCCGCCCCTCCAATGTTCGGACTGGACTGACTAGCTTCACTGTATGTCGACAGTGTCGCTGTATGTGGTGATGCTGGTGGTGTCGGAGATATTGTCTGACTCTTGTGCAGTCAAATCTCTTTCCATCTGCTACCTCCACATTCTCGGACACGATCCCCAAATGATTTGGCAAGAATCAGCTCGAGCTGCTGTATTTCTGTTTCCAGGGTGCTCCGCGTGGAGGTACATTTGGGATCTTGGTTATCTGCTAACCCTGGGTCCGCCTAGAGCAATGCGTTCCCTTTGCACCCCGCCCATGTTAGTTGAGCTCATTTGCGCAGTACGCCGCATCTATACTTTACATGCTAGACAGACATGGGCACAGATCCCATGCATGGCGAACAACACAACCAAAGTCTGATTTACTATTCTCTTCGTGCGTCACACGTATCTGTGGCCCCGTGCACGAACAAGAATAAGATCAACACATTATCTAAAGACATAGGGCTATCTTTGCTTCAGATATCGTAGATACAGAATAAGGTTTATAGCTTTGAAAATGATAGGGGGTTCAAATCCCATTGTCGGGAAAAGTGAGTATTATATGCTAAGCTATGGGCATAGAGTAAATGCGATTTTGTAAGGAGCCGGATGATGTACTGTGGGCTGTGGCACAGGTAAGCAAATGTGGCCTCATCACGTGATAAGTCAAACTTTGTAATAGTACCGCGTTCTACTCAGATTATCGTGACCTAGCTGGCCTCTGTGTCGCCATGACTTTCTTCTTGGGAGAATAATGTAGTGTTTCCCGTTGCTTACCACATCCACATGGGGGATATTTATTTATATCCGCTACTTAAACAATAGTTTATGTCGTGACAAATGGGTGCCCCGCCACAACAGCAGCAATAAGAATAGGAAATCAATTTAGCCCTTTTCAACAAATAAAACTAGGAGTTAGACAGGGTTGTGTACTTTCACCAGACATGTTTTCTTTATACAGTGAAAACATAATGCGTGCAATAGTTAATATCCCAGGAATATCAGTGGGAAGACACACCATTAATAATTTGAGATATGCGGATGACACTGTTCTGATTGGAAAAAGTGAGGAAGAACATCAACATTTAATTAATGTAGTAGTCACAGAAAGTAAAAAATAAAGGCCTCTTCCTAAATATCAAGAAAACAGAAGCAATGGTTATTTCAAAGAAACAAAATACCACATCATGCATGATCATAGTGAATGATATAGTATTAAAACAGGCCCACCAATTCAAATATTTGGGTACAACAGATGGAAGAAGTTCAACAGAAATAAGAAGAAATATAGTAAAGGCAAATACTAAATTCAGACAAATATATTGTGTAATATGACCTTGTAATTAGATGTGAGAAAGAAAGTTCTGTAGTGCTATATAACTCCTATACTAATATATGGATGCGAGTCTTTGACAATAAACAAACTGTAAAGTGGGAAATTGGAGGCAATAGAGATGTGGTTCTATAGAAGAATGCTGAGAATACCATGAACTGCCAGAAAAATTAATGTGGAAGTGTTGAAAGAGTCAAATGCGAAACGGACCTTAATCAATAATATAAGAAAAAGACAATCTTCATTTTTTGGCCACTTCATGAGACAGGCAGGTTTGGAGAACATAGTCACAATAGGCAAATTTGAAGGCAATAGAGACAGGGCGACAACGTGAGAAAATATTAGACAGCTTGACAACCTGGCACAGCAGGGAAACAACAACGATCTTGATACATAATACTGGAGACAGCGCTGTGTTGGGCCATGATCGCCTACGCCAGTCAGCATGGCATCTGATGATGATGAGCTGATCACGGATTAAAAAGTCGCTAAGGTATGCTACAAACTGACAACCCCTTCGTCCCCCAGAATCATCCAAAGGCGTAGAAAGGTTCTCATTGTGTAGCGGGCAGATCAATTCGTCCACACGTATAATAAGCTTCGGTGAAATACGTCTTTATCGATATTTTTCCATTCGCTTAATATTGTACGTATTTATTTCGTTAAAGAAACCACATTTGTTTAACCTGTACTTTTTGTGGATAAAGCGATCCACATGTACTGGCTCTGATGGCATTATTTTTTCTGTCACCTAACCCTGTGTTTATTAGTCATTAGGGATTTGCGAACTATTATTATTTATAGAAAATGAATGTTATCATATAGTCCAAAAAGAGATACGATAGCACGGAAAGAGTTGTTGGAGGGGCGATAGAAAGCAGAAAAGGCAGATGCCGACCAAGACGTCGTTGAACAAGAGATATTCAGATATGCATGCACATGTCGCTAGAGGAACCGAGACAACTTGCCAGAAGCCGAGTGGATTTCAGAAGATCCATATGGAAGATTAAATTCTGGACAGAATATGTCACATGACAGACAGCAATATGGAGTTAGTTTGACCCCTAAAAAGTAATCAACGTAGGTAACGACAAAATTAAATTGTCCCAACTATCACAGACACTTGTCTCTTTACACTTTTACAAAGTCGCATCTACTGCCATGCCCTGCTTCCCTACCACACTTCCTCCATTGTTTTGTTGCTCCTCCATCGGTAAGAGGAGGTGGGTTATCCATAAATTATATATATATATATATTGACATTTTTTAAGGTTGGTGTACGGTCGAGAGTTTTATAAAATAATACCAAATTATTTTTTTGAGAACTCACCCTGCACATGACGTAGGGATAACAAGAGCATGCGGCTTTTGTCAAACATGCCCCTAGCAAACCCTTGTAACTACCACATCTGAAAAATGCATTAGTGATTAGTTTTGTGTGCGTGACTTATTTGTAACATTATAAAAAGGGAGAGGCGGATTTTTTTTGTATGAAAAATGATAATGAAGTTTTGCGAATCAATGGAATCACACGGGAAAACAAACACAAATCGTCCTTCACCAAGAATACAATTTAGTATTTTCATTATTTGTCATTCTGTTTCTCGAAACGTCGATTTGTTTTTGTATTTTCTTGTGCTTCCATGAAATCTCAAAACTTTATGTTTTTAATTTAATTGTTTGGTACACCGCCGTAATTTCAATATTTGCAATACCCCCCTTGCTCATCTGACATGTATAATATACAAGGTACAAACTAAAAACATGTCGTATGTTATTTTTACGAGTAAGACGATTGTTTTGCTGCATTCATAATGATACACAATGGCACGTAGGGTATTGCGGAACAGCTACGGTCAGTGAAACATATACCAGTGTAGTAACTGTAAGTAATTTAGTAATGTCCAACCAGTGTTGTCAACTGTTGTCTTATCTCAATGCAGCTGAATGTAATATATGAGTCTAATTTAAATATAATAAAAGTGATATTATATAAATATTATATAGTTAAATGAATGGTCCGGGTAAGCCCTCATCAGGGACCTAATTAGGATTTATTTATAAAAAAAACTAATAGGGGCCTAGTATAGCCTGGTCCATTATTAATAATTAAATATTAGTAATATTATTATTATAGCCTATCTTCATAAATTGTATGTTTGCAAGTCTGTAGATTGAAGCCGGGGAGGGGGGGGGAGGTGTAGTTTTTCTCAAGCAGCTACCCCTCCTAAGATAGAACACAAGACAATGTCATCCACTAGAACACTTAGTAGACCTACTAGGAAACAAAATAAACTGCAACCTCCACCCCTTTACATAAAATTTTAGGTACTTAAATTTTTGATAAAATTTTCAAAATAGTACTACAATCAGTGGCGTAGCGAGGTGGACCGCCCCTGGAGTATCATCGTGAGGATGGCAAATTAATTTTCGTCCAGACTTTCACAATCACTGACATTTTTTTAATGTCACAAGGGCGGAAAGTTATGATTCCGCCCCGGGCGCCATTGACCCACGCTACGCCACTGACTACAATTAAAGTTTAATGGTTTTCACAACACAAAAATCCTCAATTTTACAGAAATGAGAAGATGATTAGCTGAAAGTGAAAGGTAGCCTTTATTTAGGTAATTCCTCCCCCTTCCCCCAATATCTTTTTATTACCAGTCATATCTACAACCCTGTATATTTATCCCTATGAGCAATTGCTCATTTGATATTTTTTTCTGCTCATCGTACACTTTGCACCTTGCTCTAAATAGCAGTGACATACTGGCACAGTATCAACTCACCTGATGTGATGGCTAGTTGTTCCTTGAACTTCTGCATGATATGTGTCCTTCATTATAATAGGCCAGAGTGCTAATCCATTTTATATCGCTACATAAGGCCAATCTGATTATTGCTGTGCTTTTCATTGCCTGGCAAAACAAAGCATAAATAAATGACAGATGAAAAGCATGGCAATAATTGGAGCAGCCTAGAACAGTGATGCTGAACAAAGGCTTGTTAAAAAGAAGGTCATAGATGAAGTGGGCACATTACCTTTAAACATTAGGCTACAGGTTTCTAGCTGTTTTCAAGTTGCTATGAGCAGGTATTGTATTGAAGCAAGGTGACAAGTGTCCCTAAAAAACTTTAAGAAAAAATTATAATACATTTTAATTTAAAAAAAACAAAAGAAAAAAAAACCACATTCACAAGGTCGTAGAGTGGTTAGTGGACCTGGCTCACAACATAAACTCATTGAAACTTGCTTGTTGTTTGAAAGAAGTCTACCATCCACATTGTACTGTGTCGATATGACTAGATGTATTAGTAATTCCTATAAATTCAACAATTGTTGAGTGGTAATGTCCTATACAAAATTTGCTTCTATCGTCTTCTTCTTTCCTTCCTCTTTTACCCTTTACGGGTGTCGAGGGAGATACAATGTTCTTGTTCTTGCTTTTCTGGCAGCTTCAGATAATGTTATTTGGTGTTTGTGTAATGTCTATTTAATGTTGTCGATCCAGCGTACTCTAGGCCTACCCCTGGCTCTTCTTTCTGCTTCTCCTCTCTTCATATATGCTTTATAAACTTATGAATCACACAGCATTCTTTCCAGATGACCAAACCATTGTATCTGTTGGTTTTGAATGTATTGTAGAATTGATATGACACTCCCTCTTTCTCTTATGACATCGTTTCTAATTCTGTGTCTTCTGGTCACTCCTGTGGCTTTTCTCAGACAACTCATCTCTATTGTAACCAGTTGTCTCTTATGTTTTGTTGTTAAGGGCCATGTTTGACATTGGTAGCACAGGGTTGGAATGAAGATACTTTGGATAAGATGTTTTTGTGCTTCTATTATTTATATTATTTACAAGAGACAACACAAATAGATTTTTCAGCATAATATAATGTTACTCTACAAGGATCAGTGACCAGGTTTCTACGGAACAAAAAGCTAACAGAGTTAAATGGAACAAAATTGTGATAAAGATGCATATACAGACACAGCCAACATTCTATGTGTTACGCGATTAGAGCCCCCGATCACTCGATATGCACGCTACACACTGAGTGAGGGGGTGGATGGCTATGCTTTGCACAAAATTTCTAGATCGGTATCCTTAGTTACAACTTGTAAAATCTCTGAGTCACGGAAGCTGAGTGCTATAACATGAAATTAAAAAGTTAGAAGCTGTTGTCACGTGATTTGGTCACTGATCCCCGTATTGAAGACATTAAGTGTGACTAGTGAAATTATCACTCGTTAAGAAGCTTCAAAATCTGCCGTTGAGATTTCATATTGATGCTAATCTCATTATTATTATCTAAAATTTTACAAAATGTAATCTTTTTCTTTTTTTTTTGGTTTCAAATAAAGATGTATAGAGTATAACAAGTTATCATGTTCCTTATCACGGCAGGAAACAACCGACTAAACAATCACCTACTAAAATAAAATCACATTCTCAAAATGTAATATTTTTCTTGTTTTGGTTTTAAAATGAAGATGTATAGAGTGTAACAAGCTATCATGTTCCTTATTACAGCAGCATGCAACAGACTAAACAATCACCTACTATTCTAGTGATATGGTTTCAAACGTCCACTGTTCAGTGCAAGTGGTGAAAACACTGAGTGTATTAATTACCAACGCTGAAGCCGGGCCATTGGTGCAAATAAAATGGCAGCATAATGCATTTCCATTCTCTGGACTACATCATACTGGAAATCTAGTAGGACCATTGGCCTGATATAAGAGAGATTCGGTGGGAGTTTGTGAACAAATGACCAAAAAATACACATATGTGTTTAAGTGTAGTGTTTCAGCCGATGACCCTATAAAAACCCTTGCAGTCCATGGGCAGTAAACTCATGCATTAGACATTTGTATAAAATTGTTTTATGACAACAAATATCTTGTCCCAGTCTACACTAGCTCACACTTCCAAAAATAACCTTGAAAGTCTGTTCCTCCTTTTTGGCTAGTCTAGTATACATCAGATCCTCACAGTGCTATTCAATACAGTCAAATCCTGTTATTGAAACTTGGTCCAGACCAATGAAATATGTATGTAATGTAATAACAGAAAATCACTATAGACAAAATAAAAGAATAAAGAATAAATATAATTGGGGATTTTGAACAATTTTGTTAAACAGAAAAATTTGTTATAGCAGGATGCTTTACAAAGGGATTTCATTGTACATATGTGTGTGGTAGGTATTTTCTGCAGTGCAACATTCACATGTCATTTGATGATAGTAAAAGTAAAGTAACCCATAGCATTTATTAATGCCGTAGGGGTGAGAGATGTTAGCGATCTCACATTTCACAGGCTCTGCAAATGAGGGCGGTAGCCATCTCCTCTCCCTCGCAGTCTTTACTTCCCGGATTAATCCGGTACCCATTTACGGCTGGGTCGACCTGGGAGCCGTTGCGATCTGAAAACATTTCCGCCTCAACTGGGGAATGAACCCAGGACCACTCATATGCGAAGCCAGTGCGCTAACCACTGCGCTAACGCGGCCCCCTTGATGTTTCCTGAATAGTAATGTTTCCTGAATACTTCATTTACTGATGCAACCTTCATTTAATTTCAGCTTCACAACAAACATCCATTATACAGTGGAATCCCATTATAACGAATTGGTCTGGTCTGACAGAATATGTGCATTATAACCGACATTTGTTATATACAATTATGACAAATATTAACATAAATTATGCCCTTTCAGTTATTGTTTCCCTTGTACAATGTTTTTTCCATGACGTAATTACTACCTGTCAACTAAGAATAAATAATCAACTAGCACAGTCCTCGAGACATTGATTCTAGCACATGATGAAAAAATGTAAATAATATCATCCTCATTACTTGTCTATACAGTAGAATCCCCAATTATATTTTTAATCAACTAAGAGAATGGCATATATACGTTCTGTTACTCACCTCTCCTCCAATTACATATGTTTTCACAATAATTTCATGTTTCTCTTTCAACCAGCTAAGACTTAATTTAAGTACAATATGACCTTGGCTGAAATCATTAGAGCCAAAAAATGCTGGGTTGATGGCTACATCCTAAATAAGATATACTACCAATTTATTTGGCATGGCCTAGGCTTTCAGCGAACTCTCTTCCTGTTTCGCAGCATCAGAGTTTTTAACAAGCAAAGTGAGCATTGTGTTAATATTTCAGGTAAATGGAATGCAAAGTCACATGCCTACCCCCTCCCACCCATTGTCAGTGCTTCTAGTTGTGCACGGCTACTAGTTTCATTCAAACGCAGTGAGCTAATTTAGAAGTCATCCTTATAACTTGAAACAATTGGCTTTTCCCGT
Organism: Meghimatium bilineatum; assembly: GCA_034231615.1. Classification (NCBI taxonomy): domain Eukaryota; kingdom Metazoa; phylum Mollusca; class Gastropoda; order Stylommatophora; family Philomycidae; genus Meghimatium; species Meghimatium bilineatum. Next base: position 22,745,184 of record CM067316.1, on the reverse strand, counting down.
GACTCATTGGCTGTTGACACAAAGTGACCAATTAAATTACAGGAAAAGACAAATTCCTCAATACAAAATTATGGGCCATATAAGACAGCCAGACTATATTTGATGCTCACAACTGTACTGAATAGAGCTATGTCCAAACATACTGCCAGTAAACATGTCATGCTGTTTCTGAATGAATGCCTCACATGCACACATTGTTGGAGTCTTTCTTGCACCATTTCAAAAACACACACACACACAGGTCAAAAGTTCAGAGAGACTACCTTTTTGCCCAGAAGTAATTTATATATATATATATATATATATATATATATATATATATATATATATATATATATATATATATATATATATATATATATATGTTAATGTGTTATACAAGGATATTTGATATATAATACAAGCATTATAACAAGTTTAAAAAAAAATTAAGACAAAGAAGTAAAATAATCGGGGATTTTAAAAACATTCATTATAGAGGGAAATTCGTGAAAACCGAATTTGTTGTAATGGGATTCCTCTGTAATAATAATAAAACCCATAAATAATAATAAAACCCATAACCCGTCAAGGCTGTAGGGGTGTCACATTGAGACATTTGGTGCAGAAAGATCACACATTTCTATCCTCTACCATCCTGATGAGTTTGGAAACTTTACATCCTGTCCATTCTGATATTATCCAGTCATATCTTCTTCTCACTGCCTCATATTCTTCTACCCTCCACCATACCTTGAAGCATATCTCTTGTCACAGAGGAGTGTCTACTCATAACATGCCCGTACCATTGGAGTTTGCAAGGTAATTATTTAGCACACATTGAAGGAGACTGTTCAATATGGAACTGCCTGGTGTGTAGAATTCCAGTAAACTCAGTTCTGTTGCAAATAACTTAAAAAAGGGCTGCAAGCTTTTCTTTCTTCTTCTTCTTCTTTGTTCACTTACAAACTCCTACTGGTTAGCAGAATGTAGTTTTATAATGTAACAGCAATTTCTCCTTTTTTTGTTTTGGCACAGGCTATGTTCAAAGACCAGTCTAAAATGTGCATAGAATTCTGCTATTATGGCAGACGTTTTAGTCATCGCAGGCGTAACAATTGTCTATATTACATAGTAGTCACAGTCATTTTTATTGGGACAATTTTGATGAGTCTAAACATCTACCAGCTTCATTACATGAGAGTTGATCAGGAGTAAGTATTGTTGAATATTTTCTTCTTCTATTCTACTTATAGGCCTACCTGTCAACCTCTTAAGGTTTTCCCATACAATGTAATCTTTTCAGTCATATTTAAAAGTGTAAAGATTAGTCTTTCCTGGTGTTAAATGTATTCTAAAGTAGTATCTATATACCATTTTGTCAAGTTTGTAATAAGAAATATTAAAGAGAATTCAATATGATCTTACAAAAATATTTAAAGACCAAAATAATTTTAAAAATTTAACATGTAATTAAATTGATTTGTGATTCCTTATTGAATGATTATATTTTATACATATATTGATCTCCTCTGTTATGTTTTTTTCAGTTTTCGTTACATTGTTTCATGATTGTGGGTCTCTTATACAGATTTTCATGACCATGGGCCAAGAAAGTTTGAGAGCTACTGCTTTATAAGATAAAGCTATTTTCCACATTTTTTTCCTGTTCTCTTACTGTGTAATATGATATATGAATTTCTTTAATGAACTTTATCATGGTCATCAGTTCCAAGACCTGGCCATATAGCTTGTTCATCAGAGCTGTTGCAGATGTCCCAAACCTGGCAGTATTATCTTTTTCATATAAGCTGTTGCAGATAGTCATAGCTTTCTTCTTCTGGTGTGGCACATTGGGCAGTTCTGTAGAATATGTTATGTGCTTTCTGCAGACTTCACAGAGACACATAAAGGTGTTGCCTATTCAAAATCTGATACACATGTTGTTGCTTTCAAACTATGTTGCACAGGTCCGAAAGGGAGGCAAGAATAGCGACTAAGGGGGTTATGGGATGGAGTTGGCTGCCCATTTCCATACAGGGTCAAAGTGACTCAGAAACCATGCTGAAGTCGAATTTGTCAAATAGAAATGCGCAGGTATCGCAGTAAACCTGTAAACTATGACACAACATATTCTCCAGATTATATCCTGCTAGTCTGCAGGAGTTTGAGATTGAACGAAGAAGAAAGCGTTGACTTTAAAATGTTACTTATACATTTCAGCATTATGCGAACAATCAGAACATTTGTTGTGATCAGACAGCGCTCAAATTTGCATGAATTAATACTATTAGATTAAATTTCTAACCGCTGTGCCACAGAACCTTCTCCCTTTAGGCTAACATAGTTCTGTTCCTTCATGTCTGTTTAATGATGGTGTTATTTTTGGATGCCATATTTCTCATCCCTGCATTTTTCTTTTCCTAATTTTCTAAATCAGACATTTGTGTCCCATATTTGGACAAAACCAAATAGTGACAATTTTCTAAAGCAGATCTTCATGTCTTATATTGTGGCCACATTGAATAGTCTATATTTTCTGAAACAGATATTCAAGTCTTACATTGTGACCAGCTTGAATAGTCTACATAGACATTTTCTAGAGCAGACACTCGTGTTGTATATTGTGATCAAGTTAAATAATCTACATCTTCTAGAGCATTCTTCTATTATGATTTAAAAACATATTTTCTGGAGGAAAAAAGTAGATTAATGTTTTTTTCCTAATTTAAATTTTGTAATAGTTTTATTATCAATAGCAATCTGACCTCATTACTTTGTAGCTTTGAGATATTAATTATAGAGCAGAAACATGAAATGTTTTTGCAAGTTGTGATGATTTTGTGAAGGTTTTGTTTTCATTCATCAGATTGAGGAAAAAAGAACTTTTCGAAGTCCCAGTCAGTGAGGCGAGAATTATTAAACAACTCAATTCTACCAGTGTATCACCAATTGTATGGATACAAGGCAGCCACAAGTCAAATAACAATAACCATGGGGGTTATCTTATGCATGTGTACTTAATTTTTGAAAAGATGGGTTTTACTGTTGGAGATCGGTTATCTGATTGGGTTGTTGCCTGGATTCATGATTATCCATTTGTGAATTTTGCAGATGTCATGAAGAATTTGAAACCATACCAGAAAGTTAACCATTTTCCTGGGTCTGGTTACATCACCAACAAAGTTAGCCTAGCACAGACAAATTTTGATTTTATTCCGAAAGCTTTTGAAATACCAGCAAGAAAACAGCAGTTTTTGGAATATGCAAAGAAACACAGAAATGTCAGTTGGGTGCAGAAAGGAAACCAGCACAGAGGTATAGAGGTGATAAGTGTAGAAAATATTGATCTATCTCAGGAGGGAACATTTGTTCAAGAGTATGTTTCTAGACCTTTTTTGATAGATGGAAGAAAGTTTGATATTGGAGTGTATGCTATTTTGACATCCTTGGATCCCCTACGAGTATACTTCATTGATGGTGATGCACTTTTTAGATTCTGCCCAGAAGAATATTATCCTTTTGACAGTTCTAATCCAGAAAAATATGTTGTTGGGGATGACTATCTCCCTATGTGGCAGGTGCCATCTCTTGAAGATCTCTTTGTACACAAGGGGTTTTCCTTCAAAGATTCCTTCAATGAATACCTAAGTTCTATTGGCAAAGATCATAGAAGTCTGTGGGAGAAATTAAAATCAGCAATCAGGGATATTACGCTTAAGAAAGAATCTGATTTAGTTGTATCTGTTCAGAAATATCCATCCAAGAGAAACTTTTTTGAGCTGGTACGTTTTGATTTTGTTGTAGATGAAAACTTGGATGTGTTTTTGATGGAATGCAATATGTCTCCAAATTTGTCCTCTGATCACTTCCCTAAAAATGCTCGCCTTTATGAGCATGTTATCTTTAATGTACTCAACCTTGTTGGTATTGGGTATTTCACATTAGGATTAAACAAAAAGTTTTTAGCACACGAGAATGTTATGTTAGTATCATCACAGGATATTCAGGTTTTTCCTGATTATTGCAAAGGCAATCTCTGTTCTGGTAACTGTCAGATATTTGTTTGTAAGCTTTGTGTTCAGTGTATCCAAAAAGACTTGCATATAGATTTAAAGATTGCATACTTAGAACATATGCGTAGAGGATCAGCACGCCGTATTTTTCCACCATCTATTGACCAGAAAGATGCTCTTGAATGGAACCCAGGAATGAACTTACCTTTGTCTGGGTATTTAAAAATGAAGAACAAATTAATGTATTTGTGGTTTATTGGCAAGTGTCGTTTGGATGGTGGCTGGTGTCAGTGATATAAATTGTTTTGAACAATAAACAATATCAATATATCTTGTCATCGACCGCTAATTTTGAACAATAAACAATATCAATATATCTTGTCATCGACCGCTAACAAAACTTATGGTACTGCCTACTGTGACAGGTCTCAGGTACCACAGGTCTCCCCTATTCTAAATATAGCATAATTGCACATACACATTATAAATATGTGTTCGCTTTAAAAAAAGGCATCATTGTGAAAGACATTTGTCTGCAACAACTAATTTTCAACTTATTCGGCATCCTAGTAACTCCACTGCACTAGGGGGTTGTGACTCCCGGCAATCTGACTCGTGATGCTGCACTGGTGGGATTATTTGATCAAGCCTCACAGATCTTTATTCTGCATGCATTTTATAAATGTAAGACTTTTTAGAAATAAATGTGCAATCTTTACATGTTTCTATAATGTAAGTTTTGTAACTAATGTAACTTTTGAAACTGTCAGTAATTGATTGATTAATTTACTACAGATGTATATATCAATTTGTACATTCAATTTGCACTGTTTTTATAGATCCTGTAAAATTGAAACATTTTTATGTGGAACATGTTAATAATACATTTTGTAGCAACATAACAAATAATGATAAAATAATAACAATATTTTCAAAAAACAACAGATTGACAAGAGTGACACTTGCACAAACTCTCTACCTTTGTGTGGCACATTTGTTGATATTACATATATTGTTTTACAAGTCTTCCGTCCATTATTGATTTGATTTGTCATTTTACTATTAGATGTTTATTGTTATAAAAAATAGTAACACATTTTTAAAAAAAATGTAATGTTTCAAATTGAACACTTTACTGACCAGCAATCCACAGCATACTCATCTCCCATTATCATTGGTTTTGCATTGGATTTTAGTCATTGATATTACCATCATTAAAAATCCAAAATCTGTATACAATGGAACTCACGTAAGAGAGCTTTGATAGTTTCTATGTGCCGTAATGAGTGTTTTCTTAATGAATTAAAAAGTCCTAGAGTTATTTCAAGAGCGAAATTCTACTTATTATAATGTTAGGCGTGGATTTACATTACTTTCTATATATCACAAAATTTCACATTCGATAACTTTTATTTCTTCATGATTAATACTCATAAATGATGTCTGTAGACTATATTTCATGGGTAGTACCATTTTGGAATAATGTACTGGCCAGAGCGAGTTATTTTTAGGAACAATATTTTTTCTGTATTTCTGAAGTATCATAACGGTTTTGAAAATTGTTGAAGTTGGTCATAAAGGATTTATTACAGAAATTTGACAACCATCAAATTTGGTCAGTAAAGTGTTAAATATCTCCACTTGAACACTTGTGATTTTTCAAACTAGTTTGCTGTGTTTACTTGCTTATTTTGGTTGTATTGGCATATTAATCAAACAAATCAGTCCTGTGAGTTTGTTCTGCCATGGTTAAAGTAAGCATACAATTCCTTACCTCATATACCTTTCATATGTATTTGTTCATCCTTACTGTTTGAACCATATATTTATTTATCATTTATTTGTTACCTTATATTTTATTATCTCTGGATAAAGACCTCTTGGTCAAAACATTTTATGTAGTCATCCTGTGTATATTTGCTCAGTAAGCCGCTTAGCAGTTGGAGTGCTCAGAAGGCAGAGGCAACCTATTCAATGTAAATATTGCTTAGGAAAATCATAAAAAAATGCTGTGATCATTATATCCTGAATAGGATATGTAACAATCAGAAAGCCCAGTATATCACAGTCCCTCTGTTCCTATATGACTGGATTACCTCTGTGATATTAGGTTATCTTTGTTTATTTGGACAGTCATCATTACATTTCAACCACTACCTACCCATCGAGGCCAGCTCTTTGCCGTGAAGATAGGGATTAGCCAGGTAAAAGATGCTGAAAGCTAAGACTGGCCAGGCCCTCCTAAAATCAAGCAAGACTACAGTCTCCCCTAGCAAGTACACATGCTGAAGACAGAGGTAACACCACAGCAATCAGGATCCCACTCATCAACCCATGCCTTGATTCACAGCCTGTAGTATTCCTGACAGATGCAAGATCAGCACTCGAAGTGCTCCAATCCATAAAACTACCAGACCTTAATACTACTGACTGAACTAAGCAATCAGCATAAAGTAGCTATACAGTGGATATCATCACATTGTGGAATACCTGAAAATGAGAAAGCAGATCATCTGGCTAAGGAGGGAGCTGCTGATAATCAACCAGATGTGTCAATAACATACCATGAAAAGAAACAGATGATCAAGGCAATTAGAAAGCCAACACAAGATGACTACAAAAATTGTGAACAAACCATACCAAGTTGTCATTTTGTGCCTCAGAACAGGACACAGCTGACTCCACAGCACATGTATACAAAGTTAAAGATTGACAACATGGCCATGTATACATGTAGACAGGCACCTGAGACAACAGAGAATATTCTTCAGGAATGCCTGGAATATGAAATGCTGAGACAAATACACTGGCCCAGAGAAACAGTGGAAGAAAAACTTTAAAAGAAATAAAACTTCAGATATAAATATGTTCTAGGAAAACAAAAGAAGACGCCACTAATAATTTGTACTCTGATCACTTTCCGACACTCACCCACTGTGCACAAACACCTGTAGAACTGATAAAAGTCACCAACGTCCTTGATTTTATAATAAATAATGCCTCTAATCTTGAAGTGCACACATTTCAACAGCTGACTCCAATTTAGTTATATCAGAACAGTGACCAAAAAATCAAAAAAAAATGGAGGTCATGGTTCATATAACCATACCTTCATGGCCTTCAAGGATATACATTTTAACACCATTTTTTTCCTTCTACTGTCTTATTTATGTCTTGAAATAGGTCTGTCAAATGTTTTTTATAGGCAGTAGCATTTTTTTTTAGTTTATACTAATTAATTTTTGAAAAAGCAATGGTTCTTTTAATGTGTATAATTTGCACACCAGACCTCAGAATTTATGTCTCTAACTTATAGACTGGACACTTGTCTATGCTAACTTATTGTTATTTTTGAATTAACATATGGAGAAATTTGAACTTAAGACTTCTAGAGTGAATTGCTAATGTCAAGCCTCTTCATCCTAGTGATCCTCCTTCTTAAGATCAAATTGCCATAGGATAGATGATGTGAGCTGCAGGAAGGATGAGTTTGTCACTCTTGTTCCCTATTCCAGGCAGTGGGGTTTTACTTTCAGCTCAAGATTTTGTGTTTCTCTAGAAGTCTCTTTTTGATGGAGAAGTTTTTAAGTCTAAGATCACTGTTTTACTCAATGTGTAATCTAGAAAACTTGTCTGGCAGTGTAGTCATCAAATGAACAAAAGACAAAAAGAAACCTCAATGTGGCTGTAAGGTAATCTTTTATAAACTGTGCTGTCCTCTACTATAGAGTGACTTGTTGTAACTGTCCTCTACTCTAAAGGGGACATTGCTGTAATTGTCCTCTACTATAGAGGGAAGATTGCTGTAATTGTCCTATACTCTAGAGTGGACATTGCTGTAATTGTCCTATACTCTAGAGTGGACATTGCTGTAACATTCTTGCAATCTTTAGGTATATTGTGGTAGAAAGTTGCCTTCCAGCAATCCAGACAAGGTGAGTAAGAAAACCCCCACACCTTTCTTAGCCATCTCTTATGACATGTGCAGACGGCACTCCTATTATTCTTTGGTCCCTTTCATGTCTGGGTAATTGGCATATATTTGATGTATACGAAGGTGTATTCGATTTATAGAAAACTTCATCCCTTGTCATGTATCTTTGTTGTTTGTGGTCAGAATTCATCACACAAGGATGACTATCCAGGTTACATTTGTCAATGGGTATTTTGAGTATAAAACACGTATGAAATATAAAGTTGTACATATAAACATCAGTACATTACCTTCTTTAGAGTAAAAATAGCATGCATTAAATTCCACACATGTAATGTCCAAATATTATAATCTTAAGCAGTTAATTGGTAACCTAATACCGAGGTACCTTTTTTTTCTGTTAAACTGGATCTTTTTTACAGACACATAATTTTATTTGCCTTCTGTGTTGATTATTTGGCTGTCTTATAGAACTTTGTCCTTCATATTGTGTCTTTATTCTGCTTTTCTTGTATAAAATATCAGTACTAGGGAGGGATATGTATTCAAAACATTTATTTATTTTTCCGATCCATGATCCACGGGGTGTGAGCTTTCACTCTTTCTTCTCTGTACCAGTGGTGTGGTAGGTGCATGCCTTCTTCAGCTGTGTTGTGTGTGTATAATGTGTTGTGTCTGTATAAAGGGTGTTAGTGATGTTGGGATTTGGTGGCAGCTGTGGTTTTGCAGTCTGGTAGTACAGGGCATTCATCCTAAACATATAAAATGTTCCTAGTTTCAGTAGACAATTTAGTGGGAATTTCCCATTCAGTGGTGGAAATTTCCTAGATGATGTCACTCTGTGAGAAATATGTGTACTGTTATTTCATAGTAAATTATTCAGTCATGTTTATCAATCAAGTAACAGGAACACATACACACACAACTACTATCATTTTGTAGTTTACTTACACCATCAATAGCCCTTATTTCATAACAACATAATTACTAGAATTACCAGTAACTAAATCACTCAACATGTTGTAGATACAACAACAAAAACAACAAACCCACACTCTGGAAATATCAACACACAAATTTTGCCTTACCTCTCTGTTATCAGTTCTTTGAGCGTGGAGAATCTTAATCCTGTCCAATCTTTTGGATACACATGACTTCCTAGTACCAAAATGTATCTTTACTAGACTTTGATAGGTTAATCAATGACTCATTTTAAACATTTCCAATGTCTCTAATATTGTTGATGTATTAGCTTAGTGCATATAATGTCTTTGTTTATTACTGACATCACATTTTATTTGCAATTGTTATGATGTTTACACATTTAGAACAACTTCTAAAATAATTTTTAAAATTAATTTTTACCTTTGTAACTGTTAAGCTTGTAAAATAAATATTTAAATACTTTTTTGTGCGTTGTTATTATTCTGTATCCAATTAATTTTTGAATGTTTATATATTAAAGAAACATGCTGCTTGCATGCAGGTTTTTTATATGGCTCTTTTGACTGTCTTCAGTCAAATGTTCCCAAATTTACATGAACTACTTTCTTATTCTCCCCATAGAGGGCATTCGTCAGGATGTCACAGTTTACAATAAAGTTGTAAAAATCTACTCCTTCTGTCCTGACATCAATTAACTCTTATACATTATATATATATATACACACATACATATATATATGTACATATAAACAGTGCTTTATTTCTTGAAAAAATAGTGGGTATATGTTTAAGTTGGTGAAAAGTTATCTATATTTTTAGTGACAACACCAAAACAACCTTCCCCCCCCCCCCAGGCCCATATAGAGCACACAAACACAATTCTATTGCTTAAAAATGTTTATTAAAATGTTGATACTGTATATGAGAAGTACCTTTAAAATGTTCAATACTTGGCTAGAAAGGGTTTTTTCCCTAACTCTGCTTTGTGTTTCTGATTGTTGCAGTATTTATCAAACCACAAATAATGCTTATATGTCACAAAATAAAATTAGCACAATTTGTTTCACACAAAAACTTAGTGCTCAACGCAATTAGACTCTTATGTGCACAAGACGTTTTCAGCTGAGCAATGAACACCTCACCCAAATCTTATACTGTACTAAGTTAAACTGTACTTTAAATTTTAGATGTAGATAGGGTGACTCTCATATAAGAAGACTCCGAGCTCAGCCAAAACAGGCCTTCATATGATGCAATATTGAATATTGTTGTGGTCACTGCAATGGTCGCATGCCAATGCTGACCAAATAAATGCACAGAAATTATAGAAAATATGTCATAAAAAGCTTGTTTTGCTTCTGCTCGCAGGTTTTCTATTCTCAAGACTCACAGTCCAGGCAGTGTTTATTTCTAGTTTCTATCTAAGGTGAAATAAGATATTTCTAAATGGGAAATTTGCTTTGTGCTAAATTTAAGTGCATAGGAAAGTGGGTAAATCGGCTATAAATCGAGATGATGATAATCCATCTTCAGTTTCTAGTTATTTCCAGACACTATCTTTATCTCATAATCTATCAATGGAACCATCAGTGTCCTTGACAGTTTACCATTCTGTGATAAAAAATAAATGATGACCATTTTATTAGTTCACGGTAGAATTTTTGTTTTGGATATGCATGCAAATTTCTTTGTGTTGAACCAAAGTAATTCAAAAAATAAAAAAGGTGGGTGAGCAACATAAACCCAGAGAAAAGACACTATATATATATATATATATATATATATATATATATATTATATATATATTATATATATATATATATATTATATAATATATATTACGCATGCCGTTGCATCTGTGGGTCTCAACAATGGCCCACTAGACAAACCACCCATGCAACAGAGAACCTTAGTAGACATCATGTTGTTATATTGAAACTCTTATGGATGCTTTATATCATGTCATCTATACAATTATAGACCCCATCTGAGTAGTAGGCTCCTTCAATAGGCATTGCACTAAGCCGAAAGCTGAAGTCTCCTGGGTATGAAATTAACTCAGAAAAGCCACCCACTGCACATTGGAAGTAAGAGCTTCACTCGCAATTCCTGGGGTTCTCAAACATATATATATATATATATATATATATATATATATATTATATATATATATATAATCTGTTAATGTCTGTGCGTAGGACATGTCCGATGTAGGACCAACGGCGTTTTCTGATAACATCTGTGATGATATTTCATTGTTTCACAGTCTAGCGGAGCATATAAGTCAACTTCCTGAAGTTGAGATTGTTACAGCCCGCCATAAAATGACACACTTTGTCTTTATTTTCTAGCGTAGTGGTGTCTAGACTCTCCGTCCATGCGTTGAAGCTACCCTGTGGGTACGACCCCATTGGGGGTCGAACGACCCTTTCACAGGGGTCGCCTAAGACCATCGGAAAACATATTATGAAGTAGCAACGAAAATAATTTATGGTTGGAAGTCACAACAACACGAGGAACTGTTTTAAATGGTCGCGGCATTAAGAAGGTTGAGAACCACTGCTAAAATGAATGGTATTCATGTCTATAGCTAATTTAAACTTCATATGCAGCACATATATTTATTAACATACATGCCTATGTGGTAACGATCTATGCAGAAATAGGCCTTTACTAAATTGCATCTATAAACAGGGTTTAAAAAAGAGACTGCAGCTGCTTCATGAATGCATGCTGAAGGCAGACATTACGATTTTATACATTTTAATAGCGATTAGAAGAACTCGTATTACGTGGAACTATGTGGTACGTGTAGAAATTTCATGAATTGTGAAGAATTAGGGGTGTATAGAATCATCGAGCTACGTGAACCATAAGGATTCATATTTTCGACATAGACCCCTATGTTAGAAGAGTCAGCATCTATGGATCTGACAGGGTACAATAGACCCCTATGTTGGAGGAGTCAGCATCTATGGATCTGACAGAATATGCCCCTATGTTGAAAGAGTCAGCATCTATGGATCTGACAGGGTACAATAGGCCCCTATGTTGAAAGAGTCAGCATCTATGGATCTGACAGGGTACAATAGGCCCCTATGTTGGAAGAGTCAGCATCTATGGATCTGACAGAATATGCCCCTATGTTGAAAGAGTCAGCATCTATGGATCTGACAGGGTACAATAGGCCCCTATGTTGGAAGAGTCAGCATCTATGGATCTGACAGGGTACAATGATGTTGACTCACGGCCAATAACCATTTCATTCACAATGAGTCAGGTGAAATGTCATTTTTATTGTTTGATATTCATGTAATTTCTTTTTTTTTTAATTGTAGAAAACAAAAATGGAACAATACTGAATATAAAAGAAAATATTTGGATGAGATGGACAGAATATTGTGAGTAATATCATCATGAAAATGTACCAAATAATGAAATAAAAACGTTACGTGTCTAAATAACAGAGAGATAGGAGACTGTGACATATGGGATGAAGTGGAGGAAGCAATTTGTTCACTGAATGAAAATCCCCAGAAATTTACAACATCCAGTTGAATTGCTGATATATGTTGAATTGCTGATATATGCAGAAGTGATGTTTTAACAATACATACGTCTGAATATTTGGTCTACGAAGAAAGGCCTGATAATGGACGCAGTCGCTACTAACAGCACTTCCAAAAAAATGGAGATTTGAAGTGAAATAACTATAGAATAATCAGTCTCATTTCTTATCTCGCCCGTGTGTTGCCGAAGCCCGAAAGGGGAGCAAAGAATAGCAACACTGTTTATATTCCATACATGTCGTAAAAGGCGACTAAAGAGGTTATGGAATGGAGTTGGCTGTCCCTTCCCATATAGGGTCAGTGACCCAGAGTCATGCTGAAGTCGGATGTGTCAGGCCGAAAGGCGCAGATATCGCAGCAATGTTGTAAACCATGACACAAGGCATTCCGTTCTCCGGACTACATTCTGCTAATCTGCAGGAGTTTGAGAACGAACACAGAAGAAGAAGAATTTCTCATCTAAAAGAAAACTATGCTGAGGATTATACTCGATAGATTGTATCATAAAACGGGAGAAATTTTGGTAGAAGAACAAGCCGGATTCAGGAAGAACAGAAATACATTTTCAATATAGGCCTAATAAGTGACAACACCTAAGCGATATATTTCAGCAAAGCTTTAAATCATTAAAATCGCCTCCTATAAAGGCATACTTTGACTCTGCTCGCAGATCTTCTGTTAAGGAGAGGCACGCCTGACCATGTATCTAAATCCAAAATTGAAAGTAGGCCTATAGTTAACTTATTTAATTATAACTTTACTTTAGGTCTCAGCTACACTATAAATAGCACACTGTTTACATTTTTAGTCGTGGATTTCCCTGAAACACCAATCGTATCGATAGATGCCGGGACATCACATCTCTTGATACAAACAAGAATTTTTAAACAACTTAGCGTTTCCATTTTTTCCCAATGATTTCTACTGCGCGCTTCATTATTTCTGCGCGCTACACACTGAGTGTGTAGCTTAGTTCTATAACTTAGTTCTTAATACTAATCATAACCCTAATTATAAGTATTAATTATAGTCCTAACCTTATTTCAATCTCACACTGCAAAGGTTTGGCAAAACCTCGAAACTAGAACAAAGGTCACAGTGAAGACCAAAAATAAAGATGCGCCAATATTTCTTCAAACATATTGGAAAATAATACTCACGTGTAAGACAGGTAATGAAAGTCCTACTGAATGACGACTAAAACACTACACACTATCACTAACGGATGTAAATATGGTACATATAACAAAACAAAACACAGAATATAATCTACAGATGACAATACACAGGTCAAAGTCGACGTTTCGGACCAATAGGCCTTTTTCAAGATACCGACATAACATACAAACATAAAAAAACCACAAGTAAAAATGTATGCGTATCCGAGTGAAATGTGATAGTAAGATGGATAGTAAGAAGCAATAGGATAAATAAAAAATTATAGAGAATAACGGGAATTGAGCCGGTCCGTTAAACGGCACCGAATCGCATAGCAACTCTGGTTTTTAATTCGATTGGTTCTCGGAAACTAAAAAAAATATGCGATTTTGTCAAGACATTCAAACTATGTGCTAAAGTCACTGAGAACGGACCAATCTAGACAAGCACTATTACAATAACAACGGACATCCCGTACAGGTATTGAAGTATCCTCATTAACACAAACATATAACATCCGTATTCGTTATATTCATTGTTCAATCATTTACATATCTTGACTTTTATTTCCTCAATTTGTTATTGCAATTGTCTCACTGATGAGTGTCTACATATGTATTTGTATATGCATTTTGTTTTTATGGTTCTATGTATCCATACAATTACTTTGGGTCACACATGTGTACATATGCATGTGTTATAGCATTGCATGTGAATATCTTCTTGTGAACGAACGTTTATGGTAATACGCGTATATATATATATATATATATATATATATATATATATATATATATCTGTGTGCGAATGTTCATGTTATTGCTTTTATTTATGTGAGAAAATGTTTATGTGGTTGCATGTATGTGTGTGTGTGCGTGTGTGTATATATATATACATATATATATATATATATATATATATATATATATATATATATATATATATATATATATATATATATATATATGAGTGCTTGTTTATTTTAATGCGCGTATCTCCATTCTGTGTCATTATGTACGCATATTCTTGCGTTATCCCCCACTTGTGTGTTGTTACATTTACATGCTTTGCATTTTGTGTGGGCATCTTTCATACATCTATGTTTCGATTTTGTTTTATATGCATTTCTTATTTGTTGTTCTTTGTATATATGTGTGTGCGTACGTGCGTGAATATATATATGTCTACGTCTATATTTGCTTGCATATCTATTCGATACGCTGTCAAATGCTGATCTTTATTGTATATTTCTATAGTCTCTACTTCTATTGGTATTCTCCGTGCGACCAATTTCTTACTTTTTCCTTCTCCTAACCCATCCCCGCCCTTACCACCTCGGCTCGGCATTGCTCATCAATAGTGTGCAAATATATTCCCGCATATTGAAAGAACGCGTTTTCTCTTTTACTGTACATTCGTTTCTCAACCGGTACAGGGTAAAGTTTCTGCCTAAGGGAAACATTTCCTGGTCAACTTAGTTATCAATTGTGTGTGATTTTGTTTAGTTTAAACGTTATTAGTTTCTGAAAAAGGTCCCATTTGGACCGATACGTAGAAAAGTGTCCTGTTTTGTTTTATTGTATGTTTTTACATAAACTTTTATATATTCTTATTTATAGTTTTTATAGTTAGGTTTTTCTAGTAACCTGTTTTTGCATTACCATTTGTTCATTTGATTACTGCGGCATACTCCATTTTGTCGGACATCCTCCGACCTTTTGGTTATTTATATTTGTATGTGTGTGTCATGTGACGTATTCTCTCCAGGACGTTGTCTTCCCAATGAAGTCCTTGAACCCTTCTCTGTCTTGGGCGATGCGGCTTGCATTTTCCAAAGATGTATTCATGTTATCTTTAATGTCATAAGTCTATCGTCTTCTTGATCTGCCTTCCCCCTCCTCCCAGGTTCTCTGCCCTCCATTATTTGGCTTCCTAAACAGTTGTCTCTTTATGTGACCAAACAGGTGTAGTTTTCTTTTTGCTATTGTGTTTCGTAACCAACACTCTGGAATCTTCAATGTGTTTATATCCGAGTTTCTCTTTTTTTCCTTCCATTATATTCTAAGTATCCTTCTGTAGCATTTCATCTCAAAGGCGTTGATCTACTTGGTATACGGCATATGCCTTTAATTATTTGTTTATTAGTTTGGTTCTGATTTGGTTCAACATAAAGAAATGTTCATGCCAGCCCAATAGAACAATTCAACTATGACATATACCTACTGAAATTATCATTTCATTTATTTTTAATCCAAATAATATAAGGTCAAGGACACCGAAAGCATGATATCTTGATGATAGATTAATAGATAAAGCTAGTTTCCAGAAGCAATTTGAAACTGACGATGGATTCTTTTGATCTGGATTTATAACCGATGCACTTTCGGTACTGAAAGTGATAACAAAGAAGGTATTCGGGTTAGGACTACTTATTTCACATTTGACAGACACTTCACACTATCACCTTGTCTTTCGTCATTTATAGTCTTGCTGATTGATCGGGTATATACAAAATGGTATATAAAAGCCCAGATATATATAATCATCATCAGGTTCCTTGCCGGCTGGCGTAGGCGATCATGTGATGATCATTGTTGTTTTCCTACCGTGCCAGGTTGTGAAACTGTCTAATATTTTCTCACGTTGTCGTCTACTGCTCTGTTGCCTTTAGTCTTGCCTGTTGTGACTATGTTATCTAAACCTCCCTGTCTCATGAAGTGACAAAAAAATTAAGATTGTTTTTTTTTCCTTATATTATTGATTAAGGTTCGTATTTATAGCGGAGCTTTTTTGCCTCCAAAACTGGGAATTTTAAAAAGAGTAGAGTGGTAACACTTGATTGTAAATAAGGAAAATGGAGTCGGAGTGGGAGGTTTGTAATTAGTAATGTTTAGACCGTGGTCATACCATCATTTTATAGTAGTTCGGTCTCTCGAATGTCTCTTGCTTTGGCGAATCTATTGAATACTCAGATACATTTTCTTTCTCTTATATTTTCAACGCTGACCAGTCGTTGAAACGTATCTGAATAATTTATTTTTCCTACCTACTGCAGTGAAGTGAAGTCCCAGGTTGACTCGTTGAGTTTGAGATATTAATTTAATAAATAATCTATAAACTAACTATAACTATACTATAGGGAAGTATGCTATAAAAGAATGGGCTATAGATTGATTCCACTGTATTATTATATCTGCACGGAGTACTGGCTTCTCATATGATTATCATTGTGTGTGAGTGGTCCTAGGTTAGGTACACTCCCCAGTTGAGGCGAAAACGTTTTTCAAATCACAATGGCTCCAAGGTTGACCCAGCCTTAATTAATTGGTACTGGATTCATTTGGGAAGAAAGACTGCGAAGGAGAGGAGATGGCTGTCGCCCACATATAGCAGAGACACTGAAATGTGAGATCACTAACTTTTCACAAGCCTATTAATTAAAATAAATGCTATGGGCTAACTTTATTTATTTCTTTACATAACTTACTAATTATTATTATTGTCAGGGCTTACCATAGGTCAGTTAAAGCTTAGGGCTAGTTAGGCTTATAGTTTATACTACTATAGACCTAATTTTATTATTGTTGGAGTGTTTCCAAACAGCTAGAGCATGTATAATAATCATGATGTCTCGGATTCAAAGTATGGTTTAGACTGGAATTTTTGTTTTTCGGATGTATTAAAAATCCTTCCTGTAGTCTACATATCTTGGTGTCTGCTATGGAAAAGTCTTCCTAACACTATTAACAGTAACAGGAAGACATGCAGTCGTCATCATTTTTCATTCTCAAACTCCCACTGGATATCTCTTGTAGCAGGAGAATGTTTCTATTATATTTCAAGCAGGATGTAGCCCAGGGAATGGATAAAGTTGTGTCACAGTTTTATTTGCACTAATGACTAAACACATCTGTCTTCGGCAGAACATGCAATAAAATAAAACTATCATTTTTTTGGTTATTGTTGGCAGCTTTAATGGTGCAATATTAGTACATAGAGACTAAGGGAGCAGATGTACTACTATTATGTGGTGTAGGCCTAAGCTTAAACTTAAGTCATTTGTCCACTGGCCATTACACCTTGGTTCTAGTCAACTCGTTATTCATCATGGTTTGGAATAATATTGGCATTGTCCTCAAAGATTGCATCATCCTACTTCCATCCATTGTATTACTGATAGAGCATGTTTTGAAAGATCGGATGATAATTTCAGCATGTATATCCGACCACAATTCTTTGATCCACTCAGCGATTATAAAGATATCAGTTTTTATTATTATTGCCACCACCTTCGTCACAGCTAAATCAGATGACAGTATTCATTACATTTTGCTTGAAGTCTGTCCTTAAATGGTTTGTTAAGGGAGACATCTAGTGACTGCAGGAGGTGGTCCCAGGAATTACAGATACAGACAGCCCCCACCTCAGGGCGTTTTTCCACTATCTGTGTGAGATGTGCCTGCAACGAGTCCCAGACTAACATGGATGATTTTGATTATAGCGGCCCCTTCCTCTGCCCCCACACTTTATCCAGCCAGTGACTTTCGTAGATCCAACCATTTATGCGGGTACGCACAAACACATCACTTGGGACTTTTGTCCGCTTAGGCAGAATCTTATATTTAAAAAAATCATGGGGTGGTGGAGTAAACATGCATCCTCAGCTTATAAACGAATCGGCCTATATTCTGAAATATATGGTATTGGTAATAACTGCTCATCTCTCCAAGAGCTTTGTTCTGATACAGGCTTTAGAGGACTGTCAACTTCAGGAATTTATGAGATTTGTATATGGCAGTGGTCAGCAAAATTCAGTCCTCTAGTCAGCTAAGCCATTTTATCTGGCTTACCAGGCTGATCTAAAAATACTATATGTTTGGCCATATAACGGAGACAAAATTTATGGAGCCTTAAGGTCTAAAAAAGTTTTTATTTGCCCTTTACTGCTTCAAAAAATCTGGCCCGCAAACCAAAGAAAGGTTGCCCACCATTAGTCTGATCTGGTCAATCAAACTGCTTCTTTTCAGTCAAATGTTGATAAGTTTTGAAAGCTGTCCTGCATTGGAGAACTTTGATAAATAATTTTTGGTCTGTCACTTTGTCATTATCACATTTTGCTACAGTAAAATTAATATTTCTGCTTTGACAGGAAGTGACTATGATGATGGAGTTGCCAGGCAGTAGTCATGTGGACAACAGAAAACAAGGGTACTTTCAGATCTTGGTAAGTTCATTTTTAGTTTAATTGCATTTTGTACACTCGATACAATAAATAAAAAACAATAAGCAAACATACCAAACTATAACTGTTCAACTCCAATGTGATATCTGTGTTGACATATGATTACAGAGTTGGAAAATGACAAAGGCACTGGAGAAGAAATTGAACTCATTTGAAAATAAATGTCTTAGAACAGGGGTGGGCAAACTTTTTGTGCAGAGGGCCGCATTGAAAATTGTAAAGATATTGGAGGGCCGCATATAATATTATGTATGTTTTTTTTTTAAATTCTCGGTAAGTAATCAATTAAATATTTTTTTGGTAAAGAAAGGTAGTTTTACATAATGTAGATAACTTCTGAAATAAATTACATTTCTAACAGACTTACACTATAACAGTATATTTTCTAATATGGATAAGAGGTTTTGCAAATATTTTAACAATGTTCGTGTATTTAAAAATGTGTTCAAACTTGCAAGTAAGAGAAGACACCAAACAGCAATATGTTTCTACAACAATCAATAAGAAGAAAATGATGGACTTATATTGGACATGTACTTAGAATGAATGAAAATAGACTGCCACTACAATCAATAAAATAGGTACCAGATGGTAAGAGAAAAATAGGAAGACCAAGAAAGACTGCACAGAACAACCATCATAGAGAGTATTACTAATGGTCTCTACAACATACAGGAATTACACACAGTAGCATTACATCGCTGAAACTGGAGAGCTATGATTACTGCCCTATGCACCATGTTCGGCCCTGAAGGAACATAGATAGATAGATACAATAGCACAGATGTAAACTTTTAAATTTTGTTTTTGTTTTCTTCTCATGTACAAACCTGATTCAATTTCTGTTTACTACCTGCTTTTTTTTTTATTTTTTTTCAGGGAATATCTACAGATAAGCCCCTTGTAAAGATAAATGGTCAGTTGTTTTCTGGACAATGCACAGATACTCTGGGTTCTCATTTATTCTTAGAAATAGATGAGAAATTAGGTAAGTAGAATTTTGACCGTAACTTTTGGTTGCAATGTCAACAAATGTGGGAAGTTAAAGTATTGGTTCTCAACCGTTTTTTGGCCCCTGTTCCCTTTTGGGAAAAATAATCTTCTATGCCCCTCACTCCCCTAGTAATGAAAAATGAACCGTATATACTCATTCTAAAGCCCACTTGCTCATAAGCTGACCCCCTTCCTTTCTCCACACCCCCTCCCCCCCCCACCCCACCCCAATTTGGAAAGAGGAAAAACAAAAAGTGCTCACCTGATCATAAGCTGTGCCCCCTGATTTTGGATGTGGAAAGCCATAACAAGTGACAATACATTAGTCTTATCATTGTTTCCTCTCAATTATGGTACCTACTAATGGTATACAAAATTACTATAGGCCTACTTACCAGTAGCTAAAAATCCTTCAATTGATCTATTCACTTTTAAGATTATGGGATAATGTAATTTCTTAGTTCGTTCTCACATAAACATTGGCGGTAAACATTTGTCGAACAAGTGCACATTGTATCTGCACAGAAGCAAGAATATCACATTGCTTACCAGCAATCCAGAGCATATGTATTCGTCATTACCGAGGGTGCACGCAAAATTGTATATATTGACATCGGTATTTTCTTAAAAATCTGTATAAAATCAATCTATCACAAAAGAGCTTTAAAACTTTCTATGTGTCAGAAACACTGTTTGCTCTATCTGAATGAATCTAAAAGCCCCAGAGTTATTTAAAGTGCAATATGCTACTTATAATAATGCTAAGAGTAGATTTACATTCGTCTTCTTCTTTCTGTTCTCATGTACCATTCGGCGTTGAGAGGAGAGTGAATGTACGTTCTTTTGTTCTTTTATTTGCCTCTTCTGCTGTTATATTTCAGAGTGTCTCTAATACACTATCTATCCACCTTTTACGAGGGCGTCCAATAGGTCTACTCTTTACGTATAGTTTGTTAAGGGTTTCTTGGATAATACTTTGCTCTATCTGTCTGGTTATGTGGCCGAACCATTTAACTTGTTTCGGAATATATTCTAATGTTGATGTTTTATAATATATTCAGGATCATTAACCTTTAGCAAGCCAGATTAAAAAATACGAAACGTCTCCCTGCCACTGGATTCTTTTTTGAAATTATTTTTATTGATGGTGACTGTTTTGAAAATGTGATAATTTTTTGGTTGTTAAAGATATTTAAATAATATTTGCACATATAAATAAAGAATTGAATTCTGCATATATTGGTGTAGTTTATGTACGTGTGATACCAGATGTATGAGAAAGTGGTAAAGACGTTTTTCACAAAAAAACATATTTTATAACAAATAAAGAGGAAATAAATTAGTAAAAAATAACTTACCTTACTTATTGAATTCCTTGGCAACACTGTACACTAAATCACACGCAAATCTGTTGTATTTATGTTCTTTCATTGTGAAATTATCAAAATATTGCCGGGGGAACTGTATGAAACATGTAGAAAGGCAGTAAAATCGATCTTTGATCTTAGGTCTAGTCATTTTTGGTGCCACTTCAACATATTCGATATCAAACCTTTACAAGTCCCCAAACCAACACAACATCCTGTATATTCACTGCTGTGAAACTAAATAATTCATGATTCAAGCCACGATTCAATGTTATTTTATTCTAAATACGATGAAAGAAAACCGATAAAACCTATCCACCATCCAAGCATCGTACTGGTGTGCAGATGTGGTCAGATTAATTGTTATAACACGTGTAACTTCCACCTCAGCATCTTTACAACAATCATTTAGGAAGTGGGAATGTCCCGGCCTCGATTGTGCATGACCAGAACTATATATAAGCTGTGATTAGGCTGTAGTAGGCCTATTTCACACGATGTCTCATTGAGCGAGTGCACTTGACAACAGTAAACAGCCGCCATCTTTTTTTTGTCAATCACACTTAACCAAAGCGCGGTGAAGGTTAATCCAAATGTGGAGGCACCAGTGTGTTGCCAGGACTGGAAAGGGAAGCAAAGAATAGGGGTACTGTAATCTGCCATGCATGTCCCAAAAAAAATGACACGTGGTTTTGGGAGTTTAGTTGGCTGTCCCATTCTATAAATAGGCAAAGTGGCCTAGAAGCAATGCTGAAGTCATTAAAAAGTGCATATGTTGCACCCAAACTGTAAACCACAACATGACCCATTCTGTTCTTCAGGCTGCATCCTGCTTATCTACAGGAGTTTGAGAATGAACACTGAAGAATGAAATAGAAGACCAATTAATTTTTTTAAAATATTCGTAAAAACCTTATTACAATATCTACTGCCCTGTTAAACAGAAATATTCACTGCTCATACGTCTTTTGATTTTCTCACTTGAGAAAAATATTATAGGGAATGTTGGTAATCAATGTTTCTATTCTTTGCTCACCTTTTGGGCCCCTTCATCGCACAAGCACAAAATTTCCCTATTTGATAACATTTTTCAAAATCTCCAATTATACTTACCGGTATTATTTTTTGTTTGTATTGTATATAGCACACCTCTGTTATTACATATTTTGTCATTCCTATTATAATGGAATTTGACTACTCAAGTTGGATGTGTCAGACAGAATATCACAATCAAGCTGTAAACCATGACACAATGATTTCATTCTCCTAACCAGATCCTTCTAATCTGCAGGAGTTTGAGAACAAGCATAGAAGAAGAGATATAATTGTCCAATGCTTGAATCATATATTGTGACAAATCAAGCATATTGTTTTGATAGGTCAGCTACACTGTTCACTGATGTCCATATTTTCTCTTATTGTAGACAAAGAAGAGTCAAAAAGAAAGAAAAGGCAATTCAAATCTGTGGTAGTAACCAATAAAAGTCTAAAGCTAGAACCTGTTTACTTGGACCCAAAGAAAGGTTTGTCATTTTATGTAGTGTTCTCTTAGTGATTTGTTATTGTTGACATTTTTAGAATAATTTCTTTCAATGCGGAGAGTAGGTTCAGTGAACTTTTGTATTTTCACTCATGTAATCACGTAGGTTAATCTCATAAGTTGGTCTGATTTTCATATTTTCTCATCTACATAGTTAGTATGCATATATGTATATATATATATAAGCACATCAAATAATATGTCAACCCAGAAAAGAATAGAGGAAATTATGCCAGGTAAATGAAAAAGAAGTGGGCCACGAAGAAGATGGGTGCAAGATATCAAAGACTACCTAAACATGACACTTGAACATGAAGCTGGAACAAAGATAAATTCATATTCTCCTTCTGCATTCATTCTCAAACTTCTGAACATTAGCAGGATGTAGTCCAGAGAATGGAATGTGTTATGTCATGATTGATTTACAGCTTTTCTGCAATATCTGCACCATTTGACCTGACACTTCCGCATGGCTTGTGGGTCAATTTGACCATATGTGGGATGGAACTGCCAACTACACCGCATAACCTCCTTAGTTGCCTCTTATGACATGCTTTTTATGCTGCATCATCCAGGACTGTCTATGTGAGACATGCTCGACAGCTTAACTCTTTTCATCTTCGGTGCCTACGAAACCTCATGGGAGTACATTGGCAGGATCATGTACCAGATACAGAAATTCTTCAGAAGTCCCGTATGCAAAGCATCCATGCAATGCTGACTAGGTCCCAACTCCGCTGGACTGGCCACATCGTCCATATGCCAGACAAGCGCCTTCCAAAGAGATTCTATGGGGAGCTGTGCAAAGGTAAACGTTTAAGTGGAGGGCAGAAAAAGCGCTTCAAGGATCACCTAAAAAGCTCTCTCAAGCACTGCAGCATCAATCCTAGCTCCTGGGAGACTACAGCACTTAATCGCTCAGCCTGGCACACCCAGATCACTGCTGGCATCACGCAATTTGAAAAAGAAAGAACACTGCGGGCAATCCACAAGCGGAAGAACAAATTCAAAAATTCTTCTACCCCGAACCTTCAGCACTCCTGCATGCACTGCAATAGAACTTTCCGTGCACGAATCGGACTAATCGGGAATTTACGAACTCACAAACCAAATTAGTTAATTACCAATATTGATTTTAAACAAAAATCCCATTTATTGTTTTTCATGCCATGCTCATCTTCACTTGCGAAGGAGGAACATCATCATGACATGCATGGAATGCAAATATTGGTGCTATTCTTTTATTCCCTAATTAACCCTGGCATCTCACTGGTGATAACGTTCTCAATGTCTGTGTTGTGTTTATCTGATCATGCACATTGAGTCACAGGCAGTGCAAAAATGGTTGCCATCCTGTGTTACCCATCTAGTTCAACGTCTTGGTCACTGCCATCTTCTTCTGCGTTCGTTTTCAAACTCCTGCAGATTAGCAGGATGTAGTCCAGAGAACAGAATGCGTTGTGTCATGGTTTACAGCATTGCTGCGATATCTGCGCCTTTCGGCCTGACACATCCGACTTCAGCATGGCTTTGGGTCACTGACCCTATATGGGATGGGACAGCCAACTCCATCCTATAACCTCCTTAGTCGCCTTTTACGACATGCGTGGAAGGTAAACAGTGTTGCTATTCTTTGCTCCCCTTTCAGGCCCCGGCAACACTCGGGCAGGTCACTGCCATAACCTTTATAGGCATGCTTCATGTTAGTCAGAGCAAAAGTTTAACTCTCCTTTGGTCTTTCCTGCATATTGAGCTTTGAAAGCTTAAGAGATGCACATGCTGTAGTGTTAAAGCATCTGCATATAATCATCTGAATAGAGGCTATTGTCTGGCTCTGGTTTGAGTGTTTTAATGTCTTTATGTACTGCACAAAATTCACAGTAATATAAGCTTCTAGGTAGTTTATGTCATACACATTTGGCATCCAAGAAAATTGTCAAGAGAAGTTTTTACAGTGGGTTTTGTTCTGAATCTCCTGGATGTTGGCAAATCATAATGCCAGTACTTTATGATTTTCCAGTTTTTTTTGGGGGGTCATAATAATGCAAATAGTTTAAGTCTCCAGTTGTAAGATACAAACTGCAAACATGAGCAGTTTTTTGGGAAAACTATGGTAAAAAAGATTAAAGACAAAAGGGAAAGATACAGACACGATGTACTTGTGATTTGATCGCATAGAAGGTTAAATCATGAGGAATGCTACTTAACTAGTTAACTTTTTTGCTTAATGACCATATGCAAGATGAAAAATTACATATATACATACATACATGTTTCTTGGAGGAATGGCAGACCAAGAAAACAAAGGACTGATGACATTCAAGATTATCATGAATATGTCATTAGAAAATGCAAGTTGTATGTCCCAGGACAGAGAAGGAATCAAGGAGTTCATTGGGAAGACAATGTTCTGGAGAGAATACATCACAACACTGACATGTTTAATAATTGTAACTTCTAATTTTCAGATTCTAAGACTCTGTAACATCCACAGTGCTGGCAGAATCGTTGTGTTGATTTCAAAACAAAAAGATCAACATGACAGTGAACAACGTGGTTTGGCTGGATATCATGTCACATTTACACAGAGGCCATCAAAGATATAAACTATTAATAAATGACTATTTTATAGTAAGTGACAATACCGCATTTAAGCATTGTTAGCAATTATTGCATATCAGCAAAGTGGCTATGTCTTTTATTACATCATTGTGACAATTATTGCATTACATACCACATGTCACGGTAGAATTGATGCTTCAGTCCTGGTTTGGCTCTTTGCTGTTCTGATGACCACCAGCACTTGTCTCTTGACTTGTTTGATATACCATCTCAGTGTGATCCAACCTCATAGATTGAACATCCTTCACTGTTTCTCTTAGTCTTGTCCCTCACCCCACATTCATATCACCATTATCTTCTCTTTCATAATTTTCCTTATATTTGTATATTATTTCTAATATTGCTTCCATGTTAAATATATGTACTTGCCCATGAGTCTTATCTCATTTTTCACCCACACAACTATTTTCTTTCTCTCCCCTACATCGAATTAAAAAACAACACAGTTGCATAGAATTACATCGTCAAAGAGCAAAGAATAGCAATACTATTACCTGCCATGCTGGTCATACGATTCGCCCAAGGATGTTTTGGGATGGAGTTGGTTGTCCCATCCCTTAGAGGGCCAAAGTTACCCAGAAACCAAGCTGAACTCAGATGTGTCAGGCAGAAAGATGCAGATATTGCAGTCAATCTGCAAACCGCGACACAACACATTCCGTTTTTCATACTTCATCCTGCTGATTGGCAGTAGTTTGTGAGCGAACACAGAAGAATAAATATGAAAGCATGTGATTCAACAATATTGCTCTGACACATATTTGTTGATACTCCTTGTAGTAATGTCTTTGTTTTATATATTTTGTTTTATAAATAAACTGATTTAAATTGTCATTCATGTACTGTTTTAATTCGTAATTACATAACTGACAGAATTTAACTCCATGTTTTAATTCATACAGTTACACAACAGAGAGAATTGAATTCCCTGTTTTAACTCATACAGTTACACAACTGACAGGTTGAACTCCCTCCAGAAATACCTATAAGTGCTATGCTTCCTTCAGTAGATGTTTTGGAAACAGCAGGGGGGATTTTCTTATGTTCATTCTCAAATTCCGGAAAAATTGTAAAAAGGAATGAGTTGAGTCATGGTTTACAGTTTTGTTGCGATATCAGCGCCTTTCAACCTGACA
This sequence comes from Meghimatium bilineatum, assembly GCA_034231615.1. Classification (NCBI taxonomy): domain Eukaryota; kingdom Metazoa; phylum Mollusca; class Gastropoda; order Stylommatophora; family Philomycidae; genus Meghimatium; species Meghimatium bilineatum. Next base: position 22,718,683 of record CM067316.1, on the reverse strand, counting down.
AATTCAACTTCAGCATGATCTCTGAGTTACTTTGACACTTTATAGAATGGGACTATGAGGGGACCAAACCCCCACCCCCACACATTCAAAATTTCATTTAATGGCTTTTTACAGCATGTATTGCAGGTCACAATGATGTTATCCTATGCACTTCTTGCAGGCCCTGGAAATAAATGTGGCAAGAGAGGAGCAAAGAATAACAACGTTTGCCTTCCATAAATGTTGTAAAAGGTGACAAAGGAGGTTATGGGGTGGGGTTTACTGTCCCATTCTCTATATATGGTTAAAGTGACCTGAAAGCTATGCTGAAGTCGGACAAAGTAGCAGGTATTACGGCAAAGCTGTAAACCATGACACAATGCATTCCTTTCTCCACACTACATCCTGCTAATTTGCAGAAATTTGAGAACAAACGCAGAAGAAGTCAATAATTTTGTCTAAACTGTCTTTACTTGGTGCGTCATAACTATCATTCCATTGCGTTCAACTAAGTGACAATTGGTGCGCTACTTTTGGTTATAAATGTTTCATTACTTTTCTCACATCCGTTCGTGTCCCCCATTTCTTGCAACAGGCATCCAAAATACTACAGCATTATTACAGGATTACATGAATCACAACCTCTAATGTGCTAGTGAAGACATTAAACGTGTAATTTAAATTATAATAACTATGGTTGTAATCGTGTGAGGTCTCAATATTACTGCTACGGATGTCATAGTTGTGTAGTCTTGTGAAGTCTCACTTGATTTTTTATTAGATTCTGGCTTCACAGCACTGGGGTATTCTCATAAGTGCTCCGCCCTCCGTTCCAGCAGCCATCCCAGTGTATGTAGACTCAGAGTCCTGGTCAGGTGTTGATTGTGTGTGATCTTCGGGACTTTCCACAAAATTTACTTTTTCTTCCCTCACCCCTTGATACTCCTATTTCTAACATTCTCTACATATGTACGTTCTCAGCCTCATTGACATCATCTTCATCTTGAAATGAATTTATTACTGCCTTCATTAAGTCTACTTTATCTCTTCTCAGCATTGTGTCATCTATCGTGCATTGCATGCCAATAAGTTGGCTCTGTCGTTTCCTCTGACCCCAGCATGACAAGGGCAGTACATCCATGTAATGCTCTGGGCAATTGAGTTGTAAATCCCACGATTCTTTTCTTAGCATGAACTTTTATATCTTAGCAGCATGCTTTCAGAGTCTGTGAGTACTACCAAATGTGTTGATGTATCAGTTATCAATCAATTAAGTGCTGCTGTAACTCCCTCTAGTACTACCAAATGTGTTGATGTATCAGTTATCAATCAATTAAGTGCTGCTGTAACTCCCTCTATCTCCATTCTCATGCTCGATGTGTCAGTTTGAATATGTTGAAGATTTCTCAACCAACTTCACATCGTTTCTGTAGGCAACAGAGGAATAAATTAGTACGTAAAAGGGGGAGGGGCTACAAATATATAAGGAGAACATAGAAATGTGCAAGGAAGAGTAACAAGTGATAACATGTGAGATATATTTACATCAAAATATATACACATCAACAAACAATCACACAACTAAACGATTATACAAATCCTATACATTCCATTTGAATAGACATAAATACCTAAATATATATGCACATATACATACAAATATATAAACATATATACAAAAATACATAATGATATGAAAGCATACATATGAATACAAACTCATACATGTGTATATGTGCCTACATTAAAGTGGCAATGAAAGTTGGCTGCAACAGACCTCCAATATCCCCTGTCTCTTGTTTTGGTGGTGCACTCTGCTGTACTGTAACAAGTCTATATTGTGATGCTACTGTCCCACTAGTTTATGCCTACTTCTTACTATCCTCCCTTCGACTTTAACCTCAAGTAAGATCTTCAACAAGATGTCATGTCTTTTAATTGATGTATCCAAAATATTTGGTTTTGCTTGATCTTTTAATTCCTTTAGTAATTCTTTCTTTATATTAAGTGTTGCTAGAACCTCTTTGATTGTTTTCTTTTCTTTCCATGAAGTTCCCCTTATTCTTCTATATACCCACATCTCAAAGGCATCGATTCTGTCTTCTAATTGTTTGTTTATTGTCCATGTTTCTGAACCATTCATTAATATAGAATAGATGTAGAATTTTTAATTCTTATTTTTAGGTTTGTAATGTGTGTAGATTTTAATATTTTCCTCATGTCATTAAAAGTACTAAGAAATTGAAACTCGACATTCGGTGACGATGATGATGTTTACCCACAGATGACTCCAAATAGTCGCCTGTGTTGCCGGGCTCGAATGGGAGCAAAGAATAGCAACACTATTTACCTTCCAGGCATTTCGTAAAAGGCGACTAAGGAGGTTATGGGATGGAGTTGGCTGTCCCATTCCATATAGTGTCAGTGGCCCAAAGCCATGTTGAAGTAGGATGTGTCAGGCCGAAAGGCACAGATATCGTAGCAATGCTGTAAACCATGACACAGCGCATTCCGTTCTCCGGACTACATCTTGCTAATGTGCAGGAGTTTGAGAACAAACGCAGAAGAAGAACTTCAAATAGTCATTTCGGCCTACCCGCAAACTTTCCGTAATCGCTTACTACAACATGCCTGACAACAATACAGTGGCCTATTATTTGTGCACTATGAACTAATTCAGGACCCATTTGCCATAAGTCGATTATACGGGCAGTTATTTCATAGGTCTACATAAATTTTATTATAAGCCTAAAAAATATTTTATAGAAAATAACATTATTAATTATACACTGAAATACCCAATATATAAAGAGCAGAGACGGTGGCTTATTCTTTTTGCACTATAAAATAGTTCAGAACCCGGTTGCAATACATTGATGGTCAGGGAATCCCCATCCCCAGTGATCAGATCAATCCCCATCTTCTAGCCAGAAGATACAGATTTGCATTAAATAAGACAATGGCCCTAGTCTTTGCACACATAACTAAAAATCCAGCAGCACCGGTTGGCATACCAAAAGGGGAGGGGGGGGAGAGAATATGAAAGCAAAAGCCAAATCGACATTTAAATGCGAAATATGTGCAATTGTGCATTATCAAGGTAGGCCCCTATAGAGCGGATATAGTCCAGATAATAGTTGTGCCATAATGTACAGCTTAACTGGCAAATCGAATTTCAGCATAGCCTCTAGGTCAATTTGACACTGTGGGGTGAGACCATTGTGATAAATATGTTATAAAGTAAGGGGGGGGGGGTAATTCCATTTAAAAAAGGTAATTCGTGTGTTTTCGTGTAATAGATCTTCTTGATGTGCATTGTGATGTTCTTTTTGTGAAAATCTCTACTGGAGGGGGGGAGATGGCTTTTTACCCGCATTTGGCCAAATTTTTGATACTAAAAGCCATAGGCCTATTTCGATTTGGCAAAGGGCGGGAAGTTGAATACCTCAACCCTTCAACCTCCTTATCTACGTGCCTTTATGGAACAAACAACTCCACCTCAAATTCCTCTTAGTTGCTGCTTACGATATACTTGACAGGTAACAGTTTTGCTATCTCATGCTCCCCTTCCAGACCCGCCAACCAATGATGATTTCTATTGGAAATTAAGTTTATCTAACTATCACTACGTTCAGATTTTTGTTTACTAGAAACAGATTCTTGAAGAGATTCTATCTTTTTAATTATAACAAAGAACACGGGCCAGCTGTGTTGGAAATGTATTTATTGGATGATCTCCATGACAGAAGACACATGGCAATCACATAATACTGTGAATTAATTAATACGTCTAAAGAAAATACCTTATGACCACTGATCTATGTATAAATAAATCAAAGTTGTCACGCTCGATCGCATTTAGGGTTACCAAGCGTGTTTATTCGCTTAAACGAAGTGAGACCAAGTGTGTTGATTTGAACACGTAACACATTCGTTGTATTTGTAAACTGTTATATAAACTGGGACATAGACATAACAGGGCGAGATATAAGTCAATGTTATAAAACCAAGACAATCTCGGTGAGACCTGGACACATCTTTGCACTCAATACATACAATTACAATACATATGTGCCATTAACATAAACAAATGTATATTTCCGCAATTTTAGTAAGCAATGTATTAAGTCAAAATATTTTGAGCTTTTCTTTTTAAAAACTCAACTGACACAGGTGGATGTCGTTATATTGTGAAATTGCGTTATTGTTGAAAGTAAATTTTCTCTCAAAAAAATGAAGCGTTTTAAAACTCAATCCCAATTTTCAAACAAATTTCAATCCCATTTTTTTCCTCGTGAATACAAAATTTATTTCTTTTGTTAACGAAATTATAATTAAATAATTAATATCTTTTAAATTACGAATTAAGAATTATGGCCATAAAAACTGTAAGACTACATTACTACTTTTTATCAAAATACTTTATTTATTCTTTCCAATAAATAGCAGTATCCAAATGTTAAATCAAAAATACGTTTAGGTGTAAGGGGAGAACCGTGTAAATACAAATAATACTAAAATTTAAGTAATTCCAAAGTTATTTCATGACAAAAAAGTCGAGTGAAGCACTTTCTAAGCAGCTCTCCTAAACCCCCGTAATCCTCTCTCGAGGCGGTATGACATAGCAGGTGCCGACATCGAAAGCCACTTGGACACTGAATATAGCTCATCATTCAGCTGAGCACGTTTATGCTGTTAACATTCCGTACGACCGATAACTTCACCCCGGTGACTTCGTCCTCTTAAAATGTCATATGGGGAGGAACCAGCCTTGATCCCAAGTGGTACTGTGACGAGCGAGCTGAACCTTGACCCCGCGGTGGAGTCTAAGACATGAAACGGACAAAGATTGGTTCCCATAACAAGTCAAGATACAACTCGTAAAGTTCCGCGGGGAACTTGAACCTGATACGGACATTCTCCCTTAACATCCATGAGTTTATGTGCCACACTTTTGTTCACCATGTCAACAGTTAGGGAAGAATGTCGTGCATATTGCTTTCAAAAAAACGTTTTTATAAATAGTAGAACGGGGAAGAGTTACATAAAATCACTCAAAATAAATGAGAGTTGTTTATTTAAATTATATTACCACATGATCAGATCAAAATATTTGTGTTTTTATTATTTATTAATATATTTGCACATATTAATACATTTAACATGTATTACATCCCCTTATCTGATAGTATCTGCGGGGTTATGACCCTTAATGAATAATGGAAATGTCCACTCTCTATAACCCTGCTATCCTAGACAGAGCCTCAAAATTATTTTTCCGTACAGAGCCTCAGTTTTTCTCCTATTTTTGCATTGCAATCACGTTTTTATCTTCTTAAAACTTCAAGTTGCAAAAAGAGTCATGTTTTTATGTTGTGAGTTTAATTCAAGTACAATTAGTTTTCACAAAAACAAAACACATGACATTTGTTTGGACAATCATGACTATTACATTTTTGTTTGTAAATGTTTTGTAAGGTGTCTTTTGCTAGGTCATATCGACTTACTGTACCGTGTCTCTTACCAAATATAGTCACGTCAACTCATTCTTCTAAATGACTTTACTTGACGTTGATTTGTCATTGGCTGTCGACACAATGTATACAAAAGTGACCAATGAAAATCACTTTAATGGTTAAATAATGTGACTTCAGATGGATTATTTTCAAATAGTCCTCACAATAGTAAACAATGTGTAATGGGGAATTTTTTATACCACACCTGTATATTCCGGTCATTTCTATTTGTACTATGTCGTTCAGCAGACATGGGTTACATGCGATCTGTTGCATTCTTTATCTTTATAATAACTAATGAAACCAGTATTCTGGTTTTCACACTTTTCTTTTATTAATATATGATATGCAAGTTGATTGGGAAAATTAGCAGAATATTGCCCTGAATGGTTGATGCACAAAATAACCATCTTTTAATACGTATTGTGTTTAGGCAAGTTCTACCAACTCGTTCCGTCAAAAGCACTAGACAACACACATTGTTTTTAAAAAGTCACACACCATTAGTATTTTTTTTAAAAGCCTCGAGAATAGCAATACTTCTTCTTCTTCTTCTTCTTTCGTTCACTTGAAACATGTCTATATCTGTAATTCTGTCTCCTTAATAAAACTCACTGTCTTTTGTAGTTCATACAGTGTCCCATAGAGTTTTGATTCCAGTGTTGTTTCCTCTGACCAATATGTCTGCCTCAGCGTTTCATGCTCAGAACACTCTTGAAGTATATATTTGGCACTCTGTGCTGCCTGTCCACATGTACACATGGCTGTGTTGCCAATCTTGAACTTTGTATACATGTGACTGCGGAGTCGGTTGTGTCCTGTTCTGAGACGTAGAATTATAACTTGTTCTGGTCTGTTCATAAAATGATAGTCATCTTGTGTTGGTGTTTGTGGCTTTCTTATTGACTTGATCATCTGTTTTTTCTGATGGTAGGTGATTGGTATATCTGGTTGGTCTTCGGCAGCACCTTCCTTAGCCAGTTGGTCTGCTTTTTCATTTCCTGGTATTCCACAGTGAGAGGGTATCCACTGCATGGCTACCCTATACTGGTAAGACAATTCGCTAAGTAGTTTTTTCAAGTCTGTTAGTTTTTCAGACTGGAGAGCTTGAAGCACTGACCTTGCATCTGTCAGGAATACCACAGGCTGTAGGTCAGAGTTGGAGTTCAGCAGTTTTTTAGCTGCCACACTAATTGCCTGGATTTCTGCATCATAATTATTGCAGAATTTTCCTGTCGGTGTTCTGATGGTATTTATAGGCTTGTGTGGATATTCTATATATACACCTGCACCTCCATTCCTCACGGCATTCTGTGCTGACCCATCTGTGTATACTCTGACCCATATATCTTGTGGATATTCCTCATCCAGGAAACTGAGGGTGACTGTCCTTCGCTGCACACTGTTCTGTTCGTCCACGCTTAGTATTCCTTTCACATGGGTCTGAATGTATATTGGCATTCCATGCCTTTCATTCCACGGGGTTTGTTCTGGTACAGGCCTTAAGGGGCTGTCAACTTCAGGTAGGTCTGTAAGTTGTCTGCGGAGTCGTTTAGCTTGATGGATAAAGCTGCTTCTTTTCAGTCGTCCCATTGCTAGATTTTGGAATCTTTCCTTCATTGGATGACTTGGCATACACTGAAACTTTTCTGCCTGAATTAGTAAATAGCAATACAAAGAACAAAGAATAGCAATACTGTTTGCCTTCCATGTACATTTTAAGAAGCGACTAAGGAGGTTATATGGTGGAGTTGGCTGTCCCATCCTATATAAGGTCAAAATGATCCAGTACCATTCTAAAGTCGGATGTGTTAGGTCAAAAGCGAAGATCTCGCATCAATGTTGTGAACCATGACAAAACGCATTATGAACTACATCCTGCTAATCTGCAGGAGCTTGAGAAAAAACGCAGAAACTCAATTATCAAGAGTGAGAACTAAGATGGAAAGCATATATGTCTTGTTGACCAGATCTCAATGTCCTTTTTATCTCCTGTTACCAGGATTGATCACATCGTCCGTAATATCACTCCCTTAATACCCACTTGTGCTTCTTTCTCTCTCATTTTCATCATCCCTTGCCTCCCATTTCGTCATGTGTGTGTTTCTATTCATTGCTAGTCAGCTATCGTTTGTCCTGATGATGGTTTCTTATTCAAAACGTCGTATGTCTTTGCGTCTAATTCGCTAGTATATCGTGTGTATACATATTGACAACATTTGTATCTAAATCCGTTTTTCCTTATATTGCACTGTGTTGCCCCAGCCCTCGTATTTCCAGCCGATGTGTTGTTCCAAGCACTAGAGATTAATTCCTATAGACCAGAAAAAATCTTGTCATCTTTCCTCAAGGATTATTACTATCGTATATCTTATGCGTCGCATAATTCTTTTCTCCTTCTTCCTCATTTTCCAGCATGTCAGATGCTGCTATTGATTCCATCAAAGAACTGAACTGTTCAAAGAGAAGCTCCAGTGCAGTAGTTAGACAGTGCAGTAGAGCTTTCCGCCAGAGCTGTTTCAGATAGCCATTGTTTCCCCCTTGTGATGTGATATAGTGGGCAGTTTTGTAAAAGAATAGAAGCATTCAAAAACTTATTTTTATGTTGCAGATCTGGAAGAATCTGCGCCTTAGTTTCATTTTTTTGGTGCAATTATCCCCCTCCCTTCAAATATATAGCCCCAAACGTGGACCTAATTACATTTTGAGAACCACTGATCTTTATCTGCTTCTTATTTTTATGCGTTCGTCCTCAAATTCCTGTATGTTATCAGAATGTAATCTGGAGAATGGAATGTGGTATGTCATCATTTACATCGTGGTTTCGATATCTGCGCCTTTCGATCTGACACACCCAACTTCAGCATGGCTTCTTGATAACATGATCCTATGTTGAATAGGGGAGCCTACTCAACCCCCCCCCCCCACAAAAAACCCCTTCTTAGTCACATTTTACGATGTGCATAGTAGGCAACAATAACAGTACCACTAACATTGCTTGATTTTTCCACGCCACATTGGCACCACTGATCTAAACCACATCCACTGATCTAAACCACATAGCACAGTACACACCACGCATTGTTTGTTTTGGTTTTGCATACTAGTCCTAATGTTGACATCTTTGGAGCAATCTTACTTTCGTGAACTGTGCTCACGAGATATAAATATGGCTCTGTTTACTGGAAGAAAACTTGACTATTGTGTCTTAGATAGTCACACTGACTAAACATAATGCTTCATTAATAAAATATAATTTAGTCACAGTAAACAGAGAACTTCCCACTTTATAGAAGGTGGTTTTACGTATGCAATGAAGGGGAGATTATATACACAGTTGTCAACAGATTTGTTTTAATTAATTATTGTGTCAAAACAAAGTTTAGAAATCTACTCCTGATGTACTTTCACTTTAATCTTGCATTTACCAATTAGTGTGTTCTTTTTTTATTGTATGCATCTGTCTAAAATATTTAAAAAAATTATTATGAAACTCTCACACTTAGGCTGACACATTGTTTCCTATATACAGAAACGAGAAATTTGTATGAGATCCCCTTGTTCTATCAATTAAAAAATAAATCATAAGATTACTGTTTCATTGTTACAGTTACTCTTACTGTAATTACTATTACTCATTGGAGCACCTGCCATCTGATGTTAAAATGGTGCCAAGATACTTGACTTTATACCCATGATTTAATGTTGAATCATAGATAGTAATGCTGTATTTTGGCGATGTGTATGATGATGCGAAGAGAAAATATGTTGTCTGTGCAGGAGCGAGCTGATCTAAAGCCTGCTTGTTCTTCTCTGAGTAGTTTATCAACAGCATTCTTTAATCTTTACAAGATGATGCATAGGAAGACCTTGCCTATGACTGATAATAGGGTCAGACCGCCAGTTGTTGCAGTCTGAGGGGTCGCCTTTCTTGGGGAGTTTGATGATGATACCGTCTTTCCATTGTTGAGGTGGATTTTCATTGCACCAGACATCATTCATAAGAGACAGCAAGTTTTGTAGTGTGTTATCATCAGAAGCTTTAAGCATCTCACTTGTTATTTCGTCAACGCCAGCGGCTTTGTTATTTCTTAGTTTATGGATAGCATATTTTAATTCGGTGATAGAGAAAATTTCACATGATACTGGCATGGTTGTCATTTGTGTGTCATTGACAAAGTCTGGAGTAGCTGTTGGTTGAGGTCTATTTAAAAGTTCATTAAAATGTTCTGCCCACCTCTTTGTTTGGTCGTGGGTTGTTGATAGTAGTTTTCCGTTTTTATCTTTGATGAGTAAGTTGTTTGTTGTGACTGTTGTGTTACATAATTGCTTGATTATATGATGTAATGTTTCGCTGTTTCCATTCTTTGCGGCATTTTCTGCTTTTAATGATAATTCGTTTATATGTGTTCTTTTGTCCTCTCGTGCGCTCTTTTTTATTTCTTTGTCCAAAATATTATAATTTCCTCTAATTATGTCATATTTTACTGGTTCTTTAGTAGATCAAAGTTGTAATTTAACCACTTTTCTTAATTTGATTTTATTCCATGTTGTCTCGCTTAAGAATTTCTTTTTCTCACTAGTAGTATAACCCACAACTGAAACGGCTGCTTTTTTCATAGCGTTTTTTATGTTGTCCAAAGATGTAGTTTTATTATCTATGAGATCTTCAGAATGGTCATTGGAAAGATTTTGCAATGCGGAGAAACGATTTTGCAACTCCAGCTTGTATGCGTTTTGAATGTTTTGTTCTAACAGGCGATTATAATCTATTTTCTGTTCTAACAGGCGATTATAATCTATTTTCCTATGTTTTTCAGCTTTAGTGATCCTTTTTAGTTTCACTTTTAGTTTGGCAATACATAAGTTATGATCACTGCCCACGTCTGCGCCTCTGTATGCTCTAACATCTTGGATCGTGGTGCGGTGTTTTCTATTGATGCATATATGGTCTATCTGATTTTTTGTTACTTTGTCTGGAGAATTCCAAGTGGTTTTCCATGCATGTCATAAGAGACTACTAATAGGTTTGAGGTTAGTGTTGAGTATGAGAACGAGCAACAAATAGAACCACTCAAACTGGGCCTCACAACCTCCACCCGAACAGACATACATACATACATACATACATACATACAATCATGCATGCATGCATATATATATATATATATATATATATATAAAATCCACACAGTAGTAGTCTTCTTCATCAATCCCTCGTATGTGCACCTATCTTTTTTTAAATCTCTGGAATTATCATCTTAAGCATTCTTAAATGACAAACTAAGTCTTTATAATCCTACCAAACTACAGATACTGAGCGAAAGCTGGATGCTACCCAATGAATGCTTAATATTTGTCCAATATTCAACAACTGCGCTTCCAGTGAACTGGCACATACATGGAACTCGCGATTATTCTTTGGTCGATGCATGGTAAAAAAACGTGTCAATACACGATTTGAATCTATTAATTCCAGAAACTTTCTTATCAGCATTGTGGACAGATAATTCCAGACTATGCGTAGCTCAGTATCAAACAATTAATGATGGAAACCAGTCCTAGGTTGAAAGAGGCGGGCCTCGACCATATGAGGCAAAACCATTAGTAAACAAACAAACAAAATGTGATAATAATAAAACACATAACGAATGCCTTCCCAATTAATTGTGTAAAAAAGGTCTTCTGTACTATATAAGATCATTTCCCAGAGTACATACTACACAACTGTTTCAGCTTGTGACAAACACTTGGCGCAAAATATTCACGAATTTCTGTATAAAATTAACAAAATGACAATTTATTCCCATCACAAGCACCAAAAATATGGAAACGATTGCGCGGAATCAATAATGAAAACGTCGAAATCGATTGTAGTTGAAGCATCTTCATGTTCTACTAAGACGAATGAACAAGTGGAAAATAGTTGGCCCACTAGTTGGACAATGGAAAAAACGAGTGATTTCTGGGAAAGAAACGTTTGGTTACTAACAAAGGATGGGAAAATATGTTGCAGTGCTTGTAGCAAAATTCAAACACTCGGAACGGAGGCTAAAATGGAATCTAAGATTTTAAAGGAATAGGCAAACAGTGAAGTAACATATTTTGGCAAAACTCTCGAACAACACTTAACATCTTTACGAATAAAAATATTGAAACATAAAGCAAACAATGGCCACACACTCAATAACAATATTAAACGACGCGAAGAAAAAGACACTTAAAACGGTATCCCTAAAATTTCAATCACCCCAAAAAGAAACAACTAAAAAGGTATTTCACAAAGTATATAAAATTGCACACACAAATCAGTCATTCAAAATTTTGAAATGAAAATTAATCTGCAAGAACTTAACGGCGTTAATATGGGATGGATAATCAAGGGATAAATGTTTTAGTGTAGTGTAACAACCCTAAACAGGAAGTAGGTGACTGGAGTAACACAGGGCAAATGTCAAGATAAACAAAAATAGGAAAATGAGTTACCAAAATAAAATATAAAGCAACATAACAACGAGATACAGGGACAGACGACGTTTCGACTAAAAAGCCTTCATCAGGACAAACGAAAGACAACAGTAAAACGAATCTTACATGGATACAAACGTGGTTGATAAGGAGGAAAGAGGAGGAGATATAGCAAATAGATAGCGGGGGAAGCAAATAGGGAGCAGCATAGCAGGGAGGAAGTGAGGAGGGGAAAGTGCACAGAAGGAGATGTGGAGTGAAAAATAGATAAGGTGTGGTAAATAAGGACAAATTAAGATACTTACCTCAAAAGTGGCAACAGGCAATGAGTATAAGCATACAGTCGTGATGGAAAAGCAAAAGAGGATGGTACGAGAGATCAGATGAGAAAGAGAGAGAGAGAGATAGAGAGAGATAGATGGAGATAAAAAAGAAAAGAAAGCAACGACCGAGCAGATATGGGCAGTGGAGAGAAACTATAAGTAGGAGCAGATAATGGTAGGAAGAAAATGCAGTGATTATATAATGATGTAAAAAGGAAAAAAAACGTATCTATCTGATGCGTTGAGAACTGGCTTGCTTGAGACCAATAGTCATACTCGTGGACCGGGGAGTCAATGGACAATGAAAGCTTGTGAGGCAGTCGCGCCAAATAAATACCAACAACGCCAGATTCGCACACTACGGGAGACAAGATGACTACAGAAACAGCCGCAGGGAAAAAAGAGCAATAAAAATAATGATCTGATAGTACGTCGAAAGACCAACTGAAATGGTGGGCAAGGGCGTGGAGAAAAACAGGAGGCGGGTAAAGTTTAAACCGTGACTCCTACCAAATTTCCACAGAGACAGATAACAGAGGATAAGAGGAATGCAGAGAAGAAGAAGAAGTAAAGAGAGAAGAAGAAATAAGTGGATAAACGAGGGCCCAGAGATACGTCACGCAAGGAAGTGATGTGGCAGTGGGAAGGAGCCCACCGGACACATCAAGGGAGGGAGGGGTGCTATCACAGGGAAGCGCGTCGAGCGAAGGTATCGGGCTGATAATTGAAGAAGGTGCCGAAGAGAAGGGCACCAGAGTAGGGCAGAAAAAGGAAAATGAGGCCATGTCAGATGGAGGCAGACCCAGAACTACAGCCAAAGCATGTGAGGTGGTGGGGAGTCGTAGGTGACGAAGTCGGGGGTCATCTGTCCACAATGTCGTTGTAAGTGGAGGTCGGTGTAGCAGAAGTCCCGATAAAATATGACGTAAGATGGACCAAGGACCATGGACCAAGATGTGGGAGGAAAGCTCTAAATGTCACGAGAAGAGAATGATGGAGAAATGAAGATATTAGGAAAGAAATAAAGACCATCTCAAGCCAAGACTACATCCAGAGACAGCAAACCAAGTGGTTTTCCACCTCATGAGAATGAAGCCAATGCAAACAACCCTTTGTGCATAGAACAGTAGAAGATCAGACTACATGACATGAGCTGAGATAAAGAAATAGATGGACGGAGCCAATCACAGAAACCTTAAAGAGACACGGACTGGTCATGGCCGATGCGACACAAATGGCCAAAAATAGACAACTCCATCCCCCACACCCACGACGCTTAACGTCACAAGTGAAAATGACAATATATAGATAGATGAGAAGAACAAAACTTGAACATTTAGTAACTGCCGCAAAGATCAAGAGAAGATACAGCTGAGGAAAATAAAAAAGAGATTAGCTGAATGTGTTGTCATCGTGTATCATGAAAGAACTTCACCAACAGAACTTATTAACAACACAGAGAGTTGTGAAGAAACAGGATCACCTACATAATGATACATGATTGATTATTACTCGTTATCAGCGTTACTTAAAAATGCCCAGTTCTTAAAGAATAACTCAAGATCACATGGTTTGACCGAAAAAGCCCAGATATGTGGATACAAGTCCAGGAGTAGTAACACTGATAGTAATAGGTACGTTAACTAAGGTCACCAGGTGCTACACACAAATGAATGACGTGTTGAACAGGAAGTGAAAGAAGACATCGCTAGAAAAAAACGACCAATAGTGAAAACTTTTTTGATAAATTGATCATAGTTCTGAATTTAGTTCACCATGTTTATGCTTTTGAAACATAGTGACCAATTGCCTGGTGTTGACCCTAGATCATACCGCTGTTGTCTTTGTTGCCACGTCAAAACTGGAACCTTGTTTTATGGCATATTCATAGCGGTAACTTGGGCTTAATTAAAGTTAATTAAATTAATTAATTTTAGGGCAACTGATATTGTCAATGTTTAGTGTTGTCATAGCTGTGATTGAGATTGCATGTCATATTAACCTTTAGCAAGCCAGATTAAAAAATACGAAACGTCTCCCTGCCACCGGATTCTTTTTTGAAAATTTGCGTTATTGATGGTGACTGTCAGTGTTTTGTAAATGTGAGATAATTTTTTGGTTGTTAGAGATATTTAAATAATATTTGCACATATAAATAAAGAATTGAATTATGCATATATTGGTGTAATTTATGTACGTGTGTGTGTGATACCAGACGTATGAGAAAGTGGTAAAGACGTTTTTCACAAAAAACGTATATTTTATAACAAATAAAGAGGAAAAACATAAGTAAAAAAAATAACTTACCTTACATATCGAATTCCTTGGCAACACTGTAAACTAAATCACGCAAATCTGTTGTATTTATGTTCTTTCACTGCGAAATTATCAAAATATAGCCGGGGGAACTGTATAAAACTTGTAGTTTTGCAGTAAAATAGTTCTTTGAGCTTAGGCCTAGAGTTATTTTTTCTGCCACTTCAACATATTCGATATCAAACGTACAAGTCCCCAAACCAACACGGCATTCTGTATATTCACTGCTGTGAAACTAAATAACCTAATAATTCATGATTCAAGCCACGATTCAATGTTATTTTATTCGAAATACGATGAAATAAAGGTCTATAAAACCGATCCACCATCATGGCATCGTACCGGTGTGCAGATGTGGTCAGATTAATTGCTCTTAAACGTTTACAAATAGCTAGCCATTCTCAAAAACGATCATTCGGAAGTGGGGGGTGTACTGGCTTCGACTGCGCATGTCCCCAGCTATGTGCACGGACTGTGGTACGTGTAAATCTCACGATATTCTCGTTGGGTGGGACGGGCCGCCAACAGCGCGCGCCGCCATTTTGTTTTTCAGCAGCCGGGGTTGATATAGGCTTGGTGAAGGTTAAGATAAGAATAATAACGGTTGCCATAATAACTTCTTCTGTTATCAATTACACTACATGCATCTAGTCCCATATTCATATTGATATATTAATATATAAATATAATGTATATTATAGTTAAGTATAGAGTCACTAGTGGAGTCATACTGTAGTATGCCTAGATATATACTATATATTGAATATAATATTCAGCATAGGGCCTATTCATATTGGCATATAATCATTTTAGAGTAGACGGAATTAAGTTTACCAAATTAGGTACTTGGACACAATTTTCTGGTAAAACTACGGTTTAAGTCTTCACTGTGCTACTATAAATAGCACACAGTTATTACATTTTTAACTAGCCGACGTCACAGAATTCTGTGTAGGCCCCTAACACTAATGAAATGAATGGATACTGTGACATCACATCTCCCGACATCAACCACATTCACAATTATAATTTTTATAAAAATTTATTTTTTAATTTATAACTGATCCTAACCCTTACCCCCATCCCTAATCTAAATACTAATTACAAATCAATATGCCTTTTCAATTAACCTTTAGTGCGCTAGTTTACAATTACATAATATTCTCCTCTGCTGCAGCATTGGTCTTTGCAAATGTTACGCAATCGTCTGTGGCTGTTTTGAAATCGCGTTAACTTTTTCGTTGTTACAGATATTTAAATAATATTTGCACATATAAAGAAAGAATTAAATTCTGCATATGTTGGTGTAAGTTTTGTTTGTGTGTGTGTGAAAAAGTGATAAAATCAAATTTAGACCTATCTCGATTTAGACCTACTGTATTTTTGATCGATCATAAGCTGGGAAATCTGTTGAATATTATATATTTAATATAATGGAAACACTGGAATACTTTATAATAACAAATGAAGAACTTACCGTTAATAATTTGCTAATTTCCAGCTGTTTAATCACACATTTCACTGAATATACTGGGGTGCAAAGGGAACGCATTGCTCTAGGCGGACCCATTGTTAGCAGATAACCAAGATCCCAAATGTACCTCTACGCTGTGCACCCTGGAAACAGAAATACAGCAGCTCGAGCTGATTCTGGCCAAATCATTTGGGGATCATGTCCGAGAATGTGGAGGTAGCAGATGGAAAGAGATTTGCCTGCACAAGAGACAGACAATATCTCAGACACCACCAGCATCACCACATATAGCGACACTGTCGACAGTGAAGCTAGTCAGTCCAGTCCGAACATTGGAGGGGCGGCCAATGTAAAATGCAAATAAAGGTACCTAGATGCATGGCGAGAGACAAATAGATTTCATACTGAGTACAATGAAAGGGCAGAACAGCGCTAGAGGGCAGCACGAACTGCAAATAGAAAATGAAAAGTTCCTAGGAAAGGGGAACTACAAGCTCCGTCAGCTCGAGACGAGCTTCTAGTTACCTGTGTTCCGTTCCTTACAGGCAGAGACCCAGACACATTCATTGGCGTTTGGTAAAGCAAGAAGACCTAATCCAACTCTAATGTCGAGCCTTCCTAAACCGGAAATATGCTCGCGTAGAGAAAGGGTTCCGTACCCGATGGGCTCAGGCACAAAAGGGACAACGATTTAGCCCTGGCCCAACTCTACTGTCAGGTTTTCCTACACCGGAAATACACTTGAAGAGAGAAAGGGTTCAGTACCTGATGGGCTCAGGCGCTATTGGGACAAGGACGCTCAGCATGAGAACGCCTTGCTCTCAAACACGTGGTGTGAGACTCGAACTTGGACAAGGGGTACACGATGTCGATGAATGACACCTCGGCTAAGAGGGCGAAAGAGCCAGGGTCCAACTCCTCTGTTGAGTTCTTCCCCTTAAGGAACCAGGCTCACGGATGAGAAACGGTTCAGTACCCAATGGGCACAGGCACAGCACGTCCAATTACACGAGGCAAGTTCATAGACAGTGGAACACCTCGTGCGAGTCAGACGAGAGCAAAAATCATCTGGGCGAAGAGTTGCCACTACGCGTGCCTGGAGACAGATATAGAGGCTGTCACAGGCTAAGGGTAGCCCACCCGAATTGTCAAGGCATGCCGAAATCGGATGTGCTAGACCTACAAGGCGCATAACGGTGGCACAACGTAATCATGCTCCCGGCGGAAATCGCACGGATATCCGTGACGGTTACAATGGAGCGAACGAAAAACAAACAAACTGAATATACTATTAGCAAATAGTATAATAAACATGATTGATTGTCTTGTCGCTTCAACACGATGCAGAAAACCACAAATTTCTGTGACAAAATCACATCATATCGGCTTTAGCGCCATTTTAAACAAAATGGCTGTAAAATTTCTACCCAATGTTACCATTGGATTCTGTCAAAAAGTAACACAATTTTCAGATCTCAATTTTTTCGTTCGGTTTCGGGTTTAGTGAACCGGGCGGTAGATTTAAACTTCAGCTATCAATATATGCCAAATTCCGGCGAAATGCTTCACCCAAATTGTATACACAACGTGCTAAAAGTTAATATACTTTAAATACAAATTCTATTAATCACGCTGCAAAGGTTAGGTAATACCTAGAAACTAGAACAAAGGTCACAATGAACACTTAAACCGTAGTTGCACCAATTTTCTAAATAGTGCTATATAATTACAAATAATAGAATTAGATAGCCCTTAAAAATTGCAATTCAACAACACCCGAACCAAGTCTGTGCATGAACCATGAAAAAAGTTATGATATATTTTAAATTAATTTGACATCAAAATAATTTACATGAAACAGGAAAATATTAATAAAACTTGTGACCACATAATGTAGCCAAGCTGACAATTTCTAAATTATCTTTGTTATTATCAATAATACAATACACAAACTATACATTTTTGTGTTTGCGGAGACGAGACTCTTATTATGTTAATCACATTTCTAGAATTTTCAGATGGACATAGAACTAATTGATATTCAAAATGGAAACTAATTCGCATAATTGTAATGAAAGTAAATTATATATCTACGAGGGGGAGTCAATAAGTAAGTCACAAATGGCTCTTTAGAAAAAAACTGAAGACGATAAAAACCTGAAAACTGTTTATTTTTACACATACATTATCCCTTTACTTCTCAACATAATTTCCACCAACATTGATGCATTTATCCCATCGTTTTATGAGTCCTCCCAAACCTGCTGCGTAGAACTGCGTGCTATGCTTTTTAAGCCACATTTTCACTTCACATTCAACTTCTGCGTCAGCCGCGAAATGCTTCCCGCCAAGGTGGGTTTTTAGTGGACCAAAAAGGTGAAAATCACTAGGGGCTAAATCGGGGCTGTAAGGAGGATGTTCCAGAATTTTCCAACCAAGATTTTTTATTTTCTCCTGAGTTAATCGAGCCGTATGTGGTCTAGCATTGTCATGAAGGAGTAGCACTCCTCTAGTCAGCAGCCCTGGACGTTTTCTTCGAATTGCATCCCGAAGCACTGATAGAACTTCACAGTATGATTCAGAATTCACATTGTCACCTTTCTTTTTGAAATTGGTTAAAAGCACTCCTTGACAATCCCAGAACACTGTCAGCATAACCTTCCCTGCTGATGGTGTAACCTTGAATATTTGGACACAAGGCGAAGAAGGATGTTTCCATTGCATTGAAGCACGCTTTGATTCAGGCTGGTAGTGATGCACCCATGATTCGTCCCCAGTAATAATCCTGTTCATCATGTCTTCTCCTTCATTTGCGTATTGACAGAGATGCTCCAATGACAAGCCTAATCGGTTCATTTTGTGTTCGTCCGTCAATTGTCTGGGCACCCACCTTGAACACACTTTCTTAAATTTCAATCGGTCATGCATGATGCTGTATGCTGAACCATGTGAGCACCCTATTGCAGCTGCTACAGCGTCTATCGTTACTCGTCTGTCACCTCGAATCATCTCCTCAACCCGCTGCACAGATGCGTCTGTTGCAATTTCAACAGCACGACCAGATCGGATTTCGTCAACAATTTTAGAGCGTCCTTGAGAAATTTTTTTTACCCAGCTGTGCACCGCTTTACGGGACAAACAATTGTCAGCATAAACAGGAAGCATTTCTTTATGAATGTCTTTTGCAGGCAGTCCTTTTACCCATAAAAAACGCACAACAGCACGTTGTTCATTGATTGTACACTTGTAAGTACAGTAGCCATTTTGTTTTTTGTGCTGCGCATGCGCAAGGTACAGCTAGCGCCATCTAGCGAACATAAACATAAAGTTCTATGATGATATCAACTATAAACAGCTTTAGAAACCACCTACTGCATTTTCCTGCCATCCAACATCAATTTGTGACTTACTTATTGACTCCCCCTCGTATTAAACATAATAAAATACCTCAGAAACTATTTTTGCAAAGACAAGACGCATCTGTTTATCACATTGCTGTGATTCTCAGATGTATGTACAACTAATTAACATTTTAAATGGTGGCTAATTGGCATAATTAAAACAAATGTTTTTAAAAATTAATTAACTGTTATTTTCAGCTATATCTAGCACTCTTAAAAGGTATATATATATAAAAAATGGTTAACCTTTACGACTCTGCGATCGCAATATTGCACCTATGAGCACAGGGTACATTGTGCCTGCGGGCGCAATCCCGCTACATACGACATCGCCCGATTCCAGAGTACGGAACTTCACGAAGTAATGATCCCGTGACATATAAAACCCGTCAAACGAAGCTAGGAATACATCACAGTTTAAAGGTCAAATTCTGTTACTCATTACGATTGCAAGAACGGAGACATCCAACTGGTTTTGTCAACGAATTTCTAGAGCGACGTTGGCCATTTTGTAGCCATATTTTACTATCAAATTGAGTACCTTGTGACATGGCTGGGTGATCGTGACTACATGTTTTAATTGTTTTTTGTGTTTAATATGTTGTTATTTGATAAGAATGTTTGTGTAGTCGTTCAAAAACACAAAAATAATATGTATCAGGGCGCCACATGTGTGCATGGACAATAATTATGTTGCATGTCGCCTAGACCTAGTGTTGACCGGACGGACGTTATATGCAAGTTCTTCATGTTTCATTAGTTTTTTTAGTTCATATTATATTAGTTTTTATATAAAACAATATATATACAATAATTATAGGTATTTATGAGGATTTTATCAATGTTTCCACACATTGCTCAAGTATTAGGGTTGTCAAGAAATTATATGTGCGATTTGAAAATGGCGTTTTGCGATTTTTTCCCCAAATTTTCAACTTCACAACTTGCTCACAACTGTCATATCATACATACAACAAAAAAACATGACTATATTCACTATTCACTCCTTTATTTAGATATGCAAAAATTATTTTGATATCTTTTAAAACAAAAAAGTTATCACGTTTTCAAAACACCCACCATCAATAACGCAAATTTTCCAAAAAAGAATTCAGGCCCAAGGGGATGTTTCTTAATTTTAATTCAGAGCCCTAGAGGTTAAAGAACTTCATAAATCTGAGAGCAAACTAGTGTAACAAAGTTTTCACTAAATTTAAAAGGATTATAATGGATTAAGTTACCTTGAAGTCCTAAATTCTCTATTACTTCAATATGAGATAAAATTTCTGTTAGAATCGATGACCACCATGTAGTAAAGATGTCTGATCCTGAATCATATAGGCCCTACCCTTAATATGGGCATAGATGCAACTATTCTCAAAATTTCTAGAATAGGTCTCTGTTGGGCTATAAATAGCTCATTGTTTACATAAACGTCACGGATTTCCCTTGAAAAACCAATCATATCGATTCACGCCTAGGCGAGAATTCTTAGAGCATTAATTATTAATTCTAAACACTGATTCTAACCCTTCTCCCCCTCCCAAAAAAATTTATAAACTAATTCTAATCCTTTTATTGTTAAATCTGTTTAAAAAAATAATTTCGTGCACAAAATAAAAATATGGAAATGAGAAAATAAATTTCACTTACCAAGGATCTGCCGTAACAATAACTGTTATAGAACCTTTCATTTCATCATATCAATCAATCAAGTGCCATGACGTAGGCGATAATGTTTCTCCACGACTCTCTGTCTCTTGTGTTATCAATAATCTCGGTTAGTGAACTTCTACCTTGCCACAATACTAGTCCATCCAGCAACTTTTCTTTCTGTCGATCCCTATTTCTTCTCTCCCGATCTTTCCAGTGGCTGTTAAGTTTTCAAGCTGTGTTCTTCTCAGCACATGCCCTGGACATCTTGACTGTTTGCCCCTAATGTTTGATATGATTGATATTTTTCATCATATAAGTATTACAAATTTGAAAATACAATACAATAGGCCTAGGCCTAACTAATATAAATATTACCTGGATTCATAGATTCCTCATTATTTACAAATTAAGAGGAATTACACACATGATGTGTTGGTGACAAACTTCCATTTTCCAAATTGCTTGCTGCTATAAGAATTGTAAGAAATATGTTTGTTTTGTTTGTTTGTTTTGCATTCGCTCCATTGTAACCAGCACAGATATCCATGCGATTTCCACCGGGAGTGTGATTACGTTGTGCCACCGTTATGCGCCTTGTAGGCCCAGCACATCCGATTTCGACATGCCTTGACAATTCGGGTGGGCTACCCTAGCCTGTGACAGCCTTCCTATCTGTCGCCAGGCAGTGAATGTGTACTGACTCTACGCGAGACGGTTTGTCCTTCACGTCTGTCTTGCACAAGGCGTTCCACAGCCAGTGAACTTGCCTTGTGTAATTAGACGTATTGTGCCTGTGCTCATCGGGTACTGAACCTTTTCTCGCCCTCAAGCCTGATTCCGGTTTAGGAAGAACTTGACAGAAGAGTTTGGCTCGGGCTCGTTCGCCTTCTTAGCCGAAGCGTTGCTCACCAACTTCGTGAACCCCTCGTCTAAGTCTGAATCTGTACACATATTTAGGAACGTTAGGGACTTGCGTTTTGTTCTAGAGCTGAACAGTGCTTGTCACCTCAGACTGCTATGCCTGTGCCCATCGGGTACTGAACCTTTTTTCTCTGCGAGCATGCTTCCGGTATAGGAAAGACTCGACAGTACAGTTGGGCCCAGGCTGGGATCACTGGTAACTAGAAGCTTGTCTTGAGCAAACAAGTTCCAATTTCATCGAACCGTTTTCTGTGCTCTTTTGCACATGACGCTGCCCTCTAGCACTATGCATCTTACTCAGTGTACTCATTGTGCTTTTATTTTTTATTGGGACATCTGGGACATCTGTTTGCTTTGTACCGACTACATTGGCCTCCCTCCAATGCTTCTACCAAACTTACTAGCTTCACTGTGTGTCGACAGTGTTACTGCATGTGTTGGCACAGAGGTATCGGAGATATTGCCTGTCTTTTTTTGCAGTCAAATCTCTTTCCATCTGTTACTTCCACATTCCCGGACATGATCCCCAAAAGGTTTAGCCAGAATCAGCACGAGCCACTGTATTTCTGTTACCAGGGTGCGCCACGAGGAGGCACTTTTGGGATCTTGGTTATCTGTTAACCCTGGGTCCGCCAAGAGCAATGCATTCCCTTTGCAGCCTTAAGAAAGATGTAAAAACTGATACAAAACTGATAAATTTGATGTAATCTTCTTCCATGGGCTTCAAATTTCACAAAGAAAGTGTTTACTTCCTGTCGGAAGTACTTCTGGTTAGTCTAAATCTCTAAAAACTATAAAATAAATGTCACATAATAGACATCTCATATGAGACTCGTAAATCATAGCACTTCGCATCTCATATGAGATGCGTCGGGTTGAATCTGTTAAAGAATAGCCTATTCTTTAATAATATCAGATAATGATATACCAATTCTGAACTTGCACTAATGTTTATTAGGGCCTACTTATTATGCCTACTATTCATTTATAAATATTTGTATAGGCCTACTTGTCTTAAGTCTATAGCCTTGTTTATAGTAGGCGTATGGCAGGTTCACAATAAAATAAATAAAGTGAAATACAGTATATACAACTTACTACTACTTAGTACAGTACAGTACAGTATTATACTATGGACAGAGTAGATGCTCGCTGCTTCAAACTTAACTACATGATTCTGCGCAATAAATGCTCATGAGTTGAGGTTAATGAGTTACAGTTTTCTTCTTCTTTCCTTTGCTAATAATGTGTTATTTCTTGTATTCTTCTTCAGCGTTCATTCTCAAACTCCTGCTGGATCTCTCCTTTAGTAGGATCATTGTACTACTAGATTTCCAGCAGGATGTAATCCAGAGAATGAAATGTGTTGTGTTGCTGTTTTATTTGTGCCAATGTCCTGACACATCCATCTTCTGCAGAGTTTCTTGTATAAATTGGATAGTGTTTTCCATTTCTTGATTTTTACCATAGAGTTTAATATTCATAGGTGTATCAGAAAGCCAGTATGTGCATTTTAATGTGTTATAATTTGCGCATTCTTGAAGGATATATTCTGAAGACTGGTTGACTTGCCCACATGAACACTGTGCTGTTGTCCCAATTTTAAATTTTGTATACATATTGCTATGAGTTACAGTAAATAACTAGTTTAAATAAATAGATCTACTACTGCTGCAGTGGGTGTCAACAGTTTGCAAATTGGGTTGAGAATTGGAGTTGCCTGGAGAGATCATGTAACCATACTTTCAAAGAGAACAATCATCACAGAATTGGACCAGTTAGTCACTACCCTGGTGGATTTGAGCACATATGATATGCGCAGAGATGAAATTTATACTCTTATTGTGTGCAGTGTTGGCAGAACTTTTTTGTTATATCTTGCTCAAAAAGTTTTCCCTATTCTATATATATATATCCACTTCTCAAAGATATCAATACAGTATTCTAGCTGTTTGTTCATTATCCATGTTTCTGAGCTATATATTAATGAAATAATATATATATATATATATGTAGCAGGCATATGTGTTTGGACATGTAGAGTGAATGTCATAACTCGTGTTTCATTTGTGTTCTAGTCTGTCCCTCAAAAGTATTTCAAATGTTTCTGCACTGTTGTGTGGTGCCAGTTTCCATGCACCAAGATCTTCGGCCACATTTTCGCAGCAATTGTGGTAAATAGAAAAAGCTTTCATAGAGGCCTTGCATACATCTTTATATCTCAGTAGTTGTCTGCCTCTAATTATTTTGTCTGTCAGAAGTTTGCTAAACAATATTTGCTTTTTTATATGGTTGTTCATTCTTTGCACAGGACCCAATCATCTTAATCGTCTACTCTGAGTATTCCTATTATTGATGGTAATTTTGTCTATTTGTACATTTAGTTTTTGTTCATTTGTAGTGTCAATGTTTTATACATTTGTTATGCCAGTGCTCTTAACCCCTTAGTTGCGGAGGTATCCTTAAGGATACGATGAAGGGTTTCCGCCATTTTACTGAGATCGTCTTCTTAGTTTCCCAGGCAAACAATTCGTCAGGAGGGTTTATTATAAGCTTCCATATGAATTTTTTCCATTAGAAGCTAAGAAGAGGAGGATTGTTGCAAAATAACAGTGGCTTTTCATCGTATCTTTCAGAATACTTCAGCATCTAAGGGGTTAACAGATGCTATACCATTACTCAGTTGCTTGTAATACCAGTAATATATAATATAGTATTTGTAGTAGTATGCTAATTTATTAGTACCTGTTTCAGCTTGTGGACCTTATGTTCCTGGGCTTGCTTGTTTTTGCTGCAATTCGTCCAGATATACTGATATCACAAACTCAACAGAGATATGATGGAATTGTGTTTGTGCAGACAGATAATGGAAGCTTTTTCAAAAACTTTGGTTATGATTCCTTCAATAAACAAATTAATAAAGGTATGTGTAAAAAGAATTTTCAGCTGCTTGGCTAACTTGTCATTGTTAGCAGTATTTGTAAGAGTTGTGATTGTTCTACAAATAAAGTATTGCACAATGTATCTAAATAAATAGTTCCTAAGCATTTCCTTTTTTTGTTAGTGCTCTACATGTTTGGTATCTTAGTGCTTTACTGCATTTTTTTAATCAGTGCTCCAAACATTTGTTATGTTAGTGTTTTACTACATTTTTATCAGTGTTCTAACACATGTGGTTGCGTCTGTGGGTCTCACCAATTGCCCACTAGACATACCACCCATGCAACAGAAAACCTTAGTGGATAACATGCCATTATATTGAGGTTAACTTCTTAGAGAAGCTTCATGGCACGTCATCTATACAATTATGCTTTTATTTTGTTGTTGAAATGTGTTTCATGTTTACCTGAATATATATGTATGCATCCTCTGTGGTTTGGAGGGAACCAGAGATGTACTGTGCAGCACTGGGGAGGAGGAAACTGACAGCACTGTTTTTTCCTATGGCTGAAACCCATCATAGAGGCACAGTGACTCAGGACGTGACAATCCTTTTGACGTGAACATTTGGTTGCATGCCTGGAGCAATAGAGAAGTTCTGCATAACCAGTAGTAAATTGGTGGTGGGGAATGAGCACAGTGAACCCTATCTTGGCTACAGTGGCTAGGAACAGTGCATAGGTTGAAGCCTACCTTCCTGGAGGTGTGATAGTTATTCTCTGGCTCTGTCCCGGGGTGGGCCGAAAATCCACAGACTTCCCAGCAATATAATGCCATTTAATGGCATGAGGTCAAAGGGCATGAGCCCATGGACCGCTGGATCAGCAACCAACCAACCATCAGTGTTCTAAACATTTGTTATGTTAGTGCTTTACTACATTTGCTATTATTACTTTAAACATTTTGTAAGTTATTCAGGACTGTAGATAACGTCTTCTGTAAAAAGGGGAGATGGGAGTTTATCTGAAAAAGCTTTTATTCGCTCACTCTTGAATGTAAATCCCTCTTTCTTATGAGGGTTTAAATGGCTCAACCCTCTCCCCCCAATCTAAGGGTTTATATTAGTGCTCTAAACACTTGGTATGTCAGTGCTGTAAACACATGGGTATGTCAGTGCTCTTAACACTTGGTATGTCAGTGCTCTAAACACTTGGTATGTCAGTGCTCTAAACACTTGGTATGTCAGTGCTCTAAACACTTGGTATGTCAGTGCTCTAAACACTTGGTATGTCAGTGCTCTAAACACTTGGTATGTCAGTGCTCTAAACACTTGGTATGTCAGTGCTCTAAACACTTGGTATGTCATCGCTCTAAACACTTGGTATGTCAGCACTGTAAACACATGGGTATGTCATCGCTCTAAACGCTTGGTATGTCAGCGCTCTAAACACTTGGTATGTCAGTGCTGTAAACACTTGATATGTCAGTGCTCTAAACAGATAATATATCATTATTCAATGACATGTAATACCAGTGCTTTTGCTATCTAAGATTTATGTTTTTTTTCATCAGATAACCTTAGTTTGATGTTTGGTATTACACTGGTCTGTTTTGTTTCAACATTGGCTCTTGTATATGGCGTTGCAAGGGTAAGATTTGTTCAGTGAGAATGCATACAATGTTTACATGTGCTGTGAAATAATGAATACACACTGAAAAATAATGGCATGCATGAAGCAACGAATGATAATTTATAATTGTTCCTCTGTAACCTATACACTTCAGCTCAACAGTTGTAAATTATTGTGCACTGTGACTTAGTATCATGGTCTTGGTAGAACTCACACATTAGGTACCTTTGTGTTGGTGGGCCTAGAATTGAAACAAGGAACAGCAATATTTATCCACAGTGCATGTCATAAATGGTGATTAAGGAGGTTTGGGGTGGAGTTAATTGTCCTGTCCAGCTGGACCCAAAAATCATGCTGAAGTTGAAAACAGACTACATCTCCTTCACCTTCACAAACCCCTATGTTCAACAGCATGTGTGGAAGCTATGACAACACAACCACCTGGGGATAGACAATAGTTAACTGGACTACGCCCCATCTCCACTTCAAGGAATTGGTCTCGATGGGGTCCCAGAGAACTGAATGATGATTTTTATACTGTAAATGAATAGATACAAATATGTAACTTTTCTGTAAATTATCAACTCAGTGTAAAAAAAATTAAAGTTTCCCTTAATCATGGTTGAGGTATATCAGGGAATACAGTGTTAAACCCATATTTTTCATTGACCAGTGGCTTACTAGGGATGATGTGATTAACATTAGCCAACTCACTGTACTTCTTTTCAAATCACGAAATCTAAGTTAGAAAGAATGTAAAAAACAGAAGATATTTCAGCAGAAGGAGAAGAAATTTCAGCTGTAATTGTCAATTCACAAACAGTTAGCCACGTTAGTGGTTAGTTATGTTTCAACAAAATTTATCTTTTCCCCTTCTATTTCTGTGTTCATTCTCAAACTCCTGCAGATTAGCAGGATGTAGTTCAGAGAACGGAATGTCTCAAACTCATGCAGATTTGCAGGATGTAGTTCAGAGAACAGAATGCGATTTGTCGTGGTTAACATCTTCGTTGTGACATCTACACCTTTCAGCCCAGCTCATCTGACTTCAGCGTGGCTTCTGGGTTTCATTGACCCTCTGTGTGATGGAACAATCAACCCGACTGCCGTAACAATTTAAAGTAACTCTTATGACATGCAGTGCAGGTAAAAGTGTTGCTATTCTCATTTTTTCAGATCCAGGCAACTCACATATGAACTTATCTATTATAGCCATGAGCAATAATTGGTTACTTATGAGCTAATTTTTGTTTATTTGCAGACAATATGTTATTGTTGTTTCAGCTAATTTTGTGTATTTAGAGGCAGTAAGTCATACATAATGACTGAGTTAAACATGTTGACATTGACATTTTTTTCTAGAATATTGCTGGCTATCTGATGCCATTTTTCTGCTTGCAAGTATTTGACTTCTGTATGTGTTGCCTGGTCACAGTTGGCTGCTTTACATATGCTCCCAATATCAAACACTGGATCCATGATCAAGGATTGGTAAAGGAAGTTTACTTTGTGTTTAATGTGTAATTTGAATGTTAGATTCAATAGAATTATGATTTGTATTTTTTAAGAATGGTATGTGATGAAATTGTTTGAAGACCACTAATTTTATACTGACATGCAGGCTTTGACAGCACAATCTGTGGATTTGTCTAGGTATTTACAAGGGAGAGAGAGAGGACATGCTTTATTGTTATGTGTCTGTTTGGACAGACATGTTCGGATGTATGGTGAGCTCTTTAAGGGAAAATAACTTGGGGACAGAAGAAATACTTGGGAATAGAAAAGCAAAAAGATAGATGTCCAGCTCTGATTATATATATCCCAAATGTAGTAATTGATTCTGTGCAAGAATGGATAATTTTATCATCTCCACACATACCAGAGAGATGTAACAACACAATATTGAAAGTGTTGTCATCATCACCTATAATGGATGCCTGATTTTTTTTGTATGTTAGAAGCTGGTATTGAATGTATACTGCTATGCTAAAATTGCAGGAATTTGAAACCAACTTGAAACAAATATAAAGAGTTGCAAGTGTTACCGATGTATGTCAATAAAGCGAAATAACAACGAGACACAGTGACAGGCAATATTTCGACTAAAAAGCCTTCATCAGGACTAATAAAAGACCATAGTCAACAAATTTTTACAGAAATACACTTATGGTATGATAGTAATAGGAAGGAAAGAAAGAAAGAGGCATGAAGAAGACGGAGGAAGCAAAGATATGGCAGCATGACAGGAAGAAAAAGGGGAGGGTGTGAAGGGGAAGATGAAAGAGAGGGAAAAGCACCAAAAAAAAGTAAAAGGACTGACAGAGTGAAAATTATAAGATAAAATAAAAATATAAGCTGGATGAACCACTGGAATTCCACAGTGATAAAGAACTATGGACTAGAAATGCTGAGTTAAATAGCGACTAGTATCCTGTTGCCACACTTACAGGACACTGAGGGGGACAAAGGTGAGAAAAACCTACTTTGGGCAGAGGCAATGAAACATGAGCGGACGAAGGCTGGTGTGTCAAGACATACAGGTGGGAGTGGAGGTGTGAGACCGTTGGAAGTATAGAGGACCTGTTCATTCGTAATGCTTTGGTTGTTGTCGTCCCTTCGGTTGGTCACTATTTGTGTATTTGGAGTCTGTTTTTGGTATGTGATTCCAGTATACAAGTGACAATCTACCTGCAGAAGACATGGGAATAGTTAGGATGAGTACATGTGATTGTATATTGGTTCTGTGACCCTCTATACTGCTGGCAGTCTTGCATAAGCACCCCCCTTCTTACATCTCTTGCCCTCCCTTTACAGTCACTGTCTTTAACGGCCTTTGTCCACTTACATTTCATTGCCTCTAATTACCTGAGACAGGTTTTTCTCACCTTCGTCCACCTAAGTGTCCTGTACGTGTGGCAACAGGCTACTGGTTGCTATTTAACTTTGAGCTTTAGTCCATATTGCTTTTTTTTACTACGGACCTCCAATGGTTCATCCAGCTAAGTAAATTTGTATTTCATTTGCGTTCCATCTTATAATTTTCACTATATCCATCCCTTTCCTTTTTTGTGTACGTTTTCCTCTTCTTAGTTACCATTTTCTTCCTACTGTCTTGCTGTTTCTATCTTTGTACCTCCATTTTCTCCATGCTTCTTTCTTTCTTTCCTATCACTAAAATTTGTCACTAAAATTTGTTGACTATGGTCTTTTGTGTGTCCTGATGAAGGTTTTTTAGTCAAAACGTTGCCTGTCACTGTGTCTCGTTATTTTGCTTTATTAAAATATATTGGTAACATATACCTATTTCTGTGTTTATTTTGATATTTACCTTATGTTACTCCAGCCCCCTTATTTCTAGATTCAGTTTGGGATTGATTCTGGCACGTTATCTCTATAAAGAGTTGCTTATGAAGATATTCTTCTCCTGTGTTTGTTCTCAAACTTCTGCAAATTTGCAGGGTGTATCCGAAGAACAGAATGCGTTGTGTCATGGTTTATAGCTTTGCTGTGGTATCTGAGTCACTTTTACCCTGTATGGGATGGGACAGTCATCTTCTGCACCCCATAACCTCCTTAGTCATTTCTTATGACATATATGGAAGATAAACATTGCTGCTATTCTTTGTTCCCTTTTTGGGCCCGGCAACACCCAGGAGATGAAGACATGAAACTACTGTGAGATGCAGCCAAACACAGCCTTTACTTAAAATGATCAAGGACTTTTAGATTTACCCAGAGTTTTGTGAACTGGTTCTGTTAAAAAAATAGACTGCAGTTTCTTCTGTCTTATAATATCCAGAAGGTTTTTGTTTTTTTCTCTTGGCTGGATGTGCAGATTCAACAATAAAATGTAGCTCATTTTGAGATTAACTTATATCTTTAATTGAGTTCAATCAATCAACTGCTATGCTGATTGGCGTAGGTGATAATATTTCTCCACAACTATCTGTCTCTTGTTTTATTAATAAGTTCAGTTTGTGACATCCTTTTTTGCCACAGTGACAACCCATCCAAAAATTTCTCTCTTTGTCTTCCTCTGTTTCTTCTCCCCTTGATATTTTCAGTGGTTACTAAATGCCCAAGTTTTGCTTTTCTCATCACATGCCTTAAAAACCGTGACTGTCTGCTATTAATTTTTGCTATAAATTGCATTTTTACTCCAGCATCTCTGAGGACTCCAACATTATCTTTTTTGGTTGTCCATGGAATTCATCATTCTTTTAAAAAATTACATCTCAGTAGCCTGCCATCTTCAGCTCTTTTGTTTACCATCCATGCTCTGCAAACATAAAGAAGGATTTGCTCAAAATAATATCTTAGCAATAGAACTCATGTATGCATTGATACTACTTCATTGCATAGAATGTTTTTCAATTTTTGAAATGCTGATCTGGCCTTTTCTATACTGCTCAATATTTTATTGGATCAATAGCCATCTGATGTTTATAATGGTGCCAAGATGTTTGACTTTATCCACTTGATTTAATTTTGCATCATTGATATTAATACTGCATCTTGGCGATGTGTATTTCTTTGAAACAAAGAAATTACTTTTGTATTATTTTGTTTTCTTCTTGTTTAGACTGAGGCACTTTCTTGTATTACCATTTCTAACTAGACTTGAAGTTCTTGTTCACTCCCTGCAACCAGAACTGTATCATCTTCATTGTCTTCAGTAAGGTTATGAAGATTGATTGCCATAAATCAGATGGAATATTGCCACCATTATAGATGTCATTTAGCATTTTGGTTATTATTTATATGCTTAGTTATTAGTTTAGTTATTATAGTATTATTATCAGTTTTGTATGAACTAATAATAATATGACCATGACCCAACAGGGTCGTAAGGATGTAACATTGGAGAAATCATGTTAAAATTACGCAAAAAGCCCTCCAAACACCTCTGTCCTCATACATTTGGATGAATGTAGAAAAATTATTCCAGAATCATTCCTTGATGTTGTTAACCAAGGATTTTGTCAGGCTGCCTGCTCCCTGTCCAGCTCGACTGTGTTTTGCAAAATAGTTTTAGAAAGTAAGCTGTGTCTAGCTGCATGGCCAGGCTAAACAAGTATTCACCAGTTCACCACCACCAAAAATGATTCTTGATAATGTGCAAGTTTTCTGCTAAACAAATATATTTGTCTTATGTTCTACATAACTGATTTTTAACAAACATCTGTAGCACTTATATTAAAAAATCTGAATCCTTCTTTCTGTGTTTGCAATAAGTGTCCAGCTCTCTTATCCACACAAAATAATAATAGGCATTATTGATCTGTAAAGATTGATCGTTACTGTAATACTTTTCCAAATCATATTCAGCCTTGCCATGGCAACCATCACCATCTCGAATCTAAACTTACGAAACTGGTAAAACTTAACTTAAGAACTGATAGAAGCTTAGGGATAAACAATGATTAATGTCTTTTTATTTTTTCTAATAGGAGAGTTACCCTGGAATGGATCATCTATTGTCCATGGACCCGGACTACCTTCTGTTGATCTTTGTTGCTGTTCTGATCTTTGTTCTTTCAGTCAAGGTAATAATCAAAAGTTAGATCTTTGCTCACCATTTTGTAGCTAATAATTCTGTTTACAAGAATAGCAACACTGTGACTTGTCATGAGTGCCATAAGAGGTGACTAAGGAGGGATAAGGTCCATGGGTCAAAATGACCCAATTGCCATTATGAATTTGATGTGTGAGTTCAAAAGATTCAGCAGAAGACGGATGTGCCGGGCCATTGACGCAAATAAAATAGTGACACAATGCATTTCCATTCTGGACTATATCCTGCTGGAAATCTAGTAGGAGTTTTAAAATGATTGCTGAAGAAGAAAATCAAAAGTTGCAGATATCGCTACCAAGCTATAAACCATGATACAATGCATCCTGTTCTCTGAACTACATCATGCTAGCTAGATATATAAGAGCGTAGAAGAAGACATAAAATTAAAAGTAACACTTGTTATAGTATATAAAATTCTGTTTCATGTTTGGCTAACAGGCCAACCTTCCAACTTTTTATAAAATCTGTGCCATTCACAAATTTTGTGTAATTCTTGTATGTCACTGGCTGCTCGCTGATACAGAATGGCTGACGTGATCGTAAGTTTTGTTTAGCTTACCAGTGACCGATAAACATGCACGTCTGTTACAGTAGAGAGGACTGCTGCTGGATGCACAGATGTGCGCATCACACTCTTGAGAGCCCCACCCATACAAGCCTCCTAAATAAATATCTCCACCATCACACACTGATGAGTAATTATAGCCAAGGGAAATAATCGCTGATACACTTGTCATTGATTTTATTTTGCTTTCAACAAAAAAGGTGCTGCACTTACCATCAGAAAAAACAGATGATCAAGTCAATAAGAAAGCCACAAACACCAACACAAGATGACTATCATATTATGAACAGACCAGAACAAGTTATAATTCTACATCTCAGAACAGGACACAACCGACTCCGCAGTCACATGTATACAAAGTTCAAGATTGGCAACACGGCCATGTGTACATGTGGACAGGCAGCACAGAGTGCCAAACATATACTTCAAGAGTGTTCTGAGCATGAAACGCTGAGGCAGACATATTGGCCAGAGGAAACAACACTGAAATCAAAACTCTATGGGACACTGTATGAACTACATAAGACAGTGAGTTTTATTAAGGAGACAGAATTACAGATATAGACATGTTTCAAGTGAACGAAAGAAGAGGAAGAAGAACAAAAAAGGTACCCTTGTTATCCAAACATAACCCAAAATGATTGCTGTCTATAATGATGTAATAAAGTGTATTATTTCATTATTTCTTGTAGGCATATTTTATTTGCATGGTGTGGTCTTGCTACAAGTATATCCAACTTTATGTGGCTACCCGCAGTGTCAGCAGAGAATACAATGTTGATGCATATGCTGAGGTATTTGTGATTTGTTTTGTTCCGTTTTTTTCAGCATATTTTTGTGATGGATTATTGTAGCGCATTTCCATTTTATATTTTTGAATAGCCTTACTGCATTATATGTAGGCATTCGTGACACAGATAGAGAGAGACAAGAGGTCAAGTAAGTTTGACCATAGTTAATTTTCAGAATAGTGACAAGAGTGCGGTACGGGCAGAGTTTATAAACACATTGCAATGTATGTCTGACTTACTAATGATACAACCATGCAGAAGTGAGCATCCAAAGAAGGGTAGTACTAGAGTGGATACCATCCCACTGTGGCATACCAGGAAATGAAGAGGAAGACAGACTGGCAAAGGATGGAGCAACACAGGAACAAAAAGACCAAGAAATCACCTACTAAGAAAAGAAGACCCTCATCAAAGCCATCAGGAAAGTCGACTACCCAAAAGACAATTACCACTATCTCAACAGAGCAGAGCAGATTATTATCTTCCGCCTCAGAACAGGACACAACCGATTAAACAGCCACTTAAATAGACTAAGATTGGTCCCATCACCACTATGCCTTTGTGGGCAGGCATCACAGACAGCTGAACATATCCTGCAAGACTGCAATACACTAAACCAGTTAAGGGAAGAACACTGACCCACAGAGATGGATATCCACAGAAAGATGTATGGGAGCACTGAGGAGCTTTCAAATACAGCAGCATTTATTAAGAAAACAGGACTTGCTGTGTAGAAATGTCAAACTCCAAACGAGAAGAAGAAGAATAATGATACAACTACTGACATTCACTGGTTAGTGGAATTGGTATAAATGGTGAAAGTATTAGTTATCACTGTCAGATGTGTCAGCCAATTAGTACAGATAATATGGTGACACAACGTATTTCCATTCTCTGGAATACATCCTGCTGATAAGCTAATAAGATCATTATCTCTACTACAAGAGAAATCCAGCGAGAGTTTGAGAAAGAATGCACAAATGAACTGCATTATATCACCTCTTGTCTCTATGTTGCTAGGGCCTGAAAGGGTAACAAAGAATAGCAAATCTGCGACCTGCCATGCATATTATAAGAGGAAACTAAGGATATTTTGACTGGCTATCCATCCCATAGGTCAAAGTGACCTAAAATTATGCTGTAGTCAGATGTGAAGCCAAAAAGCACAGATAAAGCACAGCTGAGCTGTAAACCATGACATAACACATTTAAATCTCTGGATTATATCCTGCTAATTTGCAGAAATTTGAGAAGATAATATCACAGCAATGTGATCTAGGACTTGGATTGCAAGACTCATTCACACAGTACGTGGACAACTCTCCTCTAAGCAGATTTAAGCAGCACATGCCCTCCCCAATCTACTGAGGAACTCTTTCTTGGCATAAATTAATCTCTCAGAGTTAATGAGCTCATTAGCATGAACAATATAATGGTGTATGCTACCTGGACACAAAATTGATAAACACCTGAGGTTTATTCTGCAGGTTGGTAACTATCATGGGCTTTGGAAATAAAAATCCAAATTAAAAAGCATGTCAAAATTGAATGTGCTAGACTGAAAGTCACAAATTATAAAAGCTTTACTGTAAATAGTAGCATGACTTATGTGCGCTAAAATATAAAACATCTATGTTTTTAATACTAAAGCAACCACTGATGTCAGGTGTATCGGACCATTGGCACAAATGATGATCTTCCTTTATGAGGGAAGATGAGTTTTGCATTGAAAAAGTCAAATTAGGCTAGGTGTTTGTTAAGTCCTTAAATGACTGAGGAGTCCAATTCGGGCTATGAAAAACCGGTTAGAGTATGAGCAGAAATGAAGTTGGCCTTGAGATAAGGAAAAACATATTAATACACATGGCACTACACATATAAAATATCATTATAATTATATATTTCCCCAGACCACAAATATTTCACAGAATTAACTAATTATTTAATATTTCACAGAATTAACTAATTATTTAATATTTCACAGAATTAACTAATTATTTAATACGAGGCGTGTTCAAATGAAAACGGGACTTGTTACACCACGTGTGATAGAGCGCACTGATATTGATGACATTTTACACTAGTAATGAGTATCCAATAATTTACATACGGTCACGTGTTCATCTTCCCAGCATGCATATGTGCTGCAGTAGACTGTTAACAATATGGCGGGTGTGATTCCGAACCCGTCCAAAGTGAATCAGCGTGCTGTGATCCAGTTTCTTTCATTTGAAGGATGTCAAGCAGTAGACATTCATCGGAGAATGAAGGCAGCATATGGTGACAAATGTTTGTCGAGGACCAGAGTGATGGAGTGGGTGCGTATGTTTAAAGACGGAGTTTTCTGCTGGGAAGGTTATGGTGACTGCATTTTTTGACCATGAAGGGCTTTTGTTGACTGATTTTAAGGAACCTGGTGTCAACATCAATGCCGCCCATTATAAAGACACTTTAGACAAGCTGCATAAGGCCATCAAGGCTAAGCGACCAGGCAGACTTTCTCAAGGTGTGATTCTTCTCCACGACAACGCTCGTCCGCACGTCGCAAAAATTGTGCAGGAAACATTGGCAAAGAAGAATTGGGAAGTTCTTCATCACCCAGCCTATAGTCCCGATTTATCCCAGTGTGATTTCCATTTGTTCGGACCGTTGAAGAAAGCACTAAAGGGACAGCGATTCAACAGCGACGCAGACGTGAAGACAGCGGTGACCACATGGTTCAGAGAACAGCCACGCAACTTTTTCTCGGACGGCATTCGACGTCTACCTAAACAGTGGGATGCTTGCCTAAATGCATACGGAGATTTTTTCTGATGAACCCAGGTGCATTCTTATTCACAAGTGGTTGCTTTGTTCAATTCCGTTGAAAATATTAAATTGCGTATGATACTTTTTAAATAAATCCACAAGTCCCGTTTTCATTTGAACACGCCTCGTATTTCACAGAATTAACTAATTATTTAATATTTCACAGAATTAACTAATTATTTAATATTTCACAGAATTAACTAATTATTTAATATTTCACAGAATTAACTAATTATTTAATATTTCACAGAATTAACTAATTATTTAATGTTTCACAGATATCTTCATAATCCTTACCATATTATGTTTTAGTATATGTTGTTTGTCCGTCGGAGTCAACAATGACCATTTAGCTCAACTGGGATGATGATGAAGATGATGACATTTGCTGTGTTCCAGACTGTGACTAATGAGTCCTATGTGTGCTTTTAATTGTCTATCACACTCTGAGCATGTTGGAGGATTCTGTGCGACATTGAGCAGCTTTTTCCTCTTCTAGTACATTTTTGAGATTCTCTGCAGCTGCTGCACCATTCTTGATTCTGTGATGCCAAATAGATCTGTCTTGTGTAGGATTCTCCCATGAATTTTTGTTTATTTTGAAGTGGGTGAGTAATGTCTTTAAAACGCTTCTTCTGTCCTCCGGCCTTGCAGGAGCCAGTCTGGAGTTCTCCATATAACAACTTCTTTGGCACAAGTTGCTTTTAATTCTTCGTTGTGACCTTTGCTCTAGTTTCGAGGTATTACCTAACCTTTGTTATGTGATTTGGCATGCTAAGGTTAAGTACTTAGAGTACGGTTAGGATTAGAAATAATATTTCTAATGTATGCACGCTCCGAGTGTAGCGGGCAGAAATAATGATCACTCACTACAAATCATAGGAAATTTTTAAAATTATGTAAATTGGAAAAGAAACAGATTATGCATAAGTTCGTCTGTGTCTAGATTTGAACTCAGTTTTTTTTTATTGTCGGGATGTGACGTCACAGCAGCCATTCATTTTATTGGTGTTACACAGAAATCCTTGACGTCGGATAGCTAAAAATATAAAGTGTGCTATTTATAGCACAGCAAAGAATGAAAAGCAACTTTAACCACTTCTTTGGTAGATGCTCTTTCATGTGGACCATGTGTCGTGCCCAGCCTTCATCAACATTGTATGTATGCTTACAGACTTAGATTTCATCAGTACTTCACTGTCTGGTATTTTATCCCACCAATTGATGTTGAGTATCTTACAAAGGCAGCGTAAGTGGGGGTGGTTGAGTCTTCTAGCATGTCTGCATATACTGTCCATGTTTCCCAGGCATAAAGAAGTGATGATATTACTGCTGCTTGGTAAACTAAGATTTTGGTGGTAGTTGTTATTCCCTTCTTTCCCATACATTTTTTCACAGTCTTCCAAATGTGGCACTAACTTTCTCTATTCTGTTGTTTACCTCAGTGTTAATGTTTACATCTTGTGAGACAGTGCTGCCCAGGTAGGTGAAATTATTAACTGTTTGAAGCTCTTCTTTGATCCTTATATGGGGATTTAAGTGTGGTTTGTTTGGAGTGGGTTGAAACACGACCTGTTTTCTTTGTATTGATGGTGAAACCAAAGTTGTCATAGGCTTCAGCAAATTGTTTTCGTATATATTCTTATAATAGAATACCATTAAACCTTTCATGTTTTTTTTTGTTTTTCTACATATAACTCAAATAGTGAACTAAACTATATTTCTTTAGATGCTTCTACCACCTTGTTATGAGGATGCTATAAAAGTTTCCGGAGACTACCCTCTGCCCCCTGCATACAGCAGAGAATAGAGAACTGCATTTTCAGAATCACATTTTTACTTTAGTAGTAGATTTAAAGTAACATCTGTGGATATAAGATCAATGGTTTTTTTCTCATGTAGTTACAGCCAGTTGAAGTACAGATTCCATTTTTTAAAAATGTAGTGTGATCTTAAGGTAAGGTTAATTTATTTGTATTGACTTAGTATCTGATTCTAAATGAATATTCCTGCAACTATTTTAAACACTTTGTGTTACAAACATGATCTGCACTTTTTACTGTACAACATCTGTAATGTTTTTGAGCATTTTCAGCCAAATAAATCAGGTTTAGTTTCTTATTGTTTGTGAAAAATTATTTTGTTTTAAATTATGTTTTATTATGTTTACATGTACATCTATGAATTGCATATTTAAATGTAGGCTGTAGGTTGAGATTGATCTTTTTTTTATAGTTTCATCATAAGATGTCATTTCATGAAGATGATTGGAACAGTAAATTCAAACTGTATACAAATAAGAGGAAATCCACAGTGATCACATTATGTGAGGTTCTTGAGAAAATCTGTGCATGCCACTTTGCTGTGGGGGGGGGGGTGTTTGTTTGCTTTGTATACAAAATATTTTCACATCACTTAGGGAGGAGGGGGGAAGTGTGAGGAAACTTTCCTTTGGTGGGAGGTTGGTTGCCTTATGTTATTTTAGTGTGGGTTCAAACCTCCCTCCCTCTATGTGCTTAATAAGTGGTAATAAGAAAATGACTTTAGAATTATGAATTCAGGACAATTTTTTTCAACTGCAACTTGCAATAATATGACAAGAAACAAAATAATTATATGTAATGAATGGCAAAAATTATAGTCGACCCCATTGTAAGAACTTGATCTGAACCAATAAAATATGTATGTAATAACAGAAATTCGCTATTTACAGAGTGAATAAACAGTGTAAACAATAGAGACTATTATATAATTGGGAATTTAGAAAAGTGTTAAATAGGGATATTTTTTATAAAAGGATGCACTATAGAGGGATTCCACTGTATTATGAACATTACGTGAGAACAGAAACCGATTAGCTGCCGCTGCAAGCATTTGATATTTGATTTATGTGATTTTTATGTTATGTGAACACAAGAAAAATAAAATAGATCGCTGCACAACATTGCAGAAATCATGCAATAATTTTCAAATTACTAACCTCACAATAAAAGTGGAGGACAGACAAATAATGTAAAGTTTTGTATACATTAGATAAAAGGAATAACAAATGTGTGATGTGGTATGGTGGGTATTTTAGTTCAGCAAACTTGTTGGTTTTGTGAGGTCACAGTCTGTGGTTTTTGTACTTAAAATTATGCGCAACTGATCTTCTTCCTCTTTCCCGACATGTTCTGACGTGGCAAAAAATTGAAGGCATGCTTGATTAAATGAAACTTAAAAACAGCCTTAAAGCAAGTTTACTGTATTACTGTTAATATTTATGTCACTAGCTATCAGCATGTAATACAGAATATGATTCTTTGATCAACATTTTGGGAAGTTGAATAAACTGTTTATAATTTTTCCAGTTTATAGACAATATGAAAGTCTTTATATTTCAGATAAAGACAATATGAAATATATTTGATTTATTTAAGTAAAAATTGCAACTATTCCCCCTTTTAACTGGAACATAGGATGCTGGAAATCTGTGCTGAAATGTTTATATGTGTTTTTAGTTATGATTTCTGTCTCAATCTGTTGTACATGACGAGTTTGCTAGCTCAATAAATAACTCTCCTTAGTTGTCTTTAATTATTTTTGTTATGTAGACTAGAACTCATATTCTGTTCCTGACAGTAAAGGCTGAATCCATAATCTACAATTATATCTAGTTTGAATTTTCATGTGTTGTCAAATTTCTTTTCACATCAAGACCAATCTTTGGATCACAGATAAGAATGATTTCAATATCAGTATTTTGTCTAGGACTGATACAATGGACTTCCTTCAGATATAGTAAGCCGGAGACTAGTCCAGTCTATGTTGTTAATCCACAATTCTTATCTATCTGCATCTTTCACCTTGCACATTTTCTTCAAATATAGTTTTTGTGTGCTTTATCTGAACATAATCTTGTTTACTATTTCTATCAAATTTTGAGAATCACTGTAGCCACTACAGATTTTCTGCTTTTCATTACTTCTGTTGTCAACTTAAAAAAAAATTATTTTATAGTATTCTACATGTCAGATATTTCATGGATCTCAGGCCACTGTGGCATAAGAAATTTAAAAAAAAACTAGCCTCTAGGCAAGGGATGGGGAATTGAATACACACATTTGGTGGTTGTGGTGTCAGGATTACCTGAACTGCAACCATTATATTTTATCAATTACTTTTTAAGGGCATACAAGTTAATAAGTATATAAGTTAAAATAAGTTAAGGTGTATATAAGGTGTAATAAAATAAGGTGTAAATAAGTTAAAATTGGTGATGCAGTCACTTTCACGTAAGTAATGAACTTAAAAACTGTTAATGATATGCATCTTGATTTTGCAAACATTGATGGAAAAATATATGGCCCTTCTGAGATGGTACTAGTTGCAAATCTGAAGGGTTTCATGAATGTCTCAATCGAAGGAGATTGTTCAGCTTACTGAAGATATTGGTGCTGTGACCCGTTGACTACTATACAATAGTATCATGATATTGCTGAAACTGGAGAACACTGATTTCTGCCTTTTTCACTGTATTATGTACTGAAGGAACATAGATGGATATATAAACCTGTTGACTGACAAAACAGAAGAAACAAAATGAGTGACCAGAAGATACAGAATTAGAAACGAGGTCATAAGAGAAAGAGGGAGTGTCATATCAATTCTACAATACACGCAAAACCAACAAATACAATAGTTCGGTCATCTGAAAAGAATGCCGTGTGATTCATTAGTTTATAAAGCATATAAGAAGAGAGGAGAAGCAGAAAGAAGAGCCAAGGGTAGACCTAGAGTGCGCTGGATTGACAACATCAAAGAGACATTACACGAACACCAAACATTATCTGAAGCTGCCAAAAAAGTGAGAACAAGAACACTGTATCTCTCTCGACACCCGTAAAGGGTAAAAGAGGAAGGAAAGAAGAAGACTGGCAAAAGGACAATTATGAAAAACTATAAGATAAATTAAGAGCTAAATTTATTAATATCTAGAAAGTTATACTATAACAACTGAATTATTGTTCTTGTTTAAACAACATAGCAGGCAAGAAGATGTGTGCTGGTTTTAATCAACAACAAAAATAGATCTTCGGCTATAAAAGTACTCAAAAACATTGTAAAAAGAAAGAAAATCGAAGACATAAGAATTAGGGGAATTCGTATGGCGAAAGGGCATAAGAAAAAATACATAACATTGATAAAGAACGGCAGAAATGAAGATCTTGGAGAGTTGTGATTGTCTGGTGTTGTGAATAGTGATGAGGATTGCTATAGAAATAACTTAAATGACTATGGCAAATCTTGATAGAAAATGAATGTTGAAACACAGAGGTAATATAAATTTGGTATAGAAAAATAAACTTAATAGAAATACAGTAACTCTTATAAAGCTTTTCTTCACTGTGTGAATAGTTAATGCAATTTGTTTTGGCTTTTGTTTGTTACTTGAATTGTAGCTGTAACAAACAAAAATATAAATGTTGTGCCATTGATATCACCAAAAATCTTGTCTTGCGATGGTGCTATTGGTGAAACCATATTACACCTGATTTGAGCTAACATGTAAATGTTCTCAAGAATGCAACATCAAAGTGGATAGGATCAGTCTGAAGCAAGTCAACATATTCAAATATTTAGGTACCCTAATATACTTCAGATGGAAGATGTATTAAAGAAGTCACATGTAGAATTGTCCAGACAAAGGCAACATTTTACAAGAGTTCTTTTATGAAATAGAACCAATTCTTATGTGTGGAAGTGAATCCTGAATACTCAGCAGAATGGCAAACAATTATATAGAGAAATCAGAGGTGTGATTTTATAGAAGAATGTTAAGATCACCATGGATAGATAAAAAGCATAATGAAGAAGTTAATTGAAAAAGGGAGCTGTTTACCCACATCAGAAAGAGATAGTCCAAATTTATTGACACATCATGAGAAGAGAAAAGTTGGAATTACATGACAACAGGCAAGCTGAAGAGCAAGAGAGATAGGAGAGGATCATTGACATTGTGGCATGGGAGAGCATCAGAAATGAGTAACAACACATAAAAACAGAAGGTTGGGAAAAGACATGATAACCAACGTCACATGACATTGACCATAAGAAGAAGCAAGCATAATCCAGTAGAAATATAACACTTCATAAAACAGGCAAAGAGAAATTCTTCCTTCAAGATGATGTGTAAAGAAGGATTTTGAGAATACCATGGACAATGGGAAAAAAAATGAATCAATAAGTGTTATGATCATTGAAAGTGGTGGAAGGTTAGCTTCTTAGGCTGAAAGGGCGTAAAGGATTGACTTCATTATATTCTGGTTTCCGCTTATGTATTCCACCCCTCCCAATGAAGCACTACACCACTTGTCGAGTGTACCACCCATAGCACATAGCTCTTGTTCAAGTGATAATCCCCAGTAATCTTAAAAAATCCTCTTAGTAAACAAGATGGTGCAAGCAGAATTTGAACTTGTGACCTTTTGAGCACAAGGCGAATGGCTTACCACTACAACAGTGAATTTCCCTAGCATCTTAATAACATGAGAACAAGAAAGACATTTTTGGTCATATAACAATAATGAAGGACAGGCTCTATGGTCAAAGGGAAATAACAAAATCAAAATGATTGTTAATCAGTATTGATTTCTTATAGCACTTTTTTGCAGTTTCTTTGCTAATATCCTTTGCTGCAGCAAATCAATTCTCCCAGAAATGTAAGTTCAGATCAGCCATAGGAGGACAATGTTTTGGAAAGAGTGTTGCCTTAAAAATAAGTGATGGTACTGGTCACAGCCATTAAAAAGATCTCAGCTCCTCATACAATGGACACTTACAGCATATGAAAAATGTTTTATCAGTACCATAATTGCACTTGGTCAGAAATTCTATATATAACATGTTAAACAAAAGTACCATGTCAAGATTACAGCTTGCCCTTGTCTCCTGAAATGGTGACTTGATTAAATATCATGGATTTTTAAAGTTTGTGTGATTGAATTTTAAAAATAAATTGTTCAGTTATCAAACTTCTTATGATGATTTTCTTTAGTTATCACAGTGTGTTGGCCATGTGGTTAGAGCGCCATTCTCTTACCCTTGTGGTCCCGGGCTCAATCCACAGTTAGGACAGGATTTTTTCTTTCGGAGGTACAATCACAATCCTACCTGTACATGTCTCGTCTGCTATGGCAAAGCAGGCTTTATTTCCACAGCCCATAGAAAGCCTCCCAGCACTACTTCACAGGAAAACATGCATTAACAAAAGTGTGTAGAATGAAAACGGCTTGCATTTATCAATAGATATCTGTGTTGTCCAGAACAACTTGGAGAAGAGGGATGATGAAAGCTCTCATTGATATTAGCATCACATGGAAAGAACTGCAGAGGAAATCCAAGGACTGGATAGACTTGACAGCCTGTGTGTTGCTGGGGCACAGAAAAGGAGTAAAGAATAAACAACATTGTTTACTTTCCATACATGTAATGAGAGGTGACTAAAGTTTTTGGTGGAATTAGCAGTCTCATCCAATGTAGGGTCAAAGTGATCTGGTAGCCATGTTGAAGTTGGATGTGTCTGACCAAAAATTGCAAAGGTCGCAGTTAAGTTGTAAAACCATGACAACTGATCTCTGGACTACATTCTGCTAATCTACAGTGGGAAAGAATTCGGGAAAAAATGAACACAGATTAGAGAGAATTTACCTATAGCCATTACTTATGAGGTCCTGGGACTTGTCTGACTGGCCTTCTTTTCATCATGTCTGAAGGTGATATCACGAAATCAGCTGTGAAAGAGGACACACCAGCAGCCAGTGAGAAAAAAAGCCAATGATAAAAAAAATGGAGATGAATAGGCACCAACCTAAGAAAGTTGTACCGGTAATTAAATTATAATTTAACAACTTCTTGAGTGAATACCACAGACAAAAAGTTGATCTGAAATGATAAAAAACAATGCACACTAAAGCCAGATCAATTAGGAACTTGTTGAGGAAGCCAAATATACATGTAAAATACAGTGGAGATAAATAATT
Source organism: Meghimatium bilineatum (assembly GCA_034231615.1). NCBI lineage: Eukaryota > Metazoa > Mollusca > Gastropoda > Stylommatophora > Philomycidae > Meghimatium > Meghimatium bilineatum. The sequence continues at coordinate 22,674,358 of CM067316.1, read as the reverse complement.
GCAGCTCTGTGTACTATAAAGAACTGAAAACAGATACAGTGTTCAGAATTACTGTCAGATAGTGGGTTGCCAAGATATAGTGTGCAGAACTACTGTCAGATAGTGGGTTGCCAAGATATAGTGGGCAGAATTACTGTCAGATAGTGGGTTGCCAAGATACAGTGTGCAGAATTACTGTCAGATAGTGGGTTGCCAAGATACAGTGTGCAGAATTACTTTCAGATAGTGGGTTGCCAAGATATACCAGTAGTGTGCAAATTACTTTCAGATAGTGGGTTGCCACATACAAATAAAGCAGATTACATCTTAACTACACCTTTTAAAGTACAGCTGTTTGGTTTTATTTGTATATATCCCAATTTCACAACACCATCATTGTTTATGCAGGAAAACATCAGTTATGATATTGAGGCATTGTTTATGCAGGAAAACATCAGTTATGATATGGAGGCATTGTTTATGCAGGAAAACATCAATTATGATATTGAGGCTTTGTTTATGCAGGAAAACATCAGTTATGATATTGAGGCTTTGTTTATGCAGGAAAACATCAGTTATGATATTGATGCATTGTTTATGTAGGAAAACATCAGTTATGATATTGAGGCTTTGTTTATGCAGGAAAACAACAGTTATGATATTGAGGCTTTGTTTATGCAGGAAAACATCAGTTATGATATTGAGACATGCTTCATGATTCTTATTGCAATGTAGTAAGTCTCATTTTGAGGTGTTCTGTGCATCTTATAGATTTTATTTTACAATTTATTACAATGATGATATTTATTTTAATGTTTGTTTATATTAAAGGGTGCCATAACATTTTATTTGTGTTTGTCAGCAAATTATATTTCATCTTCTATTACTTGACATTTTAAGTAAAGTCATTTGCTGCAGTGAATCAGTTAGGACCAGTGAAATATAAAATATACAGACCAAATGGGCTAGACATGTGGAGAGAGGGGAGAATGGAGGGACCTGGAGAGACACTGCTAAATAAGGGAAATTATCACAGACAATGACGTTATATGAGTGTTATCACTGTATAAATGTCTTAACTCATAGTGGACCAAGCGACAACCTATTTCTCTTTTTTCCCTATATAAACTTATTGTCCCTTGTCCACTACGAGTTAATGGTAGGTGGTGCAATCTATATATATAGATTGTCTATCCCCAGGTAAATGATGGTTGATAGTATCACACATCTGTTAAGTATAGTGATTGGAGCTTCAGTTGACGTTCCAATGTGGCGCCCTGATTGTGTTAAGTCTATGTTTGTTTCATCTTGATGTTTTCTATCCACAGTTTATTTTGATCTACCTTTGGCTTTATGTCCGGATATTCTGCTATATGCTCTTATTGGTATTTGGTTTGAATTCATTCTCATAAGGCGACCGTACCATTTTACTTGCTGTCTTTCGATATGTTCAATACATAATATTATACCAACTCTTCCTAATTTCTTATTTTGTCTAGTTTAGTAACCATTGCAGCTTTTCTCATACACTTCTCATTTCACATGTAATGATTTTCCTCTGCTGTGAGGCTGTTAAAGACCGTGTTTGACACTGGTAGCAGAGTGTTGGTATAAAAATTGTAGATATTATCTGTCTTTTGATTTCCATCTTTCTTTGGGCGAAGAAGTAATGGTGAAAGTATTTGGTATGTCACCGTGTTTGCTTTCTGACACCTTGTTTCTATTTCTCTGTCTAGTCTTCCATTTGTGAAAAAAATGCTGCCTAAATATTTAAATTCTTTGGCTTGCTTCACTTTGGTGTTATCTATTGTTATATTCATTGGTATTGCAGACTTTCTAATATTCATAACTTCTGTTTTTTATATGTTAATTTTCATGTTGTATTTTTTACATTTTAATAGTTAGCATTAATGTGGTTTCGAAAATTTTCTTCATCCTTGTATATTAGACTTTGATCGTTGGTAAATAGTAGTTCGTTGATTTCATTATTAAGTTTCTCTCATCAGGTTTATTTGAAATGTTTTTCTCTTTGTTGATGTGAGCTTCTTTTATTATTCTGTCCTTGTATATGTTCTTCTTTTGTTCACTTGAAACATGTCTATATCTGTAATTCTGTCTCCTGAATATAACTCACTGTCTTTTGTAGTTCACACAGTGGCTCATAGAACTTTTATTCCAGCGTTGTTTCCTCTGGAAAATATGTCTGCCTCAGCATTTCATACTCAGAACACTCTTAAAGTATATGTTAGGCACTCTGTGCTGCCTGTGCACATGGCTGTGTTTCCAATATTGAACTTTGTGTACATGTGACTGCAGAGTCTGTTGTGTCCTATTCTGAGGCGAAGAGTTAAAACTTTTTCTGATCTGTTCAAAATGTGATAGTCATCTTGTGTTGGTGTTTGTGGCTTTCTTATCGACTTGATCATCTGTTTTTTCTGATGGTAGGTGATTGGTACATCTGGTTGGTCTTCGGCAGCACCTTCCTTAGCTTGTTGGTCTGCTTTTTCATTTCCTGGTATTCCAGAGTGAGAGGGTATTCGTTGCATGGTTACCCTATACTGGTAAGACAGTTCATTAAGTAGTTTTTGTAAGTCTATTAGTTGTCCAGACTGGAGAGCTTGAAGCACTGACCTTGCATCTGTCAGGAATACCACAGGCTGTGGGCCAGGGTAGGAGTTCAGCAGTTTTTCAGTTGCTACCCTAATTGCCTGGATTTCTGCATAAAAAATTATAGCAGAATTTCCCTGATGGTGTTCTGATCATATCTAAAGGCTTGTGTGGATATTCTATATATACACCTGAACCTCCATTCCTCACTGCATTCTGTGCTGACCCATCTGTGTATACTCTGACCCATATGTCTTGTGGACTCGTCAGGAAACTGAGGATGACTGTCCTTCGCTCACACTGTTCTGTTCATCCTTGCTTACTATTCCTTTCAGATGTGTCTGAATGTTTATTGGTATTCTATATCTTTCACTCCAAGGGGTTTGTTCTGTTAGAGACCTTAAGGGCTATCAACTTCAGGTAGGTCTGTAAGTTGTCTACAGAGTCATTTAGCTTGGTGGATAAAGCTGCTTCTTTTCAGTCACTAGATTTTGGAATCTTTCCTTCATTGGATGAAGTGGCATACACTGAAAATTCTGCTTGTATTAGTACATTTGTTTCTCTGCGTTCGCCAAGTGTTTGCATTCTCCCCATTTTCTGCATCTCCACTGTGGGTGTTGATTTTATTGCGCCCAACATTATCCTAAGGGCCTGCTTTTGCACCTTATCTAGATCCTATAATGTGGTATTTGATCCAAGACACCACGCAGCTGAACCATATTCCAGGTGTTGTCTTATGCCTTTCTGGTAAACTTTATGGAGTATATTACCACTGGCTCCCCACGTGGTTCCATTTAGTTTTCTCAGGATAGCTAACTTTCTCCTGGTTTTTGTTGTTGCTTTGTTTATGTGTTGCTTCCATTGTCAGCTTATCATCAAAAGTAACTCTAAAGTATGTGGGTTGTTTGTCCTTATCCAAAAGCTCTCCATCTATCTTGATAACACTGACTTTGTGTTTTGGTGAGAGGGTTAAGAGTGTAGAGCTTGACTTATGTGTTAATGCATATGCATCATCTATTTGCCCATAAGGTTAAGGCATCAATAGTTCTTTGCATTTGTTTAGTGGTCACTGTCACATGTTCTTTTGTGCGCCAGGTGTCAGCATACATTGCCACTTTGATCTCATGTGGTAGCTCTGCAACTAGGTCATTGATGTAAACCAAAAAAAATGTGGGTGACAGGATTCCTTCTTGGAGGTCTCCTTGACGCAGTAGGACTTTCTTGCACTCGCGACCATCCACTTGTACCCTGGCTCTTCTATTATGCAGGGTATGCTTTTACCCATTTGTACATTCTTTAGTTAATCTTGCAATTTCACAATTTCTTTAAGAGTCCTTTTCAAACCTTGTCAAATGCTTTCCTGAGATCTACCCGTGCTGCTAGTACCAGTTTCTTATCTTGGAAAGCAGATGGACTGAAAACACAGAACACATTTTAAGCAGTGCGGCAGGTCTCATAAACTGAAGATCATGTAATTAGGATTAGTCAGCCGTATATCGCAGTCCGTTTGGTGGGGGGGGGGGGGTATTTGCTCGCACTTTACACTAGCTCATCTATGAGGAACAACGATCAGCAGACAGAACCACAAACCACCACACAATTCCTTTGCACAGACCATGTACTGTAGGGAGGGACATGTCAGTGGTAGACCAAATGTATGTCGCAATCCTCTGGTAAGCATGGCTCGTACTCCATGTAGGTCCCTATGTAAGACAATGAGGGAGCACTGCCACTGAGCTTAATATGTCAGCCGAAAGTTAAAAAAACGCTTGTAGGAGGTGTTAACACTACAAAGTCACTGATGTAGATAATAGGAAGTCTTAGTTCCCATACAATAACCATAGGCAGATATCTTGGTAGCCAGGCCACCGAGACTAAAGAAGTACACTCGATACGTGTACAGGACCAGCAGTACCCCTCAATCCGGTGATACAACTTGGGAATGCGTATTATGCCTTTGTAAGTAGTATGAATGAATATCGATGTAAGACATAAAACAGAGAGGGCTCTGTATCTCGTTGTTAAGTTGTTTCATTTTGGTAACACACCTACCTATTTTTGTATTTCTTGAGAGATAGGAGAGGTATGGGTGGATAAACCCGCATGCAAGATAATGTAGAAGGGTAATTACATTGGACGTGCAACTCTTATAACGCACTTGACCATAACGAGTCCCCCCATACATCAACAACTCTCATAGTACCCAGGTGTATCCACCTACTATCACATATATCAAATTCCTATAATCATACCTCCCATAATGTCGGTCCAAGCCTATCCGCTGCAGGAGGCCCAATTGTATAAAGCACGAGGATGCCATTAATAATCAGAAAGAGGGTAGTACTTGGATTGGGTGCAGAAACGATAGACGAGTTGTTAGCTGAAGAATAAGGTCTCGTTAATACCATGTGTTTTAAAGCACCAAGATTGTGTATCATTCTGTTTTCTAAGGAATAACATTGGCGACAGTTCGTCAGCCAGTAAGTTAGTCATCAGCCAGTTTGTCAGCCAATGAGTTAGTCAATCAGTCAAGTGTTTCTCAACCTTTTTTGTTCATGGCCCACTGGTATAATTTGTATTTCTCCTGTGACCCCTACCTGTCTGTCTCTCTATGTTCTCTGTGGAAAATAGAGTTGCAACTGCTGCCCTCTCCCCCAATTGGCTTATAAGTGTAACATTCTTTACAGATCACCAAGGCTGTTCAATGTTTATCGATTTCAATTTTATCTATTGTTTAAATAATTGTCTTCCTGTGTCTCACCTAGATGGGTCTGTGGTTTTTCAATTTCAAATTGTTTCTCTATGACCCCCTTCAAATCTCAAAGCCTCATTGGAAGCGTGATGAGAAGCGTTATAAGACCGACGTTATTAAACACTACTGGATTAGTCAGTCAGTCAGCTAGTCGTCGGATCATCATTATGACACTCCGGATATGTCCATAGGTGCTACATCCTCTTGTTCAACATGTCGTTCAGTATGTAGTAACTGTCTATTCCGGTTCTTGATTGGTTAATAACACTGCGTTTGTTTTTTTTACATGTAGCTCGTTTCTTGCACGATGATTCACACATCTGTTTTATAACCTCATATGCAATGACTGCACAATTTTGGTCTGTTTCCTTTTACCCTACGAATATTATAATGTCGCTGCGAATATTATAAAGTCACTGGTGCTTTCTGTTGTGTTGTATGGTTTTTGAGAGTTGGATACTCACTGCGGACATGGAGAGAAGATTACAGGCTTTCGAGTACAAATGCTACAGACGAATTCTACGAATTTCCAATAGGGAACATAAGACCAATGTGTACGTAAGAAATAAAGTAGAGATGTGTGCATGTGTTCAGGAGCCATTGCTTTCAATAGTGAAACTAGCATGGCTCGGACATGTATGCAGGCACGATTCCTTGTCAAAAACAATACTGCATGGAACTGTCGAGGGTGGAAGAAGCAGAGGAGGTCAAATAAAGGCATGGACAGACAACATCAAGGAATGGACAGGGCAAGATATTTCCACACTCATCCGCATCGCTGAGGATAGAATTCTCTGGAGGACGCTGAGGCATCCAATGTGGTACCCCTACGACCCTGAAGGGTTATGGGTTTATTGATTGATTGATTATAATGTAGCTGATGGTTCTTGTCTGCCCCGATGCGCTAGTGTGGTTAGGTAAAAGGTACTTCTTATGGTGATGCACGCTCCTTTCAACTGCAGATGTTAGTACAATTTGGTTATATCAGAGCGTAACAGCCATAAAAGATAGTGGAGATCGCCGTTCTGGTAATACAGTTACTACGACCTCCTATTTGTATATTAATGCGCAACCTGCTGCGCTGGTACGAACGAGTACGGCGTATCCCCGCTCATGACATAATAATCTAGTAAGGAGTACATTGCTACTACAGTGAAATCCCTCTATAGAGCATTCTTTTATGACAAATATCCCTATATAACAACACTTTTCAAAATTCCCAATTATATTTATTCTTTACTGTTTGTACTGTATATGGCCTATAGAAAATCTCTGTTATTGCAAACATATTTTGTCGGTCCGGATTAAGTTGTTATAACGGGATTTCACTGTATTGCTTGGGTAAGTAAAAAGTAGTTTCCCTTATTTATGTCTGAGATGTATCGAGGAATACGGTATTTGATTGTATGTTTCATTGACCAACGGATTATGTGGCCAGCATCACGCGCACCGCCTTTACTTTCCCATATTTTTTCTGGATGCCACAGAGATACTATGTGAGGTGATGAAACAAGATTAGATCACTCCGCTTTCTCACTGGAACTTCTTTGCATCAAATTATTATTACACATTTAAAACGACTACGTAACAAAACGACAGCAAACATAATTTTAGAACAGACAGCATGGGGTAAAGATAGAAGTCACTTTATTTCTACACAACACCAATTGAAAATGGCATGTTCCTGGCTTGGCGTAGATTTTATAATATTATTACAAAGTTAAAAGAAAGTGTAATGTAAATTTCAAAGTTCATAAACATTATTCAATAACATTATAGATATGATTATTAACCACAACACATTCCATTCTCAGGATGACATCCTGTTAATCTACAGGAGTTTGAGAAGAAACGCAAAAAAAAATTAAGATGATTAATGAGGCTATTAGGTTTCCGGCTTCTGTGGTGTAGTGCCAGAAGCGACAGCGGCTAATGTACCGGTTTCAAACCGAGGTTTAAACTTCGCTGCAGAAAATTGTGCAATCGGGCCGTTCAGAAAGTAATGACACACTGCTGAAAAGCAAAATATTGTCTATAACATCACTACAGCAGTTAAAAAGCTGCGTCTGAATATAATACTGCCCCTGAATAAGATATTCTATCAACTTAGTAAGAAATGAGACTAACAAAGCAAGCTATGAAGGCCTGCTTGTTTATAGAGCAGCCTACAAAATGTCTGTGTACTCGTGGTGTTCTTCTTCTTCAGCGTTCATTCTCAAACTCCTGCTGGATCTCTCCTGTAGCAGTACTACTAGATCTCCAGCAGGATGCAGTCCAGAGAATGGAAATGCGTCGTGTCGCCGTTTTATTTGCGCCAATGGCCCGACATATCCGTCTTCGGCGGGTGGTGTTCAAAAAGTGTGGCATGAATTGCACAAGTAATGCAGAAGGTGCACAACACTAACATGATTGTATATGTGACTATGTTATCAAAACCTCCTTGTCTCATACCGTGGCCAAATATATATGGCCGTATATATTGCCATATATGTAGGCCTGTATATATAGCAGTGCTATATAGCTCCTATACTAACATATGGATGCTATTCTTGGACAATAAAAAGACAGGAAATTGGAAAATCAGAAGCAGTAGAGATGTGGTTCTACAGAAGAATATTAAGAATACCATGGATTACCAGAAATACTAATGGGGAGGTTTTGAAAGAGTCAATTGCGAGACGGAACTTAGTCAATAATATAAGAAAAAGACAATCTTCATTTTTTGGCCACGGTATGAGAGAAGGAAGTTTTGAGAACAGTCACAATATGGACAATATTGAGGACAATATATATATATATATAAAGTACAACCAAAGAAAAGATAATAATTGATAATTTCGAACTAGAGCACCTAAGAATTTTCCATTAGAAGAGACAATGTACATATTCAGAGAATGGTAGAAATATGAGTGACTAGAGGCGATGGGAAAAAGTGCTCCCTCTCCGGAAAGATCCGAAGAACGTATAATCAGCAACTGACTGGGACACTGAGCTTATACTCGTTTAGATGACTGACGGAATGGCAAGCAAAGCATAGGCCTATATGGGAATGCCCCAAATGCCGTGACGCTTGTTCCTAATCAAGATTCTCCAGTATTTGGATAAAAACAAATAGCTCAGGAGACTGCGCTGTCGAAATCAAGAGAAGAATTCAAATGACGACATTGAAACTTGAGCAAATGACAAATATTTGGCAAGTTAACAGCAGCAAAGTCCTACTATGTTAGATTAGAACATGCTTATTTTCAGCGGCAAATACGGTTGGGAGGCATGAAGATTAAATAAAACAATAGCAAAGAGAATCGCATCTTTCGAAATGAAATGGCAGAGAAGAATTTTACGTATACCATGGGCAGTTAAAAATACAAATCAAGAAGTGTTAAGATTAATAAATATCGAAGTGGGCTGGCTCTTTAACAACATCCTACCAAGACTCATCCTTCAGAGAATCCATAAGGAAGGCCACGTTCTGGAAAGAAAGAATATGTCATATGAGAGAGAGAGAGAGAGAGAGAGAGAGTCGGAGTTATGTTTTTGGCAACAGATTTTTATTTGTTTTACCTAAAAAAAAAGGTTATTCAATCAGTTTTCCTGTGAAATTTCCTCTTTTTTTTGATGAGAAATGTGATTTTTTTTTTGCAAATGTGGATTGCAAGAGGGGTTTTACTCACTTTTGGCTATATTTCTAGTGCAAAATGTCATGTTCTGATTTTCTAAAGTAGTGGGGAGGGGGGTTGGAACTGGACACCCCATATCTACGGGCCTGATAGATATAGCCTACATAAATATAATATGATAGAATCCCGGAGATGGCAAGCTTGTAACTCTTGTTTCCATATTCATGGTGACGGAGTTTGACTTTCATATGACTATTTCAGGATGGGACTGTATAGTGTAAATCATGCCGTTTCAAATCAGCATTTCTACAAAGGCCGTCATATCGAAGAGGCGTACATATTTGCCCCGCTTCTTATGCAATTGTCACGTGCTCTAATGGTGCTGCTGAATCTGATGTTTTTGTTGGTTTTAAATTTGCCGTCACGGCTATTTTTTCTGAATAGTGTTACAGCACTGTTGTATTTGTTAACGGGGACTGATAACTGTGTCATCGGGAGTGTTACAGCACTGTTGTATTGTTAACGGGGACTGATAACTGTGTCATCGGGAGTGTTACAGCACTATTGTATTGTTAACGGGTACTGATAACTGTGTCATCAGGAGTGTTACAGCACTGTTGTATTTGTTAGTGCAGCAATAAGAATAGATGTGTCATCAGTGCAGCTGTCATGAGCTGATGACGTGAAATAAGACAACTCAGGATCGTTGGCTAACTCAAAGGCTGTTGCTGTGAGGTCAATACTTGATCCTCGAGTGCTACTGTCTCGTGATTGTCGACCGTCTTCTGAAGTTGAATCCGATTCATATAATGGCGTGCTACGTCTATATTCTACTGATGTCTTCCTTATAGAACTTTCTTGATGTGAAGTTCTCGCTGTAACACAACTCTGATCGATTTTGGGGAACGATTGAGTGGTCATGACAGCACATGTGCTCCTGTCCGTTGTTACTGTGCTCACATCAGATACACGATTATTGAACTCTGTTTGGTTTAGAAAATCGGTAAATCCAGGAGAAATGATCTTTTCCGGAGAGGAAACTGGGAATATATTTCTCTCGTCCTCACGTAACTCGTTCATATTTAGGCTCGCTTGTTGGAAAGACGGAGGCCTACTTACCAATGTTGGAGTGTTGAAATGTAACAGTTCTGGGGTCACAAGACTTTGACAGGACCTTGAGTTATAAACTGTAGGTGCGTCACGAGATTTAATGACATCTTTCACAAATTTGTCGTAACTTAATTGTGGAGTTGGTGTAAACAGAGTATCACATTTTTCATTACTCGATTCATTGTCATCATATTCTATACTAGTTACTGGAGTTTGTCTTAGAAATGGTGGGCGCCTTCGTGAAAGGTCAGAATCTGACAAATCACTGATGTTCGACAACTCAGAAGTATCACTACAGATCGATATCTGCCTCCTTTGAAGTTCTGAAAAGTAACAGCTGTCTCTCTGCGTGCTAAAGTGGCTATCTCTGAAAACATGTTTACTGGAAGGCACACAGTCATTAGCAGTGGGAATTCGCATATAGACGATATTAGGTTCACATTGAGAGCTAGAATACAGTCTCATCTCATCGTCAGTGAGCGATGATTTGATGTGATTAGTATATTTTGCTTCAAGCGCTAAACTGTACTCTAAAACTTTAGCAGTGTCAGGTGTCTCTGCAACTTGCATAGCTTCTGGCGGCAATGTGTAAGGTTGCTGGCCGGGTACGTCACAAAGTTCCTTGGGGATATCGCTATCAGTTATGGTTGAATTCGACGGTTGTTTTGAATTTACACAAATATTAGACGTGGTTACATTGTTTATATTGCTTTTGCAATTGTCGTGGAATGTGCTATTCAATGTTTCATTTAAATATTGATCTAGCTCGTAGATATCAGCGTTTGTCAAGTGCGCACTCTCTTGGTATGTATTACTGAACAAGTTGTCCGGTTTCGTGGCAATAGTCATTGTTACTCCGTACGACACAGTATGTTCATTGTGTTTTGAGTCTGGATTGAAGTCTGGCAATAAGTCTTTCAAATCCACGATATCAGATTCATTGTTGTTTTCGAACATGTTATCTGTCAGAGTGTTCGTTGATTTAGATTCGTATAAAGTTTTCAGCAAGTATGTTTGTTTGTCAGCTTGGGTATTTTTACACATAGACCCCGTTTTTTGCGTGTTTGATGATGATGTAATTGGGTAGTCGTTGATCCTGGATGATGTATCATGCAAGTTTCCAGTGTAACAAACCTCTGTAGAGATTCTTCGAAGAAGGCTTGAACATGATGTCCCGTCAAACATTTCGCTGCTAGTGGAGTATTCAGTATCTCCAAAATCTGGTGCGGCTGTTTGATAATTTTTGTTTGTGTTGAATGGAGTAAACTCCTGGTGCGACGAGAAAGATCTATTACCTAAGCTAATCTTATGACATTTCACGGCAGATTTATCTTCTTGCTGCTGATTTAAGGAAGATGTCGCATTTAGTAGTTGTTTCATTGACGACTTAGTGACATCCGGTGACGATGATTCTCCACCAGCATTCATCGACTCATGTGTATCCCATCTTTGGTTTGGGGTCTTCTTTGCGTGTTTGCGACGCCTTGGCCTGTATTTATAATCTGGATAATCGTGCGAATGCTGGACTCTTATTCTTTCTGCTTCATTGACAAATGGCTGTTTCTGATCTGGTCGCAGATTCCGCCATTTTCTACCTGCAGGTGAAAAAAAAAATATCCAACGGTTAATAGATCTCATAAGAACTGTTTTTAAACGAAGATTACAATAAGATAAAAAAAAAAGTAAACAAAAAACGCCATAAATATAAGGAGAATAAAATTTTATAAGAACATACTATACACTTGTATGTCATGTCATGTGTATAAACATTATGGTTCTTACTCCTTTTTTCTCCATGACCATCTTTTGGGACAACCTTTCTTCCATGGTTCCCTTAAAGCATAAGAAAAGAATGTTGTACTATAAGTTTATTATTATATATTCTATTAAGCAGTGCCTCTGAGACAATAAACCTTATACTAGTTCAAGTGTCACTCCATAAACTCAACTGATGAGGACCTGTGATTTTGTTAGAAACGCTACAGGCTGTAAAAGTCTACCTGATCACAACTAACATGATTACTTTATCATCATCATCATCATCATTTTTATTAAACATTGCTTAAATAATTACCTTTCTCTCCCGCCCTCCGCCCCCAACCACTATCGGTTCAGTTGCCACCCCCCCCCTAACTTTCACTTTTTGTTCTTCACCCCCCGCCTATGAAATAGATGTGTCGTCCATCTTGGAAGCCTTTTTTTAAGATACACGTGGTCTTTGTTACCTCTAATATTTTATGGTATTGTGTCCTGATATAACCTAATTGGACTTTGTCCGCTGGTTGAAAGGGCACGCCTCTCCAAAAGAGAGGCAAACTCATGAACCTACCTACTACCTTGGAAGTCATTTGGCTCATATTTAGCACCATCGTTTTAACGCAATAACTGCAATGGAACACCGGCGAAGCACAGAGAACTGACATGATGCACAACACACAGAGCAAATATAGTTAATAGCTACTGACATCGCTGCACATCGGGCAAGTTCTCACTCACAAATAATATATACACAAATATAGTTATTAGTTACCCACGACGCAGCGATTCGGGAAAGTTCTCACGCAGGCTCCAAAAAATGTCGAACATTATGTATGTCGAAGGTTTCTGCGTCTTGCTACAATGTCGCGAGTCGTAGAAACGAACAAAGGGGGTGGAAATAGTAAGGTTCAAACCCGAATTTTCCTTTAGGAAAATATAACATGGTATTAAATTCTAAAAATAAATTGTTTAAAATTGGGAAATTCCTTACAATAAAATTACTAGAAATATAGTGGTCTTAAAATTAAAAAAAAAAAGTTTTAGAAAACGAAATATATTATATCTTTTTTTTAAATTTAGAAAAGATTATTTAAAATACTGGTTTTCAGCGTGGATCACATTCTATCTCATGGGGCCGCTGAAATTTCCAGGAGGGAGGGAGGGCCACGAAAAATATAAAAATATGGATGGGAGAGGGTGAAAACTCATTTAGAAGGGGGACATAGGAAGGTGACATTTTAAATAATATTTAATGAGAAATATTGTAAAAAATTCCGGAGAAAGAGTCAACATACTATTTTTATGCTCCGAGGTGAAAATTTAAAAAAGAGGGGGGGGGAATTGTCCCAAATAGGAGGTCACATGATCACATGTACAAAAAGGAAAAAGTTGAGGACTATTGATCTAAAAGAAATCAATAGCAGTATTTTTTTTTAGGAATCCGCTTCCACTCCTAAAGATCGTACCCCTTCAGTTGCATCACTAGTAAAGGTGATATCGGTGCGCTTAATAATGCTACCATCATGTTATTTAAATCTGAAAATTGGTCTTGTCGTAAGTTGGAGGTACTGACAACAAAGTACGCGTTTCGGTTAATAGACCAAATGTAGTCATTGTGCATCTATTTTTCATGAATATATCAAGTGACACATTATTTCCAGATCGTTGTCTTCATCGTGGATACTCTGAATGTCTCTCTGTCTCGGGCAAGCAGGCCTTCATTAGCCAGAGCCATGTGCATACATTCTTTGATATCGTCGGTCCATCGTCTTCTTGATTTTCCTCTTCTTTTCTCGCCTGGCACTCTGTCCTCCAGAATCAGTCTTTCGATGCCATCATGTCGCTTCAAGTGTTCAAAATACAGTAGCTTCCTTCTCATGATGATATTTAGAAGCCACCATTCATTTAGTTTTAGTAATTTCAAAATTTCAATGTTCTTTTTCTCTGTCCATGATATTCGTAGGATCTTTCTGCAGCACATTTCATGAATAATTGTAATATTTTACCCTTTTGTTCCATCCCCTGAGATAGTGGTGCCCTGTGCCATTTCTTGAGATAGTGATACATGGTGCTGCTCGCATGCGATACTCTTATGAGGAAGCAACTTGTTAAACACATTCTTCACACTGCTCACCAAATACGCAGTTCCGCTGGTGTTAAATATAATACCGGATTTGTAGCCGGAGTGTTATCAGCTACCATCACTATGCTGCCGATGTCAAACGTAGATACTAACAACATAATTCAAAAGAAAACGTGTTACAACAGAAATGACTTGTTAGTTCCTAAGTAGAATCTTCGGAGGAAGAAAACAAAGGGAAAAAAGACTTTCCGAGAATTGTACAGGATAAGGCTACTTGGAGGTTATTAGTTGATGGCACATTGAATTAAAAACAAAACTAGATACATAGCGGAAACTGACTCCATAGCTGAACAATCCTCATCGCTGAATCAACCTCATCGCTGAATGAACCTCATCTATGAACGGACCTCATCTCTGAATGAACCTCATCTCTGAACGAACCACACATCTGAACGAACCCCACATCTGAACGAACCTCACCTCTGAACGAACCTCATCTCTGAATGAACCTCAGGCATTCAAATGTGTATGATTTCTGGAACATGATGAAACGTACTATTGGGGAAAACGTGCTATCGGGTTGTACGTACTATAGGAGAAACCGTACTTTTGGAGAAACTGTACTATTGGGGAAATGTACTATCGGAGAAATCGTACTGCCACAGTAATCGTACTATCGGAGAAAATGTACTTTCGCATTAAACGTACTAAATACAGTTTCCACATCTCACCGTTACCTACGCCAGTAATTCTAAACCTTTTTAAAAAACATGTTGGAACAATTATACTTCCGTGGTCCTTCCTGGAGCCTGAAAATAATGCTCGTTTCCTTTCTTCAAGATATCTCATTAAATATCGTTCAAATAGTCACATTTCTGGGGCACTCGTAGAGGGGTCTATGGCACATGAATTTAACATGACGTTCTCCGTGGCTCCTCTGCAAATAACTGTGCCCCCCCCCCGAAGATCAATTAGCCCACTATAAGAATCACTGTTCTACACAATAATGCTAGTATACTGATTATGTGAAACACAATCCTGTGTGACTGAAAATAATAGTCAGAGAATATGGTTTAGAACTTAAAGTTTGACTAGTTAACGTTGTAGGTCGTATGTGTCCTGATACTGAACAACAGCAATTTTAGAATATTTCATACACTCACGGCGAACAATTTACAATGAGTGAGGGTGATGGAAGATGATTCTGGGTGATGATGATATTGCGAGGATGATGTTGTGAGGATGATGTTGTGATGATGGGTGATGATGCCGTTGTGATGATGATGGGTGATGATGATGTTGTGAGGGTGATGTGATGATGGGTGATAATGATGTTGTGATGATGGGTGATGATGACGTTGTGACGATGATAGGGGATGATGATGTTGTGAGGGTGATGTGATGATGGGTGATAATGATGTTGTGATGATGGGTGATGATGACGTTGTGACGATGATAGGGGATGATGATGGGTGATGATGATGTTGTGATGATAATATTGTGAGGATAATGTGTCATGGTGATGGGTGATGATGACGTTGTGATGATGATGGCTGATGAGGATGGGTGATGATGATGGGTGATGATGATGTTGTGATGATGATGTTGTGAGGATAATGTGTCATGGTGATGGGTGATGAGGATGGGTGATGATGATGTTGTGATGATGATGTTGTGAGGATGATGGGTGATGATGATGGGTGATGATGATGTGAGGATGATGGGTGATGATGATGTGAGGATGATGGGTGATGATGATGTGAGGATGATGGGTGATGATGATGTGAGGATGATGGGTGATGATGATGTGAGGATGATGGGTGATGATGATGTGAGGATGATGGGTGATGATGACGTTGTGATGATGATGGGTGATGATGATGTTGTGATGATGATGGGTGATGATGATGTGAGGATGATGGGTGATGATGATGTGAGGATGATGGGTGATGATGATGTGAGGATGATGGGTGATGATGATGTGAGGATGATGGGTGATGATGATGTGAGGATGATGGGTGATGATGATGTGAGGATGATGGGTGATGATGATGTGAGGATGATGGGTGATGATGACGTTGTGATGATGATGGGTGATGATGATGTTGTGATGATGATGGGTGATGATGACGTTGTGATGATGATGGGTGATGATGATGTTGTGATGATGATGGGTGATGATGATGGTGCTCCTGTAGTATGACGACCATACACCTCGAAGACTACGAATGTATCACTTTTTTTTCTAAACCATGTAACTTTGTACATGAGTGCATTGCACAAATGATCCTTCTAGTCTTGCCTTTAACAGGAGAGCAGTGTTCATTCCTTCGCATTCTTACTCTTTATTTATAGACGCATGCCAGTTGACGCACAGACATCTAGAAACAAGAAATAGAAAGGCATCTCATCTAAGAAGTATTTCTTTGGTGATTTCCCCTGTTTACCGACTTTCATTAGTATAGCTAAAGAGAACAAGACCTTCTCTGAGGTTGTTATTCATGCTGATCTTTTGCTGTGTCACTTATCTTTATATGTCCGATTTTTCCGTGGTTTTAATTGGATTGCGGCACAAAGTATGCGCAAAGTGACACATGATCTGTCGCATTAGTCAGGAGAAATGACGCTGTTTGAGATCATAAGTGGACGCGATTCTTGAGAAGGACTTAGTAGTAAATAGTGTACGTGAAATCTCGAATATATTTGGTAACAACCGACTCTTTCTATGACGATGTGACAGTGGAGTATGTTGAAGATTTCTCAATCAACTTCACGCCCTTTCTGTAGGCAACAAAACACCAACCGCTTCTATTTGTATTTCTGTTAACTGAGATTTCTGTGTTTATAAATGGAGATAGAGGGAGTTACAGCAGCAGCTCTTAATTAGTTGATAACTGATACATCTACACACTCGGTAATACTCACAATCTTACAAATCATGCTGCGCAAGATAGAAAGTACATGCTGAGAAAAGTATGGTGGTACTTATTGAATATTTAATTGTCCAGAGGATTACATGGGTATACTGCTCTGATCATGCTGTGTTCATAGGAAAAGAGAGAGCCGACTTATTGGCAGACAATGCGGCGATAGACGGCACAATGAGCTGAGAAGAGATAAAGCACACTTGATCAAGGCAGTAATAAATTAATTTCAAGAGGAAGATGATGTCAATGAGGCTAAGAACGTATACAGAGAGTGTCAGAAATGGGAGTATCTAGAGGTGAGGGAAGGAAAAGTAATTTTTTTGGAAAGTCTAGAAGATCACACAATCAACACCTGACCGGGACTCTGAGTCTACATACACTAGGACGGCTGTTAGAACGAGAACGGAGCACTTATGGGAATGCCCCATGTGCTGTGAAGCTAGGTTCTAATCAAGAACCAAGAAGAATCTTTCTATGACGGGTTACAAGCCCGTTACATATTCATTTGTATATCTAAATCTCCACAAGACTATGGATGTGAAGCATGGACACTAAATAAAACAGTGGCCAAGAGAATAACATCATTTGAATTAAAGTGTTATAGAAGAGTTTTGAGAATACCATGGACAGCGAAGAAAACAAACCAGGAGGTGTTACGAACAATTAACGTCCAGGAAGGCTGGCTTCTGAACACTATATTAAAGAAAAAGCTAGCTTTTTTTCGGTCATATTAAGAGACACAACGGCATGGAGAGAGTGTTAATGGAGGGGATGATAGAAGGCAACAGGGGCAAAGGCCGACCAAGACGCCGTTGGACATAAGACATTCAAGAAAGCCTGCGCATGTCACTGGAAGATGCAGGGCAACTTGCTCAAGACCGTGGAGAATTCAAGAGATCCATAGAAAAGACTACGTTCTGGAAAGAATATGTCACTTGATGATGATGACTACAAGAATCATATCGACGGAAGGACGCCCTACAGCTTCTCTTACACTGTTAACATAATAAATTATAGTTTAAGCTGTTGAGCTGTTTCTTGTAACGTTGGCTTACGTAAGTAGTAAAGAATGTGTTTTAAGAAATTTAGTTTAACTTCGCGACAAATTCCAATAAAATAATGCCATTAACATATGTTCAAATCTGAAAAATTGTACCCGAAATTCAGTGGACATTCTTTCCTGAATGTAGTATTTTTATGGACGCGCTGGAAAACTCACGATTTTGTGTGAAATGACCAACTACAGCCAAGAAACACGCTTACACATACTGAAATGTATTTTGTGCATCGTCGTCTTGGACGACGGTCCCCTTTCCTCTGTTACCAGGAAACATGCCTTTCATTACTAGTTTTTAATCGGCCATTTCATTTGTACCTCTTATGGTGAGGGGTACGCAACATTCGACCACGGATGCGAATCTAGCGTGTTTATACCAGAGTCTTTGACCATGAAAAATAATAAATGTCGTGGTTAATGTAACTGTCACCGAGACCCAGTTACTAGTTTTTTTCATGCTATTATTTCTCTTTATACTGTCAAAACTTAGCTAAAATTCAAGTAAAAGAGTTATCTACTTCTGAATCTAGATCCTTCTTTTAATTGCCAGGTTCCGCTTTCAAGAAACAATAGAGAGGTTACGCGGTTTCCTCTACAATCGTAAATCAGACAGTGTCCTGACCGGTCTATTAACCTTCGTGATTACATTCTGTTAGAAAGGGTAATTGTGACTTCAGTGGTAAACTAGGGCGTGTGTATGCATGGTGGTTACACTATGACACGCATCTTTACTATAGGAACATGGCTAGAGAATGTAGGTTGGATCTACGTCTCGCACAGAACAATATAAAAGAAAACACGGTTAGGGTCATATTAGTGATAACGATTGAGCTGTTTCTTGTAAAGTTGGCTTACGTAAGGAGTAAAGAATGTGTTTTGAGTTTTGTATGTTAGCTGTCCCTGGCACTGGCGCTCTGCGATATATGGCTGTCACTTGATGTATGTTAGTTACATCAGACATTACTAATGCATGAAATGTTACGGTCAGGGTTGCCAGATGGTAAGAACAGTTTAATGCTAACTTTTAGGTACAGAATGACCACTCAATATATTCCATCGAAGACGGATAAGTCGGACCATTGGCGCAAATAAAATGGAGATACAACACATTTCCATTTTCTGGATTACAACCTGCTGGAAATCCAGTGGAACCATATTCCTGCTACAAGACAGATTCAGCGGGAATTTGAGAATGGGCGCTGAAGAAGAAGAAGAGAAGTATTCAGTATATATTAAAACAGCATATTATTGTGGTTATTTCTATCTATCTATAAACCCGTAACCCGTCAGGGTTGTAGAAGTACTACATTGAATGCTTCAGCACACAAGAGTCCTCCAGCGATTTCTATCTTCAACGATGCGGATGAGTTTGGAAAAATCATGTTCTGTCCAATCCTTGATGTTGTCTGAGCATGTTTTTTTATTGGTACAGTACAGGTAGACGCCACTACATGGGTCAGTTATTTCCCTTGTCTATGTTTGTAAATTTCATATTCATCATTTCATAATTTAAATATTAATTTAATCACGCACAGAATATCCCTTAATGTTATGAATTCACAATTTAGTTTTCTCTTCTCCTTCCATCATCGACTGTTTCTTAAGGTTTTATACTGGAGATTGGTTAGGGTTGAGCTAAGAATAAATCACAAAATCTCGCAGATTATATTTTGTAATGTATGTAAGTGGAGATATGAATCAATTATAGTGACATGGGGGAGAGGGGAGGGATCGTTAAAAGGAGGTGATGTGTGACACATGGTCCAGAATTTAGAGCTTTAGTCTCACAACAGTGATGTCCAGGATTCGAACCCGATAAGGACTGCCTTTCTTCTTGTCGGAAGGTAAATTAAAGAAAACAATCACTCTGTACATGACGTGGCGACATCAGTGGTATGCGGCTTTTATCACACAAGTCGCGCGCAGCCCCCAACCCCCTGCAACTCCCAAATGAGAAACATGTAGTATTTATAATAGTTTATATAATAGTATTTATAATAATTTGTGATAGTTAAAAAACATTGGGGGGGGGGAATGTATTATATATAAAAGTTATGTCCTTATTTCGTAAGGGGGGAAGGATTGTAGCACCCCATAACCCTCAACTTAAATCTACGAGCTTAATTGTATTGTCCATAAATAATTAAGGTAAGCCATCAATCAGTGACAAAATCTCCCTGCACTTATTAATAGGAACATAAACTATAACAAAACGTTATTTTTTTGCTCTTACTCCGGTGAACCACTGTGCCTACACGATTGGTCAAGTGAACAGCTCTCCCCTGACCTTTAGGTAACGCAGATGGCACTGGTTGCTTGGGTGGCCACTTAAGAAAACAGGGGTACCTGACGCCGATACTTACGGTTATACTGATAGTAACCACACCATAACAATATATTTGATTGTCGCATGATGGTTATTCTGTAGTTAGGATTATGCACTATTGTTTATCCCCAGGTATCGGGGCAGTAACTAACGTTCATGACACTCTCTGTTTTGGAATAGTCTGAGCTTTTATTGTTGGTGCTGGACTGTCTCAATATAGCCGTTCATTTTTTTCCAAGGAAACTGCCATGGCAGCAGCAGCTGGATTCCTGATAGTCAGGAAGGTCATAGGCCGTAGATACGACAGATAATAAAAAGGAAAAGAATTGGAGGGCGAGAGTCATAATCGTATAAAGAGCCAATGACTATTTTTGAGGTTATTTTGTCTTTTTAATTTTAGAAAACGCTAAGCGAGGGGAACTTAACCATCGCATTTTACGTGTCTCCTAGTATAATGTCATATTTTACTTGTGTCTCCTTGTACTAAATGTCATATTTTACTTGTGTCCCTTGTACTAAATGTCATATTTTACTTGTGTCTTCTTGTACTAAATGTCATATTTTCCTTGTCTGCTTGGACTGAATGTCAAATTATACTTTTTAATATATTTATGAAATCAAAAAACTGATGTGAAAAGTGTGTACCAATATATATATATATATATATATATATATATATATATATATATATATATACTTTTGGTGTTTCTTAGGAGTTCTGGGAAGAACGTTGATGTATGATGGGTGAGAAAGTGACAGAGCTGTAAAGTAGACACCAATGTGGTACAGAGAGTCAAATGAATCCATGGTTGATTTCCAAAATATATCTCCAAAATGTATCTCTATAATGTATCTCCAAAATGTACCTCCGTATCTCTAAAATGTATCTCCAAAATGTACCTCCGTATCTCTATAATGTATCTCCAAAATGTACCTCCGTATCTCTAAAATGTATCTCCAAAATGTACCTCCGTATCTCTAAAATGTATCTCCAAAATGTATTTATAAATGTATCTCCAAAATGAGTTCAAATGGCTTAGTAAAGTATTGACCTCATTGTACTCGGGGAGCACGCAATTCTATCATATAACTTCAAGAGATAATCTCAAACCGCTAATGGAAATGTTATCCAATCTACGCAACTATCCTCAGAAGAAAATTTGTAGTAATCAGAATATGATATGTCTTCAGTAAGGAAAGGTGTGTTTTACATTTCTAGTAACCAGGGCATTATATACGTCTTCAGTAAGGAAAGGTGTGTTTTACATTTCTAGTAGCCAGACATTATATACGTCGTTTTGCCGTCTTCAGTACGGAAAAGTGTATTGTACCTAATAATAAAAAAGGTCCATTCACCTATTTCGTGTGGAGTTCCCTCTTTTTCATGAGAAATTTGATAACAATTTTATGGTTCTAGTTAGTTAGTCGTTGGATCATCGTCATTGCACTCCAGACAAGTCAATAGATGCTCAGATCTCTTATTGAGTGTAGCCGCCATTACACGTTGACTGACGGTCCCAGTACGCAGTTATGCTCTGATTCCCTAAAGTGGGAGGGTTTTAGCCCCCCCCCCACCACCCCCTTATCCACAGCTTGGTTAGTAGCTATTTTGGTAATAATGTTCAGCTTGAAGACATCTACATAGTTATCTGCTATACGTGGTACACTCGACATACGGCGTAACGCATGTTAGTAACTGTGTTGGTAATAATGTTCAGCTTGAAGACATCTACATAGTTATCTGCTATACGTGGTACACTCGACATACGGCGTACCGTATGTTAGTAACTGTGTTGGTAATAATGTTCAGCTTGAAGACATCTACATAGTTATCTGCTATACGTGGTACACTCGGCATACGGCGTACCGCATGTTAGTAACTGTGTTGGTAATAATGTTCAGCTTGAAGACATCTACATAGTTATCTGCTATACGTGGTACACTCGGCATACGGCGTACCGCATGTTAGTAACTGTGTTGGTAATAATGTTCAGCTTGAAGACATCTACATAGTTATCTGCTATACGTGGTACACTCGGCATACGGCGTACCGCATGTTAGTAACTGTGTTGGTAATAATGTTCAGCATGTAGGGAGGATATTGGAGACACCAGACTCGACAAAATTCACAGTGAGAACATCAGAAAGATAATAGGTTAAACATTATACATCGAATATATATATAGAGAAACAACAGATAAAATGGTTTGGACATCTTATGAGGAAGAACTATCAACTTTCCATAAGAGCTTATAACAATATGAATCAGGATACAGAGCCAAGGGTAGACATAGGAAAAGATGGATAGACAAAATCAAGACCATTCTGAACTAACATGATTACACCTCAACCAGAGCAACATACATAGGCTCTGGAACGCAGACTACATCTCCTTCACAAACCCCTACGCCCAAAGACAAGTGTGGAAGCTATGACAACATCACCACCTGGTGATTGACAATAGACATTAGTGATGAGAGAGAGAGAGCATTTTGAAGGAATGCTTCTATTTTAGAACCAAAGAATACATTACTATATGATGCATATCTAGCATTATAAATAATAGTAGCATCCAATCCACATTTTAATGGGAAACTACCGGATTCTCTGTACCTTGGTCAACAATTGTCAATAATTCAGGGACTTCCAAATATTAATTATATAAAAATCCCCATTCCCTCTAATTTTTGCACGAAAAAATCAACACGCTTTTTTAAAACAGATTTTTATCAACAATTTTCAAATTCAAACAATTTAATTTCTGTATGAAAAACTGTATAGTTGATGTAAACACTTACCAATCCCCCCCCCCCCCCCCCCCACACCGTCGCCTTTGTCAACAATTGTCAAACTCTTTCGGACCCTTCTTTAAAATGTTGACGTTTTTTATGGACACAAAATTTGTGATAGTAAGTGAGTTACTAGCATAAAAATTTATACCAAGAATGTTTTAGTCCGATCATATTTTGTTGTTCAAGAACTTTGATAAGTGGACATTTGTTCTTCACATTTTATGTGTTATTTTATGCATGTTCATATTTTTCTTCGAAATTTAATACTACAAAACATAACGACATGCATCATCATCATTAAGTGCCATCTCCGCAACGAAGGTTGGAAACAATACACTGGATTACAATTTCCTTACGGTTTCTTTACTGAATTTCTCTTCACCGACCTCAGTGTCTTTCTTCTTCTCCAGTGTTCATTCTCAAACTCCCATTGGATCTCTCTTGCAGCAGGACAATGGCCCTACTAGAATTCCAGCAGGATACAGTCCAGATATGGAAATGCTTTTGTCGCCGTTTTATTTGCGCCCAATGGCCCGACACATCCGTCTTCAGCGGCAGTGTCTATCTTGTTTTTAATTATTTCATATTACCATTTGTATTTTGGTTATACGACTCATCAAACTTATAAGCAAATTCATTCATTTTCCTTTAGCGGTGAAGTTAGGTCAGATCTCTCCAATTCTGTCTGTTCAAAGCTATTCTGTGCAGTTTTTTAATAGTATGAATATTGTTTGTTTTAATTTCTCTAAGTATTGTTCTTCTGAGTGTTTCCTTTGGTCTACCGCTGGTTCTTCTGCCTGTTGGTATCCATGCAAGAGATTGGTGTTGTATTCTGTTATTGTCTGAGCGTAGGACATGTCCGATGTAGGAACAACGGCGTTTTCTAATAACATCTGTGATGTAGTTTTGATGTGTCTCTTATTTTTTTCGTTCGATCTGAATTCGCTCCAGTGGGTGTTATCCTACGAAGGTATTTGTTTTTGAAACTCAGTAGTTTCCCTTTCTGAAGATAAGAACTTTTCCAGCTCTCACATTCATATAAGCAAATGCATATAATATATTTATAAAATCTTTTCAATTTCATTTAAAGTAATATATAATAAATTAATATAGTGTCTTATTAAGGTATCATATTCAAAATGGCCTGACCCAACTATGAAACTTTTTTGGGGACTAAAAACATAATTCTGCTCAGATTATAAAATAAATAGCTAGACCTATATGCTGAATAAGTCTTATAATTCAAAAGCTAAATATAACATATGTACATATTAACTGAACGGTTAACTTACTATCTAACCAAAAACAGTTGAAAAGGCGTAGAATATTGACTTCAGTGTACTAGAGTTGTACCCCGCCTCTATCAACAAAGCGGTACGGCGCATGCCGAGTGTACCACTAATAGCACGTAACGCCGTAGCTTCATACCGAGTCGAAATTTAATGTATAGTTAATAGAAAAATTTGTAGTAATCAGAATATGATATGTCTTCAGTAAGGAAAGGTGTGTTTTACATTTCTAGTAACCAGGGCATTATATACGTCTTCAGTAAGGAAAGGTGTGTTTTACATTTCTAGTAGCCAGACATTATATACGTCGTTTTGCCGTCTTCAGTACGGAAAAGTGTATTGTACCTAATAATAAAAAAGGTCCATTCACCTATTTCGTGTGGAGTTCCCTCTTTTTCATGAGAAATTTGATAACAATTTTATGGTTCTAGTTAGTTAGTCGTTGGATCATCGTCATTGCACTCCAGACAAGTCAATAGATGCTCAGATCTCTTATTGAGTGTAGCCGCCATTACACGTTGACTGACGGTCCCAGTACGCAGTTATGCTCTGATTCCCTAAAGTGGGAGGGTTTTAGCCCCCCCCCCCACCACCCCCTTATCCACAGCTTGGTTAGTAGCTATTTTGGTAATAATGTTCAGCTTGAAGACATCTACATAGTTATCTGCTATACGTGGTACACTCGACATACGGCGTAACGCATGTTAGTAACTGTGTTGGTAATAATGTTCAGCTTGAAGACATCTACATAGTTATCTGCTATACGTGGTACACTCGACATACGGCGTACCGTATGTTAGTAACTGTGTTGGTAATAATGTTCAGCTTGAAGACATCTACATAGTTATCTGCTATACGTGGTACACTCGGCATACGGCGTACCGCATGTTAGTAACTGTGTTGGTAATAATGTTCAGCTTGAAGACATCTACATAGTTATCTGCTATACGTGGTACACTCGGCATACGGCGTACCGCATGTTAGTAACTGTGTTGGTAATAATGTTCAGCTTGAAGACATCTACATAGTTATCTGCTATACGTGGTACACTCGGCATACGGCGTACCGCATGTTAGTAACTGTGTTGGTAATAATGTTCAGCATGTAGGGAGGATATTGGAGACACCAGACTCGACAAAATTCACAGTGAGAACATCAGAAAGATAATAGGTTAAACATTATACATCGAATATATATATAGAGAAACAACAGATAAAATGGTTTGGACATCTTATGAGGAAGAACTATCAACTTTCCATAAGAGCTTATAACAATATGAATCAGGATACAGAGCCAAGGGTAGACATAGGAAAAGATGGATAGACAAAATCAAGACCATTCTGAACTAACATGATTACACCTCAACCAGAGCAACATACATAGGCTCTGGAACGCAGACTACATCTCCTTCACAAACCCCTACGCCCAAAGACAAGTGTGGAAGCTATGACAACATCACCACCTGGTGATTGACAATAGACATTAGTGATGAGAGAGAGAGAGCATTTTGAAGGAATGCTTCTATTTTAGAACCAAAGAATACATTACTATATGATGCATATCTAGCATTATAAATAATAGTAGCATCCAATCCACATTTTAATGGGAAACTACCGGATTCTCTGTACCTTGGTCAACAATTGTCAATAATTCAGGGACTTCCAAATATTAATTATATAAAAATCCCCATTCCCTCTAATTTTTGCACGAAAAAATCAACACGCTTTTTTAAAACAGATTTTTATCAACAATTTTCAAATTCAAACAATTTAATTTCTGTATGAAAAACTGTATAGTTGATGTAAACACTTACCAATCCCCCCCCCCCCCCCCCACACCGTCGCCTTTGTCAACAATTGTCAAACTCTTTCGGACCCTTCCTTTAAAATGTTGACGTTTTTTATGGACACAAAATTTGTGATAGTAAGTGAGTTACTAGCATAAAAATTTATACCAAGAATGTTTTAGTCCGATCATATTTTGTTGTTCAAGAACTTTGATAAGTGGACATTTGTTCTTCACATTTTATGTGTTATTTTATGCATGTTCATATTTTTCTTCGAAATTTTAATACTACAAAACATAACGACATGCATCATCATCATTAAGTGCCATCTCCGCAACGAAGGTTGGAAACAATACACTGGATTACAATTTCCTTACGGTTTCTTTACTGAATTTCTCTTCACCGACCTCAGTGTCTTTCTTCTTCTCCAGTGTTCATTCTCAAACTCCCATTGGATCTCTCTTGCAGCAGGACAATGGCCCTACTAGAATTCCAGCAGGATACAGTCCAGATATGGAAATGCTTTGTGTCGCCGTTTTATTTGCGCCAATGGCCCGACACATCCGTCTTCAGCGGCAGTGTCTATCTTGTTTTTAATTATTTCATATTACCATTTGTATTTTGGTTATACGACTCATCAAACTTATAAGCAAATTCATTCATTTTCCTTTAGCGGTGAAGTTAGGTCAGATCTCTCCAATTCTGTCTGTTCAAAGCTATTCTGTGCAGTTTTTTAATAGTATGAATATTGTTTGTTTTAATTTCTCTAAGTATTGTTCTTCTGAGTGTTTCCTTTGGTCTACCGCTGGTTCTTCTGCCTGTTGGTATCCATGCAAGAGATTGGTGTTGTATTCTGTTATTGTCTGAGCGTAGGACATGTCCGATGTAGGAACAACGGCGTTTTCTAATAACATCTGTGATGTAGTTTTGATGTGTCTCTTATTTTTTTCGTTCGATCTGAATTCGCTCCAGTGGGTGTTATCCTACGAAGGTATTTGTTTTTGAAACTCAGTAGTTTCCTTTCTGAAGATAAGAACTTTTCCAGCTCTCACATTCATATAAGCAAATGCATATAATATATTTATAAAATCTTTTCAATTTCATTTAAAGTAATATATAATAAATTAATATAGTGTCTTATTAAGGTATCATATTCAAAATGGCCTGACCCAACTATGAAACTTTTTTGGGGACTAAAAACATAATTCTGCTCAGATTATAAAATAAATAGCTAGACCTATATGCTGAATAAGTCTTATAATTCAAAAGCTAAATATAACATATGTACATATTAACTGAACGGTTAACTTACTATCTAACCAAAAACAGTTGAAAAGGCGTAGAATATTGACTTCAGTGTACTAGAGTTGTACCCCGCCTCTATCAACAAAGCGGTACGGCGCATGCCGAGTGTACCACTAATAGCACGTAACGCCGTAGCTTCATACCGAGTCGAAATTTAATGTATAGTTAATAGAAAAATTAGAAAATTACTTAACACAAGACTCATGTAAAGTTAATACAATGTTTTACACATCATTTAACAGAAAACTACTGTACGGTAACCTGTAGGCTACTAATGACACACTGTCTAACCCAGAGACGGGAAATCCTTTTGTTTCTGAGGGCCAGAATTAACATAAATTGCGTGAGATGAAGTAACAAGTCTCTATTGGTTCAGACAGTTTGTGACATTTTCATTTTCTTATTTTCTGAGATCAGGAGCCATAAATCACCCTATAATCACACTATAATCACCATATAATCACCATATAATCACCATATAATCACTCTAAATCAGCATGGCCTTCCAGATTTGGTCCATTGCCCGTATTTTGAAATCCCCGCCCTAACATAAAACTAATGTAAAACTAACTGAATCACTGATACATTGTTTAACCTAATGTAAAATTAGCTAAATGGCTAATACATTGTATAACATAGTGTACAATTTACTAAACAACTACGTGAATAACAATAAATACATTGGTTAACCTAGTAATGTAAAATTACCTAAAATGACATATACTGTCTAATCTAATGTAAACTGAACTGAACAAATACATTGTCTAATTTGAGACTAATATAAAACTGAGTCAATGGAAATCTAACACTGTCCAAGACCTTTGATATGAATTTTATGTGTTGGATTTTTATTGTATTATTGGGGGGGGGGGGGGTCGGTTGTTTGGGGGAGGGAGGGGTTTGTCATATTTTTACTGGTTTCTTAACAGTAAATATCATGCTCAATTTTCATACAGGGAGAGGGCGTTGGACTCTTCAACCCCCCCCCCCCCTTTTCGTATTTACGAACACCGTCTATACTAAAACTAATGTAAAGTTTACTATATATGATTTACATTTACATAACCTAAAGTAAATGAACGAATTACCTAACATAAAAGAAAAGTAATGAAATTATTAACTATGTAACCTAAATGTAAGCTTAATCCAACTAAATGAAGAACTAATGTTTACTAAATTGTTTGCATCAATCAACTTACCAAGGATTTTGCTGAGCTCAGCGTTGTGAATGTCTGGATTTTCTATAGCGAGCCTCTTTCTTTCATCTTTTGCCCAAACCATGAATGCATTCATAGGACGCCGAATACGGGAGCGTATATCCTCTCTACGGACAGATACTCGCGAATGGAAGACTGGCCCCTGTGGTTCATCAGATGTGTACGGAAGCAGTGCCCACTCAGACTCCAGGTGGCTGAAAGAATTAGCACCAAGGCTGGAACTATGGGATGATGTGTGAAAATGTGCAAATGTGTACTCAGGGTGTCTTATATCTGTTACTGGTTGCATTTTAGCTTTTCTACAGCGGGAGACAAGACGAAATAAATGATTCTAATAGATTGAACAGATGCGATAATAGAATGCCTTTTTACATTTATTGTCTTTAAATTGATTGTAGTTGATATAATCCTGATAACAGCAATTTCCCCGTAAGCCGTTTAGTATTTCAATCTGGTAAATAACAGCGCTGTTAAAATAATAACTGTTGATTCAGACAATAACAATATCCATCCAAGAATAATATTCGCGTGTTTTGTAGATGTTCCAGAACGATATTAAAACGGACGCTGTACTTAGTTTCCCTGTATTTTATTTTTTCCAAGTACACTAAATCAGTAATCACTCTTAACGATACTCAACTTCTCTTGACAAGGAAGTATAATATAGAGAAATCCATGAATGTTGGGAAATCCATGCAGATCAGGAAATACTTTTTATTTTAATATTTTATTGACACAAAAATAGCTTGAAAGTGAAAGTCTCCGAAATAAACGAAGCACAATAAACGGTATTTGTTTATTTATTTTCTGTGTGTAGGAAAATCCAGCACGTATTTCTGTAGAAGTTTACACATTCATAAATGTGTATCACAATGATATCAGTGTATCGCAATGCCAGTGTATTTTGTCAAATGTAGTTTCGTGATTCCGATATAAATAAACACAAGTTAGTACATTAATGCCAGGAAGAAAAAAAATTTCCGTATGTTCTAAACTGGCGAGACCGATTCTATTGACAGTCAATTTGCAGGAGCGGCTGTGAAAGAATGTATCTTGGTGACTAGTCGGAGACTAGTTTCCCGTTTATTTTTGTGAGCACGCGAGACAGTTCGCAGTATGTTCCCCTTGTTTCGTTGTCAAGATAAGTGGATACAAGACCACCTTTTTAATGCACCATACGCCAGGATAAATACCAAGCTTCTTTATTACAATTGTTAACTTTTCAGTCTACAGCTGTCACTAATTACTAGTTATAATTGATTAGCATGGCTAGTTCTTGTCTTAAGTGCACCCACGCTTCGTATTTCCCTTTTCCAATGTCTCGAGCATTTAGATCTTGGTCAACAACCACCTGCTCGTCTGCTAGTTTTCTGGTGAGTTGGTTATAATTCAAGTATAACTACATGTCTCATCTGATAAGTCTGATAGGGTCCACGATCACGAATGAGTTAAAGTCGTTGCCGTTCAAGTCAGACAATTCACAGCCAAGAAGTCATCACACACTCACACTTAATTGCTTGTTAGTGAACCCGTTAATATTTAGCTATCTTTTCGAAAACTAACACAAGTTTTTACTTGAATGTGCCGATTCTTACTTTCGTAATTATATAATAACCTTTTTTTAAATAATGAAAATGGCGTAATCGGAAAAGCAACTTCCTTCTATTACTATATAGTCAGATGATTATGGTTGTTGAACTTCACGTGTTTTTAATAGAACGAGATCGTTACCGGTACAACACACTTCGATGGATAACACTTTGATAGCAGTATGATAGGGTTAACAAATTACAGACATGACTGAGTTGTTCTCGTGTTTTCGCCATTAAAATTTACGTGTATTCTCCAAAGAAATCACCAAGCATATGAGGCTTTTCAGGCTCTTCTTATACTAAAAATTATACTAATTTTAGCATTACTCGTTTCATTTGCAGCCAATGACACAACACAGAATAGTATGGGTTGTCAATATTTACATTGATATGATTGGATGATTCCAAGTACTTGCTCTAAAAATACATGTCACTAATCACGTTTACAGCCAGTTATTTTTGACCCTTATATGATAAACGTGTATATTTAGTATTTTATCTGTCATGTGACTATCTACTATCAGTAAGAGAATATGCAAGTATAGTTAACTAGTTCAGAATTCATTCATACATAATATATAAACATGCATGCTAGTAAATTTCCCGAGCCTAGAACGTTCAAACGTATTAAAATTGGTAAATATTTTCGTAGTATACACATATATTATGATCAAACTAAATCTGCTAGAAACAATTTATAAAAATACAGCACTATCTATGGTCAGTCAATTATTTTTATATTTAATAAAAAGCTTTTGAAAATATGAGTAGAAAAAAAATAAAGGGTACATTACGCGGAGAGTATCCACATTTTAACGAAACAAACCATACATTATTAATTAAAAAACTTTCGCTATAAGCGCATACAACGCAGCAACCATTGATCTACGCGCAACACACTGAAAGGTCCCCTTTCCCTCCCATAGAAGACCCTTGGGGAGAAAGGAGGTTTCCAGTGCGCTACGTACAGATCGAATGATCGGTTGCAGACGCTGCGTGTTTTTCTTTTAACTCCACGTCATGGAAGCTGTATGAAATCTCCACCGAAGACGGATGTGTCGGGCCATTGGCGCAAATAAAAGGGCGACACAACGCATTTCCATTCTCTGGACTGCATCCTGCTGGAGATCTTGTAGTACTGATACAGGAGAGATCCAGCAGGAGTTCGAGAATGAACGCTGAAGAAGAAGAAGAAGTATGAAATCAAGTCTAATATTAAATAGTTGGAATGTGTGGACACGTCTCCTCGTAATGAAACAAGGAAATAAAGAAAACTTTGTTTTAATTTGATTTGTTTGAACATACAAAAATAATGGAATCGGTAGTCAAACCATGATCTTCAAAGTATGTAACAGTTCCTTAGTAAGTTAAAAAAAAGTATTCATATTAATAAATAAGAAGAAGTTGGTTAAGTAAAATGGTTACGTGCAACTTCTGGTGCGGTAAATCATTTCAACATTTTATAACCATTAGAAAATTGTAGAGATTGCGATTCTGGTAATCTAGTCACCACGATCACCAAATATGTTTGGA
Organism: Meghimatium bilineatum; assembly: GCA_034231615.1. NCBI lineage: Eukaryota > Metazoa > Mollusca > Gastropoda > Stylommatophora > Philomycidae > Meghimatium > Meghimatium bilineatum. Next base: position 22,642,628 of record CM067316.1, on the reverse strand, counting down.
TTGAAGTAGAGAGTTGTTGGTTGTGTGCTTAAATCCAAGAATGTCGTGAGAAGGTAACCAGATTTTGGAAATACAAAATAGGGCACCCATTAACGATACAACACCCCCCCCCCCCCACAAAAAAAAAGAAATAAAGAAAAAAAAAAGAAAACCTAAATATTTTTATTTGTTAATTTATTTCACTCAGATGTAATGACACGAAAGTGCTGAATAAAAACTGATAATGAATTATAAACTAAAAACCGTGAGAACATTTTAAACATTCAACTCCATCTTGTTCTTAATAATAAAAAGTCGATGACTGTTCATATAAAGTTTGTATACACATGTCATGTCAAGATATATCATTTCGGCACAAATTCAAGCAATTAAATTAGGCATACTCTTATTATTCGAAATTTACAGATAAGAAACCAGGATATTTTTGCGTCCCGATAATATATTTTGGAACACTGGAACAAAACATTCAAAACCGATACTATACTGGTAAAGCAGGGACGTCTAGTTACCCTTGTGGGAAAACCACTAACATCAATGATCATATTTCATTGAGCATTACTGAATAAAAGTAAAAATAGTCCGTTGACCACGCCATAGAGCACATACATTTAGATATACAAAACGGCCATGCTACGACGTCACAAAAACAGTCGGTTGTCTGCAAGTGATGCCCAGATTTCCCAGACTTAAATAACTTTTCACGAATATAGTTAAAACTGTATGGCCCTTATATAAGCATACACCTACTTTTGCGTAATATAAAATAATTATGCGTGTTAATCTCACACAGTGTCATTATCTTGGCATATCTGATTTTTGTCCGCTCTTTTTATTGACTGACCACACAACCGACATATCTACGGATGACGTGGTAAGCATTTTGTTCACCACCTTTACTTTACCATCAGATTTGGTACACATTTACTCAGGATTTGTCGCCCTAAGAGCCGTTGTTGATATAAACCAGTGGTTTGTTGTTTGTTTGCGTTCATTCTTAATCTCCCGCTACGTCCATATTTTTGCAGAAGGATAATGGTCCTGCTAGATTTCCGCAGGTTATAGTCCAAAGACTGGAAGTGCGCTGTGCCGGCGTCTTAATTGCGCAAGTGGCCCAACACATATATCTTCGATACGTCTGTAATTCGGCGGGCTTCCCTATCATGTGACAGATTTCGCCAAGCGACGAGTGTGTATTGCCTCTACATCGAGACGGTTTATCGTTCACGTCTATCTCGCACGAGGTATTCCGCAGCCAGTGAACTTGTTTTATGTAATTAGACATTTTGTTCCTGTGCTCATCGGGTACTGAACCTTTTCTCATCCACGTGCCTTGTTCCGGTTTAGGAAGAATTCGACAGAAGAGTTGGGCCCCGGGCCCGTTCGCCTTCTTAGTCGAAGTGTCATACACCGACGTTGTGAACCCCTCGTTCAAGTCTGATGCTCAACACACGTTTAGGAGCACCAGGGACTAGAAGCTTGTTCTCAAGCTGAGAAAAACTTGACTCATTTGACATATTGTGCCTGTGTCCATCGGGTACTGAACATTTTCTCTCTGCAAGCATGATTGCGGTATAGGAAAAGCTCGATACCAGATAAAAGTTGGACCCAGGTTAGTTTTCTTAGTCGAGCATCAACGACTAAGCTCCTACCCATATTTTGGAACGCCGGGGACTACACGCTTGTTCTCGAACAGAATAATACTTTAGTTCCAATTTTCATTAATCTTTTTTTCCCGTTCTAATTGCACTTGTCGCTACCCTCTGACTTATGCTTCTCTCATTGTACTCATGTCATCCCAACACTCCATATTCGTGAGATCAGCCCATACCGGGACATAGACATTGGCCGTCCCTCCAATGCATCTACGTTTCGACTGACAGAGCCGGAATGTTGTGCGTCACTGTGTGTCGACAGTAATGATAAACGTATTGGCACAGAGGTGTCGGAGATATTGCTTTTTTTTTTGCAGTAAATTCTCATTTTGTCTTTTCTTCTTCTTCTGCGTTCGTTCTCAAACTCCTGCAGATTAGCAGGATGTAGTCCGGAGAACGGAATGAGTTGTGTCATGGTTTACATCATTGCTGCGATATCTGCGCCTTTCGGCGGACACATCCGACTTCAGCATGGCTTTGGATCACTGACCCTATATAGGATGGGACAGCCAACTCCATCCCATAACCTCCTTAGTCGCCTTTTACGACATGCGTGGAAGGTAAACAGTGTTGTTATTCTTTGTACCCTTTTCGGGCCCCGGCAACACACGGGCGTTGTCTTGTCTCATACTCTTCACACTCACGGATACGATCCCAAAAATGTGAGCCAGAAACCGCACAAGCGGTTGTATTTCTGTTTGCAGGATGCACCACGAGAAGGCACTTTTGTGATCTTTGTTAAATGCTAACCATGAATTCACCGAGAGCAATACCGTATCCTTAGCAGCCCACCAATAGCTTTAATCCTGTTTTTGTTCGTGACGCCCTCTTGGGATAATTTTCAATAGGTCATTGACTTACTTTGCAATTTATCAAATTCTTTCGCGTTTTATCGATATACATATAAATAATATAAATAATAATAATATACAAGACCGTTCTTTTTTAAACATGTTTTCAGTTCTGCTTTTGTATACTTCCTATTTCTGTACATTTCCTGTTTCTGTTACTTTTGACCTAATTTCTATCATTTCGGCCAATTTACTAGACATGTGAACACAAGTTGTGTCATCCCTACTTGTCGTCTTTGATTTATATGTGTTTGTGATCATTGATAAAGGCCTTTCGGTCGAAACATCGATTTGTGTGTGTGCCGATGTGTGTTTCGTATGATTAGCAAAACTTTATTACCTCGTTTCAAGCTTTACCTGTTGGATTCAGTTATGCGAAGTGAGTACATACTCTTGATATTTGTAACATCTACCCATATTGGCACATCAACATTGATTGCCCGTCCAGTGCATCTGATGACCGAACCAGAAATCATTGCATAACTGTGTGTCGACAATGTCGTCGTATGTGTTATCTCAGAGTTGTCGGAGATATTGTTTGACTTTTTCTTTTTGCAGTCAAATATCATTCCATCTGCAGCTTTCACATCCGCGGACATGATCCCTAAAAGTGTTGATCAAGAACACTGCACTAACAGCTGTATTTCTGTTTGAAGGGTGCACCACGAGGAGGTACTTTTAGGATCTTGATTATCTGCTAACCCTGGGTCTACACGAGAGCAATGTTACCCGTTGTAACCCTATGTTAACTGTATACAGCAAGTTAATATTGGGGACATACTCCATCAAACTTGTCTAACAACCACAATCAACATGTAGGCTATAAGTTATGTTAGGTTTATCTGTAGGCCTACTTGAAATACAACAGAAAGAGAAACATTATGTTTCACGCATACAGGGCCGTAGATGTGTTAAGTTAAAAAAAGGGGGGGGGGTGTGTTACTTTATAAATAGGTCATTCACCCATTTTCGTAATTCCCTCTATGTCATGACATATTTCATGACCTTTTTAGAAATAGGAAAGAAATTGGGGGGGGGGGGGGAGGAGAGGGGGAGTGTGCGTTTAATCCACTTATGATTTTCTAAGAGGGGGTTTGAATACCCCTACCTTTAACATTAGTGATTGAATGCATTTTTAGCTTTTTGATAATTATAGAAAGACTACATAAATAATGGGTAACCGAAGAAACCAAAGACGATGATTAAAAAACTTAAATACTTGTTACTCGACTCGATGAAGGCAGTTTACATTCTTTAGGCAAATAAAGAGGCGTGGATAAGTGGTGTAAATCACAACATGAAAGGTGAAGGGCAATAGTGTCAACAAAAGACTAAGATGGGCAGGAGAATACCATGAGAGAAAATGTTGACAAAGCTATAGCAGACGTAGCGGCAAACACAGGAGAAAACAGAGATTATAGCTATAATGTACTACATTGGTAAAGATTTGCTAATCGAAACGTCGTTTCAGTGTATTATGTGTAGTACAGAATTACATTTTACCCCATTTTATTTACTAATATTAATTTATCATATACAGGGACGTAGATACAATTTTGTTGCGCGCAACGATTAGGGGGACTGGTTCCTTAAAACAAAAAGCTGGTAACTACATTATTGATATTTTATGTGGAACACCATCGGAGGTGGATATCAACTCTTTTTAAAAATAGTTTTTTTGTGTGCTAAATGCCAAGCCCTTGGGTCGACTAGGGAGGTTTGATTATTAGGGGGGGGCACAGACAAAAATATATATACACATTATATCGATAAAATCTGCCAAAGCCGGCTGTTTCAGGACATTGGCGCTAATAAAACGTGAAATACTGATTGTTAATAATTATTTTCGTGCATTTCATTTTTTAGCCTTGGCTTTTTTGGCATGCGACTCCAAGTATAAAAATATTGACCTAAGAAAATCACGACAATAATGAAACGCATAACGGATGAAGACTTGTTTACGTTCTTTACACAGGTCTTTACCGCCAACGGTCTTCATATGCTAAACACGTTGTAGCAGTTATCGTAGCCTTACGAAACTCCTGCCGATCTTGAGCCAACCTTCCCGCTTCTGTAAGTGTCATGTTCCGATTGTCTTTGATTGCGTGTGCCCATCTCCTTGGTCTGTCTCTCTTTCACCACCCTGTATCATTCCCTCCATTATGATCATTTCTAGTCTGTAATATTTTCTGAAACAGCAATGATGTAGTCGTTTTATAAAAAGAACTATTATGTTCAGTCAATTTCATGTTCATTTCTACCAGGATGACTTTACTGATGATCGTTTTGGTCCCCGGTATTAGATAACTCTTCAGTAACATTTTGTTCCAAAGCTGCTATTTGATTGTTCACTTTATTGTTGATTGTCCAAGAATTACACCGATATATTGCCATTGGGAATATGCAGAATCGAAGGAAAGTAAGTTTTGTAATCACAAGCTATCTGAGTCAAACTACAAAATACAATGTTGAGCAATGATAACCAGGAAACTATTACTTTAAATCTCTTATTCTACTTACTGAAAATAGTGTTGCCAACTCGTGATATTCTAAGCCAGTGTTTTCCAAACTTTATTTTTACCATGCTCCAGCTAAGACTTTCTAAAATTCTTATGTCCCCTCTGTAACATATACATACTTTTTTATATTCAACTATTGAATTATTTCCTAAATAAAATGAATAATTACATCTTGCTCGAATTGCCCCCCCCCCCCCCCACGAACAATCAAATTGGTATCTTGTGGGGAGTAAGCAGACTTTAACCAGACTTCAAACGCGGCACTCTTTATCGCGTAGAGAAAGTTGGGTACACAGTCGTTGGATTCTCAGCCCCACCATTAAAGGGCAATCCGACCCCCCCCCTCACTACCAGAGAGGCGCAGTCTTCTGGGTATGATAGAAAGCTCTGGAGAATTTCCCCCACACCACACACACCTAAAAAAATTTGCATATAGAAAACAAGAGCTTCATTGCTCGTAATTCATGGAGATAAAAACAAACAATTCCATAAGCTTATAATGTGCTTCTTGTATTCCTTCCTGTACTCCCTTGTACTATTTCCTCTACTCCTTCCTGTACTGTTACCTCTACTCCTTCCTGTACTGTTTCCTCTACTCTTTCCTGTACTGCTTGCTTCTTACAAGAAAAAAAAACCGTACAGAAAAAAACTTGCTTTTGTACACTTGATATAACCAAAGTGGACACGAGTATATTTGTTGAAAAAACAGTGTCCTATCAAAAGGAAATGTTAATAACGATATATGCTTATTACATTGTTTATGGGAACTAGCACATTAATGAAGACCAGTGATGCAGGCCCAAATACAACATTATACTTCATTAAAACATGTGTTGCTTCGTTGTTAAGTCACATTTAAGAAAACCCAGCCCCACTAGGAGCCACGGAGAGACTGTTACCAATATTTATAAATTGATTTTTAGTATTAAGTCAGAATTAAAACCCGATGAACTGGCCAACTATGCAAGAGATACTCTTGTTTCTACAGCACAAAATCTTATACCCAAAAAAGTTACCAAGAAAAAAGGCTACATCTTAGATGAAGCTCTCAAAATAATTGAAGAAAGAGGACAAATGAAAACAATGAATTACACTGCAAATCACAGAAAATACAAAGAAATCACCAAGAAAATAAGGAAGAATACAAGACAGGATAAAAACAAAGACATACTGGAGACCTGCAGCACGATAGAGGAGATAAACAAGGAAGAAGTGATAGTATGTTCAAAGAGATGAGAACTCTAACAGGCGACTTCAAGCCAGCACTAAACATCATTCAAGACAAACATGGTAACAAATTGACAGAAAACAAAGATATCATGGAAAGATGGAAAGAATACTGCAAGGAAATGTATGTGGAAAGCCACAAAAACACGGACAATAACAGCCAGATTAGCAGTGAAATAGAACCAGAACCCAGTTCAGATGAAGCCAGATGGGCCATTAAAAACATGAAGAGATGGAAATCTCCAGGTTGTGATACTAAAACTGCTGAAATGATTTAGGCAGGAGAAGAAACCACCATCACCATCTATCACACACTCTGCACCAAGATCTGGACAAGTGAAGATTGACCCAAGAAATGAACACGATCAGTCTACATACCGCTACCGAAGAAGGGAAATCTAACACTATACACCAACTACAGAACTGTTGCACTGATTAGTCAATGCCAGCAAAATACTGCTTGGTATCATCATGAAATGATTACAACATAAGCTGGAAGAAGAGTTAAATGAAACACAGGCAGGTTTCATACAGGCCAGAGGCACCCGAGACAATATTGTCAATATGCGAAACATCATACAGAAATGCAGAGTTTAATATCGATATCTACACATGCTTTATTGACTAAACCAAAGCATTTTTGTGTGTGAAAGACACCAAAAACTTTGGAATATCTTGTAGGACATGGGTTTCCCGCTACACCTAATCCGCCACATAAAAACATTATATCACGACCAGCAAGCAGCCGTGAGAGTAAAAAGTGAAACATATGATTGGTTCAGCGTGGAAAAATGAGTTAGACTAGGATGTGTCCTATCACCATGTCTCTTCAACATTTATGCAGAGAACATAATGAGGAATGTAAGAAATGACTAACAGAGAAATAACTTATAATAAATTAGAAAGATTACCAATTTTGAATACCATGGTTCTCTTATCAACACAAATGGTGATTGCTATGAAGAAGTCAGAACAAGGTTGGCTATCGCGTCAAAGAAGCTGATACATATGATAGGGAAAAAAAACAAAATGGCTGAACTGCTGAAAAACAACAAAACTAACATTCCTCAGAGCTTGCATATTCCCAGTGGTAATATATGGGCGTGAATCATGAGCAATAACCAACAAAACGAAAACTAAAATGGCAAAATTTGCAACAAAATATTGACAAAGGCTGTGTTGGCTGCTACATCCTGTTCAGGATATGCTACGTAATGATAATAGGTAGAATGTTATGTTATATTTTCCTATTGAAGAGGGAGGGGGGGGATTAGGCTGAACCATACATCCCCTTCTCGTCTCCTTATCTTCTAACTTTCTTCAGATTAACCGGACACGCCTAACATACATTAACTAACTAACCATGCGGATGCATCTCACAGTGTTTTCTGTTCTTTGTAACAACTTCGAGCACTTATCGCGAGTGTAAATAGATTACATTATAATGTGTTTCGTGTTCACGCAAGTTGATTGTCACCATTGAACTAGTATCAGGGTAGACTAACGATGCAGTTTTTACAGATGACCTTTAGATTGGCGATGCATTGATTAAGCAAACGTGTACATTCATGTATAATAATTGTGTAAATTTAGACTTTACTTTATGTATGTCAAGTTATACTTCCACTTTTGAGTCAAGAAATAACGGGGCATCATGATGATGGCAGAAATTTCGTGAGTTAAAATATGGTAATGACAGATTAGAAGACAGAATTGATGCCCTTGAGATGTGGGTATATAGGCGAATAGGGAGAACATCATGGAGAGAAAAGAAAACAAATAAAGAGGTGTTAAAAATACTTAATATGAAGAAAGAATTACTAAGAGAAATAAAGATCGGGCAAATAAAATATTTTTAAAAGACCATAATGAAGACCTTACTTGAGGGTAAAGTCAAAAGGAAGCTTGCAAGAAGTAGACAGATAAAAATGGGAGAGTAACATCACAAGATGGACATGTTACAGTCTAGCAGAGTGCACCACCAAAACAAGAGACAGGGGATGTTGAAGATATGTTGCAGCCAACCTTCATTGCGGAGACGGCACTTGATGATTATGAATGACAGATTGGGGTTGGTGCATTATTATGGTCTCCTTTTATGGAGCATAGGTGACTGGAATAGAAAAACTTGATGGGGTTCAAAAGTCGTAGTGAACTACCCTTATTGTACTCGTGTTTCCTCTTATGAACTCCGTCCATTTTAACAAAGCGGCAAGTCCCCTACTGAGAGTAGCACCCACGGCACGAAACTCCGAAACTTCGAGATAAACCACAATGCAAACGGCGTAACCACTACGCCAAAGAGATACAAACACATAATAACTTATATTAGTATTTCAGTTTTCGTTCCTTAACAGGCATGTGTCTATGTACTCGCTAAACCCTTTTTTGCCTTTCAGCGTCAAGGGTAGAGGAGTTTTCCAGAGACAGCCCTATTGTGGGCTGAGTATGTTGTGGAAAGAGCCGCGTAGTGTAGTGGTTAGCGCACTGGCTTCGCATATGAATGGTCATGGGTTCATTCCCCCAGTTGAGGTGGAAATGTTTCACAGATCGCAGCGGCTCCCGGGTCGACCCAGCCGTAAATGGGTACCGGATTATCCGGGAAGTAAAGACTGTGAGGGAGAGGAGATGGCTACCGCCCTCATTTTCAGAGCCTCTGAAATGTGAGATCGCTAACATCTCACACCCCTACGGCATTAATAAATGCTATGGGTTACTTTACTTTATGTTACTTATGTGGAATGTGTCGCCTCTTTTATTTCAGTGGTCCATCGTTTTCGTGGTAGCCCTCTAGGTCTGCCTCCACTGTATCTGCATATATCTTCATCATTAGGTGCCATGTCGGCTAGCGTAGGCGGTCATGGCTCTCAACAGCTCTCTGTCCACAGTATTATGTATCAAGGTCGTTCTTGTTCCCTTGCCGTGCCAGGCTGTCAAACTGTCTAATATTTTCTCACGTTGTCGCCCTCCGTCTCTGTTGCCTTCAATTTTGCCTGTTGTGACTATGTTCCCTAAAACTGCCTGTTTCGTGAAGTGACCAAAATATTTTTTCTGGCAATCCATGGTATTCTCAGCATTCTTCTGTAGAATCACATCTCTGTTGCCTCTAATTTCCCACTTTACAGTTTCTTTATTGTCCAAGACTCGCACCCATATGTTAGTATAGGGGTTATGTAGCACTGCAGAACTCTCTTTCTCACCTCTAATGACAAGGTCATATTACACAATATATTTTTCATTTTTCTGAATGTTGTTTTTGCCTGTCCTATTCTGCTTTTTATTTCTGTTGAACTTCTTCCATCTGCTGTAATCATTGTACCTAGATATTTGAATTGGTGGACCTGTTTTAATACTATATCATTCTCTTTGATCTTGCAAGTTGTGTTATTTTGTTTCTTTGAAATAAGAATTACTTCTGTTTTCTTGATATCAAGGCAACACACAAAAATCATCACAGATAATTTTATATGGGTTTTGTAGTATTTGGTTAGCTGATTTCAAATCTGTCTTTAGTTTTTTTCGACCACGTAACATTTTTTTGTAATAGGTAATTATAATATCTTTCAACAGTGGTTATGACCACAAATCGAGTACAATGTTTTATTTAGATTGGTATTACTACTTTAGATCGATACTTTATTACTGGCTGTTACAATTTTGTTCAGTTTCGGGTCACGTGATTTAGTATCGATGCTACCATTTTTGTGTATTCGATAGGATAGTAAATCCATTTATACACGTGTGGTGTTTGCTTAAAGTAATTACGACAAGTATATTATGAGATTTCGTTGTTTTGTACTTTCTTTTATTTTAAAGGTTGCAAAAACCTTGCATTTGTGTACTTGATAACTTATTTTGTGTACTTATTAACTTATTATCATGCCTAGAAGATGCATCAATCATCCAAACTGTTTCTGTTTTGTGTGTGGTTCATTTGTGACGAAATCACAGCGGCGCACAATTTCAGATGATCTAAAGAAGATATACATATTGTATTTTGGCTGTCCACTGGTTGATCAGGATAAATCTTGGGCTCCACATATCATATGTACCAGTTGTTCAAGCGGACTACGTGACTGGCTAAATGGCCGCAAGGCAGCTATGCCATTTGCAATTCCAATGTTATGGAGGGAACCGCGAGACCATGTCAATGATTGCTACTTTTGTCTGGTGAACACAAATGGATTCTCTGCTAAAAATAAACAGAACATTGTATATCCTAGCTTAGATTCTGCCATCAGGCCTGTTCCACATGACGATTCATTGCCTATTCCTTTACCTCCTTCTGGTGGACTCGTATCTATGCAAGATGGGGAGGAATGCAGTGAAAACACAGCTGTTCACAATGCAGACTCAACTGATCCAGATTATACTGTTGATGAATGTTTAGAACCTAAGACTTTTACACAGGCAGAGCTGAATGATCTTATTCGTGATCTAAATCTGTCTAAAGATAAAGCAGAACTTCTTGCTTCAAGGCTTAAGCAAAAGCATTTGCTTGCAAGGGACGTTAACATAACTTATTATAGAAAACGAAATCTCAACATGACGACGTTCTTCAATGTTGACGGCTCATTGAGTTATTGTCAGGACTTCGATGGTCTCTTCAACAGTTTATCACAAGTGCATGATCCATCAGAATGGCGTCTCTTCATTGATTCCTCGCGAAGAAGCTTAAAGGCAGTTCTTTTGCACAATGGAAATTTAAAACCAAGCATACCAGTTGCACATTCTGTTTATCTGAAAGAATCTTATTACAACATGAACAGTTTGCTTGAAGTTATCCATTATAAAACACACCAGTGGAACATCTGTGGTGATCTAAAGGTCATTGGCATGTTGATGGGCATGCAAGGAGGATTCACTAAATACTGCTGTTTCCTATGCCTATGGGATAGTCGAGCAACAGCGGAACATTATGTCAAACGTGTCTGGGAGCCCAGGCATATCTATACGCCAGGAGCAAGCAGTGTCCAAAATATGCCCCTTGTTGATCCACAGAAAATATTTTTGCCACCTCTCCATATTAAGCTAGGACTGATGAAAACCCTTGTGAAGACCATGGGTAAGACAAACTCAGGAGGTTTTCAGTACCTTGTTAATAAATTCCCAAACATCACTGCTGCAAAAATGAAGGAAGGGATATTTATAGGTCCACAAATCAGATCTGTTTTACAAGATGAAGGTTTCAAACAGTCTCTGTCAGGAGCTGAGCTAGAAGCCTGGGAGGCATTCAAGTGGGTCTGTGAAAACTTTCTTGGTAATCATAAGTCCCCTACGTACAGGGAAGGAGTTCAGCGTCTAATAGATTCTTACCAGAACCTTGGCTGTCGCATGTCATTAAAAGTGCACTTCTTGCACTCCCATGTAGATTTCTTCCCAGAAAATCTTGGTATGGTGAGTGAAGAGCAAGGAGAACGTTTTCACCAGGACATTCGGTTAATGGAGCGCCGTTATCAAGGTTTGTGGAATGAGACTATGATGGCCGACTTCTGCTGGATGCTATTCCGTGATAATCCAGGCGAAGAATATAACAGAAAATCAAATTCCAAGCATTTTTGAAGAAACATTCTACATATCTATGCTGTGATGTGAGTATATTTGATTTAGTCTAGAAGATGTGAATCATTTGCTTAATTGATGTTTGCGATTCTCGAAAAAATACAGCCAAGTTCAGTGAAAACTAACATCACTCATAACTTTAAAACTTGACGTGATAGAAAAAAACTGATACCAGATCTGAAATCAGCGCCAAAAAATCCTTTAGAAAAGTGTATTTTGGTTTCAGATGATTAAAAAAAGTTTTATTTTGTTGCCTTGTGAGGAAGAGGCCTTTTACTTTCTGTGACTACTACATTAATTAAATCTTGGAGGTCTTCCTCTGCGCATATACTCATCATAAAACATAATTTATTAAGATGTCATCGGCGTGTTGTGGTATTCTGTCTCATGGTAGTCTGCTGATGTGATCAAACCATTTAATCTGTTGTCTCTTAATATATTCCAAGATTGGGGTGGTCCGGTTTATGTCGAATGTCCTCATTCCTCACCCTGTCTCTTAGCGATATCCCTAGGATTCTGCGTAAACATGTCATTTCAGCTGTCACAAGTTTACGTTTGCCTTGTGCTGTCATTGTCCATGTTTGATTTTATAGATCACAGCGTTGGTATACTAATAGTTTTGAATAGTGTTATTTGGTGTTTAAATTTACATTTTTGTTTCTGAAGATTGTTGTAATTTGTCCTGTGGCTTGATATGTTTTACTACATCTATTGTGTATTTCTTTGCTTCTCTTGCCATCTGTAGTTAAATTATTAGGTATGTGAATGAATTCTGTCACCTGGTTAAGATATATATATATATATATATATATATATATATATATATATATATATATATATATATATATATATATATATATATATATATATATATATATATGTATATAGGTATTTCTTTCTGTTCTTCATTACTTCGGTCTTTGCTATATTTATCTTCATGTTCAAGATATGGCATGTTTGATGTAATCTATCTATTTGCTTTTGCAGTTATTTTTCTGTTGATGCCACTAGTGATTGGCATCTGCAAATAGTAGTTCGTTTAAGTTATCCTTCAGATTGTTTCCTTCAGATTTTTTCCTTCCGTTGTCTTTGCTACTTTGCAGATGTGAGCAATGTATGTTATGAACAAAAGGTAGGATAGTACACATCCCTGTCTCACAGCCGAATGATTTGAAAATTAGCAGATGTACCTGTGCTCGTTCTTACTAAGCATTGACTATTGGCGTATATGCTCTGACATAAGCTTATCAGATGTTGGTACGTGGGCAGTGGTCAAACCATTTGTCTTGTATTCATGAAATTGATGGTTCGTAATCGGACTGTGACGTCTCATTCATTATATTGTGTCAGAGATCAAATGGGATTATCACATGAGATACGGAGTTTCTTGCTATGAGTGATGATGTATGCAGAAAACTGTCTGTTTTGATGATAGGGACAGAATGGATATGGGCAACTCGAATACAATTAAGTTAATCATCGCTCTATTGACATTATGAGCCCTTTATTGTGTAACATTTAAAAGACACATCCCAGTATTGTCCAGTTTTTGTAACATTTCAAAACCCCTTAGTCTTAGTGATAGTACGTATGCTGCGTTAAAATGAAACATCAGAAACCTGTGTTCTACGTAAGTGCTATAAGGATTGGTAGGATGCTTCTGATCCTGCGGTCCATGGACTTATGCCCTTTGACCCACATTTGTAAAATATAAGTAAATAGATATTTCGGTGTATTTGACAGATGGTTGTAGAGTTGCGGGTTCCACATTAGGGGATTTCAGTATTGTTGTTTCTCCATTACAAGTGATGATAATCATTAATTACATCTGTTTTTATTTATTCTTCTTCCTCAGTGTCCATTTTCAAACTCTCACTGGATCTCTCTTGTAGCAGGACTATGGTCGTATAAGATTTCCCGCAGGATGTAGTCCGGAAAATGTAATTTCGTTCAGAAATTGAAGAACATAGTCACAACAGGCAAAATTGAAGGCAGCAGAGGGCAACAACGTACGAACATATTAGACAGTTTAACAACCTGGCACTACAGGGAAACAACAACAATTTTGATACATAATGCTGGAGATAAAGAGCTGTGGAGAGCCATGATCTCCTACGCCAGCCGGCATAGTACCTGATGATGACATTTACCAGCATATAATATAACTGGATCTTGCACTGCTCAGTATATACCCATCTGTGTACAACAATGCGATTTCCATAAAATAGAGATGTTTGCAATATGCTGAATGTGCTGATGAAAGATAATCAACAGTTTTATTATTTAAAAAAAAATAATTAAACCCAGCTTCCATTCTCATCGTTAGCCACTAACTCCCTCATATTCTCACCAATTTTCAACGTTGTTTATTGGTAGCCCCCATCTCTATTTTTGTCTTTGTGTGATCTTACACAAGGAAATTATTTAGTATGTTTGTATAGTCTTTGTGTACAGATGCCATTATTGACTTGAGGCTTTCATTTGGTCTGATTTGACACCCATGATACTTTCACTTATGGCATTCCTCTTACCTCATTCTATTTTTATTTTTATTTATCAATAGTGCGTACGTTCTGCCACGCACCGATATTGCGTCACTAAACATGACTGCATGGTTTATATGTGTTGCCGTTTCTAATATAACGAGATGGAGAGGGTGAAACCGTCTCTCTGTATTTTAATTTAACTGTATGTCTTTATTTCTTTTGTGGTTGTTTCTTGATAAGCGTCTCTGTTGGACCATAACGTAGATAAAGTTTTTGTTCCTTTGTTGTATTTCTTCTTCTTTTTTTTAACACTAATTTTATTATTTATTAGTTAAACCAGTTACAATAGTAAATTGTCCTAGTTATCGCTTCTTAGTTTTGTTACTGTGGCACTCTCCACCTTGTCGGATTTCCTCTAACAGTTTGGGTATTTGTAAAGATATAGGAACCTCGTTGAAGACCTTATTGAAGGTAGGTAACGCTGAGGAGCGTAAGTTACCTACTCTTTCTTGAGTAGGTAACAAGAAAAAGATAGGAAGCAGGGATACATGTGAGAGAGAAGTATCATGATATGAACAAGACAGTTTATTATAGTGCACTATCAATACAAGACACAATAATATGTTGGAGGTATATTGCAACCAAACACTAGATGAGGAGACGGCATTTTATGGTGATAATGATACCATACGAACAGATCTCTTGAAAAACAATTTTTGCAATTGAAAGCTCTTCAAAACTCCGATATAATTTTCTGTGAATGTTTATATAGTCCAGTGTCCAGTCATATCGGCATAGTACACGATTGTATTGATTTGCTTGCTGAAGACCGTAGTGTTTCAATGGCTTCATTCACCGACTTCCGAATAACATGAAAACATTTATTTTTACATTATTATTTGATTGTCTGATGTCTTTCCCCAGGTGATTTGTTATCCACTCTTGTCGTTAAGTGTAGGGGTGATTGGAACTCGAGCTTGTGTTCCAAGATCAGAGCCTCGGTTGTGTTATGACTGTGTATGTTCAAGATGTCCCTGACGCTTTCTATCCATCTTTTTTTGTGGTGTTCCTCTGGCTTTGTACCTTGATCTCATTTGGTTATATGCCTGTACGGGCAACCTGTGATGCATTCTCATAATGTGGCCAAACTACATGATCTACTGCCTTTCTATTTGTTTTGTGCAAGGTGTATAAAAAAGGTGTTATACATATTCTTTCCCTGGTGTCTTCATTTCGTAATCTATCAAGCCTAGTGACCCCTGCAGCTTTCCTCAAGCATTTTATCTCACATGCCACTATAATTCTGTAATGTGAAGATGAGAGAGACCAGGTTTGGCACTGGTAACACAGTGTTTGTAGGAATATACTGTAAATCATTTGTATTTTAACTTCCACTTCGATCTTATGATGAAGAGGTAGTGGTGACAGTTGGTATGTATTTGCCTTTTGACATTTCGTCTCTATCTCTCTATCAAGGCGTCTATTTTCTGTGACAATACTACCGAGATGTTTGAACTCCGATATTTGATTTACTCATGTTGTGCTGGTGAGTTATATGCTTAAAAGTAAATGGTATACCAATGTTATATAATACCTGAGACAGATTGTATGAAAATTATTGAGCATCCTCGTGTGACGCCTATATTTACGCCTATAGCCCATATTTACCAGTATACAAAAAGGGTTCAAATGACGTAGAGGATTGACTTCACTGTACTCGATTTCCCATATGTACTCGGCCACTCTCAACGAAGCAGCACGTTGCCTGCCGAGAGTACCACTCATAGCACGTAACTCCGTAGCTTCAAGTAATAATCCATAGGATCTCCGAAAAATCCACCTTGTTACCACTACGCTAGGGAGATCCCCATTACCAGTATACAATAGAACTGGATGTTCCACTGCTCAGTATAGGCTATACCCATTTGTGTACAATAATGCAATTTCCATAAAATACAATTGTATGCAATATGCTGAAAGTGTTGCTAAAAGATCATGGTATTCACTTCACAATAAACATGAAGTTTATTATGATATTATTCTTCTGTATATTGTGTGACAGAACCAAAACAGAACTCTCTTCCATAACTATAATGACATTTATTTGATTACGTGCATTAATTACCTTTAGCTTCTCACTTAAAGACTACTCAAAGAATGTTTGATAAAATAAAAGAAACTATTAGGCATATATCATGATATTATTCTACAAGCTAGCACAAACGTATAAGTGATTTATATTCTTAAAACTAGAGAACTGAAGAGGTTTCTTTGAACAAAACTATAATGTTAACATGTAACTTGAATGCCAATGTTTTATACAACGAATGATTGTTTTAAGGTCAAGGTCGACAATGAATGTTTTGCAAAGAACGGAAAAAACATTTATGTTATTACATAACATTGGTTTACCATCAGCTGAATATACTTTATACCATCAGACCACATGGTTAGTATTAAAACATTTGTTAGGTTTATATCTATATATTTTAAACTACTGGGATCTGACGTAAGTAGCCTAAGGTTTGGGCCTAGAGCAAATCAAATAGAATAGACACACAAAAATTAAAAAAAGTTGATAGACAACCTATCATCCGCATCCCCAGGCTGGTGACGTCTGTCGTATAGAAGGCGGAAATAACAGGAAGAAAAATAGGAATGGCCAAAACTTCAATAATATGAGGTATAGCATATGCCATGGCATGGGACATACGCCCTATCACTGCCTATAGGCCCACTATCCATACTCATAGGATATATTATTATTATATGGTTTAGGGTTTCTTCTCTGTGGGAAGAAAACATGGACTTAACTCATTCTCATGTATGCTGTTGTAACTGAATTTAGACCTACTTGACTCACTTTTAAACTGATAAATCATCCACTTTTATAATTACATCTACATGTATTATAGTATGACTAAAAATCTTGATGGAGATAAAGAGTACAAAGAACAAAAATCTTGATTTAGATAAAGAGTACAAAGAATAGTTTGTCAGAATATACTACCATGGCAAGAGACAGAACATTCTCGAGGTCTATTTCAGAAGACAGTTGATGTTGATCTAGAAATGACACTTGTCATGTGATGTATTTTCTCCAGAACATTGTCTTCCCGATGAACTCCCTGAACCATTCTGTCTTGGGCCATGCGGCTTGCATTTTCTAATGACGTATTCATGTTATCTTTAATGCTGTCAGCCCTTAGTCTTCTTGGTCTGCCCTTTCTTCTATTCCCAGGTGCTCTGTCATCTGTTATTACTAATGCTGCACCACAATCCTAGAGAAATGTTTGATTAATCCATTAGAAATTTCTAGGCACAGTATTCCTGTAGGCTGCCATTACTTTCGGGAAGGAACAGCCGCTAATTGGACACTGTAGAGAGAACACATCCATTGTAGTCGGCTATTTTGGTAGAAGTCCTACTAGAGATGACACGAGATATGATAAACATAGTGAGAACAACATGGATAATGAACCAACATCTATAATACAGAACAGAGGTATTATATGAGTATGTACAAGATTGTGGTACATACCATAGAGATTAAAGCAAAATAAATATCTAGAAAAATGGAGAAAAGTTAATTAATTAAAGATATATTTAACTACTGGGAATGTTGAAGATTTGCCAAGTCGTACAGTACTTTGAATTACACTATTTTATATTGTATCACTCCTGGTGTGATGACTTTGGGGCAAACATCGACCAAGCAAAGGCAGTGGTGACAAGGTTCTCTCTCAGCAATCACATTGTAAAGTCTGCAACATCAATTGTGGAGATGTAGGAATTCATCATTCAACTACCTAAGTGTACGATTCAATTATAGTTTGTGCTTTTTTTGGAATATGTTGATAATGTGATTACAAAAGCTAATGATGATTTTTCAACTTTGAGTGTGGCCGCTGCCCATACTAAACAATCACAACTCTTAATCTATATGCTCTTTCTGTTATTGAATATGCAGAAGTAATTGTCACTGCCAGTCAAATGTAAGACTGGAGAGAATTCAGAATGACACAACATCCTGGGTTGTACCTGGGGTACACCCTGTGTGGCTTTGAGATTCCTCCTCAACTTTCCAAGCATATCTCAAAGAATTGACATGTGGTGTACTTGTGCATACTTCAGAGTAAGATCAGACAAATCATCCACTACACATAGAGCTCACACATATGAAGGGGAGCAGGTTTAAAAGAGGCTAATCATGAATGGGTGCAGTGAAGTTAGTTACCCCGGTAGTTAATTAGTCGCCGGATCATCATCACTGCAAACTGGACACGTCCATAGTTTCTCCGATCTCTCCCCGAGTGTATCCACCATTACACTTCTACTGACAGTACCGTCCTATGCTGGTTGACCATCATTCTTCTGCGCCCTCTAAAATGTTCATGTGGGTACAATGAAGATACTATTTAACAGATTTGTGCACCTGACTGCATTAATCCAGGTGAGGAATGGACACCTGTTCTCATGTTCTTTGAAGTGGTTTTCACTTAGAGAGTGCAGGGGGTCAGTATGGACCTTTAGTTTAAAACACTAATCTGTGAACATGCTGATGGCACAGATATTGTGATTTACACTGACTTTGTAACCAGCAGGGATATCCGTGCAATTTCCGCCGGGAGCGTGATTACGTTGTGCCACCGTTATGCGCCTTTTAGGCCTAGCACATCCGATTTCGGCATGCCTTGACAATTCGGATGGGCTACCCTAGCCTGTGACATCCTCCATATCTGTCTCCAGTTACGCGTATGTGGTGACTCTTCGCCCAGACGATTTTTGCTCTCGTCTGACTCGCACGAGGTGTTCCACTGTCTATGAACTTGCCTCGTGTAATTGGACGTACTATGCCTGTGCCCATTGGGTACTGAACCGTTTCTCATCCGTGAGCCTGGTTCCTTAAGGGGAAGAACTCAACAGAAGATTTGGACCCTGGCTCTTTCGCCCTCTTAGCCGAGGTGTCATTCACCGACATCGTGTACCCCTTGTCCAAGTTCGATTCTCACACCACGCGTTTGAGAGCAAGGCATTCTCGAGCTGAGCGACCTTGTCCCAATAGCGCCTGAGCCCATCAGGTACTGAACCCTTTCTCTCTGCAAGTGTATTTCCGGTGTAGGAAAACCTGACAGTAGAGTTGGGCCAGGGCTAAATCGTTGTCTCTTTTGTGCCTGAGCCCATCGGGTACGGAACCCTTTCTCTCTGCAATTGTACTTCCAGTATAGGAAAACTTGACAGTAGACTGCCATCGTTGTCCCTTTCTTACCTAAGCCCATCGGGTACAGAACCCTTTCTCTTCGCGAGCATATTTCCGGTTTAGGAAGGCTCGACATTAGAGTTGGGTTAGGTCTTCTTGCTTTTCCGAACGCCAAGCTTGTAGTTCCCCTTTCCTAGGGACTTTTCACTTTCTATTTGCAGTTCGCGCTGCCCTCTAGTGCTGTTCTGCCCTTTCATTGTTTCATTGTACTCTGTATGAAATCTATTTGTCTCTCGCCATGCATCTACCTTTACATGCATTTTAC
Organism: Meghimatium bilineatum; assembly: GCA_034231615.1. Lineage (NCBI taxonomy): Eukaryota > Metazoa > Mollusca > Gastropoda > Stylommatophora > Philomycidae > Meghimatium > Meghimatium bilineatum. The sequence continues at coordinate 22,622,806 of CM067316.1, read as the reverse complement.
ATTGGCCGCCCCTCCAATGTTCGGACTGGACTGACTAGCTTCACTGTATGTCGACAGTGTCACTATATGTGGTGATGCTGGTGGTGTTGGAGATATTGTCTGTCTCTTATGCAGTCAAATCTCTTTCCATTTGCTACCTCCACATTCTCGGACACGATCCCCAAATGATTTGGCCAGAATCAGCTCGAGCGGCTGTATTTCTGTTTCCAGGGTGCACCGCGAGGAGGTACATTTGGGATCTTGGTTATCTGCTAACCCTGGGTCCGCCTAGAGCAATGCGTTCCCTTTGCACCCCTGCATACTGAGTGACTCTTCTTCTTCTTTTGTTCACTTGAAACATGTCTATATCTGTAATTCTGTCTCCTTAATAAAACTCACTTTGTAGTTCATACAGTGGCCCATAAAGCTTTGATTTTCCATTGAGCAGTGTTGTTTCCTTTGGCCAATATGTCTGCCTCAGCGTTTCATGCTCAGAACAGTCTTGAAGTATATGTTTGGCACTCTGTGCTGCCTGCCCACGTGTGCACATGGCCGTGTTGTAAATCTTTAACTTTGGGTACATGTGACTGCGGAGTCGGTTGTGTCCTTTTCTGAGGCGTAGAATTACAACTTGTTCTGATCTATTCATAATGTGATAGTCTTCTTGTGTTGGTGTTTGTGGCTTTCTTATTGACTTTATCATCTGTTTTTCTGATTGTAGGTGATTAGTACATCTGGTTGGTCTTCGGCAGCACCTTCCTTAGCCAGTTGGTCTGCTTTTTCATTTCCTGGTATTCCACAGTGAGAAGGTATCCACTGCATGGTTAGACTCAATGTGTACGATCCAGAAAGTCAAGATACACATTTTATGTAGATGATAGATGGAGTCATAAAGAGAGCTAAGAAATTGGTTTCGCTGCGGAATATCACATATCTTTCTCGCTAGACCTGTGGATGTGGAAGAAAATTATGAGTCAGCAAGTTGGACAAGTTACAAAATAACAGTGACATATGCAGCATTGTTAGGTAAATGATTAGAGCACTAACTTCCTAGTTGAGTGGACAAGGTTCAATTTCCAGCTCAACTTAAAATTAACAGCTCCTAGGTCAATCCAGTCTAAGGAAATGGGTACCATATCTGGAAAAATATTGGCAATGAACATTTTTCTGCCCATGTCATCTCTTGGTATGCCATTTGTTAATGACAAATATGAACATAACACACATAATACACTTCCATGACACACATAATACACTTCCATGACACACATAATACACTTCCATGACACACATAATACACTTCCATAACACACATAATACACTTCCATGACACACATAATACATGTCCATGACACACAAAAGGGATAGGCCTACTTCTTGCATGTAAATATTTTTCTTAATACATCTCTGTGGTGTGACGAAACAATTGATTTTCTTTTTATGTCAAGTGGATACACTTCTTAGTTTCTTATTTTGTACTTTCAGAGCTATATTATATTTTTTTCACTGTGTGTGTCCTTATTTAGTGTTATTTATCTTTAGCTGTAACCTCTATCAAGTTATCACAGATTCCCAATAGTAGCATTGTTTCTGTAATAAGATCATATCAAATCCTCAATGACCTTTCAGATGTCACATTATCTGATTCTGTGGCTTTTAAGTGTGTCGTGGTTATCAATGCATTTTATACTTCGATATTGATAGTATTTCTGTATTTTTAGATAGTGGTATGAACATCAGTAGAACTGGTTACCAATGACCAAGGATATAAAAAATTGACAAATTCCATTATACCAGCTTGGTTTGGAACAGCAAAATATTTATGTCTCAACAGAAATTCACTGTATACAGTTTAAACAATAAAGAATATATATATATATATATGTATATATATATATATATATATATATATATACTTACTGTTACAAAATAGAAATGCAACATTGTTACAGTGCTAATTGACACCAAATTGCAAATGTGCACCAACATTTATTTTACAAAATTAATGCTTCAACCTTGGCATGACGAACCTTGCAGACTCAATGAAATGATGTTCGTTAAATTTTGTTTGGAGTTTTATTCTTTGCGACTGTGGCCTCCGTTTCAGTAAGGTGTATGGTTTCCTCTGGCCTATATCAGAGAACGACATCACCATGACATAGATATGATTAGCCGCTGGATCTACTATTGTGGGATGGCTGCCTACTCTTCCCACAATGCAAGAGACAATTGTCGGAGATTGGCTGGAGCCACGTCTCGTTGGCGCAGTTATCTGTTGAGTTCATCCCATATGTGTTCTATGGTGTATATGTCTAATGATATGGAATGGTCTGGATGTTGTTGTCAGTGAGGATCTGGGTGGTTAGTTATGCCACATGAAGTCGAGTGTTATCCTGCTAAAAATCATTGCCCAAGTCTTGGGCAATGGCCTTTTGTAAGTAAGGCATTGTCTAGGTCTTAGTTGTATTTTTACAGTTTTTATACCGTTGTGTTGTCTTAATTGGTTTTTGTTTCTTGATAAAGGTCCCAATAGGACCGACATCAATAATTGTCTTGTTCTATGTTTTATTGTTATTTCTGATTATTTTATATTGATAGTTATCTTTAGTAACTTATATACTTAACTTCATATTTACCTCCTACCATTGGGGTACTGGTATACCGTAATATATTTCATTTTGTGCTGACATCTCTAATATGGCACCCCCTGCAATCCTGATAGGTTATAGGCCTCATTATTATTACATAACATTTATAACATGAGAAAAAGTTTACTATGTGAGAAATTAGATTTGTAAGAAAAGCAGCAAACCGGAGAGGAAAAGACCATGTGAGGAACGAAGATATTACAAGAATTAAAAAAAGAATCTGTGGTTAAAGTTATATATATTTTTATTACAGTGCTTTTTTTCTAGGAAAAATGGTGGGTATATGCCTAGTTTGTGAAAAATTTCCTAATATTTTTAGTGGCAACAACACACCCCCCCTCCCCCCAGAGATAGCACAAACAAACACAATTCATTCCTTCAAAATATTTTTAAAGAAATGTTGATATATAAAACATTCCTTTAAAAACTCTTCTGCGTGTTTCTGAATTGTATTATCTAGATTCTACATTATTTAATCCACGTCTTAGCACAACTATCAGCAATACTGTGACAATACTTTAGCCTTCACAAAACATACAGGATGCAAGCCCTTCTCCTAATTAATCCTTTGTGCTGATCCACGCAGAGTCACTTACCTTGGCTGATGCCTCTGATCGATTGCCACTTTACATATACTTTGATTCTCCAGCAATAAAAAACTGGCTCAGCAATGATAAATGATGTTTGGAGTCTGCACGAAGAATTATTAATTGAAAAAAAGTTACGTAATCCCATAGCGTTATTGCGGATGCCCTTTCAGCAATAGACAGAGCCAGAATAGCAAAAATTTATGTGAGGTGGTTAATTTACTGGAAAAAAAGTTAGCCGTGTTATAAGTGGTGCACAGTTTAGTGGATGCCAGCTCAGTATAAACGTCCCAGGAGATGAAGCAGCAGACAAACTTGCCAAAGAAGGTAAGGCATTGCAACAGAGTGACACAGGAACAAGATGAGGTAGTTTAAGCAAAAATTAAAGCCACCTTCAATCAAAGTGGGAATGTGACTGCCCAGATCAAATAAAAAATTAACCTCAGCTCTCCCGACAGACCAAATGACTATTTTCTTACTACACACAGGGCATAAGAGACTGTGTCACTGCCTATACTACAAGTACAAGATTGTCACATCAGACTTGTGCATTTTTAGTATCAGCCCTATGACAACTGAACACCTGCTAAAGATTTGCCCAACATATGATGAAGAATGGAGAAGCACTTGGTCATGTCCTGCCATCTTTCGTGAAATGCTTTACTGCACAGCTCGGAGCATGATGTTGACTGCTACATTTACTGCACAGTTCGGAGCATAATGTTGACTGCTACATTTACTGCACAGCTCGGAGCATAATGTTGACTGCTACATTTACTGCACAGCTCGGAGCATGATCTTGACTGCTACATTTACTGCACAGCTCGGAGCATGATGTTGACTGCTACATTTACAGCACAGCTCGGAGCATGATGTTGACTGCTACATTTACTGCACAGCTCGGAGCATGATGTTGACCGCTACATTTACTGCACAGCTCGGAGCATGATGTTGACTGCTACATTTACTGCACAGCTCGGAGCATGATATTGACTGCTACATTTACTGCACAGCTCGGAGCATAATGTTGACTGCTACATTTACTGCACAGCTCGGGGCATGATGTTGACCGCTACATTTACTGCACAGCTCAGAGCATAATGTTGACTGCTACATTTAGTGCACAGCTCAGAGCATAATGTTGACTGCTACATTTGTCAGTGTCATCAATGTGGAAGTCAAAAAGTAATCAAGAAGAAGAATTTTGATTGAGATTTCATATTTTGTCATTTATATCATTGAAGTAAATACATTTGAATATCTGGCTATTCCTGTCTTCACTCTAAATAGTATACAATCTTAATGTTTCGTACTAGAGAAAAAATAGAACATTCAATGACAAGTAATATTTAAATTACTCTAAAGAATGTACACTGGGTGCCTGAAGAAACATCAATATTGACTTCATAACATCAACTTAAGATGGGCAGACACTTTGGTTGGTGGAGTAGCATTCCTTTGTCATCACTTCTGGCATCTCTGATATTGGCACCATGTACTACCAACAAGATGGATCCTCATGTATACCCTACAAGAGGTCCATTTTTTGAAGGATGGTTAGTTTTGTCATGTTATTTGTTACCTATTCTATACATTATATTCCTTCCTTTTTACTTCATAAACTCATGTCTGTTGGCGGGATGTAGTCCAGAGAACGGAATGGTTTATCGTCAATATCATATTTTTGGGCCATTTCGATCTTCAATGAGATTGGGTAGTCAACCCACAGCCAGCCCTTTTTAAATGAATCAGGTAAGAAAAGTGCGGAGCGATCAACAAAGTAAAATGGAACATTCTCAGATTAGAATCAGTGATGAAAACAGCACCGCTGAAATTATGGATACATTGTTCATATATAGTGAATTGGAATTAGCGGTCTCTAAACTCAAGCTAAATAAGTCCCCAGGTATTGAGGAAATATCAAATGAAATGATTAAGAATCATGGAACACTAGCAAGGAGGAAACTATTGGACATCTTAAATATTAGCTGGACTACTGGGAAAATCCCACAAATCTGGAGGGAATCAATTATGGTTCCTCTGCTTAAACCTGGAAAAGATGGAATAACACCTACTAGTTACAGACCAATCAGTCTTACAAGTTGCCTGTGTAAAACAGTGGAGCGCATCATAAACTTATGACTAAAATTTCACCTAGAAAGTAGAAAATTCCTTGCACCACAGCAGGCAGGCTTCAGGCCATGCTACTCCACAGAGGATCAAACTACATACCTCTCACAGGAAATTGAGGATGCTTTCCAAGACAAAAAAATCAGTACTGGTAGCATGGATTGACTTACAAATGGTCTTTGATAAGGTATGGAAAGAAGGATTGCTTTGAAAAATGAGAAACTACAAGATATGTGGAAATATGTATAGATGGACGAAAGTCTTTCTTCACAATAGAAGGGCCAGAGTACAAGTAAATGGCAAAAAATGCAAGAAGGTACTACTATGCCATGGAGTGACTCAGGGAGGAGTTCTATCACCCACTTTTTTTCCTCACATTTATCAATGATCTAATTGAAGAAATACCCTGTGGAACTAGAGCGGCACTATATACAGATGACTTAGTTCTATGGTGTACACATGAGAGTGTCGTGGTTGCCACAAAAATGCTACAGAGAGCCATGGACATTTTGACTAATTGGGCTGACAAATGGTGTGTAAATATCAATATAGAGAAGTCAGCCACAACTCTTTTTACACTTTCCCCAAAACAAAGAGCAAGAAACATCTATGTAAATAAAACTGTTTTAAAGGTAGATGACCAACCCACATATCTTGGTGTTACATTTGATGCCAAAATGACATGAAAACATCATATCAGCAAAGCAGAAACAATGGCTAGAAGGAAGATAGCTATACTTAGGAAACTGTGTGGGACAACTTGGGAGCTAATGAAAGAATTCTTAAAAATGTATACCAAGAAGCCATTCAACCACACTTTGAATATGGTTCTACAGCATGGAGTTCATCATCAAACACCACACTACAGAACTTGGATAGAGTACAGAACCAAGCACTTAGAATAATTACAGGTGCAATGAGATCCACACCAATTGTAGAAATGTAGAATATTCAAGGGATGCAGTAATTGAAAGAGCGTATGGATACTAAAATTATAATTCATAGAGAAAAGTTCCTTTCCCACCATAGTCACCCAATGAAAGAAATATTCCAGAATCTGTCAGAAGGATGGCTTAAAAGAAGCAGCTTTATTCACCAGGCAATGCATCTATGTAGACAGGTATTGGATCTTCCAGAGGTAACTATACCACTGTGATCTCAACATGTACACACCCCATGGGAAAAACAGGTATACTTACAAGTGACCATCAAAACAACAATAACAGGTGTGTATGGGGATGAACAACAGAATAATTTGCAGAAAAGGGTAGCAGCTCTTAGCTTACTCGATGACGCTTACCCAAGTGATCTATGGACCAGAGTGTATACAAATGGATCAGCACAGAATGCAGTAAGAAATGGGGAAAGTGGTGTATATGTGGAATACCCAGATGGCACCATTGATACCACACGTATACCTATACCAACGGGGAATTACTGTAACAACTATGAATCTGATGTCAAAGCTATTTGTGCAGCTGCAGAAAAACTTAACATCAGACACAAGACCTCACACCCTATTGTAATACTTACAGATGCAAGGTCAGTACTAGAGGCACTACAATCCAATAAACTACCAGAGTTAAAAGAGATATTGTCCATAGTGCAAAATAGGTGTAGAATTATACTGCAATGGATACCATCACACTGTGGAATAGCAGAAAATGAGAGAGCTGATCTAGCCAAGGAAGATTCTAACATGCAGCAGCCGGAGGTACCAATCAGTTATCACCAAAAGAAATCCATGATAAAAGCACAACGAAAGCCTAACTTACCTTCATGAGACGACTACTACCTGCTTAACAGACAAGAACAGGTTACCATATTTCAACTCAGAACTGGACACAACACAATAGACTGAACAGTTTAAAATTGGCACAACAGCAAAGTGCACATGTGGGCAGGCCAACCAGACTTCAGAACATATCCTTCAAGAATGTGCAATTTATAACACATTAAGGAGCACATACTGGCCTTCTGATACACCTATGAATGATAAACTCTATAGTACAAAACAAGAAATGGAAAACACTGTCAAATTTATACAAGAAACAACACTGCAGATATAGACATTATTATTGAACGAAAGAAGAATACAACATTCAGACTAGCATCAACATCACTTGAACTAAGGAACACTAGTTTCTGCCCTATGAAAAGCATCTTTTGAGAATAGGAGAAATGCAGCAAACAGCTCAACAGTGGAGAGTAGCTAGAAAGTCACGAGTAGACCTAACACCACCTAGAGTGGTCATCCAATGCTTGAATTTTTCAAGGACATTTGCTGCTTGAATAGGGCTTATTAGCCATCTACTAACTCATAGACAAGGACATACCGGTAACTGAATTTCAAAGTGAATGTAACAGTCATCATCAATTGTGATGGACGAACAGCATCTCAAAACTGCTAACTTGTTGAGATGGAAACCTGTAGAAAAAGCTCACAAAGAAGGAGTAAAACCTAAACAGAAACAAACACAAAAATGCAAAATGGATACATTTATTTACAGGTTGTAATAATTAAATACACAAATCAATACTGATAATTTAAACTTTTTTGTTAAATTATTTTCAAGAATTTTCTTCTTTCAAATGTTCTTAAAGATAATATTGAAACCAATCAATCAATTGAAGCCCCTAATTCTTATAAGAGCATAAGACACAGACACACATCTACCATATCTGTAGATTATTGCTCCAGATCTTTCTATGTGATAATAAAAACACTAATAACTTTCAGGGTGTAAAACGCCAGATCTATTCTTCACTGTGCTATAAATAGCACACACTGTTTACATTTTTAACTAGAAGATGTCACGGATTTCCGTGTAATACCAATTAAATTAATTGATGCCGTATAAAATTAATGGATGCAGTGACGTCACATCTCCTGACGCAAACGATATTAACCACATTTATAATTATAACTTTTATAACTAATTCATTTTTTAATTTATAACTGATCGTAACCCTTACCCCCCCCCCTAATCTAAATGCTAATCCCAAATTAGTATTCTGTTTCAAATAACATACTTTCATTTTAATTACAACTTCTGCAATCACACTGCAAAGGTTAAGTAATACCTCGAAACTAGAACAAAGGTCACAGTAAAGAGTTGATGTATAGTTGCGCCCTTTCAGGATTATTCAAAGCCTTCCATATTTTCTTTTACCTTGTGAATTCCATGTCAATGCCTCTCTCAATACAGTTTTCTGCCATTCTCATAGTGTGCTTAGTACATCTCTATTTAAAGATCACAACACGCTGAAGCTGCTGAATTAATCAAGTGAAATCCCGTTATATCAACCTGGTCCAGACCGATGAAATATGAATGTTATACCAGAAATACAACACCCCCCCCCCCAAAAAAAACAACCCCCACTATTTTTTTGCCCCTCAGTATGAGGTATAAACTTCAGCGTTAATAATAATCATTTAGAAATTTAATACCAAATACCTTCTTTACAAAAAGAAAATTTTAAAAAAGAAATAACAAATTGGGTTTTTTTAGCGCAGAAAATTGAAACTATCAATATACTAGTTGACACCTATTGAAGTGTGTTATAAAAGAATGTATTATAGAAGGAGTCAACTGTTTTCTTATACAAGAATACACTATAGAAGGAGTCCACTGTTTTCTTATACAAGAATGCACTATTGAAGGATTACGCTGTTTTCTTATAAAAGAATGCACTATTGAAGGATTACGCTGTTTTCTTATAAAAGAATGTACTATTGAAGGATTACGCTGTTTTCTTATACAAGAATGTACTGTAGAAGGATTCAGCTGATTTCTTATAAAAGAATGCACTATAGAAGGATTCCACTGTTTTCTTATAAAAGAATGTACTATAGAAGGATTCCACTGTTTTCTTATACAAGAATGTACTGTAGAAGGATTCAGCTGATTTCTTATAAAAGAATGCACTATAGAAGGATTTCGCTGTTTTCTTATAAATGAATGCACTATAGAAGGATTTCGGTGTTTTCTTATAAAAGAATGTACTATAGAAGGATTCCACTGTTTTCTTATACAAGAATGTACTGTAGAAGGATTCAGCTGATTTCTTATAAAAGAATGCACTATAGAAGGATTCCACTGTTTTCTTATACAAGAATGTACTGTAGAAGGATTCAGCTGATTTCTTATAAAAGAATGCACTATAGAAGGATTCCACTGTTTTCTTATAAATGAATGCACTATAGAAGGATTTCGGTGTTTTCTTATAAAAGAATGTACTATAGAAGGATTTCTCTGTTTTCTTATAAAAGAATGCACTATAGAAGGATTTCTCTGTTTTCTTATAAAAGAATGCACTATAGAAGGATTCAGCTGTTTTCTTATACAAGAATGTACTGTAGAAGCGGGTTCGAAACAACGTCCGGACATTAAAAAAAATAAAAAAATCCGGGTTGTGATTTCTCACTTGACACGACCACTCCTCCAGTCGACTCAGCTGTAAATGAGTACCTGACGCATGAGTTAGGGAAGGTAAAAAAACAGCAAGGAAGGGAACTGGCCACCCCACCTAATAGTTGCTGCGGCTTAGTACATGAAGAGTTATCTTCATCCCCGACGGCAGATGCCATGGGACCTACCTTTACCTTTACCTTACTGTAGAAGGGTTCAGCTGTTTTCTTATAAAAGAATGCACTATAGAAGGATTTCGCTGTTTTCTTATAAAAGAATGCACTATAGAAGGATTCAGCTGTTTTCTTACAAAAGACTTTTCAAAAAGTGTACTGTATTTAAATCCTGCATTAGAACATATCAATAGTGTCAGGAATGGCTTTAATTTGAATATTGCAGAAAATATTACAGAAATAATGTAACAGTTACATCAACAAACATTGCTGAAAAGGAATGTTTTACATGATGGCAGGTATGGCATGATGCAACTTTTGGTGTTGTCTATATTAAGGTTCTTTAATGTTTCTTTTATCTCTTCGTTTGTTTTTTAGTGCTGTTTATAACATGATCTAAAGATCAAGATGCTAATTGGTGCATGAGATATAGTTGTCAGTGTCTCATAGCTGATTGCTAGCAGCAGTGTTTGGAACCAGAGCTTCCAAGCCCCTAATCCATTTCCTATTACTGGATGTACATGGAAACAGACTCTCTGGCCAAAGAGTAGGAATCACAGAAGGAAGGCAATCTTGTACCCAATGCTGAAACAGGATGGATTGGACAAAGAGACATAGGTCTAGCTGTCAAACTTTAAGACATGACATTGTGTATCCCATTTCCCAGGAATCATTCTAAATGACATCAACATATGTCATTATATATTTCAGCCATTACACCTCTGCTTTTGCATTTGTTAGGCATGAGGTATTTGTTTTGCTTTGTTTGATCTTGTTAAAGGTATCTGTTGCTAACTGTGCTTTATTTTATGTATGTTGCCCCAAAAATTATACGTGCATGTTTTATATTTTATCTGTGGATGTTTATATAACATAAATCAAGTATATTGTAAATGTTTAATATAACATGAATCATGCATGTTGTGAATGTTTATAACAATCAATAAATGGTAATACTGCTGTAAAACTGAATAACTCTAGTACTTAGTGGTTGCTGATCCATCAGTCCATGGGCTCATGCCCTTTGACCCAAGAGTACTTACGTTGAACACATGTTTTAGAAGTTTCACTTGATGAGAGCTAACATATTATCACTAAGGGGCTATGGGCTGTAAACACGAAAAATACAAATAACAATATGCAAGACATTTTCAACATTTTTAACGTTAGGTTTTTATCAAGAATATACAAAACAAACAGGGAAAAAACAGTAAGAACAATGTTACCACCACAGATGGAATATAAAGTAGACATGTAAACTTTCAAGGTGACAATGACATGTAAACAATACGAAATTCGTCTTCTTCTTCAGCGTTCATTCTCAAACTCCCGCTGGATCTCCCTTGTAGCAGGACCATTGTCCTACTAGATTTCCAGCCGGATGTAGTCCAGAGAATGGAAATGCGTTGTGTCTCCGTTTTATTTGAGCCAATGGCCTGACACATCCGTCTTCAGCGGTGATATACGAAATTCAAAGTACTACTGAATGCTTATATAATATAAATCATGCATGTTTATACAACATAAATTATTCATGTTGTGAATGTTTTTGTGATATAAATATGTGATTGTATGTTCTGCTTATAGTATTTTATTTCAACATAATTAAATGTACTGGTACTGTCCACAGGTACCTACGTATCATTGACCCGCATCAGAATATCTCTCTTGGTTTTATGTTTGGACGTGTTCTGCCTTCCACTGCAAGCTCATCTGATATTGAAAATCCATGCACAGTCCCTTCCTTACAGCCATTGCTCACAGATTGCATGAAATGGACATCGGAGAAGCAGGCTCACACAAATTCCTTGCCGTTAAAATTCACAAACATCAGAAATCCTCTCATCTTTGTTGGCATCTTGTTGAGTGTGGGGACACAAGAAAAACTGTACAGCACTTCTGGTTACTTCAACTCTAGCCAGTATTTCATTACCAAAGATGGCAAACAAATAGTTACAAATCCAGATGATGAATCTCCTCCACATTTTGAGGCTAGAATTGACAGTAATTTGTCATTAGTTGTTCGTTCAAGTGGCACCAAGTTTTCTGTTATTTTGGGGAATCATATCTTGCAAGGAGAGACAACAAATCCAATTCCGTGGGGTCCCAGAGGCGCTGGACCAGAAAGCTGGCTAGAATACCTTCCGTTGCCATTTCACTGGTTTGTATATAGTCTAAGATCTACAGTGACATCTTACCTGTATGTAAACAAAGAAACAGGAAAAGTTATTAATGGAGGTTCAGGCCAAGGTGTCCCTGTTGTTGCACATATAGAAAAGAATTGGGGCAGGAGTTTCCCCAAAGCTTGGATATGGTCAGAAGGAGTTGACCCTAAAAGTGGAATATCATTTGTCTTCTCTGCAGGCTTGGTAACTGTTCCTGGTTTTGATATTAAAGCTCAACTCTCTGGATACAGAAATCCAAGTAAACAGATTGACTGTAGTTTCAATCCATCCAATAGCTTACATTCGTTAAGTTTTGATGGATGTGCCGGCACAGTCGTACTTGAAGTTGAAGGTATAACTTGTGCAGTAACTTTTCATGTCTCAGGTACACCCAAGTCCTTCAGTTCTTGTTTGTCTGCTCCCATGTCTGATGGCTTCAGGAAAGGATGTGTTGAGAGTTTCACAGCTGTTGCCAATATTACAGTTTACAGCCGTGGATTTCTGTCCATGGTTTTGATTGACAATAAAATCATCAATTTCTCTGCGTTAGAATTTGGGGGAACGTACATGTGTAATGGCAGTTGTCCAGTTGAATAGATATGTTCAGTGTCTATCCAGGGTTTGTAGTTTATTTGTCTTTAACTCTTGAAATTACTTACAAGCAATAAACTATTATATCCCTTTATGAAATGGAATGGAGTGGAGGTCTACAGAGCTCTGTTTCATACTCGCAAGACTCATATTCGTGCATAATGCTTTGAGAAGTCACCTTCTCAGATCCAGGGCATACATATTAGTATTTATGTGTTATTTTCATGTCTTTCCAGTTAACCAGTATTCATTTCTAGTTATTGTTTTCTTTAACTAAGTGGTTAGGACACCGTTTTCCTAGTTCGGTGACCCAGGTTTAATTTTCCAGTTTAACAGAAACATTTTTTACTACTAATGGCTTCTTAATGGTTAAAGCATGAAGGCATGCTTTCTACTTTCTACTCTCTACTTTCTACTCTCTACTTTCTACTTTCTACTTTCTACTCATCCTGAAGGCATGAGCATAGAATATTTGAGAAAGTAAATTTGACCAGTGCTAAGCATCATCCCTAAGTATACAGTGTGTCTATGAAAAAATATGAACCTAGCACAATATGAACCCCAATATATCTCAATGTTATAGAAAAGAGACAACATTATTTTACTATTTAGACAACAGATCAACTGGTTCGGACACTTCATGCAAATGGAACCATCACAACCAACCATCCTTGCGTACAACAGCAAAAAGAACGGCTAAAAAGTGAGAGGAAGACCAAAAACAAGATAGGAAGATTAAATCAGAGAGAAAAGATTGTCAAAAACCATGGCCTCATCATGGAAAATGCAACAAAGTTGGCCAAAGACAGAAAACTTCAACTCCCCACGACGGCTAACAAAACTTGTGGAAAAGAAGATAGATAGAATCAACCTTGGAAATCTGAGAGGTGATTTCTATTGCTATTTCTAACTTAGCTCCAAGTATGGAATTTAGTTGCAATGTTTTACTCATTCTGGCTTGCAAAGTAGTATGTAATTATGACAAAATAGTAAAAAAAAAAAAAATTACAAATGAACAATTCCACTTACCAAATTAATGAAACATCGGTGATGTACAAAAATTCTTTCAAGTCTGAGAGTATCCATACTGTAATATTTACTGAAAGTGTCATCAAGTTTTATCAACACAAACAAAAGTTATTATGGATATCCATAGGTCACCCTTACTTGTTTCTATACAATTCTATTTTAAAATATGGATTATGGATATAATCCATAATCTGCCCTTCTATTTTAATTTAAAAATTTTTTATATTCACTTTTACTGAATCACTAGAAAATAACTCATTTTGCACTATATCAAGTGATTATTAAATCATTTGTGAGACACACTATAAAATAATGTTTTGAATGTGTTAGTTAATAATGTTAGTTAATAATATTTTGAATGTGTTAGTTAATAATTTTAGTTAATAATGTTTTGAATGTGTTAGTTAATAATGTTTTGAATGTGTTAGTTAATAATGTTTTGAATGTGTTAGTTAATAATGTTTTGAATGTGTTAATCTAGTCTACTACTTTGTGAAATAAGTGAACGCCATTTTAAAAAAAAGGGATGCTAGCTTATTTGTGTTAAATTTTTGTTAAATGTACAAGCTCATAATCGTTTCCAAAATGGCAATGTGACAAAGAAGTTACTTTCTGCCAGGTTTTTTATAAATCTTTGGATCTGATTTAAAATGTTTGCTATTTGTATGGGCGAAATCAAAGGGGCTTGCTTATTACTCTTTCGCGTTTTGAAGACATCCAATGGACTCGTGAAAAGCACATCTGCTGTCTACATCTTAATAGTTCTGATAAAAAAATATCTTTAGTATTCAATAGTGTCACCATAGATGACAATAGATATTTCACCAGTGTCAGAAAACAACAAAATGCTCTCAAAATGTAGGGGCAGTGGTATCATAAGCATCCAAAAGAAGTTTGAGAGAGATCATGAACTTCATAGAAGTAATATAAATTATATTCTGTCTCTTAATTCTTTCTGAATATATTTCTGTCTTATCTATGTTTCATCAGCGTTGAATACAGTGCAGAAACTAGTTTTCTCCAGTTTGAGAGATGTGATGCTGCTCTTTGTAATTCTGGCGGGCATGATATTTAGACAGTCATTTTCTCTTTGATGGTTGTTCTATGAAGAGTCCTTGTTGGTCATCCTGTATTCTTTCTGTTTCTGTTTTATATCTGGTATACATTTTAATGCCAGCAGTGAAAGTCTTTCATTATTTCTTTTAATTATATGCTCAATATAAATCCACCACTTTTTTCATATTATTATAGAGATATGTCATATGGTAAACCCTTGTTTGTGACCTATGTGCTCAAGGGTGTGTAAATACCCTGGATGTCCAAGGACTTAATTGATGGATAGAGATATATTGCTTTTTTGTACTCAGTCTTTTTTGCTTGTTTGTCTTGAATCCTTCCCAATTAATATTCTAAAAACAGTTTTCTAAGAAATTTTATTTGAAATGCATTTTCATTTTTGTGTAATCTGTTTTTTTTTGCCAGTTTGTACAAATATGTTAATATAGATATTACTTTGGAGTTAAACAGTAGCATTTTTGCATATGTACATATTGTTTTCAATGTCTAGATATTTTTTAGGCTGAATATGACAAACATCAAAGAAATTAAAAAAATTTGTTTGTTTAAAAATTTGTATATCTCCAACTAATATTATTTTGCTGTCCAAATAGGAGAAGTCAACTTTCTTGTTTAGCCTGTGCATGCCTATCAAACTCCAGAAGCGTCATTCTTTAATAAATTCTAGCTTAATTATTTTGACTCTGTACAAACCAATATCAACAAATGGTGTTTCTTACTCGTGCAATGTCTGTTCTCCAAGCCCGTGACAGCAATAAACTGCTAGACCTGAAGGAAGCCATATGAGAAGTGTGCATCAAAAGAAGGGTAGTGCTACAGTAGATACCATCCCATTGTGGCATACCAGGAAATGAAGAGGCAGATATGCTGTCAAAAGATGAAGCAACACAGGAACAAAAATACCATGAAATCACCTACCAAAAAAAGAGGAACCTCATCAAAGCCATCAGGAAAATTAACCAGTCAAAGGACAACTATCACTATCTTAACAAAGCTGAGCAGATTATTATATTCCACATCAGGACATATATAATAGACTAAATAGCTACTTAAATAGATTAAGATTGGTTCCATTACCTCTATGTCCATGTAGGCAGGCAGCACAGACCATGGAACATATCCTGCATTACACTGAGCCAGTTAAGGGAGGAACACTGGCCCACAGAGACGAATATCCACATAATGCTCTATGGTAGTACTGAGAAGCTTTTAAATACAGCAGCATTTCATTCAGAAAACCAGACTTGCTGTGTAGACATGTTAAACTACACTATACATCCAGTTCAATATTGGTCATGTCAGACATGTGGTTCATATATTTGATTGTGTAGCATAAATGCCCTGTCTCAAGTTATGTGCCACTTGAGTCTGTGTTTTCTAACTTTTTTCAGTAGAGTATATGTATCATGTGATACTTACTTGAAAGCTAGGGTTCTCAGGGGACCTCTGGCAGATTTGGTATATTTTTAATAATATCAATGTAATGTAACATCATATTATTGCCGTCTTTGTTGCCGTCTCAATTCAACCTGTTCCCAACTGTGTTTAAAGAGAGCTTCACTAAAGGTAAATACTGGCATATTAATAGAAAATGAGTTTGTTGTGTAAAATATAACATAGAATCTGTATAAGTTGTGATGTGTAGTTAAGAATAACAGTGACATTTATTGTGATCCACATTCATTATTCTTATTACTTTAGATCTGTGTATGAAAGTTTGAAAAGTTGTAGAAGATGAATGTAATTGTAGTTGTTTTTTCATTTAACTCCGTCCCTCTCAATGATGTGGCACGCTGCTTGCAGACAATACCACTCATAGCAGGTAACTCTGTAGCTTCAAGCAATAATGCCCAGGAATCTCCCAAAAAATTTGATTTCTAAGCAAGCAATCATACAACAGGATTCAAACCCACAACCTCTTGCACACACGGTAAATGGCTTAACCGCTATACCAGGGAGATTACTGGCTGCATATAAGTTTTACCAAGATGATGCTAGTTAATAAATGGCATTTGTTTTTTAAAGGTTTTTTTTTTTACCTTTGAAAAATAGTGCAAATCTGTCATTCTTAAAACACATTAAAGTTTGCACCCATCTGGAGGAATTGGTCACCAGCTGTTTCTTTGTCCTTTTTTTCCTGTCTAATGCCAGCCATCTCAGTCATCCATTGAAATTTAGTATCTACAATTTTTAGATCTGCTTGTATTATCTGTTTCGGGCTAGACTTGTCTGTGTCAAAATGTTCCTCAGGCTAGACTTGCCTGTGTCAAAATGTTCCTCAGGCTAGACTTGTCTGTGTCAAAATGTTCCTCAGGCTAGACTTGTCTGTGTCAAAATGTTCCTCAGGCTAGACTTGTCTGTGTCAAAATGTTCCTCAGGCTAGACTTGTCTGTGTCAAAATGTTCCTCATGCTAGACTTGTCTGTGTCAAAATGTTCCTCATCTGTTGTATCCATTCCCCATCATCTTCATATCACATTTGCTGTTATCTTTATCATGAAGAGAGAGTCTTTTTATGATTCTTTTTCTAGAGATCAATTCTCCACACAATATATTTTAGGAGTCTTCCATTCAGCATACATAGACCATCCATTTGAGGTGATAATGATGTAGAAGTGTACCCATGCTGAAAATTTCTGCATGAACCAGCACCTCATTATTGGTTGCCATATCCTTGCTGTGGCATGCATTATATTACTTTTAAATGTATGTTTATAGTTATATTAAATACTATGCCCACAGTTTAGTGATATAACTAACACCCATTGGAAGGAATTCAAATCGAATGATAAAATCAGAGAAGCGACAAATCAAAACTTCACAGATGTTATCAGAAAACTCTGTTGGTCCTACAACGGGCATGTCCTAAGCGCAAACATCAACAGAATACACCACCAATCTCTTGAATGGATACCTACAGGCAAAAGAGCCAGGGGTAGACTAAAAGAAACATTCAGAAGAACAATACTTAGAGAAAGTAAAACAAACAATATACATACTATTTAAGAACTGCACAGAATAGCTTTGTACGGACAGAATTGGAGAGATCTGACCTCTTCCCTATGCGCTAGCTTCAGCACTAAAGGAAAATGAATGAATGAATATCCTCGCTACAGAAGACTCCCAAGTATGCATCTCAAGAAGTGCATATGCTGAGATACTTTTATTATTTTATTCCCTGCAAAACATATAGTTTATGATTTACTGGCATACAAACAGGGCACTCAACATGCAAGAATTGCATACCTCTGCCATAACGCTCATTTGGTTCATTTCAGACATTTCGTTAATATATTTGATTGTGTAGCATAAATGCCCCGTCTCAAGTTATGTAGCATAACTTGTCTGTACCCAGCACCAAAAACATTGGTGTTGATGGTCAGCACCATCAACAGGTGCTATTCCCAGCACCAAAAACATTGGTGTTGATGGTCAATATGTATATTCTCCACATCCTTAGTGATAAGTAACGGCCAAGTAAAATTAATAACCGTTATATCAGAAGCTATGCAGGTGTATAATTCATAGCTGTCAACTTATTTGTTCATAAATCCATATTTTTTCATAAATCCATATTTTTTATGTATTTTGCACCCAATCCCCCTCCCCCCAATTGTGTGTGTACCCATCAATATGTGCATGTGAGATTAAAAACTTCGTATACCAAAAAATGCGTATCAATTCGGAAAATCCGTAATAGTTGACACCTATAATAAATCCTGTAATAGTTGACACCAATGATAATTGCTACCAAGTTGTACTATGCTATCACATGACATGCTTTGTTCTATCTATCTATCTATTCGCTAAACCATTTGTTGCTTTTCAGCATCAGGGGTAGATGAGTTTTCTGGAGATGGCCCTCTTGTGTGCCGAGTACATTGTGGAGTTTGTCGCCTCTTTTATTTCTGTGGACCATCGTTTTCATGATCGGCCACTAGGTCTGCCCTCACTGTATGTGTAGCATAGCTTGCTGTGGTATGTGTCTGATGGTAGTCAGCTGATCTGTTGTCTCTTAATATATTCCAAGATTGGAGTGGTACCGGTTCTTTGTCTAATGTCTTCATTTTTCACTCTGTCTCTTAGCGATATACCTAGGATTCTGCGCAAGCATGCCGTTTCAGCTGTCACAAGTTTACGTTTATCTTGTTCTGTTGTTGTCCATGTTTGGCATTGGTAACAGCGTTGGTATAATAATTGTTTTGAATAATGTTATTTTGGTGTTTAAATCTACATTTTTGTTTCTGAAGATTGGTGTCATTTGCCCTAGTGCTTGGCATGCTTTACTACATCTATTGTGTATTTCTTTACAGCTCTTGCTGTCTGTTGTTTTATTACTTCCTAGATATGTGAATTCTATCACTTGTTTAAGTCTGTTGTTTTCAATATATAGGCCTATGCTGGTGTTTCTTTCTGTTCTTCCTATTTTCATTACTTCGGTCTTCTCTATATTTATCTTCATGTTAAAGGTTTGGCATGTTTGGTTTAATCTGTTTATTTGTCTTTGTAGTTGCTCTTCTGATGATTCTACTAGTACTTGGTCGTCTGCAAATAACAATTCATTTAAGCTATCCTTCAAATTGTTTTCTTCCGTTGTCTTTGCTACTTTGCAAATGTGATCTATGTATGTCATAAACAATTGGGGGGATAGTACACATCTCATTCTCACTCCCGGGTGAGTTTGGAAATTATCCGATGTACCTGTGCTCATTCTTA
Organism: Meghimatium bilineatum; assembly: GCA_034231615.1. Classification (NCBI taxonomy): domain Eukaryota; kingdom Metazoa; phylum Mollusca; class Gastropoda; order Stylommatophora; family Philomycidae; genus Meghimatium; species Meghimatium bilineatum. The sequence goes on along the minus strand of CM067316.1, from coordinate 22,603,300 downwards.
CTGCGCATTGACTATTGACATATATGCTCTGACATGGGCTTATCAGATGTTGGGGGACACCGTATGTCTGTAGTGTAATCCATAGTACTTTGTTAATACACATGCTTTGCACATGCTTTGTTAATGTATGAATTATTCACTTTTGCAATAAAATTTGATTGTTGTTTAAACAACAAAACAGAAATAGCATGCAAATGCATTTGTTGACATTGACTTTTTATAATTCATTTCTTATCTTGATTTAAAAAAATACAGATTAAACTTTACTGAAACTCTATTTCTCATTTTATCTATATGTCCTTCTGTTGTTATTTTGTTTTAGAGAGTTGATTTCCTAAATCAACTAAAAATGGGTGCAAATATATAATAAAAGCAAAAGAAGATCTAACAATCAGTTATGGACTGTAGTAATACAAATATCACAAAATTGTATTTTATATTAATTTTCATATATATTTTATATTTGTTACATTTATATTTTATATTAATTCATATATATTTTATATTTATATGCAAAAATGCCAGAGAATATCTGACAAAGAGAACAAGGCTGCAGTAACACAAGCTCACATCACAACGGTGCTGTATGTATACTATTCACAGAACATTTGGAGCTATTGAAGTTCAAATATATTAAAAAACATATTTCAAATCAACTGATTGATCAAATGTTTGTTTGTTTGTTTTGCTTTCGCTCCATTGTAACCATCGCGGATATCCGTGCGATTTCCGCCGGGAGCGTGATTACGTTGTGCCACCGTTATGCGTCTTGTAGGCCTAGCACATCCGATTTCTGCATGCCTTGACAATTCGGGTGGGCTACCCTTAGCCTGTGACAGCCTCCATATCTGTCTCCAGGCACGCGTAGTGGCGACTCTTCGCCCAGGCGATTTTTGCTCTCGTCTGACTCGCACGAGGTGTTTCACTGTCTATGAACTCGCCTCGTGTAATTGGACGTGCTGTGCCTGTGTCCATTGGGTACTGAACCGTTTCTCATCTGTGAGCCTGGTTCCTTAAGGGGAAGAACTCAACAGAGGAGTTGGACCCTGGCTCTTTCGCCCTCTTAGCCGAGGTGTCATTCACCGACATTGTGTACCCCTTGTCCGAGTTCGAGTCTCACACCACGCGTTTGAGAGCAAGGCGTTCTAGAGCTGAGCGTCCTTGTCCCAATAGCGCCTGAGCCCATCAGGTACTGAACCCTTTCTCTCTTCAAGTGTATTTCCGGTGTAGGGAAACCTTGACAGTAGAGTTGGGCCAGGACTACCATCGTTGTCCCTTTCTTGCCTAAGCCCATCGGGTACAGAACCCTTTCTCTTCGCGAGCATATTTCCGGTTTAGGAAGGCTCGACATTAGAGTTGGATTAGGTCTTCTTGCTTTACCAAACGCCAATGAATGGGTCTGGGTTTCTGCCTGTAAGGAACACAGGTAACTAGAAGCTCGTCTCGAGCTGACGGAGCTTGTAGTTCCCCTTTCCTAGGGACTTTTCACTTTCTATTTGCAGTTCGCGCTGCCCTCTAGCGCTGTTCTGCCCTTTCATTGTACTCGGTGTGAAATCTATTTGTCTCTCGCCATGCATCTACCTCTGCGTGCATTTTACATTGGCCGCCCCTCCAATGTTCGGACTGGACTGACTAGCTTCACTGTATGTCGACAGTGTCGCTATATGTGGTGATGCCTCCACATTCTCGGACACGATCCCCAAATGATTTGGCCAGAATCAGCTCGAGCTGCTGTATTTCTGTTTCCAGGGTGCACCGCGTGGAGGTACATTTGGGATCTTGGTTATCTGCTAACCCTGGGTCTGCCTAGAGCAATACGTTCCCTTTGCACCCCATTGATCAAATGATGTTTCAAATCAACTGATTGATCGAATGATGTTAGGTTTAAAATCAACTGATTGATCAAATGATGTTTCAAATCAACTGATTGATCGAATGATGTTATATTTCAAATCAGCTGATTGATCGAATGATGTTATATTTCAAATCAACTGATTGTTCGAATGATGTTATATTTCAAATCAGCTGATTGATCGAATGATGTTATATTTCAAATCAACTGATTGATCAAATGATGTTTCAAATCAACTGATTGATCGAATGATGTTATATTCAAATCAACTGATTGTTCGAATGATGTTATATTTCAAATCAGCTGATTGATCGAATAATGCTATATTTCAAATCAACTGATTGATCAAATAATGCTATATTTCAAATGAACTGATTGATCGAATGATGTTATTCTTCAGTGTCTGTGATAACCAAGCTCAACTTGAAGATTGATGTTCATGATAATAATATAGCCAATGAGTTTTAAGTACACCTAGAATTTAATCTCCCACTTTGAGCATGCCCGTAAGAGGTTATTTAGGGGGGGGGGGGGTGAAGAGTCTGTTGTTCCATCCTATATAGGTTAACGTTATTATGGCCCAACCTCGTCAGGATATTTTCCCCTTCTCAATGCAAATGAAACAAATTTATTTGTAGAGAAAGATTAAAATTCTTCAGTGCTGGGTAGAACACTTCGAGCACATTTTGAATAACACTTAACATCAATTAATGAAGAGGCTATCAACCTACTACCGCAGGTTCTTCTCAAGGAAGTGCTTGGGGACATCCCTACTTTGTAGAAAACTCATAAAGCCATTTATCTGCTTTCCAGTGGAAAAACACCTGGCTCCGATTCAATACCAATCGAAATATATAAGTTTGTTGATAAAAACCTAAGAGAGAAACTTCATATCATTTTCCAAGTCATGGAAAAACGAAACTGTTGCACAAAATTTCAGGGATGCAAGAACAATACATGTATACACCTGTTGAACTTGTTACATTTGTATAAACGTAAATAGAACCCCCAATCCTGCAATAACCATTGATGTATTTCTCTGCTGTCCATCACTGGAAACATATTTGCTAGAATCCTTTTGAACCGTCTTACATCTCGTCTTAATGGATTGATTACCCGAAAGCCAATGTGGTTTAAAAAAAAAGAGCAGGGAACAACTGATATGGTCTTTGCTGAAAGACAACAGGAAGAAAAATGTCAAGAACAAATCTGTGACCCGTACAGAGAATTCAACCTGCTACCAACCTGCAAAAAATAGCATTTGACACAGTAAATACGCTGTGGAAGATTATGGCAAAATATGGATGTCTACAGAAATGTATCTCAATGGTGCAGCAATTGCATGATGGAATGCAAACTAGAGTTCAGGATAATGGAGAGTTATCTGAAACGTTTCCGGTCTCAAATGGAGTTAAACATGGATGTGTATTAGCGCATACCCAGTTCAGCATTATGTTCTCTGCTATGTTTGATGATGCTTTCAGAGATCTGGACTTGGGAGAGACATCATATATGGCATCGATGGAAAATTATTCAACTTTCGGCAGCTTCGAGCAAAAACCAAAGTCCAATCAGGGATCTATTAGCTGATGATAGTGCCCTAAATGCCTACCCTGAGACTGATCTACAAAGTATTATAGACAGATTCTCGAAAGCCTGTACCAACTTTGGGCTAACTATGAACAGAGAGGGGGGGGGGGGGGTGTCACATGATCTCGCATTGCTCTCGTGCGGATACAGAGTTAGCAGACAACCAAGGTTCTAAAAATACCTCCTCGTGGTGCACCCTGGAAACAAATACAGCTGCTCTTGCTGTATTCCTGGCTAACACTTGTAGGCTCGTATCCGTAGATGTTGTAGATGGAATGAGAATTGCCTGCAGAGAGACAGGAAATATCTCCGAAATCTCTAGAGAACAAGAAAATTTAGCGGGAACTGTAGGATCATTGTGCTAGAACAAGGGAATTGTATGATCATTGTGCTAGAACAAGGGAATTGTAGGATCATTGTGCTAGAACAAGGGAATTGTAGGATCATTGTGCTAGAACAAGGGAATTGTAGGATCATTGTGCTAGAACAAGAAAATTTAGCTGGAATTGTAGGATCATTGTGCTAGAACAAGGGAATCGTAGGATCATTGGGCTAGAACAAGAAAATTTAGCGGGAATTGTAGGATCATTGTGCTAGAACAAGGGAATCGTAGGATCATTGGGCTAGAACAAGAAAATTTAGCGGGAATTGTAGGATCATTGTGCTAGAACAAGAAAATTTAGCGGGAATTGTAGGATCATTGTGCTAGAACAAGAAAATTTAGCGGGAATTGTACGATCATTGTGCTAGAACAAGAAAATTTAGCGGGAATTGTACGATCATTGTGCTAGAACAAGAGAATTCTAGCGGGAATTGTAGCATCATTGTGCTAGAACAAGAGAATTCTAGTGGGAATTTGAGAACATGCGCTAAATAAAGCTTGATAGTTTTTGAACGAAATCTACCACTGCTCTTAAAAACCAATGATCTCATCTATATGTTGGAGAGACACATGTAACGAGTCCCTCTATAGTAGTAAAGACAGATGCACCGAGTCGCTTTACAGTATGAGAGACACATGTACCGAGTCCCTCTACAGTATGAGAGACACATGTACCTCTACAGTATGAGAGACACATGTACCGAGTTCCTCTACAGTATGAGGACACATGTACCGAGTCCCTCTACAGTATGAGAGACACATGTACCGAGTCCCTCTACAGTATGAGAGACACATGTACCTCTACAGTATGAGAGACACATGTATCGAGTCCCCCTACAGTATGAGAGACACATGTACCGAGTCCCTCTACAGTATGAGAGACACATGTACCGAGTTCCTCTACAGTATGAGAGACACATGTACCGAGTCCCTCTACAGTATGAGAGACATATGTATCGAGTCCACCTACAGTATGAGAGACACATGTACCGAGTCCCTCTACAGTATGAGAGACACATGTACCTCTACAGTATGAGAGACACATGTATCGAGTCCACCTACAGTATGAGAGACAAGTGTACGCAGTCCCCTTACATTATGAGAGACACGTGTACAGAGTCCCTCTACAGTATAACTGACGATGTACTCTGTTGTAGGCAACCGAATCCACGGTTAGAATGATCGAGAATGGGTAGTTTCGACATGAGTGGATGAAATACATTACATTTGCTGATCTACTGAGAATTATATGGATTTATTTTTCTAAACATGCAGGGGACAGTTGCAATGAAAGTGGCAACACACTAGCGTCGGAAGCATCAAGCGCAGTGTCGTTGTTAATTAGTTACGGACATGACTTGAATATTAAGACCATTAGATGAACATTAGGAAGAGATTGGCAAAAGCATATTGCAAAATAACACGGTTGAAAAATATATGGAAAAACAACAAAATAGAAACGTTTATTTTTCCGGTTGCAACATACGGCTGTAAAACATGGACCTTAAGTAAAACAGCAGCAACGAAGATCAACGCCTTCGAGCTGAAATGCTACAGGAAGATACTTAGAATATCATGGAAGGAAGAAATCAGAGACTCAGATATTATAAACACATTGAAGATTCCAGAGTGTTGGTTACTAAACACAATACAAAAATAAAACTACGCCTGTTTGGTCATATAAAGAGACACAACTGTTTAGAAAGACAAATAATGGAGGGAAGAGTACCTGGGAAGAGGAGAAAGGGCAGACCAAGAAGACGATGGACTGACGACATTAAAGATAACATGAATACATCGCTAGAAAATGCAAGCCACATCGCCCAAGACAGAGAGAGGTTCAGAGAGTTCATTGGGAAGACAACGTTCTGGAAGGAATACATCACATGACCAGATGAACATTTTCTAAGCAGAAAACGCGACTGATGTGGCGCATAAAATGTGTGTAACCAGAGAACTACAGGAACCGTCAGCATGCATACTCTTCGTCATACTCTAGGAGAGAGAGTGAGAGAGACCTAGCACCTATGGGTTCGCCAAAAGTACATAAAAGTCGACTCAAAAACCTAAACTAAAAGACAGAAACAGATTTTACATTCAAGTCAGTGTTACGAATACGGTCTGATAATTCTACCAGCAACTGTCAGACAACTTCTACGTGACACGCGGTCTTTATCTACGCCACGTTGTAATCATAATTTTATGGAGTCCACATGTTTGAGCTTGTAGACCCACACTGCGACAACTGCAGACTAGAGACCAAAAGCCGCTGAGTTATTCCCTCCTGTCACCTAACGTCTCCGATATCTCGAAAATATGTGAAGTGTTTTAATTCATGGGACTTAATCAGAAAACATGTTAAATTATCGCCCTTGTACGAGACCAAGAATATTAGACGAAAATTGTCCACACATACAGCGGATAATTTATTTTATTACAGGGTTTGGGCAGGTACAAGCGTATGGACAAAATGCTGTTACATTTTTAAAAAAATGTATTATGTAATCAGCAAGATGTGTTCTGTACATCTGGGTGTCTCATCTTTGATTTCTCAGTAAACTTGAACGTTCTGTGCCCTAACTAGCATTAATGCAAGTACATACATTTAATACATAAATATGTGTTCATCAAAAATATACTGTTCTCAAATTTAGTAACGCAAAATCAGGTAAACAGGTTACTAAAATACTTACCTAGCCTATTAATAAAAATATATTTAAAAAAAAAAAAAACATACAATAAAACTAAACAGGACAATTCTCAACGTATCGGCTCAAATTGAACCTTTTTCAAGAGACAAACAACAGAAAACGACAAAATAAAAAACAAAATAGATGTCTATATTTCATCAAGCCCCCGTCTCCATAATAGCGCAGGGATGGCAACGCATCTAGTAAAAGTGAAAATGCGTGCATTCATTATAAACAAACCGAAAGTGGGAAATTAGAGACACTATAGATGAGTGCAAGAATAATAAAAGAAAAAGATAAGAAAAATACCCCTTTTGTCACTCCATCAGACAGGCAGGTTTTAAGAACATAGTCACAACAGGCACGACTAAAGGGAACAGAGACAGATGGGGACGTGAGAAAATATTCATGTGACAACCTAGCAAGGCTTGGAAACAACGATCCTGATAACAATACTGTGAACAGAGAACCATGGTCACCTACGCCAACAAGAATGGCATATGACAATGATAGATGAGTAATGATGAGGTTGTGTGGTGGTGGGGTGAGTGGGTTAGGGGAAGGAAGGATAGAAGAAGAATCAACATTTGAAAACGCATGGAATGAATGTGAAACCAAATATAGACATAAACATATATATAAAACCAAACCAATCCCATATATATATATATATATCCAAATATATATATAAAAACATACATAGAAATGTAAACACACACCTAGAGTCAAGAAATAAACACATAACAAGATGGACACAGATGTGTGAAGGATACCCACACAAAATGCACAGGCATGTAAATGTATCCACACACAGGAAAGGGCTCACACCAGAATAGGTATACAAATTGACACAGAATGGAGATACGTGCATTAACATAAAAAAGCGCTCACATAAATATACATATATATATGTATACATAAATATGAACATTCATGCACATAAACACTTTCTCGCATAAATAATAACATGAACATTCATACACATAGAAACATATACATATATTAATGTAAATATAAACGTTCGTTCACATAAAGATAATGCTATAACAACTGCATATGTATACATACAAATGTGTGGCCCAAAGTAATTGTGTGGATACATAGAACCATGTAAAACGAAATGCATATACAAATAACTATATATGTGTGGGCACCCATCGAAGAGACAACTGCAATAAAAACTAGGAAATCAAAATCTAAATATGTAAATGATTTAACAATAACAAAATGGCAGAGTACAAAATAATCACATATTGACATACAAAAAACGAAAGAAGACATAAAGGAATTATATAGAAGAACGGCAAACACAAAAATAATAATTATTCACGAAAGTGTACAAAGACAAATAATTACAAGAATCAGTGCAATACAGGTGTAGAGGGTATAAAGAAAAGGTGGGTAACTCAAACAAAACGGTGATTAATGTTCATTCCGTTTGGTTGCAAGACTCCCATATGACAAATGAGACGATATTCCAAGGACTGACGTTGCCGGTCACCGGTATAACAACGTAACAAACCGGTTACAGAATCAGAGCTACCATGATGTGACGGGCTGTTAAAATGATTAGCCACTGGGGAGTCACGATGATTCGTGATATCTCTCAAATGTTCGGCGAATCTATCAGCTAAACGTCTACCAGTCTCACCAATATACTTCATATCACAACGCTTACATATGATAGAGTATATTAAGTTACGGGACACACATGAAAAAGAATCATGAATATCAAAGTGTGATTTAGGAAACTGTAAAATAGGAGTGAGAATAACAAAAGGGCAAGTCAAACAATTTCGATGACAAGGGACAGTTCCTAGTTGACCTGCAGAAGTGCGCAGACGAGAATGAACTAAGAGATCCCGAAGGTTTCTGTCCCTCCGAAAAGCGACTAGTGGAAGAGAGGGAAATGCAGGACTGGAGATGGGATCTAACTGGAGGATAGAGAAATGTCGTAATAGGATACGTAGTGCCGGCATATTATGAGGATGAAAAGTGATAGCCAGTATTGGGCGATCAGAGGTATGTTTAATAGATGGTACGAGGGCCACTGAGCGGGAAATAGTACGAACACGTTGTAAAGCTGATGACAGGATATCATCAGGGTATAAGCGACGGCGAAAAAAATCCAGCATCTTAAGAGATTGAACCTGAAAATCTACATCGTCTTGGCAGAGACGACGAAGACGAAGCAGCTGAGAGAAAGGAGGGCATGACGACAAGACCTTGGGTGAGATGATGTATAAAGAAGAAAACTATGAGAGGCCGTAGGCTTGTAATGTATAGAAGTGGTAAGGGATGTGGATCCTATGGAAACACAAATGTCAAGGAAAAAATTTAGCTTGTTTACTTAAGCCACCAGAAAACTTCAAATATTTCCAACAAATCGACACCATCCACCAATTAAAAAAAAAATGAAATAAATAAAAATAATTTTAATAAGTTCAAGTTCACGTAGTGGCTGTGGCTGATTTAATAAGTTCAAGTTCACGTAGTGGCTTTGGCTGATTTAATAAGTTCAAGTTCACGTAGTGGCTTTGGCTGATTTAATAAGTTCAAGTTCACGTTGTGGCTTTGGCTGATTTATAAGTTCAAGTTCACGTTGTGGCTTTGGCTGATTTAATAAGTTCAAGTTAACGTTGTTGCTTTGGCAGATTTAATAAGTTCAAGTTCACGTAGTGCTTTGGCTGAAGCAGCATTAGCATGGGCTATATTTCTGCCAAAGCCTCCAGAAGTTCTCGTCTGTAGCCATCAAAGTCTCCATCAATCTCATTGATTGTCTTGTTCTCCACCGCCTACAGCTGACAGTCAATGTCTCTGATCAAACTCTCATCGGGGCCCAGAGATAACATGCACACCAGAGTGCAGAGGCCCGCGCTCATAGCATTTGTTTAGCCAACAAATACGGTATTGAATACCATGGAACCCCGACC